>CM024694.1:22249369-23449369 GCA_014182845.1 Corymbia calophylla | reverse complement strand
AACTCTTACGCAGTTACAGATGATCCGATTCCTGTCCCAAAAATCCCAGAGAACAAAATGCCTACTCCCTTCAATCAGGAGAACAAGATTGTAAGAGAATCATAAAATTGCAACTATGAATTATAGAATTGAGGCGTGTAAATTCTTTATATGCCCAAGCCAATGAAAATGGTTTGTCTGAAAATGTGTATTCAGGGACACTGGAAATGGGGGAGGAGTTTTCGAATTGCCGTCCTAAAGAAAAATCTTACCAGAGAAAATATGAAGTTTTCTATGAGATGAAAATGAAAGAATGTTGGAATTGTACCTGCCAACCAACACCTCGGCTTAGAATTGAAGGTGGCAATGGAGTAGCACTTGCATACCTCGACGCTGCAATAAATGTTCCAGTTGACTGTTCGACAATAATAGAAGAATCAGTCAAAGCCTGATCGATAAAAGCCTAATGATGCGAACTAGCAGAATCAGCCACAGAATGTCTAAATTCTATGATTAACCATAACTCTTGTTTGATGAGAGAGTGAATTTGTGATTCTACTTTTGACAAGACTTAATTTTTACAAATATTTGACCAGCCTTACGTGGTAATAATCCTATATCCCCAAACAACAGAAGCAAAATATAATCAGAAGAACTTGGCTATGATCCAAGAAGAGCAACGATAGCTTAATTTCATCAAATAGGGTCAGGCAAATAGAAGGATCACAAGAAGATTGCTAGACCGTAGCACGTGATATTGCTGTTAGCAAAGACGGGTTAAGTATTCCGAACAACCGACAACAAATCGATTGGTTGATGCATTTCTACATTACATTTGGCAACAAAATAAAGTTGAGATGAGGTACGAGCCTCCACAAGAGCAACAAAGGAAGCAGCCATCATTGCAAATGATTCTCCTGCATCGAATGTGGGAGCTCCCCATTGGAAAGGATATGGAACTCGTATCCTGCATGAACATTGCCAAGGAACAAACTAATAAAAAATCCAATCAATTTTCTAAATGCATTTCTTCTGCAAAATCCGCTCCAAGTGGATGATATCTTGGAGCATTATGATCTCTTACGGGTTGCAACTTGTCATAACCCTGCTAAACGATTATCTCTCAAGTTGGAATGGAGTGGTGGACATACCATGGTGCAGCACCGATTATTCCAGCACGGTCAGTACGGCAACTTTGTTGAGTTTTGAGTCCTGTGTGCTTATATGCTCCACCCACGGTGAGAAGATGAGCATATATCCACACGATAATCACCGAAAAAATAACAGCAAAGCGATCAAATACATGCCTCTCTCCATGCGTTAGATGAGGTATATACTGCAAACATCACACACAAATAATCACCAGAGGAGAATTAAGCACAAACAGAAAAGCAATCTAGGAAATAGCACATCAGTGTTGACAATAATAACCTGGCAAAAGATCACTAGAAGGATAATTTGAGGCAGCCCAATCTCCACGCATTTTGCAAGCTAAACAGGTAAACACACAGTTAATCGCATGAGGAAATTGAAGAGCAATTCCAATGTTTGACCGAGTGAATCACCAAAATGAATCACCTACCACAGGGAAACCCAACTCGTACAGCCCAAATCCAGAAAGAGCAACTAAAGGGACAGCAGATAGTGGACTCAAGAATCTGAAAACAAGACACAAAAACAGAAGAGCAGTCATTTTACCATGAGAATTGCTCGCACAAAAGGAATGCTTGTGATCGCCTGTTAATTAACTAATGCTGGCAAGAATCAGCCATTATAGTATTTCTACAAGTAATTGCTGCAAAGCAGCCAGATCATTTAAGCCTGAGAAGCACCGACGTGTAACTGATAAGGACAATATTTAATTTTGGAAGCTTATTGTATATTGAACTCACGATGAAGTTCTATGCTTGTAAGTCACGTGCAAATGCAACCACTCTTCCAAACCTTTCTCTAGAAAATATGGTCTACATGGCAATGTGATATGTTCAACCAGAGACTTTTTCTATGCTCAATCCAAAAAAGAAAGTTACTGCTGACCTTGCAACATTTCTCCAGAGGCCACTAAAGCCAATGACAATTTGGAGAGTTGAGGCAACAATGAGGGCACCCTGGATACCTCGCATTATTCTCTCGAATTTCTGTATTTTTCAAAAGCTGGTGCTTCAGTCAACACTCGAGTTACTTAGGGGCAAAAAAAGAAGCTGATGGGGCCTCATGAACAACCTCTTGAGGATCCAGTATGTCACTGTATCGGCCAGCCAATATAATCGAGATGGTCGTAGGCACGAACGTATATGAAGCCCCGATAACAGCAGGCAAACGGGTCCCGAACAGTGTCTGGAGTAAGGTGCTCAAACCAGCTACGAACAGGATTGTCTGAATCATCTTGGCCTTTTCTTCCTGGAGAGAGAATAACATTGTCTTTCAGGTCAGAGTGATCACATCCCTTAATAAAGGGAAAGATGAAACAGAGGATTTTCATGAGTAGTTGCAAGTAAAAGCCTACATTGCCTCCTCCCATTTGAGGAACCAAGGAAGTTGGAATGAGGACCGTCGTGCCAAGCATCACCAAGTAATGCTGGAATCCAAGAAGTATAGCTTCAGCTGCAGTAAAAAAGCATTTCATACAACAATTCAGAAGAATGCTAAAACCCACTTAAATATATTTCACAAAGTTTGAACATGGATCAGCTCCGATCAATTACAACCATCAAGCACTAAACTATAAATCAAAATCAAATAGAAATCAATGTAACAGGAGACTTGCTCTAATAAGGGGCAATAAAACAGAAAGCAAATTAAGATGAATGCTAAACTCACGCCAAGGAGGAGGGCTAGTGATGCAATATGAGATGTTGGGAAGCTGATCCCTCACTGGATGGGGCTGCAGCTCCTCCTGTTTCGGCGGTGGCGCCGGTCCTCCACCTGCTGGCATTCTCAAAGTCTCTGTTTTTTCTTCTTCTTGCTCTCTAAACCAGAAAAATAGGCTGACGGATCCTCAAATTCTTAGGTGCCCGAATCTCCAAACTAAAAGCTCCAATCCCAAAATCAACCAAAACCCAAAGCAACGAAAAAGAGAGATGGTAAAACCCAGATGACTCAATCCCCAAGAAAAGAAAATTCACCAACCTTCACAAACCCACTCACACAGACACACACACATACACCCACAACCTGGTGAGTAAAGCTCAAGCAAGAATGTCACTTTACTCAGCCGAAATAAAACCACCAGCCAAAAAAAGAACTGCAAGATTAGGAACTCTCTAGAAAGAGAGGGAACATCACACTCTGCTCCTCTTCTTGGCTGTATAAAGTTACACTCCCATCAAACAATGGAAATTTAAGACAAAAGAGAAAGAAAGAAACCCCACTTGAGGGCCAAGAAAAACACTAAAGAGAGTGTGAAGATGGCGAGGAGGGCAAAAGCAAAAGGAGGGAAAAGGAGCGTCCCTCTCTCACTCAAAGGCCAAAAGCTAAAGGCAAGAAAACCCAAATAAGAGAGGAGGGAATCTCTTAGTTCCCATCTTTCGAGCTTTCTAATGGCGTATTTAATACGAGGGCGGGGCTCGCTTTATCTATCTTTCTCTCTTCCATCACAGACACAGAGAGAGAGAGAGATAAAGTTGGGCACAAAAGCATCTCCACTGGGTCTAGTTTTTCTTAGCTTCGATGCATTACCAGCTTCTTGAGCCGGCTTCATAGAAACAACGTCAGAACACTTTATTTTTACCGAAGTCATATGGCTTCCAGTTCAAATACTTCGCCGCACAGGAAATGCCTTTTGCATGCTCTCTCTCTCTCTCTCTCTCTCATCCTCGTCACTTACTGCAACTGACTTTAAGCAAGTCGGTGGTTAAACCTTTTTTTTTTTTCCTTGGAGTTGAAAAAAGATGCTGGTTCTTTCGATTTTCTTGCAGAGTCAGGCAAAGAAAAAAATAAAGAGAACCGATTGCCGCTTTCTTTCTTTTGTTTTTCTTTGCCAGAGCCAAACTTTAATGTCAAAGAAACGTTTTTACGAGTAAACCCAGCTCGTCTCGGAGTGTCAAATCCAGGAATTGAGCGACACTTGGTGGTGAACTGCGCGTATGATCAGACACGTTTCTAGGCGAGAGAGAGAGAAGAGACTGCTTTTCCGCTTGTTCAAAGGAAGAGAAGAAATGGAGGGTAGCATGCAGAGACTGATCAAAGATCGGGTCTGTCAGGAATCACCAGACAACTCCGCCGGAGTCAAAGCGACTGCTCTGCTCTCCCCTGACGTGATGCCACTTCGAGCATGCTATACTAGACCTATACCTCCCCTTCTTTCCTTAAAGACACCTCACTCTTAATTCGTACACAACAGAGCTATCGTGGGCAGAGCTACTTGGGCATCCATCTTTACCCATCCACCACTTACGGAAGGAGGGATACTTCCGAAACATCTCATGATCGTACCGTTGTCGTCGTTTTCGATTACCTTTCAATTATTGCTCGGGTTTTAATGCTCTTAGGATTCTGTGGGAACCGGTCTAAATTAGAGGGGCATTCTGGATTTTTCAGAGAGACCAAATTTGAGACTCCTCAAATAGATATAGCTCAGAGACTAATGAAGCAGATGATCAAACGTAAAAACTATGCAAGCCCCTCTCCTAGGAGATGATCCCAAGTGCATGGTCCACGTCCCTGAAAAAGTTTGTCCTGGCTTTTCTCATCGGCCACGTGGACTCCACTTGGAGTCGGATCCAAGCAAATCCTAGACACAGGATAATACAAACTACTTAGCAAGTTAAGTGCCTTCTGGATTCCTTTATTTTCATTTTTAATTCATAAATTAATGGAATCACTTAATAATGTTTTTAGTCTATTTAAATGTTTCTTGATTAAAGTAATGTTTGGTTACGCTTAATAATATATGTTTTCTTTACATCATTTTATTAAACAATATTAGTCATGTCTTACTGTTAATTATATACTTTTATGTTATTTTATTTAATTTCATTCCTCCATTAATACTTTTCGGTCATAAACTGTATATTTAAATCAACAAAAGCAAAAAATTAGTATTAAAATATTAAATATAGAAAAGTGTCTCTGAAATGTAATACATTGTTCATCATGTTCATATTTAAAGGATATGATAAACATGGGAAAATCAAAGAAAATACTACAAATGGCGTGAATTTTAGTGCAAAGCATATAAACACCTGTTTTAAATTGTTGTACTTTAGGGTAATTAACTTATCACTTACAAGACGATCTTTATTTTTTTAAAAAATGGAACTTTGAGATTATTTAGTGATGTTGAGGATAGTTTTTAGGAACCTCAATCAGTAGAAGAGATTTGTGTCCTTTTGGCGTTACAATTTTCTCTTCATTATTCTAAAATTCTACATAGGAAAAATTACTCTTTTTAATTATAGAAAAAACGAAAAATCTCTGCTTTTGAGAAATAAATTATGCTGAATTTTATGGAAATAATCACTCTTATATGCATCCATCCAAATATTATTTTCATGTGCAAAATTATTCTTTTACATTCAAAAATAATTTTTTTTTAAAAAGTCTATATAAACGTAACCAAACCGCATCTTAGTATATTCCTTTCGATTTAGGGATAATGAAACGATAGAAATATGATTCTTCTCTTTCTTTCTTTCTTTTGGCCTTTGTCTTTTGAGCAAGTTACTGCATGATGAGCCTGGATAAGGGGAATTTTAGCACAGAGATATGAGAGAGGCCAGTGGGGGCAAAGTTGCAGGCAAAAGAATAACTTTGCCTAGATAAGGGTGGATTTATTCGTTCCTGGGGTTAAGTATGCGCTTCACTCCCAATTTTTTTTTTCCTGCTTTACTTTTAATTTAACTCCCATTCTCAGAATTTTACTCTACCTTCTTACATAGCGTGAGAGTTGAAACCCATACCTTAAGCTAAATTGTCCCCACTCCAAATCTCCTAAGAAGGTAGGTATTTGAACCCCCATCTTCCCCTTCCTAATCTGAGAACAGTGCTCTACATATCTAATGAAATTGATATATTACGACAGGTGATTTATAATAGTTGAGTACTAAATATCATTTACTAACTTAAATGTTCACTTGTAATTTACTACATAATTTAGTATGTAAAATTATCCAAATTTTTTTAAATATATTGTACTTTTGAAAATACAGTTATAAATTTTTCAATTTTACCAATTGAATCATAGACCTATTAACAATTTTTCAATTGAATTTATATGACTAATTTTAATTGAAAATCTCTGATGTGGATGCCAGTAGAGTCACCTAGGACAACTAGCATTAAAGTGGATTTTTTTATAATTTTTTTTTAGAATTGATTTTTTTATTTTTTATTTTCCTTTTTTTTCCAAGTGCAACAAAGGTTGTCAGCTAACCCTCGCCGACCATTGGGCTAGGGTTGGCAACTCTCGTCAACCATTGGCCAAGGATCGTGAGGCCCTCACTTAGATCTTGTGAGGGCTGCGACCCTTGCCCAATGGCCCATGAGGGTTAGCTGGCCCATGCCAAGCTTGGAAGTGAGGGCTGTGACTCTTGCCCATTGGGCCATGCCGTGTTTGGAAGAAAAAAAAGGAAAAGAATGAAAATAATGAAAAATTAAGATGTAAAAGATTATAAGAAAAATTAGTCATGTCAATGCCAGTTGTGTTATGTAAGATGGTTAACATCCACATCAATGATTTTTGACTAAAATTGGTCAAATGGACTCAATTGACAACTTATCAAAAAGTCATGACTCAATTGGTAAAGTTGATAATGTTAGGATTGAATTGGTAAATTTGTAATAAGTTTAGGACTTTCTAAGTAATTTTCCCTTTTTTAGTATACAAACTATATATCACCAATGGGTAGCTGTGCTGGTTGAGATGCCCCTCCCTCACGATGAGCTTGAGGGTTCGAAACTTGCTAGCGTCTTAAGTGGGGGGTCATGGTGGTGGGGTCTTGTGTTAGTCTCCCTCCAAATATAGTCGGTGATCTCTATACGGCCGGCGGTGGCCGTGAGCACCTGTAAAGTGTGCCAAGCCGGATCTTGGATATAGAAAAAAAAGACTATATAAGCTAGTTTCATTTATTCTAAGTTTTAGCTTTATAGATTGAGTTTGATACACTGACTGTTGTTTAGCACCGATTGGCGATTCATAAAAACGAGCATCATCCATATGTATTTTTAATCAAATCTATACGTAGAATGATGTCCTTATGTGTAATTCGTGATCGGAGATTTGGTTGAAAATTTAAAAAGAAAAATATTCTTTCCACCAAGAATAGAGAAAAGGAGTTCCTACTTGTCTTTTGTATGTGTCTAGTCTCCTATTTCTTTCTTTCCTTTTTTGGTCGATGTTTCAAAGAGAACAACTTGTGACCCGCACAAGTACCTCTTTTTCCCTTTTTCAGGCCCGGACGAAAAGCCGGGTTGAATAAAACAGTTGCAGGATGCATTCGTTTCACGAGTCCTCTGTTATAACCCTCGATTACCTAAACCTTCGCCAAGTTTAGGAGCATCTGCAACAAAATGTACAGCGAAAATCAAGTTTCCGTTTCACCAAATGTCTCTGTGCATCCGGAGATCTCAAATGGTCCACCTTTATTTTGGAATTCTACGGAAAACTAGTATTCATCGTGCATGCGTGAAAGTTATTCGACCATGCAAAGGGAGAATGAAAAGGACAGTCAGGCCGCTTTTTCTTTGATTGGATGGCAAGTTTGTTTTCCTAGGACGAACCTGTAGTAACCTGGTACAAAAAGGATTGGCCCCGTTTTTTATTCGAATGATATCGACATCACAAATTTGTCTCCAGGACTACAGTTCCGGTTTGGGTTGGAAACCTTTCCGAAGTGAGCATTTCCAATGTGGACTCCATCCATCAAATGCCTCATGATCATATCCATTCGGCAATGTAGTATGCTTAGTTCGTGAATCGGTCTTCACATGATTTGGAAAAAATTATCCAATCAACCATAAATCTATTGAACAAATGTTAATTTAATTTTAAAATTATTTAATATTACTAATTTAATCCAAAAATTTTGTGTGAAATTTCAATGTAGTCCTTAGGAGTTAATTTTTGTAGGAAATCGCTGATGCAAGTGTCTAGTTACCACCAAACGAGACATCATCATGTTAGC
The DNA here is from genome assembly GCA_014182845.1 of Corymbia calophylla. Classification (NCBI taxonomy): domain Eukaryota; kingdom Viridiplantae; phylum Streptophyta; class Magnoliopsida; order Myrtales; family Myrtaceae; genus Corymbia; species Corymbia calophylla. The sequence continues at coordinate 23,441,267 of CM024694.1, read as the reverse complement.
GATTTCCCATAAAAATTATTTGGAAAAACTATATTGGAATTTTACACAAAGATTTAGAAATAAATTATTAGAAGTGAAAATGTTTAAAACTAAATTGATATATGTAAAATAAGTTGAGGACTAATAGAACAATAATGTCTGTGAAATTGGGCATTTTTCCTGGCTAAAGAAACCACAACATCAAGCCTTTTGTTTCAACGCCAATTATGACTTTATGACCATTTAAATTTAAAGTCTAAAAACACACGATATCTCTGCAAACGAGGACATAAGAGCAAGAATCCTATGTCTCCTGGCTTATTTAATTTAGGTAAATTGGAGAATAGCGAGTACAACGAACCACTATCGCTAGAATGCTTCAACGAGTTTGTAACATTTGAATAGAGTGGTAACTTAAACGCCAGTTTCAGGATACTAGACATTCGATCAATTGAGAGCAATGCACTGTTTTCTTGCAATTCACATGAGATGGTCGACATAGACCGATGATTCCCCAGCTGTGTTCAATACCTCTTGAACCAGGTGCAGCGCATTTTTTCACGCAACAAGAAAAAAACGATTCCAGCAAACCATTACTCGTATTGGTGGGAAATTCTCGTCAAAACCCAAGTTTATAGACCGGGTGTGACCATGGCCATTGGTCTTGTGAGACCCTGAGACGGACCATGTGGAATCCTCAAGATCGATAGCCATGATCGATCCATCTCATTGGACTTGAGTCCTGGCAAGAAACTTTCCCCACATGGAGAGATCAGAACCATTACAGATTCCACAATCTATTCAGAGTGTTGGCCTTTCAATGGGCCTCTCAGAACGCAAAGAACCTGTGAGCAAAAGATCGGTGGCGACTCTTGACCGTTAAGAGCTATATATCAAGATTGCTCAACAATCGAGCGCACTGCTGGTTCTCCACGGTCCTAAAAACAGAGGTATATAATGATTTACCTCCAGCTAGAAATGCGAAGATAACTTTTCTGTGCTCCTAAAAGCACAAACAACAACTATTCACTGCATATTTCATAGTAGTCATACATCGCATTCTTCTACCTTTTGAATCGATAAGAATCTGTAATAGTTCGCCTCCTGACCAAGTAACCGAGCCCTGTCACCTTGCCTTAACAATAAAACCAGAGTCATTTATCCGAAATCAAAAAAGCCTAGTTCTCTGCAAATTGCCCAAACATAACAGCATCACAGAAGCAATTGGAGATTCCACTTGGTCTTATGGTCTACGAAAACACATTAGGCACAGAGATATGGGTGTGGCATACTGCAGAATAACATAGTACATCTTCTACAAACAACAAACAACACACAATACCAGATAAACAGGTATAATATAAAGCTACGATATTGTATCTGCACCACGGTTGATCTCACTCTCCAAAAATGAGAAATCAACAGAAGAACTAAGGCTCACCTGTGTAAGTTTCTATCATGTCGTCAAATTCTTCAGCACATCCCTACCATCAGGAGTCACACAACATGGTAGCAGATACTGTTACACAAACTTCCCAAGTCAAAATACAAGAGGCATACAGCAGACAGATGTCTTTAATCATCAGCAACGCTCAACGGAACTGTCTTGAGTCTTCTCCATCTGCATGCACATCTCCCAATGAACCAGAGATTATTTGCAGCAGATTAACTAGACCCAACATTAATAGGTGAAAGAAGACACTGCTCCTTGTTGCAGCCCTCAGATTTTCCTTGCCAGCAGATGCCAAATCCACCTAGAGTTGGTAAAAATCCACGAGGTTGAGTATGCAGGGATGCTCACTGTGTTGGACGCACTTGCAATCTCTTCCTCTCCAATTCCAACTAAGAATGATCGTGGACAATCCGTTAATTGTCTTATTCGTCAAGTAATAAAAGTAGATAGCTAAAGTAGTTGCATTCTTTTTCTCACCACTTTCTTAACCCGTTCATTGGCAGGAGGAGTTCCTCCACTAACAGATTCAGGAACATATGGGCTGCTGACACGCACTTCATTCATCACAACAATGATACTCTTATCCCAGCGCACGGGAAGCCTGTATGTCAGGAAGTCAAAGTTAGAAAATTGCTTCTCCCGTAAAGCATATTGGCAAGTTCCATTTCCGCATAGCCTACAGTTTGAGAAGTTTTAACCAACTCGAGGCTTCCTAATCAACATTCTAATGGGGAATAGGCAGAGTATTGACAGAGTATACATACTTTTGTTTGGATATGAAAAGCGAGACCAAGAAAAGGCCATCAACTGATACTAAATCTATGGGATTCACAAACATTTTTCTCTCCATACTTATTTCTCTTAGCACAATACAAGAAATAGGGGAAATGCATCAAAACTTGTCCTTGCTTTTGTTTCCTTTTCCTATCTTTAACTCAAGCATAGGCTACTGAGCCCCGAAGTCCATATAAATGGATCAGAGGTTTGCCTCTTCATGAGCGAAACATTGGCCTTTACCAGCATAGTCAGAGGCAAAAAGTGCATACTGGCGCTAGGAACCTGAAATGACTAAGGCAAGAGGAGAAAAAAAAAGAGCATGCCCAAGCAAAACAAGGTGCAATTAAGCAAATCTTTTTACCATTAATCATCTTAAACGGGAATGAAATTTACATTTTAAATTTAAACTAGGTCAAAAGTGTAAATAGATAGTGTGTAAGAAAATAGTGTACTTAGCCATAAGGATGGAGTGAAAAGTAACCCAAACATAATGTCATACAACTTAAAAGAAAACAAAGTGAAACACCGATTTCTTCTAGATATAAGGATTATGATTCTAGAAATTTACTTTTTTCTTGGTCCCATCTTCCATCCATCTTTATGAAATAATGGATAAAAAAATCATTCAAAAGAAAGACTCTTGGGGTTTCCATAACCCACAGTTTGCATCTGGGGAGTGCCTTGTGCCCCATGCGCCTGATGGCTTAGGTAAGAAAGGTGTGCACCTTGTTAAACACACCTCACCTAGACATCACAAAGGTGAAAAGCCATCACCTCGCCTTGCTTTTGTACCTAGGTGTGCGCTTTGGTGTGCTTTGACTACACTGACCTTTACAATTCTTCATGTAATAGCTATAGAAATTAAGTCAGCAACACATACTAGTCAATTTTATTAGACTAACCAAGCCAAAGCGAGCTCAACTCTAATTATATGCAAGAGCTTCAATACAATCTTACTCCAGATGCTTATGAAGAACACTCTTATGGGCTCAACATCCACAACTATCAGATAAAGGTGCGAGTTAGCTAAAGACACATAAACCAAACTTAATTATTCAACAAACAACAGCAATGTACGAGGCACAACAATTTTCTCTCCATAATCTCCATTCTCTAACTTTTCTGCCCTTGTCTATGATTTGATAGTTAATTGACCTTCTTATTTTTAGACCATCAATCACAACATATTATAGTCCCAGGTTCCCTCACCCCAAGCATCATTGATTTTGTTCCTCGCCTCAAGATTCAAAGAAGAGCTACAACTGAATTAGTCCAAAATCCTCACGTTAACATGATACACTTCTATGCACCAAAATCCTCGATATGACCGGTAACAGTAGTTAGTCTGGAGAATTTACCACTAATGTTTCCATGATACAGCTGAAACCAACCAAGCTTAGAAGCACCATTTAATGTGATAAACCCAAAGCATTGTCTCAGCATCTTAATGAGTAGAGCAAACTTCTTCATCATATTAACTTTTTGTGTCACCTCATACACATTTTCAAGATCTTTTTACTTCCAAGAATAACAATTTCACGTGTTACCATAAGAATTTCCCACCTATAATCACAAAATATAGGCAAACCAATGGAAAGTGAGCCCTTGAATTTAAGAGGCAAGCTCCACTACCTCGAGCACATGCTAATCCTAAGCATACCAAAAGAGTTAACCCATCTTGACTGAATACGGCAGCATGTACACGCATGGCAAAAGTCACTATCTAAAACAAGAGAGTATATTCTACAAGATGCTATGAAATAACCCAAATAACCATGTAGCAAAAGTTGTCAGAAATACGCAAATACTAGAGGGGAAGAAGCGTGAGACACTTTACGTTTTAGACAATGCATCGAAGATGCTTTGAGCCTCGCTGGTGACACCCACTCCTATCTTCTCAGCCTCCGCTTCGGCTTGCCTGCAGAACCAAAAACCCCAACCAAAACCACGGAAACTCCGCACCTCATTTGGAAAAAGAAATCACGAAAAAAGAAGGAGAAAATTAGAAACAGCAACAGGAATGACACAGATCACCGCCGCCAAACCTCAATGCTAATTGTTCTCGAGCTCGCAAGGCGCCAAGATCAATGTAACACTTGCTGGGATCGAGCGGGTCTTCGCCATGGCGCAGGAAGGTGAAATGCTTGATGTAATCCGCCTTGAGCAGCCTCAAGTTCCGCCGAGACCCAGCCTTCGAACCCTCTTGTGGCAATCGGAAACACGACCGCAGTCAAGGAATTCAAACCAGAAAATGACGATTGAAGCACGAACAGAAAGAACCCCTCAGGGAAAGCACAAAACTTGAAGCGCGAAGTCAATTGGGAACGCCGAACGAGTCCAATGGTCGACAATAAAAAAGGATATGGAGGACGAGGATGTTGGAGGGGGCGTCGAAGGCGACGACCTGGGCTTCGAACTCGTCGCCGAAGGTGGTCTGGATGGAGAGGAAGCATCCGACGGTGAAATCGTCCGAGTTGGCTGCAGCGGAGGCGGCGGCGGCGGCGGCGGAGTCCGTGGCCATATCGACGATCTGCGATCGCGGCGCTGTCCTTTCTCCTCCCCGGCGCGGTCGCGGTCGCTGGCTCGCTGCGGACGAAGTGGAACGTGGATTTGGGTCCGAATCCGAGTCATGTTGGGCCTAATCTGACCTTGTTGACCTGAGACCCGGCTTTTTTTTTTTTTTGGTCTCCGAAATTTTGCCGTCGGACCATACAACAATACAAGCGCGAATCATCGTACACTGTCTTCTCATCGTCGACCAAATCCTCCTGCCCATGTTATGTCCTCTTTACCGTCGGGTGATTGTACGTGTCTAAACTCGAGGAAAGAGCATTTGACAAGAAAAGAAATATGGACTTCAACTGCATGAGCGAGCTCATATTGCTTTGATTGTTCTTTGGGAAGTGGCGGAGCATGAGTAATCAAGATGGTAAATTGGGTGCCAAAGCCTTTGCAGTTTTATCCATTAAAAGTCGATGGATTCTCATGTTTCGCAATTTATTTTTTTATATCACATTAATGTTGTGATCAAATGATAATAAATAATTATTGTAAGCTGAATGATAAGACATATCCATGTTGAAAGAAAAGAATTTGGGATAAGTTATTTTCTTAATATGAATTTAGGAAATCTTGCTTTGATTAATCATTAGGGACTCCCAAGCTCATGAATTCTCTATAAATAGAATCGTTGAGTTGAGAAAAGACATTAGAAACTCAATATTAGGAATTAGAATTGGAATCTTCTCTTTAATGTTGCTGTTACTAGCAACATTTTTGGGGGGTTGCAGAACAACTTCCACAAGAGGAACTTGTTGTCACGATCTGTAAGTGCCACCATTGAGGATAGTTCAAGGCAAGGAATCAATGGACTGCTTTGGATCATATATGTGTGCATCTTGTTTAGAGATACTTTTCCTACAAATCTTTGTATTTATTATTTTTCACATGGTGTCATTTCAAGAATCCATTTTTCTTTTAAGGGTGCTTAAAAGAAATTAAGAATTCAACTACTCAACATATATACCCAATCGTCCAAAATCTTTTGCACATCACATGTACTGTTATTACTTATTTAATATAAGCGTAGACTTTCCGATTCACTCGAGGGCAAACTGTGTATGCACTTTTTTGGCGTGGAGCATAGTGCAATTGAGCCAACTAATGTATTACTTGTGAAAGGAGTAATAGGTGCGGCATCTTTCCTTGAGCAAGGACCATCGGCCCCAAGCACTAACGCGCTTAACCAATCATGTCTGATCTCGCGGTGAAAACTTTATTCGACGCTTTTGTTCAGTCTCTGTGATATGTTTACGAGGAAGACGTTGGGACTAAAGTTCGCCTGAAACACTGCCCATCGAAACAAAGAAAAAAGCATTAGACACCCAAAAACCTACGAGGAGCATTTTCAACATCAAGGAGTGGCCGAGTTGCAATTGCAAAGCTGATCGATTTCCTTTCACAAAAGAGGCGGCCGGCGGGAAGGAAATCTAACAACCCAATTGAAGAGAAAATTATCTCTTCTTCCGTCTTCATGGAATGATCTTGAATTTTTAACTACTCATAATCCAGATGAAATGGTCTGGTTAAGTACGGAACGATGAGATAAAACAGGACAGAAAAATCCACCAAAAGTTGGTAGTTTTTTTTTTCCCAGCGCAGTGTCGTCTCCAATGAATGACTCCCACTTCGACTTCTCTCTTGTAAGCTAATCCTCGAATCCGAGCGAGCTTTCCGTCTCTCTCTCTTCCGATGGCTGCAACGCTTTCCTTCTCTCTCGCCTTAGACCCCCAGCACCACCACCTCCGCCGCAAAGCTCACCACTTTCTCCATTTCCCATCATCGACGCCGCCCAGTCTCCGACACCCACCTCTCGGTTTCCAGAAATTCGACCGCTTCGCCTTCAGAACCTCGTTCTCGTCCTCTCAGCCCTCCCCTCCGGCGACCGCATCGACCGGGACCACCCCCTCCACTCCGTTCCTCGACGACCCGTATCGGGCCGGGAGGTTCTTGACCAACGAAGAGTTCGACAAGCTCCGGTCCCTCGAGAGCTTCGCGTACGACCGGGAGCTGAGATCCGGGACGTTGCGGGTCCGGGTCATGAGGGCCGAGGAGATGGACGAGACCGTAAAGCTGCTCGCCGAGTCGTTCGCGGAGTCGATGCTGCTGCCCGGCGGGTACGTGTCGCTGCTGAGGTTCTTGGTGAAGCAGTACATGATCGAGCGGCGGAGCGTGATGCCACACGCCGCGACGCTCGTCGGGTTTTACAAGGGTGGGGAAGAGGGCGAGGAAGAGTTGGCCGGAACCGTGGAGGTGTGCTTCGACAAGAGAGGCTTGAACGCTTCTCCGCCGACGCCCACCCCTCCGCGAAACTCTCCTTATATCTGCAACATGACCGTCAAAGAGCAGCTCAGGAGGTAATACTGGAGCCCCACTAATAGCTTTGCAATGCCGTTGAACAGGAAAAAAAAAAAAGGGATTTATTTATTGCGTTTCTTGGCTGTTGGTGCTAGACATGGACACTTACTTGTGCGTTGGTTGTTTTTAGTAAAAATTGGTTCTAGGGTCATGTGGTGGTGAGCACTGAACATTGAGTTTTTGGAAATCAAGAAGCCAAATTACATGTTTCTGCCAGCTGTGTTGCAGCTTTGTTGAATGTCATCCGGTCCATTTGTTGCTTAAACTGAGAATGAGATGGTTCATTGGCGCTGGCTTTTTTGTTCTAGAATGCAATTACCCCAATCGATGTTGATAGAGGGCTCTCCCTCTTGATTTGAAGCATACTTTGGACTAAGGTTTATATTGTATTCTTAACCTGGTTCTTATCCCGTTTTATGGGTTGAAAGTGGATAATTTAGTGCGAAAGTCTGTCAGTAGCTTTGATTTTCCTTATAAGATAATTTCAACTTCCTATGTAGCTCAAAAGTCCTGAAAATTGCGATAGCAAAGTATCAACTTCCTAAATAGCTCAAACTTTACCAGTGTGTCAACCATACTTCATGGTGGATAGATTGAGTGGAAGTTGACAAGTGGAGGTCCTTTTAACTTTCAGGAGAGGTATCGGCTGGCATCTATTGAAGGCAAGTGAGGAACTTATTTCCCAGATGTGTTCCACAGGAGAGGTGTACTTGCACTGCAGAATGATTGACCTTGCTCCATTCAATATGTATACAAAAGCAGGTTACAGAATTATTAAGACGGACAACATTCTGGTCTTGTTGACACTTCAAAGACGCAAGCACTTGATGTGCAAGAAACTTCTAGTATTACATAATCCTTTGGAATCAGATGAGTCAGGCCCTGACCAAGAACAGACCTCTTGAATGCATGCTCAGGTAATGTCATACCATATAATTTTCCTAGTTGCCAAGGAAAATCACAGTTCCTTATTTTTCCCCATCTGTAACACGTGAATTAATCATCTTTGTACAGTGTCCGACTTTAATGATAATCTTGGTTTTCCTTCTTCGAAATACTCTCTTCCTAGTTTCTATAGATATCCTGTTTCAATTTCCCACTCCCTTTTATGTTCAGATGGTTCATATGGTGTCTGTTGTTTAAGTATTCACTTAGCTGACCCTTTGACTCGAATGAGAATCTAATTTATTTCTTAGTTCTTTTTTAGTGCAATTTCATAATAACTTCAAGTCTCTAGAGATCTTCTGTTTCATCTCTGCCTCTATCAACTTTGACTGGGGAAGAAATGTACTGTGATTTTACGAAGAAGGAAGCTTCACTACTTGCTTACTTTTGATCTTGCTGATTTAACGTGATTTCTGCCTTCATTTTGAGTTATCATAATTTATCTTGTTGGATTTGGGTTCACCATGCATATTCTTTAAGATATGGTACAATTTGTAGGCAATAGTGATAAAGATGAGGTTGCATAAACCAATTCAATCTGGCAGTATCTGATGGGGGCAAATATCTGCACATTTGAAAGAAAACTTTGTGAAGAAAAGGATGGTATACACATACCAAATAAACTTGAAGCTGGCAGTAGGGTGAAAGAAATAAATACATGAACTTTAATAGCTAGCCTAGAGTAAATAATTCAAATGCTTCCTAGATTCATTACAGTGTAGCCCAAAATCTTTCTTGGACTTTGTTTTGATTATGTTGTGCATTGCACACGGTTTGTGCTCTTTCTCTTCACAGAGGATAACTATACACTCCTTCAAGAATCTTAGGTACATGGTGGCCCGAAAAGTGTTCTTGTAGCAAAAGAGGTCATGTTCCTTCGGAGACATTATCATATCATTTTTCTTCTTGTGAGACATCTCATATCTTAGATCAGTTCGCGTTTGTTCACAGCCATGCCCAAACCTTTCGAGTTAATGAAGGATATTAGGTGAAGTTCCTTTACACATTCCCCCATGGAAGGTCTCTCGCTACTCTCAGGTCGGACACAGCGTGATGCTAGGTTAGCATACATGGCTACAGACTCCAGTGTGTACGAATTTGGAGTGAGGTCTGGATCCATAATCTTGCGCAATTTTTTCCGGCTGTTCAGTAAATTCTTTACCTGCAACTCAAAGTAGATTTTCCTTTATGTCTTATAGCCTTTGTAGATTGCCCAGGAAATATTGAGTTCCGAGTTGAAATTAATCTACCTGAAGTACTAGATTCTGATCATTTGGACCCTGATTTAAGTCCAATGCTCTTCGTCCGGTCAAGAGTTCAAGGAGCACCACACCAAAAGCATACACGTCACTTTGCAGAGTGAGTTTTCCTGTCTATTGCCAAAAGCCACTTTAAGCCAACTGGAACAAAAAGAAGGCGAATTATGCTGAATCTACCTGTGATTTGGTCCAAATTCTATTTGCTAAATTGTGGTTTAAGAATTGCCCTGTTGTGGATTTGGTAGACACTCATGTTAACTGTCAGTTTTGGCAAATCATATGCCTGGTTTTACAAGAACCATAAAAAATTCAATAAAGCACAGTAACGACTGGGTAACTTAGTTGATTTCCATGTGAGAGTGGATTTGTTGGTTTTTGAAAAAAATTTCTCTAAAAATGGAGCAAATTAAACCCCTAAAGCTTTTATCACAAACCCATCGGGAAAACCCTGGAAAGAACCTGAAAATGTCTACTTGAATGACACAAGCATATACTTTTAGAGATGGGAAAAGAGGACAAAAAGCAAACTACACAATCAAATCAAGTTTTATAACTTCAAAGCACAGACCCTGAACAGTCGATCTCTTCCTGGAGATTGAATTAATTTCATTAGAAGAAGTCCACCATATTGGAGAAAAATGGAAGTAAAAAATGTTCAGTGTCCCCGATGAAGTTTGAGTAGCTTCTTTTCATTTCAATGGAAACTTTAAGGGAGTCTAAATGGTCTAAAACTGAGTTGGGCATAATGCCACTTTTGAAACCACAAGATGATGAAGTTTGCAGTTAGATTCTTTTCTCTTCTTTTCTTTGTATAGCTTTAAATAAACTAAGTCTAGAAAACCATCATCAATTTCACATCTCCCTCTTTGGTAATATCTCTCAAAAAAAAAAAAAAAAAAAAAAAAAAAAACCATGCTAAAGACTTTTTGGATGTTTCCCTTGTGAAAAGAAGGATGTCTACAACTATTCTGGAAGTTTCAGTATCTTATTCCCATAGAGTTCTGGTTGTGGCCAATTCACTTGTTGCTGTGTCTAGTGTGCTAACATGTCTAGGTCAAGTTGTGGCCAAATCAGTAGTTTCATATCAATGTGCTGGCTGCACCTGGCATTAGCCCAGCTGTAACCTTATTTTCATTTTATTTATTTGATTTTCTTTTGGGTGGGTTGGAGGTGGGAGCGGGGGGTGGTGAAGAGGGGGTTGTTGTTGAATTTATTTTGTGGGAAATTTGGGAAGGAGAATAGCATTCTAACATATTGTAATCCTTGAACAGACTCCCTGAGCTATTTTTATTGCCATATGTCATGATGCAGATAATATATCCAGAAGTAAACATGCAGATTGTAGCAAGCTACTCAGATGATATGCTTTGAATTTCTGATTAACTTGCATCTTATTAGCAAATAGTGAACGTTCTGAGTATATAGTAGTATATCTTGCATTAGTGCGTGGAGAACCCTTAAGATATTTTTCCCAAGGTAAAGCAATAGATCAAATAAATGGGTGGCTGCTGTAGAGTACTTATGGTTGAGTCTTTGTGCGTGCATATGATCTTATAAAAGCAGGGAAAAAACAAAACAATGCCTATGTTCACTAGACGTTCTAAAGTAACTTTCTGCCATAGAACTGGAGAGAAGTTGGCAACCTCAAATACTCTAGGAAGAACTTGAACTTTTTGAACTGACTAGGTTTATAGACTTAATATATCAATAAACTATGGGTGACAATGATAGCTTACCGATGTATACTCAGGATCGAAATAGCCGAAAGTACCAAGCATTCTAGCAGTCTCACATATTTCCTGGCCCTTGGGCATCAGCTTGGCGAGTCCAAAATCAGATATCTATTTCAAATAGCCTCTGAATAAGTACTTTATGCCCTTAAAGCTGGCCATACTAAGGGTCGAACATTCTTATCTGGCTTACCTTTGCCTCAAAATCAGCCGTTAGAAGTACGTTGGTAGATTTGAAATCTCTGTGGACAATTGGGATTCCCACAGCCAAACCTGAATGGAGATAGGCTAGCCCGTTTGCTGCTCCTATTGCTACTTGGAGCCTTGAAGGCCAATCCATCTTTGAATCCCCAATTCCTAGCACAAGCGTACAGTGAATACTTTCTTATCAAAAGTAATTTACCGGGAGTGTATATTATCCTGAGCATTGAGAAACTAACCATTCAAGTGATCTTGCAGATTCCCATTTTGCAGAAATTCATACACCAAGAACCTCTGCTTTCCATCGGCACAATAGCCAATTAACGACACCAGGTTGGGATGATCGAGGCGGCTTAAGATATCGACTTCTACCCGGAACTCCCGTTCTCCATCAGCTTCTTTAGATGGTGGCAGCTCCATTTTCTTGATGGCAACCACCTTCAGGTCCGCATTAAATAGAAGATAATCATAATGTGTTTCAACAAGAATCCAGGGGATTAAATACATCCTGAGGAGATCTCTATAACTAGAAAAGGGCATGAGAGCGAGATTCTGTGCAGGGAAGCATTCCTTTGTTGTCTGTTTACAAATAATTGTAATCCATTGCTTTATTTAAACTAAATGGCTTAATTCACAGATCACGAGATGAGAATTGTTGTCTTTTGTACTTGCCTCGACAAGAAACCTAACATTACGCTCTTTGCCTTGTACCTGTCCTGACCTGAGATTCCCCTTGTAAACTCTTCCAAACCCTCCTTTCCCTACCAAGTTGGCATCGTCAAAAGATGATGTCGCCTCTTCCATTTCTTTCAGAGTGAATACGGACGAGCCATTGCGCCTCTTTGAGGTTTGTTGAGATTGATCTTCGAGTTGCCAGAGCTTCACCGGCTTGTAAGTCCCTGCATACGCAGCAGTTAGCAGCAAGATTGACTGTACCGTGAAACTTCGTAATCCATGAAAGATGCCAAGAAGCCATACATATTGGTCCCAAATTGATTCTACTAAATATTGTAAATTAAAAGACACGTGAAGAAACAATTACAGGGGTCTGTCTGTTCCAGGGACTTGCTTCTCCGGCGCTTGTTCCATGTCGAGACCAAACCAAACGGCATGACGGCTTCCCTCCTAAGATGATTTAATTCCGGGGTTCACAGTTCATGTTACATGAAACGGAATGCTGTTTGGAGAGAGAGAGAGAGAGAGAAGCTTCGTTATAGCAGAGGAATTGGAGAACTGAGGAGCTGCGATTGGGTTGATGTCACAGAGCATCTGATGAAGAGAGAACTGAAGCATCAGTGCATGGGGGTCTCTGTAAGAGCTCCAACGTCCCGCTTTTGATGGGTAAGCGGAATACGAACATGGGTTGAGCCAGAATCATCGGCTGAGAGGATACGTACGAAGCAAGTGAGGGTCTTTATCATTTAGGAGGAGAGTGCATTCACCATAACAATCGACAGTAGCCTCCAACAACCTTAAAATCCAGCGCATGTACTTGAAGTGAAAGATAAAGTTGATAATGTGGAAAGAAAAGAGGGGGAGTTGGTATTGCGTGGTCGCTCTGCACGAGTATTTTCAGTTCGGTCCTTGTTTTAAGCGCAAGCAAAGAGATGAGATCTCTCCTCCTTTTCGATTTGATTTTGCCTTATTTGTTTTCTTCGAGAGGGGATCAAAATGTGGCCGTTGAGACAGCCTTTTCATCCGTTTGAATTGTAGAGCTAGAGTACCGTAGAGATAGTACAAAGATCAATTATAATGAATCATAGAAAATCCAAGTAGTAGCAACAACAATATAGTACAAATAACAAATTCGAAATCATAAGATGACCCATGATATTTCGTATTCTCTATACTAATAATTTAATATGAGTGGTTAGTGTTGTGATAAGTGAATCAAGGACCGCTTCACTTTTTTTGGCTAAGGATTCGATTCAAATTACTTGTTGAAATCCAGCTGATTATTCTAAAAACGCATGAAGTGGGGGAGGAAATTAATATTCTCAGTGACATTGAAGAAGTCCAGGGCGTCAGCCGCAAGGCAATGGGTTCACCAACAAAAGGGTCAATGAGCTAATTTCAGCGATGTTGTCTCAACGATTGCTGTGGATCTGGACAAGTCAGGAGCAACTAATTTAGACAATGACATTATCCACACGAAAACCAAGAAACATCAACCCAAGAATAAAAATAAGAAAACAGTGCTGTTGGTTCCGTCATGCTGACAGGTGTGTTGGAGATCCTTATCAATGGTGGTATGTAGAATGGTCAGAGATCAGAGGGATTGAGAAAAGAACATGAAAATGTGATTAAGCGGATGAATCGAGCCCCGAGGCAGGGACAAGATTTCACGTCGCCTTTGGTGTGCCCGAATTGTGAAACATGTAAAACCTATGACTCCGTGAAACAGAGAGTTGCTGGACTTCCTTTTTTGACACGATGGGCTCTGTACATTCTCGGCTGTTGTCCCTCCGTAAAGCTTTACTCTCACATAATTCACTATATTTTATTTTTAGCTATAATTATCGTTGATACGAACTTATAAACTTGTGGGTAGTGTTTTAGAATCGCATCGAACCATTCAACCAGTTGAACCAGGGAGTCGGACCATCAACCGATCCGTTTCACTCTTAAACCGGAATGATCAAGAACAGGTCAAATCTAGAGTTGACCCAATTCAGCCGGTGTTTGACTTAGTGAACAACTCAGTCGAAATGATAATCAATTGAGCTAGGCACTTGTGAATGCTAAATATCTTCAATATGTTTATGTGTGTGTGTTATGTAATACAACCGTAAATTGTGCAAATCATCACCTGAGAAGCTCGGCCGATTGAACCAGTTGACCAACGAACCGAAAACCAGGCAAGTTCATTGACCAGCCAGGGTTTAAAAACAAGGGTTGCGGGCGCATTCTCATTTGTTCGTGGATTAATGGGTCATTTGTTGGGGGCTTTCGTGAGAAGGGAACTAACCAATTACTCAATTTCAAGGATCTTGTTTGGTAATATTATGATATGGTTCATGAGAATTAAAACTCAAAGATTACAATCTCCTGGCAGATATCAAACTCTTATATGGAAATCACTGCAAAGAACTGAAAAAGTTCTACTGTGAACGGATTCGTCTCCAATGCATGTGGATGAGGGATCTTCAGACTTTTTGGGAATGGATCTTTGTCCGCCGTGTTCAACATCGGCTCGAACATTAAAACATCGCAGTCTTAGGGATGATTATGCTGCAGGAAGCTTCGCTTTGGAAGAGATCAGGGACATATCAGCTCAAGCTCACCAGAAAATACACTTTGGAGCTTACTTTCAAGGGACAAATCAGACAGCTCGATGTATACTCGTTGGCCTTCTCAGAAATTTCACAGAGGGAGAGATGTAATGCTTTCTTTTTCGGTCAGTAATCGGTGGGGAAATTTCATTTTACCCGCTGAATTTACCCTATTTTTATAGCTTTTTAACTTCGTTAACTTTTTCCCTTTACATGTGCCGGGAGCTGATTTTGGGGGGTTACAGTGTAATTTCTCCTTAAGTTTGTCCTAAAGGTCCTTTCTGCCTTATTTGAAATAAAAAGATAAATGGGTTAGGCAAAAATTTCAACCATTAAATCTAGCGTTCACTTTTTAATACTTTTAATATGGTTGCAAAAGTAAATTATAACATATGAACGCATTTAAGATGAAAAATAACGAAACAAGCGCATTAAAAAGAAAAACGAACCCTTTAAGGGATCGTAAACTTTCCTTAAGTCAGCTTTAGTCGTGCATCTCAAGGAAGTACCAGCTCTATGATAGCTTTTCACTAGTTCATAACTCGAAGCCTGTTGGAGGGTTATGAGTTCGAAGTGAAGTGAAGTGAAGTTGAGATCGACTCCACTAACTTATCCTTTTCCAGGGTGTTTCCACCTACGAGGATTGCCGACAGTAGTTCCTCCAGTGATGGTGCCTAGCTTAACTGTATTTCTTATTTTAACGTGTTGATATCCGCACGCCTTACACCTTTTGTTCCAAGTTGTATATTTTTTTCTCCAACAAAATGGGAATACTCCCGTGTTTTATATCTCAGAGTTCAAACGAAGTAGTTTAAGGACTTACTCAGGTCCAGAGCTAATAATGTACCATCGCCAATGCTATACCTACACAAAAGCATAATGAAAATGCTAAGGATTGGAGGCAGTATTTTGCCAAGTCTTTTATCCAAAGCCTTAGCGACGCATTGATGGTTGATGGGCCTAAGCTCAGTCATCTTGATGCAGTGACAGTCTCAGGTTCAACAAGTAGCTGGAGCATCGTTCTTCTCGAGGGGCTTGGAAGATAGGAAGAAGGTAGATACAGCAGCACAAAAATCATCACCAACCTCTTTCCAAGGTGAGGTGAAGAAAATCGATTGGGACCTGGAGCTTTATCCCCATCAGTGACCATAAAACTTCCTTAGTTTCCCCATGTGTAACGGGCTAACTAAGAGGAAATTGAAGCTCAGCTGGTAACCTACACATCAAGTGACTCCACAAGACTAAACAGAAAGTATTAGTACAATCAGCATCAGAAATCCCAAGAAGAGTTCGCACCATCTTCAGAATATACAACTCCCTCACTCTGCTTTGAATTTCTAAGCTCGAGAGATTCATGAAAAAAGCTTGATTTCTGATCAACAAGCTGAATCCGGTTAACTCTGGATGTTTGTCTAAGGAAAGAGTTCTCGTGCTTGATCAAGTAGTAAAGTTTCTGCTCAAGATTGACTAGAATAGAAAGTCGAGATACTCAAAACTCAATCCAGCTCTGCTCGACTACAATCATTTTATATAACAGCACGAGCCCGGGAACTTGAAAAGGTCAAATGGTATATTATGTGAGTTTGGGGATTTTTGTGTCTTTCATAACTTTTAAATATCTCTGAGAAAATAATAGAAGCTTGATGATTAGGCTAGCAAGCTCGAACTCCACTCGTCTAGATACTTGAGTAGCTCAAGCCTAAAATCGACTTGAAGCTAGACCAGTCGATCTTAGGAATTGTCGAGCCAAATCCAAGCTACTTGCAAGTAGCTTGACTCTGTTTCATTTGTATGTGAAACTTGTTGAACTGGTAATTTTAGATTGCATGACGATTCTAAGAGCATATATGGCAAGTTTCACATTTTGAAAACCTGATTCACGGGCAAGTTTCAAGGTGGCTACAGATTTCTTGCACGTATATTTGTGCACGACAGCATTCACCACCTAATGGAGCCTGTCTTTTCGTTCAGGTGTATATTATGAAAATTTCAATCTAGTTCCATCTACACCTTAAACATAAGGACAACATAAGTGTGATCACTTTCGTAGAACATTTACTTGAGTGTCATAATTTTTTTTTTGTTCGATCACTTGAGTGGCATAATTTCTAAAAAAATATTGATTGCTATAACTTTCGATCGATCACTTGAATACCATAACTTTTAAAAATGTCCATCCAAATGATGAAAATCTTACATGGTGTGACTCGTGGTAGACGTTTTTAAAAAGTTATGGCATTTAAGTGATCAATTGAAAGGTTAAATGACATTCAAGTGATTTGAAAAAAAAGTCATGACATTTAAGTGAGTGCCGTTTATAAGTTTTCGCATTAAGCTAATTGGGGAAAAAAAAAAATTTTCAAATGAGTGTTATACGAAAATTATGATGTTTCCACACCGTAAATTCTTTTTTTTTGTTAGACATCCCATGGATTCCGGTGATCCTAGAATTGCACTTATTCTGAGATGAGCAAACTTATTTAGAATCTAAATTGACTAGTCTCAATTAAAATAGTTACTCGTCTTAAACTCAAGTCAAGTTTCTTGAAAGGACTCCAAAATCCATCCCTCTAAACTATCCGGAACTTGAAACTCAATTAATTTATGTCATATTCATTTTGGATAGATAAATATATAATTTTTAAAAAATAAATAGTACAATTACCCACCTGATGTGTATGTTGCAAGAAAACAACTTTTTTTTGTTAACGTAATTTGTCAGGTTTGGAATTTTGGGTACCCGCCAATTGAATTACTTATCCCAAACAAAAATGAGATTCTAAATACGATATGAAACTGAAAACACAATTACAATTGGCACGTTTAAGTTGTACTAATGTAATGTCAACCATGTTTTTTTTTTTTGGACACTTTGGCACTTGAAACATCATGAAATAGTCTCACGGCATGGGATGAATTTTCTTTTTTGTATTTTTTTATTATGATGGCGCATCATAGAGCCATAAGGTAAATGGTTAATATCACAAAAAACTCCAACCTGATACATTTGCAATAAATTTAGTCCAAACAAATTTTTTAATCACTAAAAATCTCAAATTTCAAATGGATAGATTTATGACAAATTTAACCTCATTAATTTTCGTTAAATTGAATCAACGAATTGATACACATGTGATGAACGAAGAGTAAACCCCAAATCGATACACTCGTCAATTACCATGCATCATCCAACTAAGTAATTTGATGGTAAAATTGAATGGAAACTAATAAATAGTGAGTTTGTTGCGAATGCTTTTGTGTTCATAAAATTAATTTTGGATCAATTTGAAATTTTTCGTAATATTAATCTTTAGGTAAATTGGGTGTAACATACAAGACCCTCAATCGCAAGTCCTAGAATTTTGAAAGGTTGGAAATCCAGTTTAATTTTCCGACCGTCTCTCCAGGTCCCCGCAATAGATTTGATGGTTAAAAGATATATCTCGCATCCGACGGCACTCACCCACCTGACCCACCTGACGAGAAAGCTCAGCTAAATTGGTCGGCACTAACTTCTTACATCTTACGGAGATGCTCAATGCCTTGGAGAAAAAAAGCGCTCCTGGCATTTTAGGTGAGATCGTGATTATAGTCGATTCAATCGGGTTGTCCTTGTCCCCCCATCTGATGTGACAATTTAACCTGCCTTAGCTACTTCATCGGCGTCGCTGCTGTCTTTGATTCCGAGGGCGACCGTCCACATTTGCTGGCGAGCACGTTACTCGAGGATGACTGTTGGGTGATCCCTGCCGGAGGGGGGGAGTCCGTTTTGGCTTGTGTTTGTCGTTGAATGAATCGTCGCTATGAGCCATCCGACTAAGCATTGGGTGATGGAAAGTGGCCATATTTATTATGGGTCCATCTTCCGATTGGTATAATTACGGAAGAAGGTACGACAGCAACGCGCGATTGATTGATCATGGATGTAAATGCTCCTGGACCCAGCGGTTGATGCAAAAAATACGCCTTGTCACCGTTGCGATGGGACCTGAACTCGTAAAAGACCTGCCATATGTTTGATGAAATTCCTGAAGGATTTCTTTTTCTTTTTTCTATTTCGGGGTGGTGTCTCTGGGCATGTTGGGGCTTGAAGGGCTTCCTCGAGGAATCGTTCATCACAAGATCGGTAGCCCTTTGATCACAATAACTAGATCTCAGTTTATCATAGAAAGTTTTTTAGATGTTCAAATGTCCGACACACTTCTATTGAAACTGCGACAAGATATATTTGGTACGACACATTATGATAGTGGATCATTATCTTGATCGATCATATCCTCTAGGGGCAACTGTGTTGAAATTAAACTGAACAACATCCTTTCAATGGCGCAATTGTAAGCACGCACCTTATTGTTTGCATGTATTTCACAGGCTTGTGTTGTTTTTATTCTCTAAATAGCCGCGACACTCCATGACTTATTGAATTGACGAAAATAATTTCAAGAGAATTAGTTAATCAAAATCCCAAAAAGAAAAGGGTGAAAATTGTTATCAATCGAAAAGGGAATATTGTTCAAAAAATCTTAAACTTAATGCATTTTTGTTAATTCAGTCTTAAATGTTTCAATATTACCAATTGAGTTCATTTGACTAACTTTAGCTAGAAATCAATGACGTGGATGCTGGCAATGCCATGTATGACGATCGGCGTTGATATGAACAATTCTTAATAATATTAGAATTTTTTGTTTGATTTTTTTCCCCTTTTTTCTTTCTTTTGCCAATGGCTAACCACCGGCCATGGCCAGACGGGTTAGCCTTGCCTACCGCAGGTGAGGCCCACTTTGGGCAAG
The DNA here is from genome assembly GCA_014182845.1 of Corymbia calophylla. Classification (NCBI taxonomy): domain Eukaryota; kingdom Viridiplantae; phylum Streptophyta; class Magnoliopsida; order Myrtales; family Myrtaceae; genus Corymbia; species Corymbia calophylla. The sequence goes on along the minus strand of CM024694.1, from coordinate 23,421,941 downwards.
GATAAGCCTCGGTGAGGGGAGCCCTTACCAAGGCTAGGGTGGCCTCGCCAAGCAAAGGTGACACCAGCCGAGCCCTCACTAGGGCTCACCCGCCTCACTGAGGCTTGCCCTCACCTAGGGCAAGCAAGGCCAGCCCGCTTAGTTGTGGCCAGTGGCCGACTATCACCTGTGGCCAGTGGCCGCTGGCAAAAGAAAGAAGAAGAACGAATTAGAAAAAGAAAAAAATCAAAAAAATTATTAAAATATTATTTAAAATTATCCACGACGATACTAACCGTGCCACGTAAGACAGGTAGTGACCATGTTAACGAATTTTGGCCAATGGCCAAATGGACTCGATTGGTAAAATATGAAGATGTTTATGATTGAATTGACAAAATTGAAAAGTTAATGATTAAATTGGTAAAAATGTGATATGTTTAGAACTTTTTAAACAATTTTCACATTGAAAATGCAAAAGCTACAAATCATCACAAAAATATAAGATTGTCCATATTAATCAAATGAGTTATGTTTTATTCGCCACCTTTGGTTCTTCCTATTACAAACTTTAGCTATTTTCTTCTACTTACTAAAATGCTTAGGCTAATTTCTTCAAAGGAGTCTAGGAAATGAGTATAAACCTTGTTGATAATCATTGTTAATTAACATATGTTAAGTATAAATTATAATCATAAAGAATTCATAACTTTAACCAAAGAATGCCACTGGAAAAAGAAAAGAAAAGCTCGAACTAAATAATTGATTACTACAAGGAGTTATTAAAAATAAAACTTTAGAGAGACATTCAGAATAGTTATACTTTAATGGCATTCTTTTATATAGAATTCGATCATTGAATTAATATACTTGAATCTTAGATAATTCTCGTACTAAAGTAACAAACATGTAAGTTTCTCTTATTTAAACACAAAAGAAAAACACAATTTAGGAGAGGTTGATAAAAATCATTAGATTAATTGATCTACATTAAGGCTCAGTTTGTTTCACTAAAAATTAATGATTCGGAAAACTTTTTTTGAAAATGATCACTTATATCGCTTGCAAGAATGAATAAACAAAAAATATCTTTGTCGTTCACAAAAATATTTAAAAATAAATTACTATTGATAATGAAAACATTTTTATCAACTAATTATTTCAAGAAATACAAGCGACAAATTTAAGAAAATGTTTACAAAATTATTCATTTTCTGTAAAATAAACGAAGTGTAAATATTATGTTTTTCTCTATTTTCAATCTTATCATTAATGAACCACTAGAATTTGACTTTCTCACATGAGAAGGGAGAGGTAAAGGATTCGAATCTCCACCTTTATAAGGGGTTGAAATGGGGATAATTTGATTTCAGGAACAGATTTCGACTCCCACACCCTAAAAAGAGACAAAGCAAAAGTCTGAGCGTTAGAGTAAGAATACAATAGAACCAACCAAAAAAAAAATCATACCATCAATGAGGTCCTAGTGAGGGCTACTTTGAATCATTTAAATTTTAGATTTCTAAAGTTATTTTAGAGGTGAAAATAGCATGAGGCCTTCCGTGTACAATAGGAACAACCAAAAAAAGAAAAGAAAATCTTACCATTAATGAGGTCCTAGTGAGGGCTACTCTGAATCATTTAAATTTTAGATTTCTAAAGTTATTTAGAGGTGAAAATAGCATGAGCCCTTCCGTATACAATCCGTGACGACCGAAGCACTTCATTTAATGTTAGAATGCAGTGGAATTAAATTACGGTTTATCTGCCCGCCTCCCTTTGTCTTAAATGATGGGGGTTTAGCAGTGACTCCCTACCTGTATCGGCAGGCGGACATTTACTCCACCGCATTGGCACGATCAAGTCAACAGGTTCGCTGGCAAAGGGTCACGAAGATCTCCGCTCACTTTAATGTATCCGCCATCCATGGCGCCGACACCATGCTCATCAGTGGAAGGAATGGCGATGTTTCGCTAAGCTTATGAGGCACGGACAATGTATCCCAGTCGATAATGTTTTCCTGATCAGCCAAAACAAATGGAATATTTGCTTGGCCCACTAGCTTTGAATGTTGCTGTGACAACACACTCACCTTGCATTTTCTCACCGACAGACGTTTATACACGTAGGTTGTGGGCAGTGCAGGCTGGTGATGCTGCAAAATTTATGATGTCCATGTGAGAGGCAGATGAATGGCAGTTGGGCTAAGTTAAAGCCCTCATACATAGACCAGAGCAGGAGTAGTATATTTAGACGTCTTGGCAAGTCTCGGAACGAGCGACTTTGTGTTTTCCCACATATTTCTCTCTTGATAGAAAGTTAAGAAATGGGTGGCCCTTTAACTCTTGATGCAGAGCTCGAGGTTAAGTCTCCTGCAGACAAATTCTGGGTGAGCATGAGAGACTCCACCAACCTGTTCCCCAAGATCTTCCCGGAACAGTACAAGAATATTGAAGTTCTTGAAGGAGATGGGAAGGCTGCTGGCTCAGTTCGCCTCATCACATATGGTGAAGGTAGAATGATGGTGATCATAGTGAAGTGTATTTGTCGCTTCTTCTTTTTAAAAAAATTAAATTAGATAGTAAAGCGCACTTACTGTAAAAATCTTTAGCAATTGAACTTGATTGAGCAAACATATCACCTTTTAAATGGGGGACTTGGCTCTTAAGTGTACCTTTAATCTAAAAGAACTTGAAACTACAGATGCCATGAGTATGATCAGGTGAATTCTTCAATGAAGATAAAACTGATGATTAGTAGCGATTATTCTCAGAAATTTTGAATATGAGGTTGCATAAGGAAGGCATGTGGTGCTTGTCTATAAAATAAGGAAATCCCTTTTTATAGATTAAATTTTTAACTATTGTTGTCCATTGGTTTGTGCTACTTCCTGTGACTTTGGACTGCAATTTTGTAAACATAACACTGAAAAGTGAACAACAAGACGTCATATGACTCAGCTAGTGTAATGACACTGAAAGAGGCTGAGTGAGAAAAAAAGAGCTTGAGACTCCATTTCTTTCTTTACCTGTGTTTTTTGGGCAAATAACTTATTTTCCTGTGAGCAATCAACTGAAAGATCATTTTGGCATGAATTGCACTTAAACGGATCCTTGTCACGAACATCATCTATACTTGATTTAGAAGTGTGGATCTTATCACTTCTCCGGCAAATTTTCCATGCTTTAGGTTCTCCACTTGTTAAAGTATCAAAGGAGAAGATCGATAGTGTGGATGAAGCAGACAAGTTCGTGAAATACAGCATTATAGACGGTGATCTCCTGAAGTACTACAAGAATTTCAACGGCGGCATCAAGGTTATTCCTAAAGGAGATGGAAGCTTGGTGAAATGGTCTTGTGGGTTTGAGAAGGCGAGCGAAGAAATTCCTGATCCCCACGTAATCAAGGACTTTGCAATCCAGAATTTCAAAGAGCTCGATGAGTTCATCCTCAAGGCATAGATGCCGCAAGTCACCTCTTCGGATTTGCGCTAAATATCAAGTAAATAATGTGGGTTGGACTCCACTTTTATATGCATCTAGCATGAGATTCCCCTGCTGTCTCTGTTCGCATGTACTTGGAGGGTTTTTTATTAAGCTCTCTTTACTGCCTCCGAAAATACCTCTCCTACTCCCCTGCAATCTAAATTTAGTAGCAGACAAATTCGCAGTGGTGACTGAACCCCGTGCACCTGCCCGATGAATCATCTAATCATAAAACTAGAGACCAATTCTGATTAAAACAATAAAGAATACCAGACATTCATTTGAGAGACAGCGAAGCGACTCAGATCAAATAGCTTATGCTTATGACATCTCCATATACTCCAGTAGAGCCACCAGGCTACTAACCTTTAGTGTTAATCAACGAGGGAGAGGACATCCTCTCCAGTGCTGGCGTGCAATGACATTCTCAAGAGTCACAGCAGTTTTTCAGTCTAAGAAGCTGACATGCATCATTCTCCGATGCACACTTAAATCAGGTGGTTTAGGGATCATCTTAATTTTCTCCCCGTAAATTAGTATAGGAAGGAGAGATTAAACATACCAAGTCTTGAAAAGGTTCAGCATTATCAACCTTAGAAAAGCATGAGAGGCATGTCAAATAAGATGAACAAGCTTGATGGCCTCCTTGGCTCTCAAGCGCCACAATGTCTGCCACCATCAGGAAGATTTAAGCATTATGAATATTGTGTTGCCTTCCAGAACTCTTCCATTTCATGCCTTCCCATCCCAATTTTTCGGCTTCAATACAGGATGAGGGATTGGACATTTTGAGCTAGACATGGCTCCGAAAGCTGAAAGCTTTTCGAAATCAATTTCGTTGAGGGGAAGAGAGATAATCAAAGAACTTGGACAAAAAAGAGATGCAAGTGCGAAACATCCCCAGCAGGTAAAACATATACTTCGCTAGTTCCGTTTATTACATGCTACGAAATGCATGTAATGTCAACAGAAGGAAAACCAGGGACCTTTCGGATAAAAAAAGGCACTATGTCAGAAGAGGGAAAAGAAAAATCAAGTTGTACATTACAAAGTTTCTCATGATAAAATACAAGCACACGATTTCTGGTTGAGGTGTTATCTACAGAGTATACATGTCCCCAACAGTAATCAGGACCACTGCCCAAATGTATCTATCTCCAACTTCTGGCAAAAGGAACCAGATTGGCATGAGTTTCCCCTGTCTAGTCCCTCGAGCAATATCAAGTGACAGATAACCAGTAGAACTAATGCTGGAGGACGGCCCTTCTCTCACCATCGCAGTATGTATTATGTACAGATTTAGCACCCGGTCAAGGCACGTCCATTAAGCAAAAACTGAAGGACTCGCGTTTTGAGGCTTTCCAGGAGAACTGTTTCATTTCCTTTGCTTATACCGGGCATGATATTCTATACTTGAGTCTCATCTTGCAAAAGGGGTACCTTGTCGTCATTAGAATCCCCATTTCTGCTGTCATGATCATCACGTGCTTCGCCCTCTCTGATTTGTCCCCACAACAATGAATAATATCCTATTCCTACTACGAATGCTCCTACGACGCTGCGATTAGCCAACAACATATATCCAATTGGATGATTGACAGAGGAAAGCTGGAAAATTACAAAGTTATATTTACAACCAATGTACAGGCAGTTATTTTGAGTGCAAGGCAAGCCCTAGCAAGAATATATACTTTAGTCCTCTGAATTGGTGAAGATCACATAAAAGAAAAAATTCGAGTAGCATGTGCCCAATCTCTGCCACCGTGAAATGGAAGCATATATTCACCATTTAGGACATTCTTTGAAGTATATGAGCTTCCCATTGCAATGTGTTATTGATGGAATAGAAACAGAGAAAATCTCTGCATGCAAAAATGTGCCAGATGCTGTGCTTTCAAGTTCCCGATTTGTTATGAAAAGAATATTAAAATTCCTCTCCTGGATTAATTTTTAGGTCGTTTCAAGCCTCACGCAGTTGCATCAATAGCCTTTGAAAATCATTTGGGGTGACCACAAAATATGATTTTTACCTTCCATAATGAAGGCTATTTGCAAAGAAGCAGACAGCGAAGAGGCATGCATATAGGATCCCGAATGGCTTAAACATGGGAACATAGAGAGGACCCTTTGCTTGAGTGCACCATATTTGAACTCGGGGACGAATTACTCCTCCGAAAATCACCTGTGGCATGCATAAGTTATAGTCAGCGGGTATCATAACATGAACAATTTTTCTTTTTTCTTTAATCTCTGTAAATTTATGCTTTGGTAAATGATACTGAGTGAGTATTAAGTAGCTATGTACTTACGGTTGAAATTATCAAGAGAAGCTTCAAATCCAGTTTTAGCTTCCATACGCTTAGGTCTCTCTCTACAGCAAAAGAGACTACTGCACATTGAAGAGTCCCGATTAAACTGTAGAAAGATACCAACCTTCATCACTTGTGGGTATTGCGTCAATGTTCCAACCTGACAGATAAAAACATTATCATAAAGCACGCAAAAGAAACATACAAGATTGTTTTCTTTACTTTTCAATTTTGCGGCCGAATAAATTGTTGTAGTTTCGTTAAGAAATGAAGTAGTACCTGAATGATGTTCCATATAGAGACGTTAAGAAATGAAGTAGTACCTGAATGATGTTCCATACAGAGACAGCTAAAGACGCACCAGCGAGCAAAATGCCACCGACAGCCCAATGCTCGGGTGTCGAGGAGTAGACAAATAGTAGTTGATATTGAAGTCGATTGGAGGATGAAACCAAAGAGTTACTGACGACAGGCCCCTTGTAGAGATCGACAAATATTGCCCCCGCAACCGAAATTAAGGTACCGATTACTTTCGCTCGGATGCCTGAGCTTCTCCAGTCTAGCTTTATAGTCCTAATATTGGAAAAGTATAGTTCATTCACCAATTCATTTCCAGAGGTGCACCTTTATGAACTACCAGCAATCCTTACTTGCTCAGGACTTTGACATAAGATCATGACATTAAATATCGGACAGAGAAAGAACTTAGCAGTTTAGAAAGGGTGAAGACCTGAGTAGAATCGCCAAGAGGAAGGAAAATGTCGGAACCAAGTGTCCCATTGCGCACACAAGAATCGGAGCACTGAAATCTAGGCCGATGAAGGTGAGGTACTGAGTTATTGTTATCCTGCAAGAACACATTATTAACAGGTCACACTTCATTCTCAATGCCTTCGCGGATCCAAAGAGGAGAGAGAATTATGTATTGATCCAGCGGGTCCATTTTTAAGTTCCCAATTGTCAACCTTCAAGGTGCATTTATTGAGTCTGTCTCATAGACTTTCAGGAGCTGATGACTACAAGACCATACTAAGCACGGTCTATGCACGGCACTCGGCACAACGTTGATAGCTGGTAAATTTTCAAAACGATCAATAGCTGGGCTGGTTGGCGCTTGAAACAGCCTTTCGCAGATTACCAAGAGCAGTGCCGAGCCAAACCCAACGCCACCGCCACCTGTCATATTTTCTACTACAAAGAAGGTGTATAGAACTTCTGGCTTGGATCAGCCTGACGAGGCTGAGCTCGACCATAAAGAAGAGCTGACATGTCCAAAGTCCTCCCAACTCAAACTTTCCTTGAATTTGGGCTCAAACACTACTGAGTTTGGTCTAGTGATTGGAGGGCCTCTCAAGCCCATCGAGCCGCCGAGCAACAATTAGGTGTAAATGGTGGGTTGAGCATTGGTCCTGTTCCAACCCAAGAACCGAACTAACCTAGCATTGGTCCTGTTCCAACCCAAGAACCGGTTTTGGGGATTCTCGATTCCCCAAGGCAGTTCTTGATCTGATTCCAAATGTGGAATTGAACCGCCCAAATCAGACCAGACGATTTTTTTTATATAATTCTTTTTTTTATAGAGTAAAGATGACTAGCTTGCATTTCTTTATGATTTTTAGGAGAAATAAAGTAACTATTGCAAATTTGTTGGTCCATGTATATATGCATTCTTTTATTATTTAACATATGTTTATACGATACATGTAATAGAGTAATAATTAGAAAATTCAATGGAAGATTAGTTGATCATCTATTAGATCAAGGAAACATTTATTCAACAAAAAATCAAAAATAGTGCTCTCTTTTATTTTCCTTTTAATGTTGGGAAACTCCCACTTGTAGCTCATAATCAAGAAGATCCATATGGAAGGGACAAACAAAAACTGATGGAGAAAAAAGCAAAATGGAAGGTGAAACTGGTTGAGCTCATCGGAACATAATGCAAGCACTAGATGGTGGAAGCAACATCACCCACCGTAGGCAAAAGGCAACACTAAACTTTTGGAGTTCAAGGTGTAGGGATAGCAGAAACCAAAAAATTAAAAATTAAAAAAGGAATTACCAGTTCTGGGACAAACTAGATAGGACTAGCCAATCTAGTTCCAAGACCAAGTGATTCGTTCTCGGTTTCACAAACTAGGAAACACTACCTGATTCAATTCCAGGGTGGGAATCAATTCATCCTAAAACCAATTACTCCTAAATGATAGCAGAACAAGAAACATAAGGGAAGAAGGAATGGTGAGATTGTAATTTGGTGTCTGAGACCGCAGAAGTGCCCCCTGCCACAAAAAGGCAAGGAGCCCACTAGAGAAGTGTGGTCCACAGACTAGAGGCACTGAGGAAGAGAGGAAAGGGATTAGTAACTCATAAGACTGGTCCAATTGAAGAACGCACTGAAAGAAACATAACACAAGATGCAGTGAAAAATCGTACTAAAAAACTTTTACACTAACTGAGGCAGCAATTGCTGATTAATTAGTTGCTTAAAAGGAAAGTCATATGATTCATAAGTCTCACTTGTTTTAGTACTCAATTAAAACTTTTCATATCACTCACTGAAAAAAGTTTCGGTAAGAGAGAAGGATCAGGGGAGAGAGAGAGAGAGAGAGCGAACCCAGTTAAACCCAAGAAGAAGAGACGCAAGAGTAGACTCGGGGTGATGACTGCTTCCTCTGTTCTGCAAGCCAAAAAATATAGAAAACCAGCAAGCACCCCGTGTCAAATTATTATATGGTTTCACGGGAAAAGATTCGTGCACAAAACAAACTGATTGAGACACATACACAAACACGCACACGCACAACCTGTCTCTATGGAAGAAGAAGGAATAAGGGAGGAGGATGAGGGAAGCGAGGGCATTCGTGTAGAGGACGAAGACGAAAGGGCTCATGCCGTTCGACATGGCCGTCTTGGTCAAGATGGTCAATCCAATGGTGCAACCCTCCATAATCACCATCACCACAAACTGCGCCACTTCCATCGCTTTACCATCCCTCGTCCCCTCCATCTCATCCCTCATCTCTTTCACTTTCTCTAGCTAATAAGCCGAAACCTTCATCCTCTGTTCGATTGGAAGATTCTAAACAAGAATAGATGAACAAAACAATCTCAAGATCAATACGCAATTCAGGCACAAATTATATACATGTGTTGCTCTAGCTAGAACATGGTGTAGCTCCCCCGGAGAGAGTGGAACTCCATGTCCATGTCCTTGGCCTTTATCTGAGAATGGCCAGATCCACGTGTAAATTAGAGAGAGAAAGCAACCCTTCGAGGAGTTGTGAGGGCACTGAGAGGGAGAAAACGCTACTCGTTTGCATCAACGCCTTATCATTGCATGAAATAAATGACGTGGAAACAAGGTTTTGAGATTTTTTTTTTTTGACCTTTTGCCCTTCATTTCGTTTTGGAAAAGACTTGAGCACAGCAGGTCTGCTCTCCATTTGTCGCATGGTCCCTTCAGTAATCCTGACGGAGCACACGGCAATGCTCGACAATTTTACTAAAATTTCATAATTAATGGAACCACGGACCATATGTTAAATTTTACATTTCTTTGTAGGGGTGTGTTAGTGGTTCACATTCAAGAAGGTCCCATCCCATGTCTTCGGGCCCAGCCAACTTGCTGTTTTTTTTCTTTTAATTTTATTTGGGGGTAAATCGCAATATTACGATGAGCTCCTCTTCCCCATCCACGGGTCCAATGACATCCCTTGCTTCTCGTTTGAGCCTAAATCACGGTTTAATTTAATCATGATTCTTCGTGGCCTTGACAGGATCGGCTGCTGCCCTAACCACGTGATTTCTCCATGTCCCCCATGATGAGATCAAGAGAATTTGAAGTCGATTCTCGTCTACTAATGAATTCATGACATTCACTTAAAAATTAAATTGACGGTGACTTGTATGTATAGAAAATATTCTTGAAAGAGCACATATAATTACGGGTTTGAGCTAGCCAATGTATAATTGGATGTCTTTCGAAAGTTGAATGTCTCGTCCAATCAGCGCAAACTCATTAGCCATGATTCCCCAACTCTCCGTTGCCCAAAAAGTTACCCCAACCAGTCACGAATTTCAGCCGTATCTTATCCCATGCCATTGTCGATTCCGGGATCTAACCAACTACACATTCACGTGCACGCACTAATCATTTGCTCCTTTCAATAAACATCATCTGATCGACAAACCACACGGCCGGATGCAGCAGTTGGGTCTGCCCTCTCGTTTCTTTTCCCAATTTTCTGGGGCTCTTTCTTTTGCTCCGTCCCTCTCCTTCTCGTGGATGAGTCGCTGCCTCACCTCAAGAGGGGAGAGACTCGACAGGTCAGGGGTCAGTACTCTCCTCAGTTATATGAATTAAGAAAAATCAATTATATACGAGAATCTCCTGTAAGATGGGCATCATAGGTAATCAGATTCTCATTTCGACCGATTCTCATTTCGACCCTTTGGCAACCCTAAAGTGCCTGTTTGATTTGGCCAAGAAGCTGACTTGCAATTTTTGCAGAGAAAGCAAAGTCACCCTCTCATGAGTGGGGCAACGAGGCTGAATTCAGCTAAATGACCCCCTCGCCTGCAGCAGGTCTCTTCATTTTCAGGAAAAAGAGACAAATGCAAAGCAATCGACCCCTCAAAGGCATTAAGAGCCAGTTCGAACTTCGTTCAACATATGTCTGGGACTCAACAGGAATACTGGGCATGATAAGATCAGAAGCCACACTGTAGGAATACTAATAAGACTGTTATAAGACTCAGCATGATCGTGCCTTCCATGTTTTGGGGACAGCTCCACACAATTTATATTTAGCATGACTCTGCAGTGCAGTCTATGGACATCATTCGTTCAGGGGAAAAGAACCGATCCGATGATGAGTCAAATTATAGCTTTTTACCTAAAATGGTCAGTAAATGCGACAAAGTTCATGATAAACTGTCACTAAATGATGAGCTTTAGACAGAAAAATATGTATCCTTCAATAAGTCAAAATTCTTTTGAAACATCAACAGATTCACAATTTTTTCATCACTAAAAAGGAAGTAGGGAACGTGTGCATTACCACAGATATACGTATGATTACACAAGCATGCACAATTACACAAAGCCTAACTGATTGGCATGTTAAAAGAAGACAGCTTAAAAGTCGACATTGACAAAGGGTGCATTGATCTTGTTCTTTGGATGAGTGTTTGGACAGAAATCTCTCGCTTAAAAAATCCTGCTAAAACTTAAACAATGTTGTGCATACAATAAAATTAGCTAGATTATATGTACATGCCTAATACTGAACTCTTTTGAATCGAGGACAGAAGAGGTACCAAAATTGTCCCCTCTGGCTTGGAAGCGGCAGAATCAGTATCGGTATACTGAAAAGAAAAGGCCAGACATTATATTGATATAGGGGTAAACACCCCTGATACCTTAGCATTTTAGAATAATTATTAATTGCTAAACCTATTTATTTTTCATTAAGAAATGTCAGCCGGGATAAAGATTCTTCAGAGCATTCAACTCAAACAGGAATAATCAAATTCAGAAGTAAATCTCTCTTCCTTTGTTGCAAACATCCACCAATTGCAAGGTGAACCTAGAAGAAAAACAATCTAAGTCACAAAAATTTTCTTCTTGCCAAAACAATCTACACTGACTGAATCAACAATAGCCTATGATCCCAGCTTAACAAATTTCCACTATCTCACTGACAAATACACTGACCATGGCAAAAATTGTAAGCCATGAAGATCAACCACAATGCTATATTTTCATATTTGCAGCAACAGTTTGCGACAATTTTGGGCACTCAACCGTTTCAGTTTATCACCACCATATGCATTCCAGCAAAAGTGATGGTATCAAGTATGAAGTACATAGATTATCTTGAACACCATATCTTACCACAGCAGGCAACAGTGTGATCTAGATTGTCTATAATTGGAAAAAGAAAAGAAAAGCTTTGAGTTGAGAAAAGCCTCGTTTTTGTCATGTCATCAAAGCTGCAGCTGTCTCCATTCTAATAAAACGAACAGTAGCCAAGCACATTAAACAAACTTGACTTGCTGAAGATGTTCAGTATCCTTGCTTTGTGGGGTGTAGAATTTGCTTTCTCTTTTCACTGTTAGTTATGACAAGGAAATCTATCCAGGTAGCTAAATTGGGAAAAGTATCCCTACTAACCTTGCAGGCTAAGTAAAATACATGCTAATGCCCATATCGCTAGCTCAAACATAGGATCATTGATATTGGAAATGGAACATGCACGGGATGCCTAATCCACACACATATCCATTTACTTAACCACTAAACCAACCACATGCTGTTTTAGTGAAAGTAAATTGAAATAGAGGAATGATTAAATGGAGGATAAAGGCTGACTTGCTCTCTACCAACAACCGACTACTGTGTAGGGCTCAACATTTTGAGACTGACAGGCAAGCTACATGGTCCCTTGGGACTACAGAGTCACAACTGTCTCTATAAATCTGACCTTCTGGTATCAATTAACTCCAGCCAATGGGCAAGCCAGAATCATGCCTCAAGCCTAACAAATAAAAGCACTTTTTTTCCTTTTTGCAGTTTCTGAATTTCACACAAATGTTGTTGAAACCCAGTACAGGAGAGAGAAGCTGTGAATACCCTTCTGATGCAGACAACTTACATCTTTATGTATGGATCAAGTATCATTTTCTATCCAAAGGAAGAAGTTCTTTCATCACAATTTACATGGCCAGAAACAAGACTTCTACCAAATATTTACATTTCTTCTTCAAAAATAGTTTGCAAAAGAGGGACCTTTTTGTTGTTTGGTTCCACATTACCCACTGAGACAGCAGGAACCGTTTTCTCTTCTTTGGCTTTACCCCACATCACAGAATAAAATCCAATAACAATTGCCACCGATCCTACCAGACTGCAAAGATGAAACATGTAACTTATGAAGCTGTCACAGTTACTAACACAAGATTAAATTCAAGAAGAAAGGGAGAGCTATCAGGCACAAGAACAGCAGCATTGAACATATGGGCATCACAGAGATTGATTAAAGCAAGCACATAGATTAGAAGTACCTTCCAAGATAACAGTTATCTCCCAAAAATAGAACACCCGCAACAGCTGCAATGACAATCCCCAGGGGCTTGAACATTGATACAAAGACAGGTCCTGTTCTGTGCAGGCACCATGTACTTACACCAACTTGGAAAGCAGAGCCAAAAACGGCCTACATCATAAACCCAAAGTTACGAACTAATTTTGCAGAAAGAAAATGCAGGTAGACAGTCATGTCATGGCAATAAACAATTGCAAGTGATTCTGCTACAAAGAGAGCCCCAGCACCAAAAAATGGCTAGCTGAAGCAAAATTGCTCCACTACATGAAACAAAGACAGAACAAATTACTAATTAACATTTGATATGATAGGGATAGGCTTCTACAGTATAAGGAATCAAGCTCCAAATGTAGTACAGAAAAATATTTTGGCAGACAACCCTACTGAGTAAAGAACCGCCATCAACCGCATGTTGTCCTTTAAGCTCCAAGCACTTGACGTTCCTTCCACAAAGAAAGATATGGTGGCAGACTGGATGGCCACAAAGAAGCAGTAGAAGAAGACTATAATCAACTCTGCTGGATATTTTTTCAGCACTGTTGCCTGGAAGCATTAAGAGCAAGAGGCTAACTATTTAGACTCAATATGGTTGGCTAAGTGTGACATCAAGTGAGTTTTCTCTGGAACTTACCTGTACAATGAGCCACGATGAAGTCATCACACAATCAGCTACAAGAAGCAAACCTCCTAGAACCCAGTTTGACTCTGGTGTCAGAAGTTTATGATGCAAATTGAAAACTTCAGTTTGCAAGTTTGAAAGAGAGGATGTCGTCACAATAGCTGGCCCCTTGTACAAAGTGACAATAAATGCACCAGCAATGCATACTATGGTTCCGGCACACTTGGCCAAGCTACTTGAACTGCCCCGGTCTAGTCTCTCCAATCTGAAGCACCGACCAAATATTTCTTAATCAGCAGGTGAGACAACATGAAATTTCCAGAGTCCTCAAGTGTACCAATCTTTCATTTTATACTAAGGAGAGTGTGCATGGATCATTATTCCAAGAAATCCAGTACATTTTTGCACTCTAGCAAATAAAAAGTTCAATGTTACTTGTTCCTGGTCAGAATGCCTCGCAAGGACCATTTAATTTTTCAAGCCAAGAGAGGTGGTAGAACCCTTAGGCCAGATATCAAGCATGGAAGCTATAATTTAGTACGAATAAACCAAGAGAAACAAGCCAAACAACTTAACAGAATGGTCAACCCTTCAGTTCGTGATTCGATGTTTTCAGTGCAAGCTATGTAGACAAGCGCTTAACTATGCAACTGGAAAAGGAGACAATCTGCTTAGGAACTACATATTTAAGATAACTTTCCCAGTGTAATTCATCAATTTACCTATTAAGTGGCACCCCTAAATTCAGGATCACATTACTGAAATGTATTTGGATAAACTGATCTTTTGTATTACAGGCATATTATACTCTAACCTAACTTAGGCTTTAGGAATTCAGGTTATAAACTTCATTTAGTTAGTTAGCAACCAAATTTGCACTTCGTTGGCAATTTTGAAACAAAACTGCCAAAGAGAACATTTTACAATCATAAAATAAAGAAAGAACAAGGCCATGGAATGCTTCAAACAATAGCCGGGTCCCCAGTTAACGACCTCACGATGCGCTCCTAGCAGTTAGCACACCTCTTTCAAGACAAGCGTTACTCCCCACTCCTTTTCCCGTCCCTCAGTTACAACTAAGAGCACACAATGATCAAGGTACATGTGAAATAGGCAAAAGTTTTACTTGAAAATCCACTAGCTTGCTATATTTGACTGGCGAAGAACAGAACGATAAAGAAGTAAAAAGCCAATCATAACTACTATAGTGACCTGAAAATGATGGCGAGTACGAAGGTGAAAGCCGGGACGAGGTTAAGCAAGGCCGAGCCAAGCGTAGGCGAGCTGTAATTGATCCCAGCGTACCCAAGTATCTGTGCAGAGCAACTGTGCATAAGCAGAAAAGGCAAAACCAGTATCAACAAAAATCCATTTAAAACGGTAGGAATTGACCGAAAGACAAACGAAGGCACAAAAGGATTTCCCATTTGAAGCCAATTGAAGCCGTGTTCACTTCGAACTTACCCAAGGAGGCCGAGCACGAAGAACTGAAAAATGAGGGATGGAGTCAACGGAGGACGTTCCGATCTGCAAACAGTGGGGAAAGACCTCGTGACAATCAACCAAAAACGCCGGTTACCTCATGATCACCGGATAGACATGCATGCAACAAGAGATGGAGAGAGAGAGAGAGAAAGGACCTGTGGAAGAGGAGGGAGGCGGGAAGCAAGATGAGAGAAGCGAAGGCGTTGGAGTAGAAGACGAAGATGAGGTTGCTCATGCCATTGGACATGGCGGCCTTGCCCACGATCATGAGGCCGACCTGCGCGCACTCGGCCATCACCATCCCGGCGACCGGCGCGGCGAGCCTCGTCCCCATTGGTCGTCGCCCCGCCGCCGACTTCTAACGGAGGAGGAGATGGAAACTGGAAGAAGCGCTGCGTCGAGCGGAGCAAGAAGCGTGCTCGCTTTTGCGTTTGACCAAGCTGTTTCTTGGAGCTTTTCGGTTTTTGTCTTCTGCGCAGCGAAGATGCAGATTCCAGCATCGTTCGGCTTGGCTGAGAGTATGATTGGTCCGAGTGTATGGGCCGACACTCAATGATTTAACGGCTGAGATTCACTGAGCTCATATGAACCCGGATGAACAAAACCGAAATCTTCGACTTTGTTCATTGAAAATTATTTTCAAGAAAATATTTTTCGGATTTTTTAGCATTTGTTCCGTGGAAAATATACTGATTGAGAAAAATATTTTTATCAACAAAAAATAAGTCTTATAAAATAAGAAAAATATTTTCTATTTTTCAAGTAGAAAAAATATTTTCGTCATTTATTAGTCTTTCTTACTTCACACTTTTGCTAGTCCCTACTTCTTCTTCTTTTTTTTCTTTTTTTCTTTTTAAAAAAAATTAGAGTTTTTAATTTGTTTCTTTTTTACTTTCTTTCCTTTTCGATCGATCGTTAGTCATAGGCATGCTCGAGCTTGCCGCTTGCCAGATTTGCCAAATCAACAAGCATGAGGAAGAGATTTTAAGCCACAAACTCAAGACTTGCCCAAGGAAGAGATTTTAAGCTCCATCTGTTTCGCAACAAATAAATGATTTGGGAAATATTTTCCTAAAAATGACTCATTATATATTTAATTTAAAATAATTAATTATTAACAATGATTTATATTTAAACAATTTCGTGGATAATAAAAATATGTTTAGTTCATTCATGAAGTAATATAATTGATTATTTTTAGGAAAATATTTTAAAATCATTCATTTTCCGTAAAATAAATTGAATCTTAAGACTTCTAATTCTTTTTTTTCTTTAGAAACAATGTGAAGAAAGTGATACTAATAATCTAAGGAAATAAAATAGCAGTTCAACAAAAAACTAAATAAGTATCGTGAGTGGAAAACAAAAGTTGAAATCTCGTAATAAAACTCAAATGCAAAATATAAATTTTCAAAAGTGAGTAAGGCTTTGCTAACAATAACAATCTTTAGACTACTGTAGTAATAACAAATTTTGAAAAAGTAGATTACATAATAATTTATAATAATTTATTATTTGATTTTTATAGTCCATAACATATTATTATTTTCTAGATTAAAGACTGTCAAGAGAATATATATTTATTAATGTGTGTACATCCATTTCACCAAAGCAAGAACGCGCCCAAATAGCGAAAAAAAATCTTTCACCAGAAAGTTGACTCTTGGTTTTTAATGGAAATGCGTTCTGTAGCAATTGTAAATGGAAAAATTTTCGACTTCTAAAATGAAGATGAAAAGTAAATTCTAAAAGTAAAATATTGGAGATAGTAAAACATGCGTAGATGATGAAAAGACATTCCGATACATTGATTAAGAAACGTTGGGAATTTGGCATTTAGAAGATCATCCTCTATACAACGAATATTATGGGTATTTATAGTATGCCAACCCAGTGTTACAACAAGTAGTTATAGCTCTAGGTGCAGTTACACGAAGTTACAAATCCCAAAGTCACTAGGACACTCAACCGTCACTCTGCATCGGCACCTCCATTTTGACAATCCTTGATCAACTTGCTCTCCTTTTTGTGTCCAACGCTAAGCCAAATTTCAAGATAGCTGATTTATCCGTAGGCTCTGTCGACGAGTCATGGTATTTGACAATCGGAACTTTTTTTAAATTCTCCATTTTTCGGGTGACGCCCCTATACCGGAATTCCCGCATCTCTTCCGCGTAGGAATAATCAAATTCGAATTCATTTCGAAAAGACAAAAGGGCACGTCTCTGTAAATGTCTACACACCTTTGTCTCTTTCCTTTTGATTCTTTCTTCTTCTTTTTATTTGGAGAAGAGTATCTACGCACTCAAACGTTTGCTTTGGAGCAAAGGAACCTTATGGCTGGAGGATGCCAAGCTCCCATCATCGACCCCACTACCGCCCTCGACCGTCTTCTCTTCCTCTCTAGACTTTCCCCACACAACCGCGTAGAATCCCATCGCAATCACCGCTGCTCCTATCAAGCTGCCAAAACCAAAAGGCAAAGTAAAGGACCACATCAGATCTTTTTTAAAAAGCAATCCTTGTTCAGCTCATTTTCCTTCCCTGTTTTGCTTCTTTACGTATGCTTGTACTGACAGAGACTGTGGTTTCTTAACAGAGAGCCTTCGACAAATCTCCAGAGTTGAGCAATAACCATTTGGTTTTTAAAAAAAAAATAGTTAAACTGAAGAGCAAGGCCATTTATGTTTTAGATCTGATGAATATCCGTTGCTATGCTGGAGATGAGCTCGCTAATGAGCCTTTTCTCTTGTGAACGCATCTTTCTCGATCTCTTTTAATCAACTAGATTCTTGATTCTGGAAAAAGATGGGGTACAGGCATTTCGATGGAGAGGAAGAGAGAGTAGTCGTACCTTCCAAGGTGTAACTTTTCCCCTAGAAATATGAACCCCAATCCCACGGCAAATACAATTCCCAGAGGCTTGAACATGGAAACAAAGACGGGTCCAGTTCTCTTCAGGCACCACGTACACAATGTGACTCTAAAGACACCAGCAACCAGAGCCTGCACTTACGATGTTAATCTGACTTTTGTCTTCAAACTCGAAGTCAACCAAAAATTTAGACTTTTAGGAGTCGTGAAATCACTCACTTACCGAGTATAAAATAGCGATCAAATGCACATCGAATTTTAGAATCCAAGACTGCGGCTCTGTCACTGTAATTAAGGATAATAGCCCGGAAAAGATGGTCGCAAAGAACATCAAATAGAACATTATGTTCAGCACCACGGGGTAATCTTTGAGGATATATGCCTGCAAGATTACAGATTTTTTTGTACTTGTCGAGTCTCTTTTGGATTCGTTTTAATGTCGTTCAAATTCTTAAGAAAAAGCAGGGCTTGGGTACTGACCTGTATAATGAACCACAATGACAACAAGAAAGCTTCGGCCGCAAGCAGAAACCCACCGAGAACCCAATTCAGTTGTCGCGAGAGAAGAAAGACAAGGTGACGAGGATGGACCAAAGAAGCTGGCGAATGTGAGCAGAGAGTTGGACCCTTGTACAGAATGATCACTAGTGCTCCAAGAATTGATGCTATGGTTCCCACAACCTTAGCTTGGCTGCTCGAGCTTTTCCAATTCACTTTCTCCAACCTAGTTTTTAATCCATGAACAAATGCAAGAGGAAGATTAGTTTATCTTATTTCGTTGTCTGACATATAGTGCAGTGCTGTGTTTTGCAGTTTCGTTTGAATGCGCAGCCCCCACTTGCTGAAGCACTGGACTTTCTTGATTTTGTCCCATTTCAGGGATTTATTCATTTGCAGAGCAACATCTATTTCAGAAATTTTGGGGCTCCAGCATCATCAGAGATAAAGCTATAGAAATATTCACAATCTCTGAGACTAGGAGGACGGATACACAGAAAATGAGAAGTGAATTCAGTGGTAGCGAAGTGAATCTCTCCTGGCCTGGTTGAAACAGCAGGAACTATGGATTTTGCTTAGGTCAGACTCGATTAAAAGCACTCACAACTACCCCTTCGTCCAACCAACACACCATCATCTGCTTCTCACTTTGTTTTCAAACGAGGGTTCTTTAAGTGCACTGCAGATAACGAGAAAGAAGAGAGAGAGAACCTTGAGATAACGGCGAGAATGAAAGTGAAAGCTGGGCTGAGGTTCATCATGGCCGTGCCCAGCACAGGGGAGCTGTAATCGATGCCGGCATACCCGCATATCTGTGACGTGGATCTGCATCAGCGTTCGATTAAGGCGCGTCGCTTCAAAGAATTCCAAGAAAAGCAAATCCCAAGTCTGCAAATTCATGCGAAATGAGGAAACTGCGCTCACTCACCCGACCAGAGCGAGCAAGAAGATCTTGCCAAGCACGGAGAAAGTGAGAGGAGGGCACGACCCTGACCTGCCGAACAGAGCAAAACAAACAAGTTAAGGACTTTAAAACCCTGTTCTTTCCCTCCCCTGAAGCCTGATGGTCAGAGCACAAACCTGCGAGAGATGATGAAGGGACAAGGAAGGAGGGCGAGGGAGGAGAGGGCGTTGCAGTAGAAGGCCAGGGTGTACTTGTTGAGCCCATCGGACATGGCCATTTTCGCCACCACCATGTTGCTCGCTTGGACCAGAACCACCATTATCATCCCCACGAACGGCAGGGAACCCGTCCTCCTCCCTTCCATCTCCATCTCTCTCTCTCTCTCTCTCTCTCTCTCATCTCAGTTCGTGGGTTAAATAGTTGGAGGACACCGAGGCTTTCCTCTGTTTTCCGCGACCGCCATTTTGATTGGATGTTTCTTTCTTGACTTCAAGACTGATGGAGTACAAATATCCCTCCCCCAACTTTTTGACGCGCTTTAATATTTCAATAGCTTGAGAACGAGAGCGCGACTTTAACAACCTTGAAAAGAACGGGGGCGAGCGTCATTGACGGGGCTTTTTAAAGTTTTTAATAAATTAAACATATAATTATTGCTATGACATAATGATTCCACTGTTGAATTCGGGTCATTTGCACAGTACAACACTTGGTGAAGAAGAATAAACAAACAGGAAATCTAAAATGAGAGATTCCATTATATCATCTTTTGTATTCCCTAATTAGTCAAAAAGAAAAATATTCACTTATTAATAAGGGATGTAAGACATGCGGGTATCAATACATTAAAAAAAGAAACGCAGTTTAGCGAAGCATCCCATTTGTAGGTTCAGTTCGTTTGTGAAACAAATTAGGATTTGACATAAACGTGGGACTGCACTAAAGTATAAATTCAAGAAGACATGCTAATCTTGTAAGCAAATATGACCGTGCGTATGGTTACCGTTGTAACAAAACGGGCGGGGTGTTTCAGGTGTGAGAGCAAGAGAAGTCAAGTCTCTTGGGACTTTAACAAGCTTGGGGTGGACGTCATGTTACCGTAGTTGAAAGAGAGAAGTTTCTAAAGCTCTTGCCTAGACGTGTACGTGTTTACAAAGTGATTGCTTCACATTAATTTAGTTGCATTTAGCAAAAGATCCATCCAACTATTGTCGTGATGGGAGTTTGGCGTATGCATGGGTCTCTGCTGGACTTCAAAATCGGATTGAACTGGCCTTACCCAGGTCATGTTGCGAAGAATTGTTCAAAAGCCCGCAGAAGAAATTCTCATTTAATTCAAAACAGAAAAGGATCTCGATTCCAAGATGCTGGATCAGACTGAACTCAATTCCAGAGTGTTGATCCGGTGCCTTTGCAGTTTCATGTCTTTAGCATGGTCCCGGTTGAGACAATAGAAGTTAGAAACCCCCAGAAGGAAGAAAAAACAGGAGGATTTTAGTGTTAATAGAAGCTCATGTCCTAATTTTTCCAGTTTCATTTCAAAGTTTCGTCTTCTTCTCTCACTAGTTGGTCACCTGCTATTAGCCTATCACTTTCATCCTTGGCTTGTTTTTTCAATGCGCCGCTACCAATGGATGAATCATTTTTTCAGTTTGCTTGCAATTGTTTGATCGGTTACCCAATGATCGGCTGTAAAAGAAGAAAAAAAAAAATTTTAAAAATGATTAAATTAATTTTAAAAATGTAAAAAAGTTGCCTGCCAAAATTGACTAAATTAAAATGTTTAAAATTAAATTAACATACGTTCGGTAAGTTTATGAATTATTTGATATTATCTCTATGGCGGATGTATTATGTTTCATCATTTTTTTTCCGTACTTCTTTCTTGATTGTATGATGCTTCATTCGGTAGATTCACTACATTTTAATAGAGCACACTCACAAATATGTACCCTTTGTAGGGCATTACTTTATTCACCGTCATATTAAAAATTCCCGCACATGTGATCGGCGTGCACACAAATAACTTGATTCTTGAGTGCTTTGCTTACTCGGGATTCACTAGGTTAGATGCTCTTGTTTCCACCCTAGATTAATCTTTAAGGCAGACTAAGAGCCTGTTTGGTAATCGGCCAAATAGTGAAAATTTTTGTTCTTTTGTTCCCGGGATTAGATTTGGAACAGAAATCCGTTTGTTAAAATTTTTGTTCCTGAGAATAGATTTGGAATGGAATCAAAAATAAAAAAAAGTTGATTCTTATTCCCGAAAACAATTTTAAGAATCAGTTTTTTTTCCCTTTCTTTTTTTTCTTCTTCCTCCCTTAGTCTATTGCTGCTCCATCGCCACCCACCAGCCACTGTCGCCGGCGCCGGTAGTGGCCGATGAGTGGCTGGGTGAGGTCCGGCGAGCCTTAGCCTCGCCTAGATTTGTGAGGCCAAGCTCGCCGGATCTCGGCCCGGCCAGGTCGCCGACCCACCGGCGGTGGCGGCGGCCGCCACAATGGGGGAAGGGAAAAATAAAAGAAAAAAAAACAAAAAAAACAAAAAAAAAAAAGAGATAAAAATGTATTTAAATCATTAAAAAATAAAAAATATTTTGGACTAGAAATTCTAAGGTTTTACTAAACGCATTTCTACGCTTTGGGAATAAAAATTTTGGACAGTTACCAAACGCATTCAAATACTCAGAAATTGTTTCCGGAAACAGAATAAAAAAGAATAATTTCTGAGTAGAAATTGTTTCCAGGAATAGAATGGTTACTATATGCACCCTAACTTAGCATATACTCAAGTTTACTAAAATAGATCATTTGTTCTGATCAGCACAATCTTTTCATTAGTATTGCATACCCTCTCTCCAAAGATTTAATTTGGGCTCCGTCGAGTAGAAAGTATTTGTGAGCTTAGACTTAGACACTCGAAATGTTTCTTGATGTACTACCAGTCGAGATGATAATCGTGCACTTTACCTCCTAGGCATCCCCCACAATGAGTGCGGCTGAGTGGTCTGGAACCCGACCTTTTTATTATTGATGGGGAGGGTCTGATTGCCATCGCGGTCGCCTACTCGAACCATTGCTAACGCGGGAGTGCACGGACCAGGCGAGCGGCCCATGTCGAGAGGGTTTAGCCGGCCCACGGACCCACGTGGGCTGCGGAAGCTGCGAATGGGAGCCCACGCATCGAAAAGCCCATACGAGGCCCGATGCGAAGTCGCTAGGAATTTGGTGCCCATGCTCTTTGCCCCCGTCTTAATGCACGCCCACGTACATCGTCTCCTTCACATCGCATCACACGCACACGCACACGCACACGCACACGCACACGCACGATCCTTCGCATTCCCAATCCCCTCTCTCTCCAGTTTCGCTCTCTTTCGCAGTCCCATTTGCCCTCTCTCCGGAAAGACGCTATGAGTTCACCATCAGCGAGGTGAGTCGACTTGCTCAAGCCTCGCTTCGTGGTCCTCATAAAATAGGAGCTCCTATTTTATAACACGATATTTAAATATTAAATCACGCATTCGTTTAACAATTTAAGTTTATAGAATAATTAGTAGTGGTCACCAAAAATCTCAAATGATATAAGAGCAAGAAAATTGTTATAATATATAAATATTAAATCATACTTTTATTTAACAATTTAAACATTTACAACAATTGAGGGAAAATTATACAAAAAGTCTTAAAATTATTGCACTTTTGCTAATTCAGTTATAAATCTTTCAATTTTGCCAATTTAATCCTAAATCTGTTCACCCTTTGTCAATTAAGTCAATCTAACCAATTTTGACTAAAAATTCCTGATGTAAATGATTGGTGTTGATGTGACACTTTTTGAATAATATTTTGAATATTTTATGATTTTTTTGTACTCTTTTTTTTTTTAAAAGGTTTTGGAGCTTTTGCCGACAAGGGTCGTCAGTTGACCCTCATTGGCTATGGGCGAGGACGTTGTGGCCCTCATCAACTCTAAGTGAGGGCCACGACGCCTTCACTAGATCTGGCTAGACGTAGGCTTAGCGGCTCTCACCAACCCTAAGTGAGGGCGGTGACCTTCTCAGGAATCTGGCATGTAGCTGATGACCCTTGTCGGCCAAAGCTTTAAAAACCTGAAAACAAAAAAAAAAAAAAATTATAATAAAAAGGAAAATATCATTAAAAAATTGGAAATATTATTAAAAAATTGTCACATTAGCACCGACCATCTACATTAGCAATTTCTTGCTAAAATTGGCCGAGTGGACTCAATTGATAAGAAGTGAAAATGTTTAGGACTGAATTAGCAAAATTAAAAGATGTAAGATTGAATTAGTAAAAGTGTAATAGGTTTAGAGCTTTTTTGACAATTTTTCGAATAATTGGTCGTGGTCTCATAAAATTTCACATTGTGGAGGTTGCGAAGCGAAAATCCACCAATTTCTTAACAATTCGCAAGTTTTCTATGCAACACACACCACTTTTTTCGTTTTCTCATTAAGCTTATTACACAGTAATTAATTTAATTTTAAACTTTTCAATTGCACTAATTTAGTCATAAATCTTTTGTTAATTCACAAATTTAATCATTCTAGCTAATTTTGACAAAAAATCCTTGACATGACGATCCAATCAATGTTAATCATCTTATATAACGTGATTGGCATTGATGTTTTATTAAAAAAATTCTTTTTTTTTCTTTTCCTTTTTCACTATTGACTAGTTGTTGGCAATTGCCCATGGACGATGGCCAACAAGGGCTAGCCTCGCCCATGCAAGGGCGTCCCTCGCCCGCAGCCAGCAAAGGTCTGGGTGAGGGCCACAACCCTCACAAGAGACAAGCCCTCACCCCTCACTAACCTCAATAAAGAAATTAATTTTAAAATTAATTTTTTTTTAAAAAATATCCATAAATATTCTTAAAAAATTTGTTCATATTAGAGCCGATGTTAACACATAGAATGGTCGGCATTTACATCAGAATTTCAATTACATCAAAATTTCAAGTCAAAGTTGATCGAAATGACCATATTAGCAAATTATCAAAATATTTAAAACTAAATTATCACAATTAAAATGTTTAGAACTAAATTTGTATTTATAAATATAATTTTAGGATTTTTTTTTTTATAATTTTTCGGCTTTGAATGTGTTCGCGGGTGATCGGCTATCTTTTTTTCAGTGTTTCTTTTTTCTTTCCTCCGAGCAATTCGATCATCTTTGCATCTTCCCTGGTTCGTTCGTTTCAAAAACCTTCGACTGTTCTCGACCTCTGATTACTTTCTGCCATCACTTCGTTTCCGATGGAACCCCAGCGATTTGCATCGGATAGACAATGCGCTTTCTTTTTCTCATTCTGCTCAAGTTTCTTAAGAGGGTGTCATCGTCCGCTCAAGTTTCGATTTTGTCTGTAATGGTGAATCGGCGATTAGTTTTTCTTCTAGGTTTCCTTTGGTGGGCGAAGGTGTGGAGAAGACGAAGGTCGAGGGAGAGTCAAAGAAGGTCACGGTGGAAGTAAAAATGGATCCCGCGGAGCTTCGCGAGAATTTGCAGGAGAAGACGAAGAAGAAAATGGAGCTGGTGGCTCAAGCGCCCGGAGTAGTCAGGAATGTCATCCGAATTCTTCATTTTTCTGGTAATGCCCCTATATTGCTACTTCCACGTCTCTTTCACGGTGGAATATTCAACTCAGAATTCATTTCAGCAAGACCAAATATGCGCGAGCCTTCGTCTTCTTCCATCTCTTTTGCTATATTGCCAAGAATATCTACACACTTGAAGCGTTGTTCTGGAGCAAAGGAGTCGTGTGGCTGGACGAGCCCAAGCTCCCGACAACCCCACTACTCCCCTCCATTGTCTTCTCTACCTCTCTGGCCTTTCCCCACACTACCCCGTAGAATCCCATCACATCACTGTCGCTCCAATCAAGCTGCCAACGCCCAACAAGAAAAAACCATAAAATTATTAATTATTTCACGACGGATGTTTTGTCGCTTGAAACCCTAGTACGTTCGCAATCGAGGATCTAGAGAGGGTGCGGTCGGTTGGCGAATGGTTTTTTCGCTTAGGGCGCTTGTGTTTTTGATTATTTCATGACGGATGTTTTGTCGCTTGAAACCCTAGTACGTTCGCAATCGAGGATCTAGAGAGGGTGCGGTCGGTTGGCGAATGGTTTTTTCGCTTAGGGCGCTTGTGTTTTTGGAGAAAGTGGGACTGACCGCATCGAATTATATGTTGGCGCCACGTTTTCCTTATTTATTTTTTATTTATTTTTCATTGGATAGTTTGCTTCCTTTCATAAATCTTTAGTCTTTATTTGAAAATTCTTGCTTGCACAAGAGCCTTGATCAAGTAGCAATGTTATGGTGGTCGACGGCACATGTATTTGTCAATTTGTAGATTTGGGGAGGGGCTTAGTGTAGGAAATTGTGAGATCTGTTTTGGGAACCTATGCTTTGTAGAGGGAGTATCTCCATGCCTAAAGAGAACACTATCAAGATTAAATTATGGATGAGAAGTGACTCCATTCGAATATGTGAATTACTTGTGTTGGGGTCCAGTAGTCTTCTAGAACTTGATTTTCTCTTTTTAATGGTTATCATAGATTTACTTCAGTTAAACACAGTTGCCTACACTTTGCTGCTCAACTAGGCCCGTAATTAATGGATGCCATAACCCAATAAGATCACTTAAGGGTTTAACATATATTGGAATATCCATTAACCCGATTATATAAAATAGAAAATTAATTAATTAATGTAAGTCCATTATAGGAAATTTCCAACAATGTTGCCATGCTTGAGATGAGCTCATGAAGGAGCTTTTTCTCTGATGAACACATTTATCGTAATACCTTTTAACCAATCAGATTCTTGATTATAGAGAAAGATGGGGTATAGGCATTTCAATGGAGAAGAGGAGAGAGTGCTTATACCTTCCAAGGTGCAACATCTCGCCTAGAAATAGGAACCCCATTCCTTCGGTGAATACAATTCCCAGAGGCTTGAACATGGAGACATAAACAGGTCGGGTTCTCCTCAAACACCACGTGCACAATGTGATGCTGAAGATACTAGCAACCACAGCCTGCATGTATAATATTAGGGAGTGTTTGTTTCACTAAAAAGGAAAATATTTTCCATGGAAATCATTTTGAAGGAAAACTGTTAGTTTTTATTTGTTCGGTGATATCTGGAAATTGATTTCTTTCTTGCTAGAAGGGATGTCTGTTTTACCCCAATCTAAGTTTGTTGTTTTTAGTTCATGGAAGGAAAACATTTTCCATAGACCAATCAATTTTCAGTCATTCAAACAAATGAACTCTTAATACTACTTTTATATTCATACTCAAAGTCGGACCAAAATCTAGACTTTAAAAGTCGCAAAATAATGCCCTTACTGAATACAAGATAGCGATCAAACCCATGTCGACTTTTAAAATCCATGACCGTGGTTCTCTCGTCATAATGAAGGACAATAGCCCGGCAAGAATTGTCCCGAAGAGCATCTTGTAGAACATTATGTTTAGCACTACGGGGTAATCTTTGAGGATAAATGCTTGCAAGATTCAAGATTTTTCCACTTGTGAAGTCTTCTTTCACCAAAAAAAAAAATCTAAGGAAAAACTAAGGATGTCGGTGCTTGACCTGTATAATATACCATAATGATACCAAGAAAGCGTTGGCTGTGAGGAGAAACCCGCCAAGAATCCAATTCGATTGTCGCAAGAGAAGAAAAAGAAGGCGAGGTGGAGGTGATCGGAGGATCGGTGGACAAGGACCCTTGTAGAGAGTGACTACTGTTCCACCAACAATTGATACAATGGTTCCCACAAGCTTAGCTTGGCTGCTTGAGCTTTTCCAATTCACTATCTCCATCCTAGTTTTTTTAATTCAATTAAACCAATTTGAGAATAAAATAAGTTTATCTTGTTTCGTTGTGTATGACATATCATGCGTATGACATATCATGCGTTGCCATCTTTTGTGTTTAGTATGAACGTGCAGCCTCCACTTGCTAAAGTTCTGTACTTTCTTGATTCTGTCATGTTTCAGGGATTTACTCATTTGCAGAAATAAAGGTTATAGAACTAGTCTGGTCTATGAGATTTAAATGGACAGATGCACAGAAAATGATGAGTGAATCAAGTGGTGGCAAAATGAATTTCTCCGGACCAGGTTGAAACGGGAACTATGAATTTTGCTTTGGCCAGACTCGATTAAAAGCACTCGCAAACTTTAAGCGGAATCAACCCATATCATCCGACCAACACACCGTCATCTGCTTCTCTCATTCCTTCAAATGAAGATTCTTTAAGTACACTGCAGATAACGAGAGAGAGAGAACCTGGAGATAACGGCGAAAATGAAAGTGAAACCTGGGATGAGGTTCATCATGGCCGTGCCCAGCACAGGGGAGCTGTAATCGATGCCAGCATACCCGCATATCTGACATGTAATTCTGCATCATCCAAATTGCTAAAAATAAATTCACCTTGTTCATTCGTATGAAATTTTCTGCAGTTGATTAAGACGTTTTTGCTTCAAAAGAATTCCAATAACAGCAAATCCCTAGTCTGCAAGTTCATGCGAGATGAAGGAAACTTCACTCACTCACCCAACCAGAGCGAGCAAGAAGATCTTGCGAAGCACGGAGAAAGTGAGAGGAGGACGCGACCCTGACCTGCCAAACGGAGTAGACAAATTGAAAACTTTTTGTTTTTCCCCTAAAGCTGGCATTAATGGAGCTGGCGAGTGACGGACAGAGCACAAACTCTGCGAGCTATGATGAAGGGACAAGGAAGGAGGACGAGAGAGGAGGCGGCGTTACAGTAAACGACCATGGTGTACTTGCTAATCCCGTCGGGCATGGCCATTTTCATCACCACCATGTTGCTCTACAGCCAGGACCACCATAATCATCCCCACGAACGGCAGAGAAACGCTCGCGGTTTCGTGGCTGGAGGACCCTGAGGTTTTCCCTACGTCTTTGGCGGGGCAGCCATTGATATATTTGACTTTAAAATTGATGGGAATGCGAATATCTGCCACCACCTTTGGTGTACTGTGTTGTAGTTGCTCTCGATCCTGGACAGGTGGTTCTTCTCTCACCCATTGTTTTGCTAGCATCAACTTACCAAGGATTTTCCTTTACGATGCACGTGCATGGGGCAGCAATTCTAGGTTACATCCATGCAATATTGATCAACTCTTGATGCGATCTGTTTGATACAACAGAATACGTCGTTGTTAATTTTTGATGATGCATTGTAACGATGACTCAAGAGGGAAATGTCGTGATTTTGCTTGGTAAAACTGATTATAAAAGATGCTCTCCTTCCCACGATGATGCACGGTGCGTAGAAGTACCATAAAAATGTACGAACTGCTTTAGCTCGAAAGGGCGCGATCGCCACTGACCTGGCATTGCACGGACGGGGCGACCCCCACCCATCTCGAGCGGCTTTACGGGGCCCGCAGCAGGCCTACGTGGGCCGGAGAAAAGCCCATATGAGGCCCAATGAGGAAGTCGCTAAAAGGGCAGTCGGCGCACATGCCCTCTTTCTGCCCAACGTCTCGCAGATTCCCAACTGACACTCCTTCGCATTCCCATTCCCTCTCTTGCAGTTTCGCTCTCTCTCACTCTCTCTCTCTCTTTCATCTCGCTGCCGAGTTCGCCATGGGCAAGGTGAGTCGACTCACTCGAGTCTCGCTTCTTCCTCTTCCTCTTCTGCGCGTTCGTATCTCTTTCTCTGTTCCGACGATAGCGTCGTTCGGAAATGCGTGTGGTGGATGGGGACTCGCGTCATTGTCGGTTTTGCTTTTTTTGCTTGTGCAGAAGAATGAAGGTGGCGACGGGGGTAAGGCCGGCGAGCAGAAGAACGGGCGTGTGGCGGTCGTCTTGAAGATCGACCTGCATTGCGGAGGTTGCGAAGCCAAAATCGACAGATTCCTCAAAAAATTCCCAGGTCTGGTTTTGTACACAGTACATTTCTGCATACTGCTTTTTCCCCATTGAGCTGGGGGTTTCGAATGTGTTCCCGGGTGATCGGCTCTGTTTTTTCGACTGTTTCTTCTTTCCTTTTTCCGGACTGAATATCGATATACATCGGTGAGCTAATGCGCTCCCTGCTTTCTCAATCTGCTCCAGTTTGTCTTGGGTTGTCATTATCTGCTCGGGTTTCGGTTTTTGTCTGTAATGTTGATCGAGGATTGTTTCTTTTTCCTTTGTGGGGGCGAAGGTGTGGATAAGACAAAGGTGGAGGGAGGGGCGATGAAGGTGACGGTGGAAGGGAACGTGGACCCCGCGGAGCTTCGCGAGAAGATGCAGGAGAAAACGAAGAAGAAAGTGGAGCTGGTGTCTCCGCTGCCCAAGAAAGAGAAAGATCAGGCCAACGACGGCGGCGAGAAGAAGAAAGGCGATGAGAAGAAGGAGAAACCGAAAGAGGTAAATCGGCTTTTGCTTTAAGTTTTCGATTTTTCTGGGGATTCCGCGCGCTGCATTGCATGGGAGGAGCTTGTTGGCTGGCTTGCTTGCTGCATTTGTTTATTTCCCTTTTTCGGTTTCAATTGAATGTGCATCGACCATGAACGTGAACATGTCCTGGTGTGCGATTCTTTGGTGCAGCCTCCGGTGACGACGGTGGTTCTGAAGTTCAGCTGCCTCCACTGCGAGGGATGCATCCAGAAGATCCGCAGGATAATCACAAAAACAAAAGGTTATCTATCCTACAATTCATTTGCGTGATCATACCCAATTTCCTTTTTTCGTGTGTGTTCTGGGGAAGGATGTTCATGATGGCACTTGGGTTAAAAGGCTATTCGGAAATGCGACCCCCGCGCAGGAGTTCTGGACGTGGGCTTCGACAGGGACAAGGACACGGCCACCGTGAGGGGGGCCATGGACGCCAAGGCGCTGGCCGAGAACCTGAGGGAGCAGATGAAGAGGGCGGTGGAGATCGTCCCGCCGAAGAAAGACAAGGACGGCGGCGGCGAGGCCAAGGACAAGGAAGGCGGCGGCGGGGGGAAGAACAAGAACGTCGGCGGTGGCAAGGTGGCAGCTGGCAGCGGCAGCGGAGGTGACGGGATGCTGGGATAGGGTGGAAGGCCAGCGAGTGGAGTACCAGGGGCCACGCGGGTGCGGGTACGGATACGGGGGCGTGTACTGGGAGCCGATGCACTTGCAGGCGCCGCAGCTGTTCAGCGACGAGAACCCGAACGCTTGCTCTGTCATGTGAGATGAGACGAGAGCTGCTAGGACACAAGAAATTAGGCATTAGACGACAAAGTTTAAAAAAAAGAAAAAAAGAAAAGGAGTGACAGGTACTCGATGAGCTGATCAATGTCTCTAGTTGGTCGAAAAACTACGAAATTGTTTCCCACTTTCTCTTCTCTTCTTTTTTTTTTTTTTTTTTTTTTTTTTTCTTTTTGTTGTTGGTGGCCTTTTGGAACGCGTTGTTAGAGTATTAACCGTTCAGTCGATTTGGCTGGTTTTTGCCTTCTTTGTTTTGTTCTCTTCCTTCCTTCTTGCGCATCATTTATCGTCCTGGCTGAGAAATCGCTTGGGTAGGCGCTAATGTCGATAGCCAAATTGGGAGGGACGCGTACTGATTTGTAAATTCACCAAATAAAACGTGAACAGATATCTAGATTAATAAGCTCAACGTCGTTTTATATAATATATATATATGTAAAGTTTAGTACAATAAGGAATCATTCCATTCCATAGAGGGATTTGCAGCTGGAGCAGAGCGGCTCTACTTTTGGGTTGGGGGGGCAGGACCTGTGAAACTGCAGAACGCAAAAGAAAACTGGAAATGAAAAGGAGCTTCTCCCTTTTACGTGGGGCTGTGGCAAGCGTCGCTCATTCCCTCCTCTGACACATAGGTTTTTTCTTCTTCTTTTTTTCTTTTTCATTTTGTGATAAATATGAAGGGAAAAGAAGTAGAATCCGCGTTTGGTTGAAGTAATTGAAGAATTTGGCGACCTTAGAAACACAAAAAATCGATTTTCCCGATGCAAAATACACATACTAGGCCTTTCAAAAAAATGCAAAAGATTTAGGTGAAGGATATTTTTCAAAATGTAAATATGTTTGGAAAATTTTGACTACACTTTGTAAAAAATTCTTACTATTTCAAATCTTTCCAGCAAAACTTAGCCGCCAGCCATGGCCAAATCTAGCCTTCAACCGGCCCTTCCTTAAGTAGCGCGACCTCGGGCAAAGCTTGCAGTGACTCGCCGGCGGTGTTAGGATCTTCGAGGATATTCTATAATAACGAAAATATATTAAGGGCCAAATTGGAAGGAAAAGAGAGTTTATTTGCAATCCATAAATGTAACATTCCAATGTACTTCCAAATCTATTTTGCGCTAAAGACCTGGAATTGTAATTGAATTTCCCCAAAACCCTTTAAAAAAATGCCAAATGCCATTTGCCTTTGTTCAAGAATTTTGGCAAAATTGAATCGAAAGCATCTTAAGTCGATGAATAGCGACAGCATTTCGAGGATGATCTCCTTCTACTTTTTGTGCCACGAAAAGTGAGAGCGATACCATGCACACGCCCTGTCTAATTATTCTTTTTTAATTAGTTTACATATAAATATAATTTCGGTTCTAAAATTGGTATCCTCGACTCAATTTTTTTGGGGGGACGACTCCACTAGAAGAGTCAACAAAAGAACCACCCCGTTGGCTCATTTGGTCCCTGATCGTTTGCTGTTCCGTCGATTTCATGCATTAGTTGGGCAAGTAGTACCCCTGCATCAATTGATCTCTAATTGCAACCACTACAACCTTTGATTTGAATTGGTTAGTTCCAAATTCCTATTTGCAATGGCATTCGATTCGATTCCCTCATGTTCGAGCTAAATTAGGTGTAAAGAGTAGTTACATCGTCAAACTATTACAAATCAAAACCCAAAAATCATCAGAAATTGCAGCCTCTTCTCAACACGATGTTCATGCATTGTACCATCCCCTAAGGCCAACGTCGCATGGCATCTCTAAACGAAAAGAAAGAAAGCCAGGAACTTTGGCAAAGAATAGCAAATAGGAAAACCCTCCAACCTAAGAGATGTTGTGTATCATATTTCCACATTCTCTAATAAATCTTGTTTAGATAGCGATGACGAGACATGAATCGGACCATTAAAAAGCTGTCTATCAACAAAATTTGGGGGGCCCACGTCTAGTTACCTACTCAAAGACTTCCACGAGATGTCAACCCAATCAAATTATGGACACTCCTAATCTTTACAACGTCTTTTAATAGGAGTTGTTCTGGTGGGGGTAAGGTAAGGTCGTGCCTTTTTGGTTTTGGAATGATGCATGGAAACGATGAATTCCTGATGCAGACTCCAGTTTCAGGGGACCAAAAACAGGTGACGATCACATGGGCTCAATTCCATGGGTTGCAAAGGTCGAATTTCCATACGGAAAATGGTCAATTTCGTCCATTAGAGATCTTGCGGTTGCCAAATTATAATCGACAGGGAAAATTCTCTTTTCCCATTAGACTACCCGAAGAGGAAAACCATCATCACCCAATGAATAAGGTCATCCAGATTTATGTAATCATCACCATCTTGTTATCATAATAATAATAATAATCATTGAAGCTTGTTAAAGAATATCAGTTGAACATCTCTTCATTAACCCGAACTCGATCGTGGATATTCCCGATTATTTACTTTCGCTACAGGCTTTGTTCTTAGCACACATGCGGGCATAAGAGCCGAGCTCGGCCCTACTGTTGCACGCATGCGTGCAGGTGGATGGAGCTATTTGCTGAGCCCTTTAGGAACCTTTCCTTCGTCCGTGTTGTCAATCATCTCGACGTTTTCCTGTTCTTTGGCTTCATTTATTAAGAGAACAGAGCAAGCAATCGCAAAGCAATTAAGAAAGGGGGGGGGTTCAAAGAACTAGAGAGCCCTGTTTGCAACAGCCGCGTTAGCTCTTTCTTTGACCACTGTGAATAAAAGAAACATTACCATCAACAAGACCATACAACAAGAACAGCAACACCGAGATGACAGGACTTCAAGCCTAATTTTAGCAAAATCCCACAATTTCTGCTTCTTGGGTCACTGGAGAGAGGTTAGGTGTTCACAGAGACGTGTAGCATCCATTAGAAGAGGAACCATTTAAAGCTTCTGCATTTACTGTTGCAAATTGCTATTCAAGAATCCTGGCAAAAAAAAAAGAAAAAGGAGCTCTGTAGAGGGGAGGGGAGGGGAAGAAAAAAATGGAAAGGGTGCTGAAACAAGCATTCGTATCGTGCCTGAGTTTCAAGCACTTTTCTTTTCTGTTGTGAAAATAAATGAGCTAGTAATTGCAGAAATACAGTAAAAGACAAAGAGTGGGAGTATAGGGCGATCAAATTAAGTTAATCAACCAACTTTGGGAGAAAATGAACAAGATATGTTATTGTTACTTGCTATGGGGATACAAGCATTCGCCTTGTCGTCTACTTGGCACCACCCAGGTTTTGTGCAGCAGTTGGTTCGGTTTGGCTTTTCCTGATTTATCTGTAAGTGGGCCGGGACTCTAGATGGCTTGATTGGGCTAAAGAGTTTCTCATTCGACAGGCTAATGTTTTAATCCGAAAGGTTGTGGCTTACAAGACTTTAAGGCAACCACAGAAATAAGGTAGGATTAAACCTGACATTGCTAATAACAGATCAGTACAACGATACACCCCTGCATTTGACTATACTATCCTGTATAGTCAAGGTATCAGCTGGTTTTTTCCTTAACAAAAGTTCTGCTTATCGCCAAAGTGGTATATGAATTTTCTTTGACACTCTCTTTCTTACTGGTGAACATTAGCCACCTGAATATCCTCTTCTTTTACGGCCTAAACCTTGTGAACACGCTTCACAACCTGAAACTCATCCTCAAAATAAGTAGGAAACTCTCACAGCCAATCTTGGAGAAGAATCGATATTCATAATCAGGACTTTCCTGTAAGATTGAGGTATGTGTACGTGATTTTACATTGCTGGTTTCTCTAAGAACACATGATGGTGGTCCACAGCATTTGTGAATGAGTTGAGGATGCATTATTCTCTCATAGATAAAGATGAAAACAGCAACAGAAAAAAACTGTGAGTTGTCCATCATTTAAAACATGACATATATAGAGAGAGACTTTATATTTTCCAAATAATAAGATTACAAAGCCATAGTTGCCATTCATTCATACTCAAATGGGCCACTGATGGTGAGAGTAACATGTTTAGGCATTGTTTGCATCTTAACATGCCCAGTCCTCTGCTTGAATCAGCAGCCCACTGTGGAAATTGCAGAAAAGGATGCCTTTAACTCGATGCTCAGAATTGAGTGCAGAAGAAGCTAGAACTCAGTGCACAATCGACATTACAGATGTACATTCTCTGCAGATCACGTGCATAATCATGCTTCTATTTGACCACATTTGGCAAGATGGTGAATTTCTAAGCAGATCAGAAACAACTAAGAAGTTGCTCAATAACTTGGTCGAGCATGATCCTCATTCTCGTCAAGTATGAGTTTGACTCCATTGTTTTTTAATGCATTGACGATGGCCCAGATCATTGTTCTGTTCTTAAAGCCTTTCTTCTCTATCTCCTTGTTTATGTCCACATGAATGGCCCTACCCAGTCCATGCTCAAGGCCCTCCACCATAGGTTGCGTTGCCAACACCTCTCCGATGACACCTGTAGCCTTGGCATTGCAAGATCTGCCACACTCCAGAGAGTTCTTAATGGAGTGCTCAACTGTTGATGCTGTCACCACAATTCTGCCATTATTCCTGTCCACGACATTGACAGGGACGTACTTTAATGATATGAACAACCTCAACACGTACCCCTTTAGAACTGTCATTTTTCTTTGAGTGATCCTGCAAATGTCTAATAAGAAAGACCGTTCGAACAAAAGAAAAATCAACATCCAACAGTCGAATATCATCCAGTGAGGGAATTTGCAAACTAAACATCGAAAGAAAGGGAGAAAAAAAGATGATCCTTCAAGCTGAAATTTCCAGTGCCTTGCCATTTGCAAGCTGCTATAATTGTTTAACCAGCGCAGAAACAGGACACAATTTCACAATATCATCTCATTCTTGCATCTGTACCTGCTAAATTCTAAAGTGATTAGGATAAAGTTCACTTCTGTCTAAGCCCTTGCTGTTTTTTTTCCTTTGAAGGGAAGCCTGAACTCATCCTTCACGCCACTCAAGAATAGTGTGCCTCACTAGATGATTTTCATCAGTACATTAAGAGAAGTGTTACGACATAGACTATCGAACCTCACATCTTCCTGAACTTATGAAGTGTTGATTCTATAAGATAGACTTCTTTAGTTGGACGTTAAGAGGTGTACCTATTTGTCCATCAATTAAGGGTTTTCAGAGTTCTCATATAGGTTATATGTCAACCTCTCTATTTATATTTGGCGAACGCGACTATAATAGACTCCCTGTTATGATTTTCTAACAAATAGAAAGGACATTATATTAGTCACATACGGTGAGCATATTTACAGTCCCAACGAGCATCCAAATACATGGATTTGTTATAGAGAAAATAATCCAGAGCACCAGCCAGATATAATACTCTTAACAGAAACAGGAGGTACGTTATTGAGAAACTTGGACGAAGCATAGCGAATAGAGATGCACTACTGAGGTTAAATTGAACTAACAGAGCACAAACCCGATACTTATGTGCTATTACACAAGTAGCTAATTGAATTAAATCAGACTAATCCACACCCATCAATAAGAACACCATGGCGGTGTCATCTCCGGTCTCTCCAGTTTCCACTACCCTCGCATTCCATTTTCTTTTTCTCGTTCCTCGACACATGACCCTCCACAACCCGCCAGTCGTACCTGGTGGAGCGCACTTGATGCATTGTCATCCCTTCGATTTCGTGGGAGCCATGGGACCTGAATGATCAAAGCCTAGGAAGTGCATTTATGCACTCCGCGCGACGCACCTAATCTGCTCAAGTCCTGAATTTCAGCACTCCCTCAAGAATATAAAAAAGAGTGGTGGAATAGGCCAATCCAACGCAATCCAAAACTATAAAGATTAACCAGAAACTCCGCGCGAAGTCCATAACTTGAGAATACAGAAACCAAAAAAGACAACGGAGAAGTCAATCTGGGTAAGAAGACTTGCAGAGAACCAAAAGAGAGCGATTACCAACAGGAGGGAAAGCAAAGGCCATGCTCAAATGGAGCACAAGAAACTTCATATGGAGAGAGAGAGAGAGAGTATTGGGCCTTGAAAAAAGACGGTGGAGTCTGCCTCGATAGATCTTTGCCTGATGCGAGTGCTTACAATGAGATTCAAATTACAGCCCGTCCTATATTAGAAGTACCCATTGCACCAGAATCAAAAGATTGACAGATTCTGAACTCGAAATGCTCGATTTCTAATCGGTGATTATGGTAGCCGATCCAAAAGCTGCGTTCCTCTTTCTTTCCGATCGAGAGCCCTCCAACAAGAGTCACTCTGGTCGAACACGACATAGACAAGACATCCTCATTTTTCTCTCACCATTTCAGGATAAAAACCATGAGGAGCGCCCGTGATTTCACCGGGATCGGACTAGAGTTTCCCACCATACGATGCAGTTCTTGCGCGACGCGTGCATTCCATTACTGTATCGTGCCTCATATGAATTCTCGAGTAATTGCGAATCGGGCCGAGGTCCCTCGTGTCGGTCCCGATTTGATAATGTTGAGTACTCGACGGGGTGACTCGTGATCGGTTTACCGTGGTGTGTTTGTTTATTGCACGGAATGGAAACATGTTTCCCAATGTCGTTCGCGCGATAGACCGTGCATAGCGTCGGCCAGATCGTACGTTTGTGCAATTGCGAGCTGTCGAATATCTATGCATCGACTTCCTCTCACTCGTCCAGAATTGCGCCAAAAGCCATTTATGTTTGTTCTGATTAATGCAATAAAATCTCCAACTTTTTCCGAATTAGGTACAACCAAATCCTTGCTATGACATCTCATACGAATTTTGATGTCGTGGTGTGTCGGAATTTGATGTGGGGTTCATGAATATTTTCTAGCATATAGGGTGCCGATATTGCACCGCGTTAGAAAAACTCAACTTTTTATAAGGGAAAATAAAACACGATTATTTTAAAATAAAAATAAAATAAAAAGCCAAAAAAAAAAGGGAAATCAAGTGAGAGAGAAAGAGAGACTCGGAGAGAGCATTGCGTGTGCAGTGAGGACTTATGAAGTTTAAGGATGCCTCATGTCGCCGAGGCCTCGACAAACACCAACTAGGGTAACTAGCCACAAACAAGGGTATGTAGCCTGAGGGCATCATGAAAGAGTTTATATGAGGGCTGCCCTAATCTCGTTAGCATCATAGAAGAGCGATTTTAAATTCCGTTTAGAACCTATCTATTGGAACATGTTTCTTATTTTTTAAAACCTAAAACCTATCTTATATATAAATTTCACATGTATTATTAATTAAATGATTGTAGTAAATCATCACCTTTAATAACTATTATTTGATATTATAATTCACTGATCATATCTTATGTTTAGACACGCGAAAAATATGAAATATTAACAAGGTAAAAATCTTAGTCATAAAATAAAAACTCAGACTAATGGTTCTAGTTTATATATTCATTATCAAATACCATGGAATATCGCATGATCACGCAAAGATATAGATCTAGAAAAATACAAAAAACTGGTTCTAGATTCTAAGTTATAGAATCCATATTTCACCAATCTAGAATCTGAAACCTACTTTGCATATCTTGAAACATGTAATCGGACATATTTCTACCAGTCCAATTCTCAAGTTCGAAGTTCTATCCTAAAGTCATGCTTACCTCTAACCGATCTCATTGCCTCCAAACGTTCCCTGTTTATAGTCTTTGGTTTTTCTTTTCTTCAATTTTTTCAATTTCTAGCCTTTTTTAATCTTCTCTCTAATTTTTTTCTCTTTTTGGGTTT
Organism: Corymbia calophylla; assembly: GCA_014182845.1. Taxonomy (NCBI): domain Eukaryota; kingdom Viridiplantae; phylum Streptophyta; class Magnoliopsida; order Myrtales; family Myrtaceae; genus Corymbia; species Corymbia calophylla. The sequence goes on along the minus strand of CM024694.1, from coordinate 23,383,711 downwards.
AACTATTCCTGACATGTCATCACATCAGCTGGTCGTCCAAGAAGTCTTACATCGGCTAAGAATCGGGGAAGAGAAAAAGGAAATTTCAGGCCATCCTCAAGCTGGATATGAAAAAAGCCTATGATCGGGTTGAGTGGGACTTCCTTGAGGCAAGCATGACTAAGATGGATTTCAGTACGAGATGGATTTCCTGGATTATGCAATGTGTCACCACAACCTCCCTCAGTGTCAAGTTTAATGGGGAACCTCTTCCTTTCTTTGCGCCATCACGAGGGCTTCGGCAGGGAGACCCTTTATCTCCTTACTTGTTCATAATTGTTGCAAACATGCTATCTTCGCTCATGAAAAAAAGCTGTGGATGATGAGAGTATTAAAGGAATCGACTCAACGGGTTTTGCCCGACACTTTCTCATCTACTTTTTGCGAGACGATTCTATTTTCTTTGTGGATGGAAAGGTTAGTGAATGTCGAACCTAGCCTCTATTCTACATCAATACTTTGCTTTGCTTCAGGTCAAGAAATCAACCTCAACAAATCGGGAGTGTTTTTCAGTGTAGGGACCCCGCATCCACTGAGAAGGAATATGGCTCATGAATTGCGAGTTCCGGAAATCGACAAAACTGGGAAATACCTAGGAATCCCATCGGATTGGGGCCAAACAAAAAAGCAAATGTTCGCATGGATTTTGGCGAGAGTAAACATGAAGTTGGAAGGGTGGAAAGAAAGTTTTATATCCCGAGCAGGTAAAGAGATATTAATCAAAGCGGTGGTACAAGCTTTACCACAATATGCGATGTCTATATTCAAAATCCCAGTGTCTATTTGCAAGGCGATAGAGAGGAATATAGCTTTATTCTGGTGGAAAACACATGCATCAAAAGTCGGCCTACATTGGAGAAGATGGGACATACTGAAACAAAGAAAAGACAACGGAGGGCTAGGCTTTAAAGACCTCCTCACTTTTAACAAAGCAATGCTGGGTAAACAAGCATGGAGAGTCTCTCAAACTTCAGATGCATTGTGGTGCAAAGTTCTAAAAGGATGTTATTTTCCAAATAGCAATTTCTGGCATGCAGCTAAGGGTTCTCGTCCATCATGGGGTTGGCAGAGCTTACTTATGGGAAGAGATGCCATTTCAAAAGAGGTGAGATGGAAAGTGGGTAACGGACAACATATTAGAATAAGGGAAGATAGATGGTTAGGAAGAGGAGTAATAGGAGGACCAACAAACCAACATGAACCTAAAATGGTCGCAGAACTAATTGCCTTGACAGGACCTCTCTGGAATGAGCAACTTTTACACACCTGGCTTGACGAAGAAGTGGTAAATGAAATCCTAGCAACTCCACTGCCAACTATCCCAACAGAAGACTTGCTAGTGTGGTCACCAAATCGAACTGGAGGCTATTCAGTTAAAAGCGGATATAATGAGCTTCGAAAGAATGAAACTACATGTAGCTCTGGGCATGCCTCTTCTTCTTACCAAACACCCAATTCTTTATGGAGCAAAATCTGGATGATGAAAACACTTCCAAAAGTCAAACTTTTTGTATGGAGCGTATGCCAAGACGCATTACCAACCAAGGTAAACTTGTTCAAGAGAAGGGTTGTACCCACACCGGTTTGTCCCTTGTGTCAAAAAGAACCTGAGACAATCGAGCATCTATTCCTCCTATGTGACAAGACAAAGCAAGTTTGGTCAAATCCCGAATTTAACATCCGGATTTCTCATCAACAAGTTACTAGATTTGAGGAGTGGTTGCTAAATTACAACGATATGACCCCGAAGATCATACCACTTGAGATTGTTGCGGTCACCCTCTAGCAAATCTGGTTAGCGCGCAACTCCCTTGTCTTCCATCATAGCGGTCGGACCCGATCAGCATAGTAGACTCTGCTCTAGACATGCATTGCAATTACGCAAAGTGGAATAGAAGCAACTTGGAACGTGGGGCCATCTCACAAAACTTACAACCAAGGTGGAGACCACCAAACCCGGATTCGTTGAAGATAAACATCGATGGATCTCACCTCTTAGGGACCACGGAAGGGGCAACCGCATTCGTGTGCCGTGATTGGAAGATTGACGAACGGCCTCGCGCGACTAGTTCGAGCATCTTCGCCTTTCAAACCGAAATCCTTGCTTGTCTTTATGCTCTCCGTCACTTTGCCGATCGACCTCATCCGAAGTTAATCTTTTGAGTCCGACCGTTCGCCAGTTGAATGCAAAGATAAATATAAAAACGCCACATTGAAATCTATTGTACTTAAGCAGCGAATCCGATCGCCAACATACTGAAAGGACTAAACTCTACCTAATCAAAAAGTGATTTAAACTTTGATGGCAGACATTTAAAACTTTTGGTGCAATTTTCCCATCTTTATTTTCCCCAAGGGTGTATCCCAAGTGAAGCAAAATTAGCTTGGTGGCTTATTTAAATTCATTTACAAGCCTATATAAGAAACGGTAAGACAATTTTTTAACCTACCAAAACGCTAAGTTAAAACATCATATTCTATGGACAAAAAAAAAAAAAAAGAAGACTTGATCTTCTATGGTAGAAGGCCCCCACATGGCAGGACATGAACCAACCTCTATGGCGTACGTTTGCATATATGATGCAGCCTAAGGTTAAATTCGCTTCTCACTATCATTATTATCCATACCTCAAAAAACACTTATAAAAATAGGATCTTTTTGAACCTGAATAGGTCCTTAAGAGGCTCAAGAGAGCAACTGATGAGAGAATCACCCAAGGGTAGGAGACCCTAACCAGCCTCCCATATTCCTTGGGAAGGGGGAGAAAAACATCCCTTCATGCAGGTATTGGCACGTTAAAATAATGAACGCAATTCGGCTGGGCGCCCTTATTAGAGGTATTTAATATAATGAGAAAGTTTCACATAGATAAATAAATTTTGTGCACATGAAATATCTTATTGATCCTATAAAATTTGTAAGATTCATGCCCACGTACCATGGGCGGCCCAAATTTGTAAAAATTACATTGAATGATGTGAGAAGTTGAAATTTGAAGTGGACATATCAGCGCATAAATAACCCATTATTAATGATCTTTCTTAATTGGGTTAGCACCATGGAAAACCTTAAACTGATGTACTTGTGACAAATTTATCTCAAATTAATATTTTAATCACAAAAAATCCTAAGTAAGTATATATGTAACAAATTTACTCTAAACTAATTTTTGACCACAAAAAAAAAATACCAAATTGATATATTTGAGATAAATTCACCCTCCATTAGTTTTTGTTACATTGAACATAAGCCAGTAGACCTATAAGGAATGAAGGGTAAAACCCCAAATTGATATACCCGTAAATAGTTATGTGTCATCTAACTCAGTAATTGACCGTAAAATTTAACGGAAATTAACAAAGGGTAAATTTGTTATAAGTGTACCAATTTGAGATTTTAGTTTAAAGTAATTTTGTTACAAATGTATCAATTTGAGATTCTTCATAATGTTAATAATGACATTTTTTAATTTCTTCGTGAGTATTACGAGGATGGTGGCAAAAATTATCATGAGATCTTGAAATATTACAGCATCAATGAGGGAATTGTTGTTGAGATCAAGAACTTATTCCGGTTGCAGAAAGATAAATCATAAGAGCCAAGAAAATAAATAATATGTATATAGATATTGGGTTTTGTTATATATTTTCCAAAAAAGCACGGTATTACATTTCTTGTCAGTCCTTAGCCCCAAAAAATAAGAGCACATCAATTGTTAATTGTAACAGTTGATCGTGCGATGGAGGGATCGCCGAGTCTGTAAGAAGAAGATGAGGACAAACGACGTCCAAGTCCAACCATCTTTTTCACAATATATTTTTGCGCACGTGAGAAATTGATCCCAGCTCCTCCTCCTTGTACGCGTTCACTGTCTTCTTTTTCCCCTTTCTCTTTATGATCTAGAAAATACAAAGGCGATTAATTCATTTATCTGAAAGCTATTGTAACGCCCGACAAACTTCGTGAACCGATGAAGCTTGGCCATTCGGTCTGTACGTGTGACCTGAACCTAGAGCAGTACACGCGATTCGAATGAGTGATATCGAGTTTATGAATTGAAAATATCTTGAAGCAACCGACTAATTGTGTTGATGTCGAGGGTTCCACGTGATCATTGTTACTGTTCATGAGAAAAAAAACTTCTCTTTTTTTCATATATCGAAGTGAAACTCGATTCTAGTAACTAGGCATTTTTCACTGGCTAACAAATGCTTTTGTTGAATCACACATGATGTCTTTTTTCAAATTCTCTTCTCCAAGCATAAAGATAATTCAGTAATAAATAATTTCATCAAATTCATCAAGTATTCTCCATTTGCAATTCAGTTCGTCAACTTCTCATCATGTAGCAAAAGTCACTTACTAGAGTCTGACCATCAAAATTGTTGGAATAATTAAATATTACATCACAAACTTCATTTAAAAGCTTAAACTTTTAAAATAGCTAGAAAAAATCTCATTTGATATCAGAGCTAGTCGATCTTGAAGTGCCCCGAGTGCACTCATCAATTCTCTTTTATATTTTTATATATAACTTGGTATCAAAGTTTGAAATCCTATATTCAAATCTTATTATATCCCATTTACCTTCCCAATTAAATATCTCTATGCTTAGTACTAGGCAAAAAGGTCAGATTAAGCGTGAAGGAAAGTGTTATAATAATTAAATATTAAAACACCATTTCATCTAACAGTTTAATTTTTAGAACAATTGATAGTAGTATTACAAAATCTCATAAAAAGTATGTTTAAACTTGCAAAAACTATCTACATAATTTTCCTCTAAGGAAAGAATTTTTAAAAACATAGCCCCTTGTACTCTTTCTTGTACACGATCCACATGTATACCCAAAAAGAGAATTTTATAGTTAACTGGCAAATGGATGATGATAGATATAAATTGTGTGAAAAAGAGAGCATACAGGCTATGTACCGTAGAAAAATCATCTTTTACAAAGACCCCACGCAGATTAAACATCGCAAGGGGTCTTTCTCAAAACCTAATATATCTGATAATTGTGGAAAAAAATTCATCCGAACAAAATAAAAGTTCCTTGAAAAATCAATAAAGCAATTCAAATCGAACTTAGGTTATAGATCGAAGCATAAAAAGCAACTTGTGAGGGAAAGCATTTCCATCGAGTTCAACAAAAAAGACTTCGAATTTCGTGCGAGTAGCTCTTGGACACAAGCTTCCCTCATTCTGAAACCATGGTGTCGGTAAGTAGATGAAGGATCAGCTCTGCTCCTGGTCCACAAACAATTTCGGTAGGTCCATTGCCGGCTGCATCGGGACTGAAAAGACCTAACGAGGGGGTTCTGATGGAACTGCAAGTTAGTCGCACCTACCTGTTGCACGCGGGCTCCAAAAAACCAAGGGCTCGAAGGGTTTTTTGTGTTCGAAGCATTAGTCATCATAACGGATTTCGCTTTGATGTTTTTACTCGAACAGTGTTGATCGAGTGTATCATCACGAAGCAAAGTCCTTTGTTCTTAGATAAATGGACATTTTCTGACTTGCCCCTTGAAGGTTCTTCCGTATCATCTTTGAAAGTATGGATCTTCTGCTTGCTCACTATCGAGATTGTCGCTATCGTTAACCCTAGATTAAGAGAATCCAAAACCTTCCTTTTGTTGCTAATCATTAGGTCCCACATGCACTGAATTATTATTGAGGTACGTGTGTTTGTTTTCGTGAGATCAATATGACATATGTGGAATTATTGTAAGATATTAAATCTATCTCATCAGAATTTTCCTCACATGTAAATTTTCGCTTGAGGCAACCCTACTAAACGTGCGATCGAGCAACTCGATCGATCAATTTTGATCAAAAGTGACTAGCATTGAGAGGCTTGCTTTGCTTGCTTTAATGGGCAGAGAGAGGCAGTTAGATGAATCTCGAAAACATCATTGAACATGCACAAAGGAGGTTTTTTGCGTGAGCGACCATGTTATTCCATCTAGCTAGCTAAGGTATCCATGCCTCGAGCTTTCGGACATTACAATAAGCATACTAGTCACGACATGAACCTCCAATGAAAATTTCGAGTAATTAAGTACATTATTCATCACATGGACATGCAATGCTTAAGTGCACCATATGGCTTTTAAAGAGCTCAATTACAAGTAAATACATGGGGACCAGAGGAAGAGTCACCATCATCAACTGGCTTGGCACCACTAATCTATAAGAAGACTAGGCAAAAGCCTAACCTATCTCGAACTTTTGGACACTACATAAGTTCTAATAGACATATAACGATGGTATTGACCGATTTGCTCCCCACGAACACGCACAAGAATTCATGCCAGTCGTCGTTAGAATCTCCCCTAGTCGACTCCTCCCCATGTCGCGCTAAATTATCGACTTAAGGGGTCGTCTCTCTAGACTCTAGCTAGACAAAATCTGCTCAAGCTCACTAGGCTCGCAAGGGATGGCAAGTGCACCTTCGTGGTCAAACCCGTATTCCTCGGCCGCCAGCTCCAAGAGCCTAAGGAACGTGGGGTGCGCTAGATAGGTCAAGGGGATGACGAACCTCTTGGGTTGGTCTCCTTCCAAAGCCACCACGGCGAAGTGACCTTCCTTCACGTCGTCGGGCACGACATCGCCCGCGTCCTCGCGACGGTCATCCTCTCGGTGATAATAAGATGACCACGAAGGTGGCGATCTCCTACCGAGCGACAGGCTCTTTTGTAGCTTCTCCACCACGATCTTGAGATTCGCAATGCCCCTCTTTTTGCTACTACCACTCGCTCTACTAAGCTTAGCCATTTGGGATTCCTTTTTCTTTTTCCTCTCTCTTTTCCCTTTGTTTTTTTGGCTGGGGTAGGGATAAGGAGAAGAGAAATCGAGAACTTTGGGGAGCGTTGTCTTATGAGAAAATTTCGATTTGCTCTTTGTTGTGGGACGTCGTCTGCTAGAGAGCTATACTTATATATAGCGATGGGAGGCACATTGGGGGAGAGAGAGAGAGAGAGAGATGGACGGTTATGATACGAACGTCGTGACAAGTAGGGTTAAGACTTCGAGAGGAAAGAGAGTGGAAACGACACAAAGCGAGATAGAGAGAGAGACGATGACTGCAGAAATAAATACTGGGAGACCAACGCATGTGAGTAAAATCCAACTGAGCTCGCAACCTCTCATGAAACGTCCCTTTTCGCTCGTCACGTCTGCCCTTCTAAATTATTAACTCCCTCTCTCTCCTGTTATCTCTCTTCCCTTCCCATGCCATGAGGCCCCTACTAGCTCTGGATTTTTCTACGACCAACCGCCTGCCCGACACTGTTGGTACGAGTTGAATGTCCTTTCGCGAAGTTCGCATATGCCACCTGGAGAAAGATTTGACGCAAGGAATGCATGTGCGGACGTGTACATCTTTACATTCACATGCCAGTATCCGATTCATGCACGCCTGCATGACCCATTTCTCCTCTTTTGGAGCTTCAACAGTGATCTCAGTGAACCCTTTGCATTCGGTTCTTACAGATTGGCATTTCTATTAGCTTTAGATGCCAAAGTGCAACGAGATCGAAGTGAGAAGTAAAAGATGTAGTCCTTCTGCAAACATGGTTAGTTATAACAGCCCAAAGTTTATTTTCCTTCCATCATCTGTTTGGCGATGAGTAGACCAACAAGGAGAGACGCTGGATGGAAGAACGCATCATGTGTATACATATAATCCGCATTCATATTTTCTCACGACTCATGTCAGTTTCAAGCTATTACAACAAGTATGTGTTCCAAAATAGGTTTTGGAAAGACACGTGAAACTCAGCACCTTTCACACGCAATGCCGACAGAAGTCCACGAACCATCTGTGCATATTCTATTTAAGTAAATGAGAGAAACGCGGGGGGGTGCAAGATTCAGGTTGAAAAATGCGATGCATTGTATATGAACAAATCATTCCATGTGCGCAATCGCCTGACACACTTGTAGATATGAGCTCTGTAAAAATGCTGTTGGAAGTAAGATCAACGCTTAAAATGCGAGCCATGCACAAGAAGCTGAGCTCGGTGCATGTGGTGTGTCTCAGAATAATTCAGTAAGTATAGTCTTTTCGATTGGAAAGTGGCAGGGATTTGATTTCGTACATATAGAGCGGACGAAGAAGTTTCCAGAAACGTAAATCAAGAGGACAGTCTCTGATAAACGTGTCTGACTCGCATGCAAATGGTCCTGCTCATAAAGTTTCAGAGAGAGAGAGAGAGAGAGAGAGAGACATTACTGTCATGAGAGATAGAGAGAAAGCAAGTGCAAGGCATACATGTTCTGTTTTTGCATGTCAGCATGTACCCGTGCATGCATGCCATTTCCGGCGTCATGCTCTCTTTAATTTCTCCTCACCAACCGACTCGAACATAACCATTCCTTCGTGTGGACGAGCGATTAGCAGATATGCATGTTGGTGTCGAAAAGTCAGGGGCTGCTTCTTACGTGGCGGAGTCCCGGATGCCTCCACGACCTTCTCGACCTTTCCAAACCCGCCCCATTTTGCCATGTGGACATCTCGGCCATTTGAAGATCGGATTCTCTTGAGCAGAAAACATGAAAAAGACCGGATTCGATGAGGTATGAGTTCATAATCCTTTAAACACATAGTCAGGAAATGAGATTTCAAATTGAGAATTCTCAATGGGGAACGGTGCAAATGTGTCGGCGTCTGAATGCTACCTGTGTTATAGTATTTTACTTGTGAGTTCATCAAACAAAGGTTCTTTAGATCTCTCTTTTCTCGGGAACATTTTATTTTTTGCATATTTATTGAATTTATATCTTTTTCTTCATAGGTCGTTATGAAATGGAACTTCTCATCTTATTGCAGGGATTATGTGCACCAAATGGATAATTGGGTTTGTTCAGAAATATAATTAATGACTCATCTTGCAAAATTGTCTACGCGTCTATGCTCAATTTAGTCAATTGATAAATTGAAACGTCATATCTATATCAAATTTTTTCATGGGGAGGTTTAGTCTGCATTGAAGTAAAGTTCTACTACCAAGCTCTTATTTGGGGAGGTTAGGTAATAAAATTGACATATCTAGGTGACAATTCCACGCAAACCCTCCATGACACAAAAATACCAATTTAGTTCCCCCCCTCTCCCTCGCTGATTGCCAGCAGCCGCACCATCACCACAGCTCCACCTGTAGTCCACTGCTGCCGCTGCTTCGACAAGAATCAGCCTATCTGACGTTGAACAGTCTTCCTACGTCGCCTCTCTCTGGACTTCAGATCGAGATTGATATGAGAGGTATGTTGACCTTCGATTGAGATTGATGTGTCTACCTGAATCTAGGCAAACTTAGTGCTATATGTCAACCAAATCTTGGAAATTATTTCACGGGCAGATCGATAGAAAATGAAATATTCTAGAAAACGCACGAGCATGCATGTTCTTTTTGTTTGAACTTTTGAAGCAGTTTATGTGAAGAAACGTGTTGCACAGTATCAAGCATACAACATTATCATATTTAGGTTACTATCTTCGATTTAAACTCGCTTCTTATTCGGCAAACATAATCTCTCTTGATTTTGGGGACAGCATTGACCACCAGGGGCACGGACAAATATATTTTAGTAACTATTCATGAAATGAGACTAGGTAATTATCAGGTGTTCAAAGATTTCGGATACCCCATTATTAGGAAAGAAAGAGATAACTATTGAATATGTGAAGGCTTGTTTCTATCTTTCAATACCCATTTAAACTTGATTAGTTAGATTATCAGTGGGCCTAAGGTTTGGTCTCGTCTAGACAATTATGTTTTCTTGCGTAAACGAATGCAATAAGACGCCTGCACGATGTCATTAAGCAAGGTCCTACTGTCCGGTTTGTCATGGAAATTGGACATTCCTTGTCGATGGAACTTTGCAAATGCAGCAATCTTACGACAGAACTGAAAATAACCTTTTCAATTATGACGACTTTCGTTCATCCTATCTACAAGAGATATTTTTGTATGATATTTTTCTCTATAAGAGATAATTATTGTATTTTTATTGTATTTTCTTAATTTTCCGCACCTATAAAGATTGCGCATATTTTGTCCTTTGATTGTGCATCTTTTCAATATGTTAAGTCAAATAATCATTTATCAGCCGTGTTTTTGTCCAAAAATGAACACCACCATCAGACTTGTCCCCTCAAACGAGCTACATCAGCAGCTACCTGCTGCGACAGCAGGCTCCTGCGCAACAGTAGCCTCCTGCCGTTTAGCTTGCACTGCATCCCTCTTCAGCATATCGAATCGCTTCGGCGATCCGCTTGAGCTTTTGTCGGTTCTTTTATTTAAACTCATGATGACATTTTCTATGCATATGGAGTTCGAAGGGATGCTAGAGATATTTCTCTAGGCTATTTACTTCTATCATAAATGATTAAAATACTTCTCTTGATATTCAAGATTGCACATATATCTCATTTGATTGTGCATATTCTTGATTGATTTATTACTTAAATAATCATCTAATAATCCCTACGTCTTCCATCTTTTTGCAACACGTGCATTCATGGAAAAGTGGTCAACTGATGAGGGGCTCCATCTCTCGCACTTATTCACTTCCCCGACTATCGTTGCCATGTGCTATGATTCTATTGCACTATATATCTTTTCATGCAGAAGATGCGTGCTTGCTTTCCAAGACGTATTAATGCCTGAAAGGGACACGATAAGCACATCCAATAAGAAAATATTCGATTTCCGAAGTATTATTACAAAGACCAAAACAGAAATTACCGCGCTGGAAAGTACAACAAGTGTCTTAGGTAACTAGGGAACAAGAAAAACAATAAATCTTTGAGATTTATTCGCCGTCGGTCCGCTTGGTCTACCCCACTAATTACCATGATTTTTCGGAGGAATTAAGGGCAGCTCTCTTAACGTTTTTTGCAAGAGTTTTCAATGGGACCCCACTCCGACTTCTTCTTCTTTTTTTATTGATTTGGTCAAACTTTCAGACTTCATATCATTGGGTGGTAAGCGCTTTTTTGTCCACGTAAGCACATGCGCATGAGCTGGACGTTGAAAAGAGATGAAGAGCGAAAGCTCAATTGTCTGACGTGGATGCTCATTGTGGGGCCTCTCGCCAAGCTGTCCTCAGGGATATTATTGGGGCAGCATGGGGTTTCGATTTGATGAAGAAGAAACTACACACATTAGGGTTTTTCTTGAGATAGCCCTTTCCTGAATTGAAAAAAAGAATCATGTGATTATTCAAAATAGGAAAAAAAATATCTCCTAAATTCCATATTCAATAATCGAAATTTTGAACTCAATACGCTTTTATTGTTCTTCAATTTAATTAAAGAGCGCAATCTTTCATAATTTGACTTCCCTCATGTGCATCCCATACAAGAAATTTTGGCTATCACGGCCTGGCCAAATTTTGTATTCTCAAGGACTTAGATAAGCCAATTAAGCTCATAGCATCCTTGCTTAACTCGATCCAAATATAATACAGTTTATGTGAGCTTATTACTATCAATTGACAATGCCCCTAATATGCATATGTAATTTAACAATATTTTGCTTAGGGATCGGGGTCAATCCTTAAGTTTTATGTAATGAATAGAGTCGCCAAAATTTAGTTATCAAGAGCAAGAGCTACCTCTCTTTAAAGGGGAGTTCAAAGATGTCTCATTAAAAGATGAAATACACCTAAATCCAAAGTGTGCAAATGCAATGTAATAACTGTTTTTGTTGGGAATATGGATCTCAATTAAATTCGACACCCATATTTCAAAATGCAATGAAATGTAATGAGAATGCATATGCTAATGCAAAAATAAAATACCTACCTATCATTACTTACCTGAAGATCCGAGAAAATGTACTTCGACTAGGACTCTATATGCCTCCCTTATTTCATATTTCCACCCTCTAGTTTTAGGTCAAACCCTAGCTTATGCGTGAGGTTTCATTAAATAATTTGAATTTTTAAAATAGTTGATAATGTTCTTAAAAAATCTTACAGTACCAACTCCTTATTTTGTACATTTTGTCGACTAATTCATGCGAAGGGGTCAACAAAGTAGCCAAACTTGAGTCGCAAAGCGTAGTTTGTGATTAAACATTAATGACTGAAGCTTCATGTTGCGCCGCTGCAAATAATGGTAGTTGTCAGTCCTCTCTTACGTCTATTTCGCCAAGCTGTATTTTAATGCTTTGTGAAAAGAATCACGAAAATAGAAAATATTTTCAACTTGTGGATAATGTGGTACAACGGCGTCCAATTAGAGCGCGAGAAATTATATGGCTTTCATGTTTGACGTTCTGTGGACGAAGTACAGTTTCCGTGTTTCTTAGTACTGGGATCTTTTGCAATGCCATGCTATGAATGAGTTACGCCGCTTTCTCGTTTAAATCATCTCAAATTTAGAAAGTAGGCAGTGAATTTATTCATTTCAGATTTCACACTTAGCTACATCGTATTGGAGAGATCTAACAGTGAGATTGAAAGAGTTCGAGTAAAATCATATACAAAAATATGTATATTTAAATTTAATATCTGAATGGTGGGTCTACTTTTATTACGTGAATGCATAAAATCCATTTGGATCTTCAATTTTTGACACGGCAATGCCTAGGAGAAGGATCCAAATCCTTTCCTCATAGGACTTGTACGAAAAACTATTCCTTTTTAGCATTTCGGTTTATTGAGTATGTCTCGAGTTTGGGCTATCAACTTAAGCAAGAAACTAAACTAAAAAATGGATAGGCACGAGGTGGAGTTGTTATCTCGAAAAGTTGTAGGATCCGAGGCTAGGTTTGGCCCCCGACTAAAATTTGCTTCGCCACCCGGCCTTGCCTAGTATGCCGACTTTGGGGCATCCGAGGATTCGACCCAATGGGCCCAGACACTCAGATCTCAATGAGATTTTGGCTTAGTTGAAGACCTTTTCAAGAGAGAAATAAGGTAAATCACCCATCATAGCCTCTTAAGAGTGTCTCTACGCTTTTTGTTTGCGAGTTTGGGAGTACACTAAGAATAGTTTTAAGGATTTTTTGGGTGTAATATGGGGCCATTATCAAATGTTTTAAAAATTTAGGTTTTTAGTCGAAAGTTTGGTTTTAATAGTTAAATATTCAACAAGGTTCTCGGCGACGCTTTCTAACAAAATCATTTCGAAATTTATACGCCGTCGGCATTGATTACCGAGATATTTCGGAGAAAGATGAAAAACTTGATATTTCGGAGGAAGATAAAAAAGGGTGGGGACAGTTCTCTGAGCACTTTTTCAGGAGTTGTCATGGAGGACCCCCACCTCCCAATAATTGCCTTCGGTGCCCGGAATCATTTCCTTTCCACTTTTCATAATTAGGACGTGAGCACTTTTTAGTCCACGTAAGCACATGAGCAGGGCATGAGGAGAAGAGGAGAGAGAGAGAGAAAAAAGCTCAACTCGTCTGACGTGGATGCCCCCTCGTGGGGCCCCTCGCCTGGCTGTCGTCAGTCAGAGATATTTCCGGGGCCAGCATGGGGGTTTCGAATGGAGGAAAGAGCTCTAGACATTATCGGAAAAAAAATTGGACCACCTTCTTAGGGGGACATCACGCTGTTCAGCTCCGGGCGCTGCACGTTTATGACATGGTTGCCGAACACATGCCCGTTGATTCCACGTGACTGTTCAGTCCCATCAATCAAAGGTCCGGATCGCTTTCTTTCGCTCTTTTTTGGCTTTTTTTTGCTTGAAAAGTTTGCATTCCAAATGAAGACATGTCGATCGGATACGAGAGATGAGCGGTCGAGGAAGCGCATGATGCTTCGTTTCCACACATAGATGGGGTGGGGGCAGATGAAGGTCTCTTTTTTTGCTGATTTTCTTTTTGTTTAGTTTTCTCTGCCGATCTCATTTGGTTTGGGGACCCTACGGATTGATTTTTTGAGAAGTGGATGGGCTTGATCAGATCTTTTCATCTTTTCTAGATAATAGCAAAAACGTGTCAAGTTTCTTCAAATATATTGTCCACTTTGATCAATGCGGTTTTCAGCTAGAAAGGGAGATTTTCCTTTTGTATGGAAATGTCAATTGATCAATCATAACATGCACCTGAGAGGGCAAATTCACTCACTTGACCCACCAGCGTCAAAAGAGGAAGGAGATTCAACTCCAATGCTAGACTGAAAAGTAAAGTAAAAACCGAGATAATCGCAATTTGAAAAGTACGATAGAGATTTCTGTTATATTCCAATGCTAAGAAAAGAAAATAGGTATTCAATGAAAAGCTCGTGGTTGTTCAAGGTGATTTTCCTAGTAGGATATGAGGAGAAACCTAGATTAATTAAGAGCTAATACCATGAAAACTAAATTGACATACTTGTTATAAATTTACCTAAACCAATTTTTTTACCACAAAAAAACTAAAATTAATACATTTACGATAAATTTACCCTATTAATTTCCGTTAAATAGATTAATATCATGAAAAATCACAAATTGATAATCCCAAATTAGCATATCTTCCAGCTATTACATGTCATCAAACTCAATAATTTAACGAAAATTAACATATAATAAATTTGTGATAGGTCTACCAATTTTGAATTTTTCGTAATAAAAATATTCATTTGGCTTAAATTTGTGTTTGTGATAAGTATGCCAATGTAGGGTTTTTCGTTGTGAAAAAATTAATTTAAGATGAATTTATGACATATGTATTAAGTTAGAGTTTTCGTGATATTAATCAATTATTTAAAATTATCTCTTTGGGAAAACGAGAAAATTAGTATAGAGATGGAGATGGGAAGTGGAGTGTGAACGGAGAGATTCGCGGGAGGGTTCTGCCAAAAGGAAGGGCAGGCAGACAAGCATGGGGATGGGGTTGAGGAGAAATAGCCTTTTAAGCAGTGACACAAAATCGATGAGGACGATAGTGTCTAGTCTGTCACTCCTGTTCCGACGGGCATCAATCATGTCGGTTTTGCGGGCTCCTCCTCCTCCTACGAATCATACCTCCCCACCTGCCCCCAACAATAAAAGAAGAAGAACAGTTTCTACTGTAGAAAAAACATCCTTTTATTTTTTCTAAAAAATTATATTCAATATACAATATCATCTCTAAACTTTTATTTATTCAATATAATTCATGAATTTTTATTCATATATAATATCTAAAATTTTTAATTTGCTTAATATGGATTTTTTAACTTTGCTTCAATAAGTAACGTTATCCATGAACTTTTAATTTATTTAATATGATCCCTGAACTTTGATTCAATATTCAATTTGGTCCTTAAAATTTTAAATATTTTTATATAATCTTAGATATATACTGGTTATTTACCAATAGTTTAGGGAATATATGGAGTAAATTAAAAATTCAGAAATTATATTATATATTAAGTTAAAGTTCAAAGACGACATTATATATTGAATCAAAATTTGTAAATCATTTGTGCTCTTATCCATTTTGTTTGAGTTGTATCAATTAATTGGGAGTTCGACAGGCAAAGACGGTGCGACGTACAACTAGCCAATCATAAAGGGTAGAGAGAAAGAGATAAGAGGGTTAAAATATCTATCGCCCCAACATGGATGGGGACTCACAGCTCACAGTACGTCGTAAGACACTGATGATTCTAACCCTTCATTGCTTGATAAGGCACCGGGGAGACATTGGATCTCATGAGGACGATAGCCTAAGCCAAGTGACTCGCGTGCTGTCATTGTAAGACAGCTTAGATCCTACTCAAAGGTCCGACACGATTGGCAGAAAGACAAATAGGAACGGGGATAGAGAATTCGAAAGTTTTACCCCCCGACGTTAAAGGTTTTTCTTAATAAGGGAAGGATCCGTCGAGTGTTTTTCAATCGACATCGTACATCACATTGGTCACTTCACCTGCCTTTTCTTCTTTTGGATTGACAGCTGGGAAAGAGATCATGCTCCGCGAGAGCGTGACCCATCGTTTGCTATTGCTGCGTCGTCATTGTCTTTCCATATTTGGCAATCACATTTTCAGAAAGCAAACGAATGCTGCAGATCAAGTACAAATTACAAACCAATCAGTGGAGGTTGGTCACCCTTCCCATGTAAAAAGGAGGAGGTATGTGCTGAGTGATTACATGAAATTTGGCTGTTGGGGCTCACCGCCCGGGTTCTGGATCACGACGACTCCCCTTTAAAGTTCGTTCTAAAGCTAAAGTAGAAAAGTGCATGTGACTAGGGCATATGTCAAGACCCGAAGCAATGGAGCACTTAGACTTGTTTGGTTCAAAGATTTCCAAAGAGAACTTTCAACCCGAAAAATCTCAAAAACGTTTGACTTCGCCTCGGGGGACTTTGGGGAGATGCATTGCATCTTCATGTATCCTTAAAGTTCGCTACCAACGCACCTCCTGGAGGTGCATTTGTAACTTTGCATTTTCGAATGCATTTTCCCCACGTGCCCATCGGAGCTAATGACCGCCGAACACCTCGGCGCCGGAGAGCTCCGCCCGAGGTCGCCCGACCTCGGGCGGTGGTGCGCGACCCAAGGACGGCCCGCCTAGGTTCGCGACCTCGGCGACGCACAACAAAGGGTCGTCACCCGGTGTCGCCTGAGGTCGCCGCCTCAGGTGGTCGCGCGACCTAGGCGTCGCCTAGATCACCGCCTCAGGCGGTTGCCTAGGTCACGAACCCAGGCGACGCGATCTCAGGCGGGCCTTTCGGCAGCCAAATCGCCAGATCTTGCCGCCAGAGGGTGGCCATTGGAAAATGGATTTTAAAAAATATATTTATAATTTTTTTAATAATTTTTTTTTAAAAATCCCTTAGCAAAATGTAGTATCACCAAACGGCATTTAAGCCAAAATTATTTTACAATGCAAAATTTACCAAACGATATTTACATTTCGAAAAACCCCTTTAGCCCAAAGGTATTTATATTTTCCCAAGTGCATTTCCCTCAAAGCCGAACCAAACGCACCCTTAGTCCACCCAACCATTACTCCCCAATTTCGTCGGCCACATAAACAATCGACCTTTACTAGTCTGATCTTATCTTTTGAGCTGATTTCGAGTAATTTAATCTCATAATTATGCTCGTATATTCATTGGATGCTGCAGTGTATTCTGCAATTACGATAATCCAGAGAGTCGGGAGATGGCCACAAGGTAAGACCCTGATATCAGATATGAGGAACACAGAACAGACTGAACAGTGAGAAGGCAGACATGTCATCTATTTATTTCTTATTTGGACATCAAATGACACAGGAATTAAATCAGATTCCATCGCCAATATACAAAGAATAATATAAGAATTCGAGCATGTCTCTAAAATTCGAAAGAATGAATGACGTCTCCAATGCTTCGCTCCCGGAAATGCAGGTATTCGGTCTTTGTATTTACGTTAGTTTGAAACCTATCTAGGTGACCTGGTTGTGATTTATGACCCTGTGTGAATTGTTAGTATTACTAGTATTTACCTAAGAGAGTGTAAAGTATCTACAAAATATGTGCCCGAGCCCAAGCACACTGATTTAAAGCTTGCTTTCCATCATGCATCTCTCTGGAAGGAGACAGAAAGCTGCGTCTACAAACAGAGGAGACTATAGAAGACTAATGGGATGAATGCGTTGTCCAATTGTGCTGTGTAGGCCTCCAACAAACCACTCGCAGTTACGGCCAGGAGAAGAGAGAACCAGTGCTGCACAAAGTTGGAAACTTATATCAGAGGTGAAGAACAACTTCATTGCTACTAAGTACCAAGAAGGCGGGAAGGTGAAAGATATCATATACTCAAAATCTCCCAGAAAACAGCGAAATGCACTCAGCAGGGACAATCATGCCCATATGCAGAACACATGGTTCCAGTCACATGGACTTTGCATGCTGATTCTTGTGGGTATCTAAAAGAATTACCACTCTACTGAACTTATACTTCTAAAAGATATTCAAAGCTGAAAAGTCTTCCAACCCTTCTCTAGCCAGTTATTCTAAGGCACAGAAAACAGAAGGCACCCTGTCCCTGTATTTGCAGAGCCATCTGTGTGTACACTGCGCACTTTGATGCGAGGGTACCTACAAGCACACATGCATACAAGCCCATACACAGAGAGAGAGAGAGAGAGAGAGAGAGAGAGAGAGAGAGAGAGAGAGACCTGTGTCAGAACATAACCCGTCGATGCCAAAAGTGGAAGGAGTACAGAACACGCAACCAGGACAGAAGTTATACCAGCTGCAGTACCCTCAATTGTTTTCTCTGAATAAACAGTAGGATCCATGTGTCAGTTACCCCAACAAAGAGCCAGCAACCAAATTAGTAAGAATACTTACTGCCAGTTTTGCTCCACCTGAGAACCCCATATTTGTGACCAACCAATGATGCCTGGATAAAATTGCAAAATGAATTGAATAGCCAAATTGCAGAATGCCAAATAGCAAAAAGATGGTAACATCCCAACATTAAATAAATTCTAAACATACATGCTTCCACATGTTCCCTATTACACACCAGATGCACATATAGATGATTATTGCAAAAAAGCAACTTTTAAAGATTGTCTAATGGATAACTGGGCTTGGTTCTTCCAAATGAAGAAAGGAAAATTAGGTTCCCAGGATCTGTCCGTTACCATCACTTATCCAGTGAACTCATGCTTTTAGTTCAGTCTTGACACTTATGACTATTGCAGCAGGCTGCACCTGGTGATTAAGCTAACATGTCTCCCATGATGAGGAAGTAACTAATTATACTGGAAATTCAAAATCAAGGAGATTTGTTACAATGAAAGAATAAGGAATTAATACATGATTAAAAGATACAAAGTCATATGCCCTCACCATAGTATCTCCAATTCCAAGGCTCAAAATTCCAGCAAAAGGAGCAAGTGGGCGATCGTTGTATCCGAAAGACAGCCATATGGGTAGAGCGCATCCCACTAATAGCGAAAAATGGCTAATTATGAGACAAATGAAACAAAATCAGCTAAAGGCACCTCTATTATATGACAGAACCATGAAATTAAGCTTCAAGGAAATTGCACCTGACAATAAGAAGATCAGAGTCGCGGTGGTCAGTGAAAGCATTCATGAACTGATGAACAAGTTTTCCCAAAGGCCATATTCTCCAAACCTAAATAAGAAAACAGGGTCTGAAAAGTTATTGCAACTCCATAGAAAGAGGCTATAGAGAATAATTTATACATTTGTGAAACTATGGGCAACCAATTAATTTCAAAACAGAAAACAGATGAACCATAAAAAAGATGTAGATAGTCAGAATAGATGCGCATTCTTCTTTACAGGGTTAGTTTTAAAACATGGCCAAATTGACTGATAGGAGAATCCTCAGTTTCTGTCTCTAGCTTCATATCATACAGATTACAGACATAAGCTTTAATACATCACTGGACATATTTAAGGAATATTCACAAAAGGACAAGAATCAGGCAAACATAAGGAGTCCAAAATCTAAGCACTTACTCGAATTATTTCTACAACCAGGAAAACTGCCAAAGCTGCCCCAAATGCAAGATCAAGAAACTCAGGCTGAAAGTAACAGTCAAGTCATCAGTAAGTATGAGAAAAACAAACTGCGAGTAGAGATGATGTGGTTACTGTAATAATGACATCAAATTCTGCTTCAAAGCCAAATCACCTGGAAGATAAGAGCAGGGGAAAACATCGAAACAGCCATCAGATGGTAATATTTCCGGAGAAGTATCCTTTCAACCTTGCTATTCTTCGAAATGTTGTAAAACCTGATAACCGATGCATATATCAAACACACCCAATAGACACACAGTGATAGTCTTTTCACTGGTTCTCCAAAAACAAATGAAAGGATCCTGCAGTCACAAAACATTCAAGAATAAGAACATATTGCCATGAGATGAAGCTGAATGATTTATACTCTTATGTAAACCATAGCTACTAATAAGCCACTGTCTAGAATCAAGAACCCAAACCCCCTCCTCCCCTCCCCCCAGATTGCACTGTTGTTTCAAATTAGAGCACTTCCAGCAACTCATAAGAGACTTGCAACATGAGAGAGTTATTACCATAAAAAAGGATGCGACTGAAAATCTCGAGCGAACTGCATCCAAGAAGGGGCGATAACAATCAACACAAATGCAAGGGATCCAAAGAATAAGAGAGATCTTCGAACTTCGCTCAGCGCCCTTGCATCAGAGGTCATAGTTGAAGGGCGTTCCCAAAGTCGCAGCAGCAATTTAAAAATAATTGGAAAAACAAGAAGAGCAAGTAGCACGCTCTGCATTAAGAACATATCCAGTTAATGTCTCTCCACACCAGAAACTATCAGGCACATAAACCCCTGACCATCATACCTGGATGATTATGCTCCTCTCACTTCTGTTTGTTGAATACCATGGAGAAACCAAATTGAATGAAACAAATCTTTCATTAACCTGATGAAATTTAAACTGGTTACTAATGATCTGACACCAACAGTAATGCAAGTTGCCAAGAATGGCAAAAGAAAGATCCTAATTCTCCATAGGCTGAAAAAACTTTGTAGAAGAAATGAATCCTAACCTTTGTGAATGTACAAGCTAGCATGTCACCAGAGTAGAGAACTATCCCGGCACTCAACAAAAGGGCTTCACCTGAAAAGATGGAGCAGAACTAAAAACTTCAAGAAGAGAAACAAAAATTTCACTGAAACCAATAGAATCTTAGGACATCTCTACTCTACCCCAGCCATTCCCCATGATGACGCATCCACAGAGTTGGTCTCTGCCCGTGACTGAGCCACTAAACTCTACTGCTCTAACATTATAGCCTCAACTGTCTTCAAAGCTAGGGCTGACTAAGAGACAAAAATGTAAACTTCACTTGTCGAGGGTGACTGCCAGAGGCCTAGACAAAATGCATACCAACAGAAGCACAGGATGGGAAAGTATTCAGAAGATGCTGAATTAGTTTCACCGCTGCAAATCCATGACAGACCACCCAAAATAAGTTGAACGCAAGTTGCAAACCTGCAAAAGAACCATGAAAGCATCAACATTGAGCACCTGTAACTGATCAGCAAAAAGATGCCACATTTAAACCTAAGATATACAGACATGCCAACTCAGGCAGTACTATGAAAATGATTCTTCAGCGCTTATGTTAAAGGCCATACACGTATGCATAAAAGAAATAGTACCCATAAATTGATCTTCTGAATATTGAACAACATCTAGGAGCAAGAGATTGAGGGAGATCTTTGATGACATACTTACCGAAGTTAGACATAATGGCAAGGGAGATGCAACACAATGCAGCATAAAGGCCAATGCTACATGACATGAGCTTTGAATTAGACTGGATATTTGAGGAAGGGGGATGGGCCTCATCAGGTGAATGCTGCATTGCTGAATAAAGGAAAGCAAGCACACCAAAGGAGCTGACTGATGCAGCCCAGTATAGCATTTTCAAATATTCAAAATCTGCAACAAAACGGAAGAGTTTAATAATCACTTGTCACTTCTCAGCAGTCATTGAGTATAAGGATAAATCAGGTATTGTGCCAGAGCACTACCGATAACCAAAGGAATGTGCAATGTGTGTTTTGTGTCTCATAATACAAATAAAAGCTATGTGACAATGCTTATACCTTCATAGCTGACTTGGTGGGATGAGACTGCTCTAGATAGCTGTATCAACTTTGAGATCAAAACAGTAGGAAGAGTAACTGCCCCCAAGAGTATACCGGATGAGGCACCAGGCCTGAAATGAAACACAAAGCCAAGCCATTCATCAATTGCTTTCTGACAACTTCACTGACTCGGTTGTCAAAACTAAAGGCAGGCAAAACTTCCATTATAAGCTTATGACTGGTGCTGGCTTGGGTGTTCCTACTTGAAAATTTTCAACTCAATTTGTAATCAATTGATTTTGCAAATGGTGCTTAACACAACTGGAGAATCTTGTAACAGGTTCTAATCACAAATGAGAAATACATCTCAAGTCCGACTGCTTACCAATTACGGTAGCCTAAGGTTCAACAGAATGACACAACGATAAGGACCGTAGTAAATGTATGTTCAGAAATTTTAAACTGAAATTTGATACAACTTAAGCCTCAGAAACCGGCCAGAGCAAAATTGAAGTGCGAGGACAGCTAAATCATCACACCCGAGCAAAAAAATTTCATTTTGAATTGAAAGAACAGGGGAAAATCAAGACATTAGATATAGCCGCCAAGATTTATACCTGGTCTTAAATCGGAGGAGGGAAGACGAATTCTCGAGGCGAATCTCGACGTAGAAGGAGGCGGCGGCAAGGGGACAGAGAGCGAGGCCGTGGGAGAGGAGGCAGAAGGGGAGAGAGTAGAGGACGCGCAGCACGAAGAGCAGGACCACCGCCCGCTCGCCGTTCATCAGCGACGAGGCCGCCGCGGCGATCGACGCCATCGGCTGCCCTCGAGTCCTAACAAACTCCGCGGCGGCGCCTAACGGTCGAGGGACCACCCGAAGGGGCTCGGAGAATCCATGGGAGAAAGAACCGGAAGATGAAGAATTTCGCCGGATCGGAGCGAAAAACCGATGAACTTACTGCTTCGCCTCTCCTTCTCCTTCACCGTCTCGTGTTGAAGAAGGTGGATAGCGTGGTTTTCGAGGGAAAACGTTTTTAGGCTGCACCTCCACCACCCGGAGGAGGGCGCCGCCGTGGCAGAGGTCTTGCGTGGAAATTCCACGTGGCGGATCTCGATACGCAGATATGGCCACGCGTTTTTCGCGGCCCCGTCAACGAGGGGTAACCGCGGGAAGGAACCTTCGAATCGTTAGATACGACATCCTGCGAAGAGCGAGTCATCCTAGGTCGTCATCTTTTTCTTTCGCTCCTCGGTCGTTATCTTAAATTAATACTGTGAAAAACTCTTAATTAATATGTTTATGATAAATTTACTTTAAATTAATTTTTTAACCATAAAAAATCTTAAATTAATATATATGTAACAAATTTTATCCTAAATGACTACATAAAATCTCAAATAGGTACACTTGTAATAAATATATTTTAATGTCAAAAAATCATAAACTGATATATTTGTGACAAAAATATACTCTACATTAAATTAGATAATATCATAAAAAACTGATATAATTATGACAAACGGAGAGTAAAATCTCATACTAGTATATCATAATATTGTCACATGTCATCCAACTCAACAATTTGACAATAAAATTTAACTAAAACTAACAAAATATAGACTTGTCATGAGTGCACCAATTTAGGGTAAATTTATCAAGGATATCGGTTTGAGGTAAATTTATTACAGATGTATCAGTTTGGAGTTTTTCATGACATTAACATTTATCTTTATTAGCTCATTTAGGTCCGGGATTGAAGTTGCTTAGGGCTAACATCAATATGATCCCAAGAATCCATTTCGTGTTCAGCAGCAAGATCAAAACCTCATTATACTCATACGTACAGCACAAGTTCAAAACTCAATATTACAAACATGATTTTTAAGATTGATACAAAGTCAATGTAGATAGAAATAGGCGAATCAAAATTTAAAATCGACCCGAGAAAGTGCACAGGATGAGTAGGACTTATTTGCTATAATAATGAAATTACATTGTCAAAATGATATTAATTACGATGAGCACGTGTTTTTGACGGGGTAAAAGAAGAAGCGGCAAATAAAGAGAGGAAATGATATTCCTTGGGAAAAACTTAGGTCCACAAATTATTTTTGGGGCGGGTTGGTTGTACCAAACGACCGACTACCCTCTTTTCAAACCGGAGGTGCCGTGGATATTCTCTTCATTTCATTTTCTTGGTTAGGTGCGGAGTGAGAATATGGACCATATTGACCGGAAATTGAGCTATTGGCGGGCCTTTTGGGTTATTGGCCCGTTTGACATCTTCTGATGCCCAACATGCGCCATATACAAGGGAAAATTACTCGAACCATCCTCTCTCTCTCTCTCTCTCTCTCTCTCTCTCTATCTCTCTCTCTCTCTCTCTATATATATATGCCAATTCAGTTTAAATCTTTTAGTTTTGTTGATTTTTCCTTGACTTTTTTGCAAAATTTCAATTTGGTATTTCTGACCAATTTTTGAAGGAAATTTGCCAATCATCCTACATGATACATCACCATGTCAACAATTTCCGACAAAACTTGATCGAGAGGATTTAATTGGAACTTCGTGTAGAGGTTTAAAATGAAATTAGCAAAGTGAAAACTTATTGATTCATTCTTAAACATTTCAATTATGCCAATTTAATCTTAATATTTAAACTATTTGCTAAACTGATTCTAAAACTTTTAATGAATTAGCAATTTAATCTTTCCGATTAATTTTGGCCGCACATTGCCAATGTGGAACCTTTTAGTTAAGGTTAGCCGTCATATGTGGAGCGATTGATGTTGATGTGGATAATTTTTTATTTTTAAAAAGAATTTAGAATTTTTATTAAAAAATCAAAAGTGTGGGTATTTTTTTAAAAAAAAATTTCCCTTTTTTTACACATGGCCGATGAGGACTCCTGAGCCCTCGAAAGATTTTGCATCGCAACCCTCACCGGCCATAGCAAGGGCCATTACTCCCTCATTAGGGCTCACGATGCTCTTACTAAAACTAGTATGGATCGTGACGCCCTCACCAGATCTAGTGAGGCAAGGGCTTCGCGGCTCTTGCTCAATGGCCGGCGGAAGTCATCAGCCCTCGGTTAGTAGCTGTTGACCTCGCTGGCCATGTGTAAAAATAAGGGGAAAAAACAATGAAAAAAAGAAAATAAATAATCAAAAAAAATTTAAATTAAAAAAATGTCCACATTAGTGCCGGTTGCACCATGTAAAATAGCTAGTACTTATTAGGCTACCATGTTAGCAATGTTTGGCCAAAATTAGCCAAAATGACTAAATTGGCAATTCGTTAAAATGTTTAAGACTAGTTTCGCAAATAGTTTAAAGATTTATAATTAAATTGGCACAATTTAAAATTTTATGACTGAACTCACAAATTTTCAAAAGATTTAGAATCGAATTGGCAAAATTGAAAGGTTTAGGAGTAAATTAATCATTGTATAATAGGTTCATGACTTTTTGATCAATTTTCCCAATTTTTACTACAGCAATCAAACAATTTTTAGTAAGTAGAGGCAATTCTAGTGAGCGAACGAAACTTCGTCGCTAGAAAAAGAGACTCTAGCGACCGAATCGTAGAGTTGAGTGGCCGAGACATGACTCTGGCTACTAAATTATAGATGCTACTTCTTGCTACCAAACGACCTTGGGTCATCGGAACTCAAACCACGTAACAATCTACGTACATTAACTTCCATAAATACATTTTTTTGTCTGAAAATATCCTACAAGTACCCTTATGTACATTAACTTCCATAAATACATAGTAAGCCACAAGCAATTATGTAACGACCCGGTTTATTCCACATGGGCCAAGCTCCAAAAGAATTACTCCGAATAATTACATAAGTGATAAACAATCAAAAGTGGATGTTTATTCATCAATCACTCAACAAAGCCTCTTTCATCCGATATGAATCTTGAGATGTCACAAACCCCTCCACTTAAAAGAATTGATGTCCTCGTTGGTGTTAGGCCGTATTGATTAGTGATATTCCCTCTATCCATATATCCAGTCCATTCTCACTCCCTTCGTCATCCTAGAAGTTTATTACAAGCCGGGTCTTGTCTAAAACTTCCCAGCCGGGCAATCAGCCCCCACCAGCGCCAGATCGAGTATGAGCCCAGTTTATCCACAAATCAGACACCTATTGGAGGGGACTTCCTCTAATACAAAATGCAATAACCTGATCCGTTTTATGTGGGCCAAGTTCATAAAAGGAGTGCTTGAGCGACCACACGAGATGATGACAATTGGGTGTTGAAATTTTTGGGGCAAACCCGCTTTGGAAAATTGTATGGCGTGCCGGGAGTGACGAGCATATGGCCGCAGATGTTCCGTTCTCGAAGGAAACAAGTGAGCGAGCTAAAAATCAGCCGAAACCTTCGGCTTCAAAGAAAACCTCAAAATCATCTTCAAAATGAGCTCGTGCGCACACAAACACACGCACTTTGGTCTAATCGTCTTTTGCTTTGGGGAAACGCGATGGCAGACCACCATAGAAAACCTCACGCCATCATCATCCCTTACCCTCTCCAAGGCCACGTCAGCCCGTCCGTGCACCTGGCCATCAAGCTCGCCTCCAGAGGCTTCGCCGTCACCTTCATCAACACCCAATACGTCCACCACCACACCCTCAAAGCCCTCGATCGCAAACCGGACGGCGACAGCGACGGCTCCCACGACATTTTCGCCAACATGCGCAGATCCGGGCTCGACATACGTTACACCACCGTGTCGGACGGCTTGCCAGTCGGGTTCGACCGGTCGCTGAACCACGACCAGTTCATGGCATCGCTCCTGCACGTGTTCTCGGCGCACGTGGAGGAGGTCGTGGGGAGCATCGTGGCGAGGCCTGGCGAGGGGGCCGACTGCTTGATAGCAGACACGTTCTACGTATGGCCGTCGAAGGTGGCGGAGAAGTTCGGGCTGTTGTACGTGTCGTTCTGGACGGAGCCGGCGCTGGTGTTCTCGTTGTATTATCACGTGGATCTCCTTCGGATCAATGGCCACTTCGGTTGCCAGGGTAATTCCCGTTCTCGCTTTTGCATGGCTAAGATCGCTCCCATATTTTCGATCTCACGTGCATGTGCATGAATTCAACATCGACAGATTTGAATCTGACAGCCTTTTCCTGATCAGATTGTCGTGAGGACCCGATAGATTACATACCAGGAGTGCAGCCCCTACAACCGAAGGACATGACGTCGTATCTCCAGGAGAGCGAGACGTCATCCGTCTGTCACCAGATCATCTTCAACGCCTTCCAGGACGTCAAGGCGGCGGATTTCGTCCTCTGCAACACTGTCCGCGAGCTTGAGCCCGGCACCGTGTTGGCCCTCCAGGAGCAGAAGCCCTTCTACTCGGTTGGGCCTGTGTTCCCGGAGGGCTTCACCAGGAGCGACGTGGCCACGAGCCTGTGGCCCGAGTCGGACTGTTCCCGGTGGCTCGACACCAAGCCCCGTGGCTCGGTCCTCTACGTGTCATTCGGGAGCTATGCCCACTTGTCGAGGCCGGACCTAGAGGAAATAGCCTACGGGCTCTTGCTCAGCAAGGTCGACTTTGTTTGGGTGCTCCGGGCCGACATCGTGAGCTCCAACGATGTTGATCCACTGCCCGATGGATTCAAGCAAGAGCTCGGCGACCAGGCGATGATAATACCTTGGTGCCGTCAAAATGCAGTGTTGAGCCACCCAGCAATAGGCGGGTTCTTGACCCATTGTGGGTGGAACTCAATATTGGAAAGCATTTGGTCCGGGGTGCCTATGCTGTGCTTCCCTCTGTTGACGGATCAGTTCACAAATAGGAAGCTAGTGGTCAATGAATGGAGAATCGGATTGAATCTTAGTGATCGGTGCAAGACTACTCGAGAGGAAGTCACCAACAAAATCGCGCGGCTTATGAGAAAAGAATCCAGGAGCGAGTTCAAGAACGCGGTCGAAGCAGTGAAGAAGAAGCTGGAGGAAGCATTGATGCCCGACGGTTCTTCAACAAGAGATTTCGATCAGTTTCTCATGGACGTGAAGGATAGGATCCATCAAAAGAAGCATCTTTGCAATGGTGCTTAGATCGACCCTGTAGTCACTGGCCCTCCTCGGTCCAGACATACATTTTTGTAATGCTCAAAATGTACCATTAGTGTCCGACCAAAAAAAAAAAAAAATGTACCATTAGTGCATAAGCGATGGATAGAGAATAAAATACCTTTCGAACATTTTGAACCTGACAGGGCCTTGCCAAATTATTGAGCCGGCAAGCTTCAAAAGGCAAAGACATCATGAAGAAACCAGAGCAGAAACAATAGCATACGGTACACAGGCTGTAGCAGCATCAGGCAGCAGGATGAACACAGTATGGAGCCACAGCCAAACAAAAATTTTATTGCACAGTTCATCTCGTGTTGCTCGTGCCCTGTTTACACTGGAAAATTTTACGCACCGTTGTGCCTGTTCCTATGCAAAACTGCAACAGAAAAAACGATAGAATTCGATAACCAGCTGCCATGACAAACAGCACTAGGAGATTCTCCCACTTGGATTTACTGTCACGAGATATGTTGTACGTGCTCCGGAGAGCCTCGTAACCTGAGATCGTCCTCACCTGCCCCACGGCAAAAGAAGTCCCCAGATACTCGTTTTCCAGGAGACCCTATCCAACAAAATAACATGAATTGCTTAGCAAGATTGGTGTCAAATATGCCCACAAACTCAATTTGATTCGATCCAGAGCCAACAACATATATTAAGCGTTTTCCTAGCCAGAACAACGTGAACCAAATATCCAAGTAAGTAGCAAGCAGAAATTGTTTTCTTCTCCTTTTTTGGCTGGAAATCAAGCAGGAAAAGTTTGTGCAGATAGAAGCGTTTCCATGGTATCACATGGATAGGAAGCACTGAGCAGTGCTAAGGTTGGTCGCTTAGGCAAAATGGTACATCATAAAATATTTTTAAGCAGTTTCATTGTTGTTTCTACCTGTATAGAATAGGTGTGAAAGGCAATGTAGGAAATTGGATATGTCCATAATGGTCCAGGCAAAGCATCTCGGATTCTGAAGTAGCCTGCAGAAAGCATCATTACCACCTGACAAGCAAGAGAGTCATTATTCCAGCCTATACACATGAGCACGGTACAACATAAATAGACTGTTCGACAAGCATAACAGCAAATTATGAATTTGGCAACCGATTCAACTTCTTTCTTTCTCTCATTTAACATGATAAGACCTACCTTCAGGACATTGAGCAGTACTCCAAAAGGAGAAAAGAAAAGCCATGCATTTTTCCATCAACTTGTGTTGAATTAAACAGGAAAATTCAAGACAGAAGTTTAATAGAACCAACTCACATGTATGGATACTAATGTCAAGATGCTCCAGAAAATATCTTGCCAAACAGAAGCTACTACCAGCATTAACCCCTCATTTACAAGGAGGCACATGAAGAAATTCAGCACAAAGTACATCAATAAGCTGAACTCATCTCGTAGACCAATAAGGAAATAGAACACAAGGCTTGACGAGATGGAGATCAGAAACAGGAAAGGAATGCTGGAAAGAAGTTGCCCAAGCAAGAAAACCAGTGCTCCAGAATGTTGATTCGATTTTTCACCGGCATATATCTACACAGAAGAAAGCAAAACAGTGTTTGAAAATGCCAAATCAAAGCTGATGGACAAATAAATTTCTTGCCAGAAGAGCAACACTGATACAAATAGTTGGACCATCAAGTATCTAATCTTTGCCAATTAACACCACTTGAGCATCTCACCCACCCATAAACATAAATAATCTCCCTATCAAGGGTGCCTTTTATTAGCATACAAGGAGACCATTTACATCTCTCAATAAAATATGGAACCTGCTGATTTAATTATTTCTGAAAATGAAGTGTGGTTGATACCACAATATCCACACAACAAGGTCTCCCATTCTGACAGCACTTCAATGAATTTATGTAGTTGATAGATCATTACACAATTTAAAAAGTAATTAATAGTTACTCAGATACGAAAGGCAGTTTCCTAGGTAATTAAATAAACATGGACAAACTGATTTTTCACAATCATAGAGATTCATCTTCTCTTTAGAAAAATAGCCAGGGCCCTGATACTACCGATTGGATTTCATCACACAGCTTTCAGTATTCATTGCACCGAAACACTCTCGTGGCAAGAATAGGTCCTCTATATTATGTCCTAAAATCTGATTATGCAATGTGATCAAGGGTTCATTATTGAGATAAAAGACATCAAGACAAAGGCGAATGACATCATAAAAGAACAATTGTTCCTATAGGCGATACGAGAAATCAGTGAACCGTCTTCTCACATCATGCAGCTTTCATTGATGACACATTCATCCCATACACATTCCCCCAAATCTGCTGTAAGTTTTCACATGCTAACAACATGCCATGAGCTGAACAGCTATAATAAAGTAGAAAAAAAAAATCACATTCCCGAAAGAGAGAGAAAAGGTAAGGGCAACCTGCAAATGACCCTCACAGGTACAGATGTCAACTAGACAGGTAAATATGCATTATCATATGGATGAACTATAACATCCTGTTCTCAAATATTAACAGAGTATGATATGGTCAGGCAATTTGATACATTCTGGTTTATCAATATATCATATCACGGTGGATTTTCTAGATAAGCCAGATGAAGCTTACAGATATTGAAGTTAGCATTACCTTGATTTCTTTAATATGTGCCACTACTCCAGCAATGCTAAGGAGGGAAGCAAATGAAACGAACGCAAATATTGCTGCAACCCTAGTCTGCAGAATAAAAGATTAGCCAAAAACAAAAAAAACAAAAGAAATTAGTAGAAACAAGCATGTTGTTTGTAGGGAAGCACGAAGTATATTCCAAATCTTGAAGATTCAGAGAGCAATAAAAGGCAGCAGGCCCAGAGAATAACACAGACATAGCCCACAAAGCAAAGAGGTTCCTTGTGAGATAAAACTCTCAAAAATTTCCAAAGTACATATAAATGCAACCAGATAACATAGATCCATAATTTCAGGGAAACTTACCACCACAGAAGACAACGAATGTCCTAAGCCAGAAAAAACTGTGCCAATACAGAGTGTGAGAAGCATGCAAAGAATTAAGCGGAGCCAATAATATTTCCACTCTCTTGACATGATAAGCAGTGATCTCCATGTCAGGACCGCAATTCGGGTACCACAGCTAGCTTTTCCCTTGCTCTTTAGAGTTGGACCTCCCTGCAAAAACTTACTTAGTTAAGCAGACAAGAATATTCTGACAAGAAGAAAAGGGACAAATATCACCAGAAAGCATGCACAACAGCCCTTAAATGATGAGCATGAAACCATAAGTGCTCAAGTCTATCACACTAGGAAGATTAAGCAGCACAGCATAATAAGACAAAGTAGAGCAAATAATTCTATCGTTTTTCTATTGCTTTCTTTGTCCTCCTCCCTCCCCCCCAACCCCCCGCCCCAAAGGAAAAAGAAAAAGCAACCAAAGGCTGCCAGTACCATGAGCTATCATTACTAAAGAAAATTACTATTCCTGACAATGCATTGGGGGCTGAAGATAAAGCATTCCACAGCCAGCCTGATATATGTTTATTCAAGCATTCACAACTCACGAAAAAATAAAAAAACACTTCAATCATTCACCGTAGGGGAGAGAAAATCAAATAGATTGCTTTGTTCATCATGGATTGATGGTTGTACACTTAAGTTTATGAGTGAAGTCAAATACACAGCTTTCAGCAAAAAGAAGCGAAGCACTGCCATTTGATGTGTGGCTTTCTCCAGATATCATGCGCTGACACTACTCATGCAAAGAATTAATTCACTTCACTATGGAGTGACTACAAACCAAGCTTGCTAGAAACTGGACCAACTACCAATCCAAAACTTAACAAACAATGCAACAAAAAGAAGACATGTATGATTACCTTCTCGGTGAGTTTTACTATCATTGACTCGACTGCAGCAGCATCGGCTGATGATTTATAAGTTGCTTCAAGGGTGCGTATTGCCACAGCAGTATCCATATTTACTGAAGAGAGATCGCCATGGTCATCCTGTCAACCATGCATGTAATGTTCAAACAGAGGCTGGAAATGACTGAGCGCCAACGTTCAGTTTCTCTCACACACAAATAGAATACTACTGCTGGATTAATGGACTCTGGATGAAAAACATAGCAAAGCATTGCTCATCTTCTCAAACAGATATCATTCCAAATCATAAAGGCCTAATTTTGACTGGACACAGAATCATTCTGCTCCCATCAATCACAAAAGGCAGATGAAGATCCATCATTCAACAGCAAGTACAAAACAAGTACCTGCCAGTTTTTGCACATCGCAATAATCCTGTCAAAGTCTGTGTTTATTGCACGTAGGAAGTGATCGGAAGGACTTTGCATTATCGGGCATGGAAATCCAGCATTGGAGAAGTGCTTCAATAATAAAAGAGAGATTAATTTAGCCAAGCAAACAAGGCAATGAACAGATTTTGAAATTTCACAGTCCAACATCACGAGATCTCAATTTCTATCCTAACATATAATCATTAAAATTAATTCATGGAACTTTCCATTCGTACACCTTTAAGGCAACCAGTTCACTTTACCTTCCTGAGAAACCACATAAAAAAGGAATTAAAATCTAACATGCAGCCTACCTGTAAGCAGGCCAATGTTTCTCCAAAAAATAGAGTATTTCCATTTGAAAGCAGGCATATCCGGTCAAAGAGGCCGAACACTTCAGTGCTGCTCTGATAAATAGTAAATATAAGGGTACACCCGGTGCTTGCAAGTTTCTTCAACGTAACCATCATGAGAAGGGCAGACACACTGTAGGGGATAAAAACAGAATCATGAACTTGAGATCATTGCACCCTAAAGTCAAGTAATGCAACAAGAAAACCCTCAACAAGCACGTATAAACCAATATAAGATTACATACAAATCGCATGTATGAGGCACACCCTAAAAATGAGAAACCATGTTGATGTTGACAAGCAAACATTCCTCATAATATGATTTTACCACTGACTAGTACCATCTACAGCAATAATCTGAAGAAACTGCACATATTTGCAAAATATCGAAAACAAAATCAAGTTGGCATTTAGTATTTGATATTTGCACCTCTCAATAACCCGGCAGCATTAAGAACCTTGTGCTATCTGTTGTCACGATGCTGCATAACAAAATCTTTTGACACAAATTACTTTTTCTGAAGTTTAATATTTGTTTCAAAACCTGTTTTTGATGATCGATTTTACACTCTGATAAATCTTCATTAAGTAGATATACTAGCAACCAAATCCATTCAATGACAACCCATCAATCACCCAAAATCATGCCAGGCTCCTACACTTGTTCCATACTACAGTAGCATGGAATATTAGTCCTTTCTGAAATTATGTATTAAATTGTCGTGCATCACAAGAGCTTCAAAATCCATACTACAGCAGCATTGAACACAAATAAGACAAACTCCAACCCCCCAAAAAAAAAAAAAAAAAAAACCTGTCCAGACGATAAAGAGGCTCATCTATGAACATGATACGAGGCCTCATCACAAGTTCCCTGGCAATGCTAACACGTCTTCTTTCACCACTAGGCAAGCCCTTCATATAACAATGACCACCAATCAGCTTGTTGGCATAGTCACTTAAAGACATAGCGTGTATTGCATCCTCCACAACACTCCTTTTCTGACAGAAGAAACCTGGTAGTTGAAGTAATGCCGAGTAGTACAAGAACTCTCGAACAGTTAGGGATCCAATTAGAGTGGTTTCCCTCTCAACAAAGCCCTGCAACCCATTAAAAAGAAAATAAAGAAAGAAATCAAAACCTATCATCATGATTAAAATATAAAACCTTAAAAGAGGAAACACCATTAAGAAATGTAAAAGACAAGTCACATTCCCCCACAAAAAGAAAAAGCACCGATATGGTAAACTAGAAGATAGTGAATACACTTGAGAATTCCTTTGCAAGATAAGTTACTAATTCTTGAATCTGGAATCCCAAGATGGAAAAAGGCTCTAGACAAATAAGCACTGTTGCAGAAATATGAAGACAAAGCTAAGGGACCTTCAGGATGCTAGGCATCAAATAGAAATGCTGGACAGAACGCCACTTCTGGATGGGCAAATTATCTACCATTATGTAAAGGCAACAGAATGTAAGAAATCGCATGACACACGGTAAAAGTATCTTTGACCAGTATACTCATCTTCTTTCACCGGGCATGCTTCTACATAAAATAACGAAGTGGACCTCACTTTCCAACCACAGTGGAAATGACATACAATATGCTCGATAGGTAGCTCAGGCTTTCGCAGTAGATGGTTATTATAGTATCATAGCCTACATTCAGGAGACCCCTCAATTGTGTCTGAATTGTGTATTTGAAATGGTCAACACTCTAGGCATAAGTGGGCGTTATTGGTCTCCCAAAACATAAGCTTTGGAGAAAATGGCTCCAAGAGAAATCTAGTGTGCTTGTCCGAGTACCGATAGTAAATTAGCGAACTTGAACAATTTACATGACAACATTCTAATGTTATTAGTGGGAGAGTTCCTAAACAAAAGAAGAACGTGCATCAACAAAAGATCCACAGAATACCGAGGAAGTAAAATCTTCTAAAGGAAAATTAAGCATTATGACGAGATATAGTGCAATGTACTTACATATGACCCATAAGGCATACGAGATTTGGCCCCATTCACAAACACTTCGCCATACATTCCGGCTGAATCAGGCAATCTTCCTGGAGAACAAACATAGAGGATACTGCATTAGTTTCAAGCTATCAAGAGAAAAACCACTTTCAATATGCTACCTCACTAATCTAATCAAT
The DNA here is from genome assembly GCA_014182845.1 of Corymbia calophylla. NCBI lineage: Eukaryota > Viridiplantae > Streptophyta > Magnoliopsida > Myrtales > Myrtaceae > Corymbia > Corymbia calophylla. The sequence goes on along the minus strand of CM024694.1, from coordinate 23,349,254 downwards.
CAAAAGTAACTACCTGCAATTGCCCTTAATAAAGTGGATTTCCCCGATTTGGCAGGGCCCATGATAACTGTCATTGTTCCAGGCAATGCATAGCCATTAGAACTTTTCACAACCTTGTCAGTATGCTTCCTTTTACCCTTGATTGTGACAGTTAAGTCCCTCCAAACAATAGATGCCCCTGCAATCTTTCTAGCAACCACTGCACCTTCTGGTAAAGGAGGGGATGGCAAGGACCCACTATTAATCTTTGAAAGAGATGGAGAAGCTGGAGTGGTCGCGACATGGATGGAGTCTCCGCCATCCTCCACTCTAACATCAACATCCGTGTCCTCCCACTCTGGGGAATCCTCAAACGAAATGGGCTGTCGAAGAGAACCAGGTTTTCGCAGATAAAAGAAGTTGCTTGAAGGCACCCTACTCGCAGGACTGCTTGCGGAAGACGATGAAGACCTATAATTATCTGATTGGGATTGAATTTCTTCCATTCCAATCTATCGATGCTAAAAATGTAGAACAAACACCTGAGGTTCTTCTCCCTTTAATGCGTAATTTAAGGTATTAAAGTGTAAAGACTGTTCCGACACTAAATATCGTATCCCAATCCCTGAACAGGGGTGGATCCTGCATCAAGTCAGAACAGCAACGTGAATAGACTTTCATTCAAGACACTGCCACGGAGAAACAGAAATATATCAAGAAACAGAAATAGCACACTGACGCCGGCACCCTTTTCAATTTTCGGAACCCTGTTCCTTCAGCCGATAGATAAGACTCCTAGATTCCCTCTTAAGCAAAAAGATTTATGGCTTGGGCGTGGCATCTATAAGAGACTCTAAACTCCCTAATCAAGCTCTCCACATTCTGCTTCTACAACTCCTTAACTATAAACTGGTAACAAGTTAACAAATTTGGAGAAGGGAATCCACGAAAGCTAACGAGGCACCGAAAGCGCTCCCCAAAAACCCATTACCGTAGATCTTCCGCTCCGTGTCACCTGACAAATCCCTCAAAGCATGCAAAACTAGCTGAACTAGAGAGCAAAATACTCCAAACCCCCCACCACGAGAATGTGTGAACACTCGTTCGAGCTGATTAACACCGTCTAAAACCATTCACACGAGCCGAACAAACATGGGAAAGGAAACCGAAGGTCGTAAGCGAGCATTCAAAGCTCCCACAGAACCCTGCTTGTACCTGCAGAAGCGTTGCTAGCTCAGCTATTCCCGCTCGAACTGAAGGGGCCACCACGGGCTACGCAGCTATATACGGCAAAACCCAACTCGCTCCAAGACCGGTAAGCGAGAGCAGAGACGGGAGCACGGACGCGGATCTGCCGAATGAGCGCGAGCTCCGCGACCAGGAGAGAGAGAGAGAGAATGGTGAAAGGAGTGAACTTGACACTGGCGTGAAGTGAGTCGAGTCCCGAGTGGAGTGACGCGGTGATGGGTAATTCGACCCGATTGAACCGGGTCGTCCTTTGGGGGTTTTTCTGGCTTTGCCTTTTTCTAGTGGCATCTCCAGCTTTGGCTTTGGCCAAGTGGGGCTTCTTCTTTTTAATTTTTTTTTCGTTCTTTTCTTTTTCCTTTTTTTATTTTTATTGAATCCGGAGTCGCGTCTAATGATGGAACGTTGCCAGCTCAGCATTCTCTAAAGTGTTCCTGTCTGAATCCGAATGCTTCCCCCACTTCTTTTCCCCTCTCGCACAGGGTCAGCGGTTTTAAAAATGGATCCAAATTTCACATGAAATTTAGAATTTACCTTTCAAGATCGGTTCTCCAATTTTTGAAACACCCGGCAATTTTCTTTTCATTTTTTGGTTTCATTCTTTTGTTTCATTATTAGTTAAATAAAATGAAAATAAATATCACAACAAAAATCTTTATTCATCAATAGTAATGATTTATAAAATATGAGCACGTTAAATAAAATAAATTATTAGAAATTTAAAACAAGTAACTCCAATTCATTGACTATAAGTTCGATTCTTAAGTTTCTAGTTCCCGATGTTGGTTCTTAACTAGCAACCAATTTGAGACCGTGACCCATCGTAGAGCAACTTATATATTTAGGGAATAGTCGTTTCAAAGTGAATTTTTCCTAGATATATCACAAACCGATATTATGATAATACTAGGTAAGTTCATCGTTAATTTGATACTAACCAGTAATTGCAAGAATCTGAAAATCGGACTGTTTTCTATAGTCGATTCCTAGTTTTATTCTAGATTAATGCTCATCTCTATTCTTGAATGATTTTCAATCGTGTTCATCATACACGACACGATCATATCGAACATCGCAAAGCATCACAGGTGCACCGATCGCCACTCCCCTAATTATTACGCACAAAATTATCACGGCTTGCCCATTTCAAATTACATCTGAAAATTCATAGTACTCCTCATAAAGATTTAGTATGACGACCTGATTGAGGCTGAACACATCTGTAAAGACCGCGACTAGTGGGGCCCGAAAGAACAACGGAGGGGAAAGAGCACGACATGATTTAGAGTCGGGTGGGGCCCCGCGTCCGCCGGGGCTCAATAATAGAGGCCGACTCCTTTCCTTCCTTCCTGTGGCTCGCCTCTCTTTTGTCCTATAAAGGGTACCAGAAGAAAATTACAGAACCGGACCAAAAATATCCAGCCGTACAGCCCATCGGGTCTAATCATCCACAGAAAAAAAACTTAAAAAAAGATCGAAAAATTAAAAAAATTTGGTCCTACCATCACCGGATAACGCCTCATTTAAGTAACCTAGAAATGGTTTGTCGTGTAATGTCTTGAGATGGATTTAATATAATGGCGGTTTTCGTCGTCTTTAGCCACTGTATATTCCGAAATTAGCGTGGCGGCTTCGGGTAGCGTGCCGCTTTCGATCGAGGGCTAGTGTGAATGAATGGGGGGGCTCTTCTTCCCTCCTTCCTTTTTCCCCTTTCAGGGTCTAATCTTGGATTCTGAAATCGATTCCCCTTGGTGTTTTCTGGGCCCCCCCACCTGTTCAATGATTTAGCCATCCATCGCACTTTGATATGTTCCAAAAAGAAAAAGGATGTACCGGCGATGTAGGCCGTAAATGTCTCCCGACATTGTGAATTCGGAAGATTGCGGTAGGCGCGCAGAAGGGGAAATAATATGAATAGCCTCTATCTTAGGTTGCTTTTACAATGACGAGGAATTTTAAATATTTTAATGGTAGCTTATGTTGAACTAGACATACTAGGAAATTTTTTATAATTCAAAAGATATTTGAAGGATTTATAATAACACATTATCCTATCCTGAGTAGAATCCGAATGACTTGATACAGCATAAATGATTAAAAAATCCTTAAGATTATAACTTGTTCATGATCAAATAAGGGTAAAAGTCACTGCAAGTACCTAAACTATTATCTATTCCTTAAATTGTTCTCCTTATTCGATTAAACAAAATGACTATAGTTACGTTTGATTCAATTTTCTCCATGGAACTATGGGAAAGTACTTGGCTTTTGAAAAACATCGGGTGAAAGTCAGTATGGATAAAACTGAAAATCCAATGCAAGTAGGCTTACACCATTTTCGAAATGCAACTCTAATGCTTAATGATCTTTTTTGCTTCCAACTTCACCCTCACTAACGTTTTTGAATTTCTATCTTGCCCTCTTTTCTACTCTTCATCATTGTCTCTCTCAATACCTATCGGTCTAGATTATGATTAACGCCAACTTGGAGTTGACAATTTCTTTGGGGAGGGTCATCGAGAGTTAGGTTCATGAGATATGGGTTCATCTTTTCTCTCCACGTTTATATTCTCCCTAGGTGAGTTCCATATCTAGATATGGTCATCAATTTGATGCCCCACCAATTGTCGCAATTGACTTGGGCCACCAAGGATCTTGGTTTGTCGACAATGGCAAGGGCCGCCAAGGGTCTTGATTTGCACGTTGATCGCTAGTCTTGCTTGTCAGCCTCAGATGTGAGGTAAATATCGTTACAACCTTAGGTTTAAGACTCTATTGACGTCTGATTTGAGGTCCAACACCTTTGATCCGAGCCAAGTGAGAAGAGATAGGGATGGGCGGCGTGGACTAGGGCAACTGGACAGTCAGAGGAAGTGAAGGTGAGAATGGTAGTGAGGACGAATACACAAGATCAAGGTGAGTTGGTGGTGGAGGATGCACAAGCACAAGGAAAAAAAAATGAAAATGTGAGATTTTTGTGAAATCACTAAAATTTCACATGGCGTTAGAGTTTGGAGATATCAATGTCAAATCTTTCCAAACCCTTATTTGCCTTATCAATTGCATATTTCCACGCTTTAAACTTAAGTAAAAACTTAATTTATGTGTGAGGAGGAGTATTAAAATATTTAAATAATAAATCATATTTTTATCTACTATAGAAAAAAGAAAAGGGAAAAAGGGAGAAGTGTATTCCTATTTTGCTACGATGGTATTCCATTTTTTTTCCCTTTCTTCTTTGTTTACTTCAAAGCAAATTTCCAAAAAAAAATCGATTAAAAATTACTTAACCAAACAGTATTTATAATAAGCAAATGGACATTAAGTCAAAGAATTTTGGATAAATGAATTTGTATTTTCCTAAAGTTGAACTAAATACAGCTTATATTGAATATTCAGGAATAGTTCGAGAATCATATAAAGTGAATTAAAAGTTTAAAAAAGACATTATATATGAGTAAAAGTTTAAGGATTATTAGCAGCATTTTTCTTAGTGTGCATATTAAACATCCATCAATCCCTTTTTAGGGCCATTACTCAGCGTCCTCAGAAACATGTCAAAACAGAGAGACAACGCAATCGATATAATCAATGCAAGCACAGAGCACAGAAAGTTTGCTTGGAGTCCAAGATATGATGATGGCACATTAATGCTTGCAATTATGGTGAACAGCCAATAAGGATTCGAGCAGATCTCTTGTTTCTGATCGTGGACTTCGATGCAAACTGTTGTCGACTCTGGAGACCGCGGCTGGATGAGAGCTCAATGATTTTCTGACTCTAAGGGCATTGAAACTTTTTGGACGACATAGTCTTGATCTATACGGCAAAAGATCAATAATTTCAATGGCAAGAGTGGCGCCGGACGTGCCTATTTTATGGCTCGTGGCTTTGCTTCGTGGGGCCGTGAATTTCAAATCGGAATCGTTTCGTGGATGAAGTAGAGACGATGTAGATTAAATAAGCAAAAACCCGAACTGACAAAGCTAGATTTTGATCTAGAATAGTAAATAGTTTATTGGTCATATAAGGGAGATCTGAAGTCAACGGAATTCTACCACGGTATAAGTTCGGTTGCAGTTGGCAGAGCTCCTTAAGTTTTAGGAGTGCTCAAATTCGGTCCACTAAGCTCCCACTCGATTAATCAAGCTAGAGTTAGCAAAATGGAGAAAAACTTTAAATAAAAGTAGTTTCTTGGTTTGAGGAAAAAGACTAGGATAGAATTAATAACCCATAAAACATAATAGACGAGGGCATGATGTGCCATGAGTGCGACAAAATTTTTGTGAGGTCATGGGATGAACCGATATAATATCGAGTCGAATCTCTTGTGCGAGATGAGTTTTGACATGCACTTGTCCGGGAAATAGATACATGAAAATCAATACTGAACGGCCTGTTCCCTTTTCCAATTCGAACTATAAGCGTACTCGTCAGTTGTTTGTTCTCTCGAGGCCACCTTCAAGGACATGGATAACAAGACCACGTGCTTCAATAGCTCCCTTGTATATTGGGTTGTGCTGATTACAGTCTAATATCACGGTCTGTGATTCTTCTGTACTCATGACATTTGTGAGTAGAGGTTGTTATCGAATGAAGAACAAGTATTGCAGAGGAAATGAATACAATTGGTCCATGGAAGTGGCGTTCGGACGATTGATATTAGGAGTTCTCGAATCAAACGATTGTATTGATTAGAAGTTCTGAAGGCGAGGTTGACATTCTGTGCATAAACTAATCAAGAGCCGATGCTACTCTCCTAATGAAGTCATGGTAAACCGAAATCAATTGTCGAGTCTAAAGTAATTTACTATCTCGCTCGATGAACTAAACACCCAAGCTAAGCTAGGCGTCGTATGACCTTATATAAGGAAGCTATTCGCCATATTATTCTTTGGAACAACTATTGAACGAAGGCCGACTTGGTGTTGTTTGCTCGCTAGGCCTCGCACTAGCTATTTCATGGCCAAGGAACTGATGGTTGTGATAGATGACATTAGAGCAAGATCCCTCTAGTAAGTAGGTTGACTCAAGAAAACCTATGGTCTACCCAATCCTACGAGAGCGGAGAGTGAATCGTCGGGACAAAAGGTATTCAGACAAATTGGGGCTCTCCACCAACTCCTAGGATGGCAATGAGGGCACAGGGAAGATCCAATTCCTTGCTATGTGGGGATAATGTTCCCAGATCAATTGACGAATCTAAAGAAGAGGTTTGCCGCCATGTTTTCAACAAGGAAAGAACTTCCATTGGTTTGCTAGAGTCAAATTGCCAAGTCAAGATACTTAGTAGGCAAAGAAGGTGCTAACAAAAGTTGCAGTTGGCAAAAAATGCCATACTTACCAAGGAAAGCGCAAATGATCGAAAGGGGTCCAAATAACTATGATCAAAAGAAGCTATCAATGGAGCAGCCTATTTTGTTGGCCAAGCGTTGCCATTTGATATATGATCTAAAAGTGGGGCATCAATGGTTAGGAAAATGTAGGAAAGCGATAAAACAACCCGCGATGAGGGTGTTGTGAAATGGAGTTGGAAGGATGTCAAGATCCGTGATTCTCCCTTCCTCATGACACTCGCGAGTAGAGTTTGGGTTTATTAAGTGAAAAGTGAGTGTTGTAGAGGGAATGAATACAACTAGTTCGAGGGAATAGCATTAGGATAGTTGGTTCTAGGAGTTTTAAGATCGAACGATTATATTTTTTGAGAGCTTTGAAAGCAGAGTTGGCCTTCCATGCATAAATTGACTGGGAGCTTATGTCCTTCTTCTGATAAGCTCATGATAGGTCAAAACTGTTGTTGAGTCTAAAGTGATTTGCCGTTTTGTTCGATGAACTAAACGTCCGAGCTAAGCTGGGCATGGTACGACATTTGCTACGTTGTTTTTTAAAACAACTTTTGAACGAAGGCTAACCTAATGTTGTCCACTCGCTATGTGCCACATATGCTATTTCGTGGCTAAAGAACTACTAGCCTGTGACACTATCGCGTAGGATGAGTCGGCTGCTAAAAGATTCTTGGGCACCCCAAACAAACAAACAAAAAAGGAAAGAATAACATCGGTGTCATATTCAGTAAGCATTATTGGAATAACACTCAAAACTCTCTTCACAATGTGTCAATGGCCTCCAAAATGGAGTACTAGGTGAAACTTTAGGCCCAAAGGTTCCCTCCCTTTTGAGGGTAGCCCATTATTCTTAAATCCGTACGGAGCCCATCTGCCCAAAAAGGGGCAATATGCATGAGATTGAACCGGGCAGAGTTCAGGAGCCGAGCTGTTTTCACTTAGAATGTGATATCTGAACAGGGTGTGCACTAGGAGACATACTACCCCAGGACCACTGAAAGAATGCAAACAGACCAACATATCACGTGCCCTAATGATTTGAAGTAGTGAAGAAAATCGCTAATGAATGTTTGGTCGATATGATTCCAAGTTGGCCTAGCTTGGGGTCGAGCTCGAGCCTGAACGACCCCATGCCGAGGGACCCCTGAGAAAGCGAAGGGGACGCATGCCATGATCCTCCGATCATGGCATGCGTTGTTATCAGAAGTGAATTGGCTCGATTAAAAGGCAAAAGAACTAGTCTTTGGGTTTGGAGTACATCCGATAGTACATAACCTTTAGTCACATCTCAAGGAGTTGGTTTCGGTGTTGAATAGACTCTTGAAGAACAATGTGTTCTGGTATCATGTAGCACTTGAGTAGCTGAAGTGCATTTACTGAAAATAATTTTTTTCCAACTAGGTCGATAAATGTCCCATTGCCCATATTGATCATATCTGATATCTATACATAAGATTACGTGTCTTGTCTCTTGTACCTTGATCAGTCTCTCATTTAGGATTACTTTTTGCAGACAAAGTGTTAATTAAAGGCAGAAATATTAAATGATGCCTTTATCTATATTTTTGTTTGGAGGTGAATTGACAATGACATGGACAAATTGTACATAGAGTAAAGCTAGCACAATGGTGCGGTAAGTCTTCAATATGAAACAGTGGCTTCTCCACCTTTGATTTCCCATAGAGACTGCTTAACTTGTTTATCCAGTTGCCTTGGAAAAGTAGAATTGAAAATCTCCCTTGGTGAGACTTCCTCAAATCCCAATTAAGTGAGATTTTTTTAACATGAAGGAAAAAATAAAAAAGTAACTAGACAATTCTAAAGCAAATTGTACCGAAATTCAGATAATCAAAGGTTGAAAAATACTAATAGTTGCTCCATCGAAATTGTTTTTTTTTTTGGTAAAGTGCTCCATCGAAATTGTTAATGTCATTAAAAACATATAAATTAAATTTCAAAGATCTGATCAAAAAAAGAAAATTTCAAAGATGAAAATCACTTGAAATGTTGGGTTTGAAACTAATAACATAATCATTATGCATTCAACTGCCAATTTTCAATTTTAATCAATATTAGATAAACACTTCCCTACTTTTTTGAGTTCCTTTCTTTTCTTTTAAATTTGGAGCAATATCGACCTTCTTTTTTTAAAAAAAAAATCGGAGAACAATACCCGCTATTTTAAAAGATGCAGTTGAATTATCAATAAATCACTTATTTTTGTGATTATTATTCTCTTTGAAGCAGGAAAAAAACCACTAAAAACTCTAAATTATATTACTTGCGGCAAATTTACCTTGAATTTTTTTTTTGCGATATAAAAAATCTCAAACTTGTACCTACGTCACAAATTTACTCTTTATCAAGTTTAAAAATCTATATGTATGATTATAAAAAAAACAAACGGTATTAACATAACGTCTACATGGACGATGTTATTTTAGTTGGAAAAATCATTTGACAAATCATTGACGGAAAGTAAATGTGCCGCATGGATACAAGATTGAGAATCTTTATGTCAAAAGAAAAAGTTTAGGATAAATGTATCAAAATGGACATACTTCGAAATTTTTAATGTCACGAAAAAATATAAGATAAATATGTCATAATTGGCATAATTTGAGATTTTTGATAACTTTTTCCTTGATATCGAAGGAAAGTTTTCAATTTAAAATTTCCCCAAGAAACCGGTTAAAACAAGTTAAGAAGGCAGTGGACCGACTGACCGTTTCAATTCGAAGGCACGCAGCACCGTCAGCTCATCATTTTTCTTGTATGTATACAATGCGCAATCTCCTCTACTAAACATAGAAGTCATCAGGAATATTTATCTGTCTCTTCTGCTCCTGTTTCAATCTAACCACAGACCAAATCCCAACATCACATCAAGCCACGTCCGGGGTGAAGCAAGCATGAGAGCATACGTTGAAGGATCGACGGGCTTGATGGTGCTGGTGCAATCAGATGTGAAGTGGGCTGACAAGACTAAAAGTCAAAGGAGCCATCAAACCATGGAGGACGAAACTATTATCTACAGAGGAAAAAAGGAGAGGAGAAAAGGTGTGGGGGAGGATTCCAGCTCGTGACTGATGTTTACTTGAGCTTTTCTCCTTCATATCGGATTCGATCCAAGATATTTAACCCCACAGTCTGCATATATTCTTGTATCCAGACAACAACAACAACAACAAAATGGAAAGGCCTTCTGTTCTCTCTTCAACAGTTTCCGATTTCTCATCTGGTCGTGCGCGCGAGATTAACCAAGTCTGACAACGATTCCCGCAACCCAACGACCATCGCCTTGAATCCAAGGCGAAGATCGCAATTTGATCATATCGGATTAACTCGACCGTTCCATACCGCGTCGAGGTTGAACAGACGATTGGATGAAATGCGAGAGGGCATACGCATGATGATGAGGAGGACCTGCAGGACTCACACTCACACTCGCAAACACACTGGCGTTGCTGTCCTTCCGACCGGCGCCACATCACGTGGGCTTTGGCCCCTGCTTCGTACGCAGCTTTTTGAGCGACGGATGATGCGTCCCACGTGACGATACCTGCGGAGTTTCCATGCCTCGAGTACTAAACATGGCGTCTGAACTAAACAAGATCCGCTTCCTGCGTTTCCTTTCGTTGTTTGCATTCCATCGATGCGGTGTGTTCATAACGGGCCTACATCGCCTTTCCCCCCCTATAGGAAGAGAGGTTCCTTTGCCACCCACTGCCATGTCCATTCCCTTCCATACCTACCAGCACTAACATGCAGCCCCCCAATCATATGATGCACATGCCCCCACCCATTTATGCAATGCCCTTCGTATCCTTTCGGGTTCGCGAGGTAATTCGAGTTAGGGCGCGATGCTTATGATTCCGTGCCGAGTCGGGTTTGGGTCTAATTCGGACATGGGCGGCATCTGTTTATACCCGACTCCGCTCCAATCATGCGGCGTGTCTCGCTCCACCAGATTGCGACCCATGTCTGTTTCCATCCCCACCTATCTTTGAAAGCTGAAAGCTCTCTCATGGCCTAGATCTCCGCGAGGTCTCAACAGTCTTTGCTGAGATATAGCCAAGATCTCGATAGTGACCGACGAACATGGAGGGAGCTAGTAGTCTTCTCGACGAGTCTTGTCCAGGACGAAGAAGCAGTGCTCGCCTGCGGCCACAGGGTCCATCAATGGGGATGAACCTCAAGGTCTGCGCGAGCTTCCTCTCCCACAAGCACCCCCGGTCTCCCCGAACATCGTATAAAAAGGAGATCGATTAATCATTTGTAATATCCGTAATTTTGCATCAAGGGATCGGAGTATTATCTCATGTCCACAACAACGGAGTAAATTACCTAAGTGTTGCGATCCGACAATTGAGACAACGGATAGGAGCATTAGTAAACACGACATATTTATCCATTGAATAAAGTAGCATGTGAAGATAGAGTAGAGTTAGTATTCGAATTGTTCTGAGGATACTTCCTCCAGTTTTTTACAGCTAAATAGTGACTAAATATGATTACCAAACAGCTTATAATATATCATAGTGATACACGCCATCGAAAATTGTGAAGACGTCTCATTATATAGATAACATGGCAGGCTAACACAAGATCTTTGTTAAAACTTGTATATATGTATCTAAAGTTGTTTTATTAACACGAGCAACTTGTATTGACCTATTTTATTAAACGTGTACAATGATGTCATAAACATGTCAAAAGGATCAATTAGCAAACAACATGCTTATTATTTTGTATACAAGCGCCCAAATATAATATCCATGCATGAACACGATTACTATCTTTTAAGACATGCTTAATCACGCGTTATATATGTAATATTAAAATTTTATTGAACTCAGTTTAATTAATTATTTTTAAGTCACATTGGATATCTAAATATGCCGGCCGGACAGTATTTTACATGGATGCATGTAAATTGTCGGATCCACGTGCATCGGGTGCGGTTCCATCCAGACGGCCATTGCCCTTGATGTTAAATTTGAGGGAAAGACTTTATTATCTGAAAAGCAAATCCATCACATCTAAATCAAAAACGCTCAGAGGGCTCGACCAATCAAAGTTGCGCGAGCGACATTTCATAGGTTATTTCTAGGAGTGCTGAAAAGGATTTTACAAGCACGACGACATAGAAAAGGGCGAGAAAAGAGAGCACTACAAAGCATGCAAACAACCACGTCAGATTGTACGAAGTTGGGGTCGGTCGATTGAGGGAATCCGCATCAGAAATTTTTATTCACCCATTTGAGTGTCGTGGACGGCTTAGCTTCGATTATTTCCATGAGGTCTCCAAACATGAGCAGGCACAAAGCATAAAACAAAACAAAAAATGAAGAAAAAATTAAATAAAGAAAAGTGACCGTGAAGAATCCGAGAGTTGGAAATTACCCTAAGGATGATCTTGTTAATTTTCATACGAGCCTTGTTATAATCGGGAAAATACGAATGCGAAGAGTTGACCATCTGAAATTTCTTGTACCATGGGGAAAATATATCATTTTGAAGCGGTGAGAATCAATACATGTGCATTATTGATTATGATGCGGCTGGACCAATTTGGCACGACAGATTCGGAAAAAGAAGAAGGAAAAAGCTCCAGTTGTAAAGTTTTGAAAATAACAATCAATGCTGACTTGTGCTTGTGCCATGTGAACCATGCATTTTAATGTGGTAAATGCCAACCCAAAAAAAAAAAAAATGCGGTACATACCAACCAAAAATGAAAACGTGGTACACATTATCGGAAAAGAAATACGGCATCATCAACAACATGTGCAATTAATTCCAACTCTTCTCTATCTTTTGGCATCATTCTAGGTTCTCTGAACTGAACAACAATTTTTGATTGGACGCCGAAAGGGAAATATGTTTCTTAGTAAAAAGAGATATTTTCTGTTTCACGCTAGTTGTTGATAATGCATTGAAATTTATTTATATAGAGATATTCATTTGAAGGTTATACAATTCCTGACATGATTATCAAACTGACGCAAAGGCCACTTTGATAGTATTGATTCATCACAGGAGGATGGGATAAGTTTCGTAGGACGAAATATCGGTGGGGGAACATACCGAAGTTCCATATAAATCGTTTTTGTCGTATATTGAATAGAACCATTTGGAAAAAAATCCAAAATTTAGAGCTCAACTAGGACGCTTTCTAAATTAAAAATTGACGGCTCAACCTGAACATTAATTATTGACAAATTCAGTAGTGGGATGGCCAAACCGTCATATGTGATCATGTGGGCGGTAGGTAAAACCTAGCCAACCACAGAAGAAGCCGAACAGTTCTTCATTCCATCAAAGCACATGCCATTTTTTGTAGACCTCCCTCTTTCTAGGTCCATTCAAGGCTCGAATCCAAGGAAAAAAAGTCGTTTATTGCTCAATCAACTATTGTTGATCGATGATGGGGAATATACCAACCCATTGTAGGGGGTGAGCACAGTTTCTTGGTAGAAACTCGAACCGAAGAACTAAATTATTGAAAACTTATCCAGTTCTAAATTCCAAAGTATACAAAGTAAGTTCCAAGTTCAAAAAAATTAGAGAACCTATTTTGACAGGTAGGTTCCAAGTTCAAGGTAGAATGTGGAACCTAAAATAAGTTTTTGTATTTTCTTTGATTTATATCGCCCAATAATGAGTGTATAATTTGAAACCACTAATCTAAATTTTCATTTATGACCGAGACTTTTACTTTGTTAATGTTTCATATTCTTTATATGTCTAAATATTAGTTATGATTAGCTAATAATAGCAATAAGTGGTAGTCACTAAAGGTGAAGATTCAGTACAATCGTTTAATTAGTAATACAAGTGGAATCTTGAAAGAACTTGGAACTGATCCCAGAACATGTGACTGTGTAGGTTTCAGGTTCCGGTATATGCATGGTAGATTCCAACTACCAAAAAATAAGGAACTTGTTCCAATTGGTGGGTTCCAAATTCCACGTTGAACTTGTACAGAATTTGGAATCACTCACCCCTTACCCATTGGATTTAGAGTATGTAACTCCTAGAGGAGCATTTGAAAAGGAATAATATTTTTCTGTACTCCTAGAGGATGGACTTGAGTCTTGTGTGCACAAACTTATAGTACTTAATAGTGTTACATGCCTAACCTAAAAAGAAAAAAACTCTTTCGAAATTTTATGTTCCATAAAGAGTTTGTTTGTTTTGTCAAAAATATTTTATCATTAGAAAATACTTTTAGGAAATTCAATTTTAGAGAAATGAACTGCTTTCTCTTGTTTGTTTGTGGAGATAGCAAGTTGAAGGTCCTATGGTGTTTGATAATAAGTAAAACCCATGAAAGGTGGCTTGTTATAAATTTGAATCAACAATTTCTTTGTCTATTCTGAAATTCATCAAAATGATTTGAATTACGATTGTGAAAGATATTTGAAATCATATTTATAAAGTGTTAGATAGGAAAGTGTTCTTTTTGGGAATGTAAAAGAACGGGAATATTAATGAAGTATAATTAAGAGACAATTCTTAAATAAAATGAGAATTATCGAAGAAACCGAGAGAGAGAAAGGATATTTTTTTCAATTGCATGCTCCTAAAAATAATTTTTCTGGAAATGATTTCTCATTAACCAAAATGACCCAAAGTACTACTTACAATTTCCTCCTGCAGTAATATGGTTTACTTTCGTAGCTGAATATGTTCATTGTCCAGGACCAGTCTGAGGGGGGCTTTAAGTCATCAAGATAAACCCTTCCTTTATCCAACTTTAAGAAATTAAATTATTTTATCATTTGATTAAAGCTATACAGAAACTTAAAGGAATAGAACATGTTAATATTCTTAGATTCTTAAAGAATGATGGCTTTTGTTCGCCGGTAATGCGCCGATTAGATATTCGAATCGGAATAATAACACTAGGTAACAGAGAGAGAGAGAGAGAGAGAGAGAGAATTTAACTAGGGTTTCTGGAAAGATAGCTTGGTGTCGTGGGCGTACGTATGCATGTCGTACGTTTCACACGACGCATCTACCAATTAAGAAGCCACAGAAAGCAAGAGCCACATCATTTATTAGACCATTGGGTCTCTTTTTAGATTTTCATTTCTTGGCCCAATGAAGGAAAAAGAAATGACAAAAAAGGAAAAAAAGATGCCCATGCCCCCTCCTCCAGCGCTTATAAAATCTCCCTCACCCACTGTTGCCTTTGTGTATGACTTCCCTAACTCTCTTTTCTCTCTCTCTCTCTCTCTCACTCAAGATCTCTCTCTGGTTTTGGCTTGAGATCAGCTCTCTCTCCTCTTTGTGGGATTGTATTTTTTCTGTGTGTTCTCATTTCTGGTGGTTTTCACTTAGTCAGATGCTTTTGCTTCTCATTTCTCTAATTCCATGGAGCTATTTTTGTGTTTTGTCAGGGTTCAGGCCGATGTAGATCTAAAGAGAGATGTGGTTTTTTCTCCTGAAAATTTTGGATTTCTTTCTCTTTTCCCTGATTCTTGCTTTGGAAATTTGCGAGGTTTGGCCAGAAGATGAGCCCGAGAAAAGTTCCAAAAGAGTCCCTTTCTTCCCACTAATTTTATAGTTTTCTTCCAGGGTAGTTCTTACTCCTGGATGCTGTTTATTAATTTTTTGTTGCACGACTTATTAAATATATGGTACGAGGATTTACTGTTTTAAATATATACGATATAGAGTTCAACATGGCAGATTCTAACTCTGGGGTGCTTTTTACGTAAGACCCTGTTCCATAGTTTCTTCAGGGTTGGTCAAAGCCGATTGGCTAACGTGGGTTCCTTTGTTTTCTTTGGCCCCTTTCTGCTTTCAAGACTTTCCAGCATATATAGACATATCGAATTCTTCTCGGCATTTCTCATATGTTCCTTAGAATCCAGATATTACAGCAAGCATGGGTTGATATATGGATTATTGCGCCTTTTTCAGTCGTCGGTTGCAGGTGTAGCATCATCAAGATTCACAGACGAAAATGGACAGCGGTGAGCGGATGGCCCTTTGCCAAAAGTCCATCTGAAATTGAGAATCTTGATGATGCTGCATCGGCAATAAACGACTCCACACGACAATCTCGATGTCCCTCTTCTTTGCTTTTCTGTTGCCGTCAGGTGGGTTTAGATTAAATTTGTTTTCCCGGAGGTTTATTTATTGAAAGATACCCATAAATTCTCTTTGCACCTTGCCAAAGAAGTATGAGATTCAGATCGGAGCTGATTAAAGATACTGAGAACACTGATTGCCTTCAAAGGTTTGTGCTTTTTCTGACTGCGCAGATCTACAGTTGTGTTTCCTCCAAAGACATATGTGAAACCAACTATCTGTAAGAAATGGCTTATGATGCATCACAAGTTGCATGAAGGCATAACGTTGGGATGTTGCAGATAATGAAGTAAAGCCACAGAGAGAGAGAGAGAGAGAGAGAGAGAGAGAGAGGGGCGTAACAGAAGCTGGAAACTGGATTCACCGCATGAAATATGTTCATCATGCTCAGGAAAGTGTAAATTCCCTTCAATCCTGTAGATTTCTACTTTTGATGCTAATTTTTTTCTCTGGCATGTTCGGCCAGTATACAAGATTAATTCTTTGCTTCTTTTGGTTTTTTGCCTGTTGGTCAAATATATACTGGGTTTTTTTGTTTCTTCTCGATTTGTTTGGTTCATTAGCAGCTTAAGATGAGTACAATTTTTTTGTTTTGAGCACGATGGCCAACATAAAAATGTTCGCAATCATTTGGGTCTTTTTCAATCTCCATCATTAGATATTAGATAGTTTGATCTTGTATGAAACATCAAATGGGCGGTTCAAATTTCATGAAACAATGGCAGAACATCTAATTAGGATAAAATGTGTTAAAATGTTCATATGTAAGTTCCAAAAAATCATACTGCTTTTCATAAAATTTCATCAGAGTTTGCTGTCAAATTTGATGGAATCACATCTCCTTAAATCTAACAAGTTGACCATGTCCGAGAAAATATACATGAGCTCATCACTGAAAGTGCTCTAACTTTCCTACCACTTCTGTCTTGACTTAGATATGAATCAAACTGTACGATCATTTATTTATTATCCGTCAAACTACGTCTTCTCAGCAAAAAATGGCCACCAAAGATGTGAGTGAGAACTCCGCGGATGGTTTTTGTGTCTCAGAAATTAGTGCATATTAGAAATCAGGAACTGGTTTTTTCTTCAGACCATGACGTGCCAATCAAGGTGTGAGGATGTCCAATTTGTCACTGCCACATTTTGCTTTTGCTAATATCTGCACAAAAATCGACCTATCAATCTTATTGGTGAGGGACCGATTGACATTAACTTCTTTTCACCTCTGCAATTGAAATGGTACTAGAAAGTATCTCAGAAAATCTCCCATTTTCTGCTTCATCCATCATGACAGCGACGAAACCAGACAACTCGATTGAATTTATGGAAATCCGTGTGCCTGAATTGCCTTACATATCTGGGAACACACCGCGACTAGTCCTATAATAAGTTAGGTTTATGTTTCCTGATCAAGAAACTTCTTTTAGATAATTACCTTCGTTGACTAGATGTACAAGCCTAAGGACACCTCATACATGTCAAATTTTATCCTAAAGTCAAGAGATGATATATAGGGCGCAGAGGGAATTTACCTTATGACGTGTGATTTTTCAGGAGCTGTGGAGAAGGGATGGATCCTGCGTAAGCAAAGATATATTGGTCAGATGGGGCTTTACCTAATCAAGAAACAAGAGGATCAAGGGGATGTGGCATTTGCAAGTGTCGGAATGCATTGCGTAACAAAGATATTTTGATTCTATTCCTTTCGCAACTTCACAAAGTCTTCAAATTCTTATATATGTCCTCTTTCTGTTGTGCCTTGTAGCATTCAAAGTAAGTCATCATCAGGTCAAACTTTTTCTTTCTATTCTTTTAAAACCACGGGTACGAGCCCAAATGATCAACTACCTGAATATCCATGGAACACCCTGTAAGCACCATGAAATGTTGATTAAAATGGAACTTTGTGTGAATATTGCCAATCTTTGTAGGTCCGATATACATCTCAAGAATGGGTGTCATTACTTTTGCACAAACCTGCCAATTCTCTCCCAACATTCTTCTTCCAAATAATCAAGCATAATTTCACGGCATTCTTAGGGCGGTGTAAGATATATAGGTCTTTGTGTGTGATCCGTCCTTTCAAAGATAAGCCAGGTGGGATTTGCCAAGATCTAGTCAAAGAATCATGATCCTTTACTTGTTTTCCCCTTCATTCTCACCCATTTCCTGTGTTTATTAACGTGAAGTGTTTATGCTTCTCTTTTGACCTTCATGGACAATAATCTTCTGCAAGATTTTCTGTTCTTACTGTATCTGATTTCTTGGCCATAGCTTTTGGATGCTCCTATTATTCGAAAGACTTCATAGATGAACCTCTCTTCATCTGGTGCAAAATTCATACGGGATCTCCTGTAAAATTTACTTCTGTCACCCTTTTCCTTTTCTTTTTTTCGCTTTATGTGATCCACGCATATAGGATCCAATTGTACTCATAATCCGTCTGTGCGTTAGACAGCTCTTGCAGCAGACAGAACTTTTTTACTTGTCTGACGAGCTCAGCTAGTAGAGATGTCCAGATGACAGGTTGTGACTTTATGAAACATGGTCGGATGTCCATCTATAAATGTAAACCCTACATAAGATGAGAATTCTTTCTATGACTCTCTCATGACCTCTAGCTGCAGGGATCCTATGTTTTATTATCTTACCTATTTTTGAGAGTTCTCTGATTGTTCTCTTTGGGTTTGTTTCCAAGTAAAATATAGGCGTGACTGATAGGCTCGTTGAGATGGAATTACCAAGGTCTGATTCCAAGTGTCTTGTGTTCATGTGAGGTTTGATGCTGTGAATCAATCTAACCATCAATGATATAAAGCCCCATGAAAGTGTCTTCTCCGATTTGCCTTGAAGGATTATCCGTCACAGTTCTTTCAAGGTTAGATTTAATCTGTGCATTCAATTTGCCGCTTTTCAGTTGGATTCCCAATGCCTATAGAAAAAGAAACGAAATACTCTCGTTTTAGTCACCAATTTCTCTTTTGGAAGTTGCGAAAAAATATGAAATTCACTCCGTCTATGTAGATGATGCAGTAGATATATAGAGTAAATTACGATACAAAAACCGTATAAAGAATTGTGCTTTTAACTCCTTGGGCAGTTAGCTGGGATACAAGGGGTTTATTTGGGGATTGAATAGTATTTAGTCAAATCTCATTAATTATATATAAATCGTTCTAAGTCAGAGCTACTTACACATGACAAAACTTTAAACCTGACGTATTTTATAGATCTTTAAATAGCTAAATCCCTATGCTCGCATCTTTAGATTATTAAGAAAAAATTTATGTTTCTTTTAGTGGGATATATTGCGTGAATTTTACTTTATTTGAGTACATGGTTGATATGATCCGTTGTAGTAAATCTATGCAAAAGTTGTCCCGTTGCATAGACACTAGTTAATGGAAATAATGGTCCCCATGCAAGTACTGTATGGTTACAATTGATAGGTAGTACAATCAAGAACCTTTGCAAGGACCATTATAATGGCCTTCCTTCACTAGACACATCAACTGTGCCCTAAATTGAATGGTCCATACCCTATTGCGATACAATAAAAATGAAACGGTTGACGATCTTTCATTTTGTTATGCAAAAGCATGTGAGTATAGCTCTTTTCGACAATTAATCATGACGCTTTGTGCGAAATCCATGTAATCTAACAGCTAGAATGTATCAGATTCGTACAGTAACAACTCTCGATGAATCAATGGCATTTGGCAAGTGGGATGGGAAGAGACGTTGCTTTTTGTTAGGTTGTCCAAGAAGATCTGCATGTGCAGATCGTACATAATGAGTTCAGCAAAGACAACGATTGTACAGGAACTGCAATGTCTCCTGAATTATTTTCGCCGAGCACCAGCTCATTCCTCGTTCTCTTCTTTTTAGAGAAAAACACAGCTCATAACTAAAGTGAAAAGTTACTCAATGCAATTATGAATATATATATATATATATATATATATCGAAACTATTTTGGTTTTTGCATGAGAAATTGCTGACCTCATTAATAAATTAGGGCTCTTTGGATGAAACCCGTCGATCATTTCAAGGGATGAAAATAGAGAAAAAGTTTGTTTGATGACGGCTGAAAATCTTGTGTGAATTATTATTAGTTCCTATGGAGCACATAACGTTATGGTCACTTAATTTTAAAGAGTCTATCTTAAATAAGTTTTAAATTCAAAAGGTTATAATAAATAGATCTTAAATGAGTTGAGTTTAAAACCCATTTTCAACCTATTAGGCTCACCCATTCTCCCTCTTCACCCTTATAAAATTTTTTTAAAAATTATCGAAATTATTTTTCCTATTTTCTATTTTATTTTTCTCCTTTTCTTTCCTTTTCGTTCCTTTCTTCTTCCTTCTTCCATCTAGCCGACCACGACCATGACGACGATAATGACAACAACTGGCCAGGCAAGGGATCAGCAAGATCAAAGCCTCCTTGAGATTTGGCGAGCCTCAAGCTCATCGATCTAGTGAGGCCAAGACCTTGCTTGGCAAGGCTCGAGCCTCGAGCCTCACTAATCTCAAGCAAGCTTGAGCTCGCCAATCTGACTAGCCTAAAGCCCACTGGCCTGGGTCAAGCTCCAGCAAGCTCGAGTCTCGTCGAGCTCGTCAATCTAGCGAGGCCGAGACCTTGCTTGAGGTCGACAAGGTGGCGAGGCTTCGAGCTTGTTAGCCAAAGGAGAAGGAGAACTAAAAAAAAAAAAAGGAAAATAATTAAAAATTCGATTTTTAAAAAAATATTTAAAAAATGCATAAAGGAATATCAAATTAAAATTTTCATACCAAAAGGTAAAAAAAATATTTTTTAATTTATTTTCAAATTTTAAGCAAACATAAAAAAATATTGTTATTTTCCTAAAAAATGACTTCCTAAAAAAATTCAAAAAAATGGAACCTCAATTTTTTTTAAAAATAATACTAATCGTCCACTAAATTTATATTGAATGAAAGTATTTTAGCAATACCAATTAAAAAAATCATAAAAAACAGTTTTCCTCGACTTGGAAATATTTTGTAATATAATCTTTACAAAAATCATATGAATAAGTAAATTGGGTTAAATATGAAAGTGTTTTAATAATATGAATTAAGTCAGTCAGGTATAGGTCGGGTACTGTTGGGGTCGGGTCGAGTATGGGTCGAAAAATTTACATTACACATAAACAGGTTATAAATAGATTAATAGGTAGATTTGGGTCAAATCATTTATAACCCAATCCAAACTTGACCCAACTCACATATTTAATAGGTCTAGTTACAATTAGCATTATAGGTTTTGTTAACATAGTTTGTACAATAAAATATTAGATAGGTCACTCTTGTCACGTAGATGGTAAGACACTCCATTCATCGCTTGTTATGTCTTTTGAGAAAGCTTGCTAGTCAATCTCTTCCTCTCTCTCTTGCACCTCGCATCTTCTCTTGATCACCTTTTCTTGCTCACTTTTTTCCTTTCTTTCCCTTTGGCCGTGGCAAGTACTCGGCCATGGCCATTGACCGGCCATCGACGAGGGCGTCGCGGCCTTTGCCAGCGAAAGGCAAGAGTCTCCCTCACTAAATCTAGCAAGGGCTTGACCCTTACAGCTCGGGCAAGGGCCGCTCTTGTCGGCTTTGACGAGGGTCAAGCCCTCATCAATCCCGCGAGGGAGAGGCAGTCTAGGAAGTTGAAGGCATTGACGATGTCAGTCATTGACAACGTGGGTAGGGGAGAGAACATAGGCGAAGAAGTCATGCATCTCTGTCTAAGGTGTATTGGCTATGGAAGAAACGATGAAAAAGAAGAGAAACTCAAGCGCAAAAAAGAGACAAAAAAGACTTATCAGTGGGCCCCCGCCTGAACATGTGATGAGCGATAAATGGAGTATTCTATTGTTTACATGGCAAAACCGACCTGCCTAATATTTTCTTTTGTTTGTATTATCTTAAAATTCACTGGAAATAAATACGCGATTCCTTTTTTACTTAAAAATTGAGCGATTTTCTGTATTGATTAAGTTTTTAAATCAAAGCTAGTTACTGTCGTCAATTGAGCTCAATCCCGTCATGTGTTGAATACTTTAACGAGGTCATCGTACAAGTTCCGTGAAATTCCGACAAAAAAGAAAAAGAAAAAAGAAAAAACTAACCGGTGAAACCATTGAATTACCTCGGTCAACCACGTATATGAGATTTTCTTCTTCGTTGCAACCACCTCGTACTTGCGCGCTTAACCCTTTCTAGATATAAAGAAAAGAAAGGGAGCGACGTTCCGAACCGTACTTAAGAGAGATCTTGGACAAGACTACTTGATTAGAACTCAGGCCCAGTAATACTGGGCCCGATCCAATAAAGGCCCAGACCAAGGATTTTCAAATTTATATCATGTATATTGGGCTCGACCTTTGTGGCCGTCTCGGCCCACGACGATCGCCTCCAATTCATTGCGTGATTGGTGACTTCTTAATTTTAGGGCATCGTACTAGAAAAAAATCACTCCAATTTCAAGATCCGCGAATTATTTGATTCCGCATGATGCTGCGTCGGCTCCAACGGTCGGGGAAGGACATCGAAAGCCGTCGCCGGGCAACCGAATAAACCGCCAAACCTCCCCCGCCGACCTGCAATCTTCGTCTCCCTCCATGAGATGACTCAGAAGATCCCGCAAGCCGTCCGCCAGGCTTTCAGGGCCGGCGGGCCGACGCGATCTCGGAGTCTCTACGGCGAGCTCCACCGGAGGATCAACCGGATCGCTTCCCCGGCGACCCCATTCGACCCTCCTCCGAGGCCCCTCCTCTCCAATCTCAGCCACGACTTGCTTGACCGGATCCTCTCCGACCCTCATTTGCATTCCTCGAAATGCCTGGCCTTCTTCGATTTCCTCCTCGCGAACGAGCCCTCCCTCTCGTTCCGTCCGAACCTGCAGTCGCACATAATTCTAGCCTGCAGGCTTCTCAAAGCGACGAACTTTGGCGGGGCGGAGCGTCTGCTGAGATCCGTGCTGATGAATCGAAACGGGCCACTGCAGTTTTCAGCCGTCGCGTGCGTGATCGAGAAATGTCGCGTTAAGGCGCGAATTAGAGCGAAGTTACTCGAGATGATGTTTAAAGTTTACTCAGAAGATGGGTCCTATAATCAGGCTTCCCTGGCATTTGATTACACGAGAAAGAAGGGAGTTCGGATTAATGAGAGGGCGTGTACTGTACACTTGCTTGCCTTGAAGAGATATGACCAGGTCGGGTTGTGCGTAGAATTTTTCAGCAAGATGGTCGACTCGGGCATTGGGATTTCTGCGTACTCTTTGACAGTTGTGGTTGATGGGTTATGTAGGTATGGAGCGGTCAAGATGGCTAGGGAGTTGGTGGAACAAATGTCGAGAAGACGTGTAGAACCAAACGTTGTCACGTTCAATACACTCATAGATGCTTGTGTGAAGTGGTGGGACTTCCACGAATTGGACTTGGTGTTGCTCTTGATGCAAAAGGAAGGAGTCAAATTCAATCCCGACACGTATAGATTCCTAATTGGTGGGTACACGAGCTTTGGATGGGTGAAGGAGGCCGAGAAGTTGATATTGAAGATGCATGATCTTGGTTTGAAAGTTGACACCCATCTGTATAATCTGACCATCGGTGCATTCGGTAAAGTAGGGTCCGCAAGAAGCGCTGTTAACCTGTTCGATGAAATGACTGATAGAGGTGTTGAGAAGAATGCTGACACGTACTGGGCTTTGATTAGTGGGCTCTGTGAAGTCGGAGAGATCGAGGAGGTTATCCAATATGTTGGTGAGATGCAGAGGAAAGGAATTCAAGTGGGTGAGGTTATGATGGATAGAGTAGTAGATGCTTTTTGCAAGAGAGGGATGGTAGATGAAGCTTACAATTTTCTTGTTAACATGGAGAAGAGAGAGACTAAGGGCTGATGCATTTGCCTATGAGGGCATAGCAAGCGCATTACGCAAAATGAGCAGGAATGAAGGAGCCAAGATGCTTGAAAGTTAAAATGCGACGAGCATTTGCCTGCCGCTCCATAGAAGGCACTTAGACTTCATGTTGATTAAGATGCCAATGCGTCAGTTTGGTTTGGCTTGATGATGGATCTCCCAGAAAAAGCATACAATCGTGTATTTCCTGCTCGTCATTCATTGATCGAGATTTTGAGTGCATTGAAGATTCGTCATCTGTGTGAGCAGTGGAGAGGTCAGACTGGTCAAAGCTCAAGGTATTGCACCCAACCTTAGGAAAACAGAGTAATGGTTGATAAATCCATGCACACCGGATACCACATTCAGGGCAAAACGGCAAGAGCCTATATTCCTCCTTCAGGAAGTTAGATTGGTTTACTTGCGATGAATGCTTCAGCCAACATTGCAGATTTGCAAGAGAAATGGTTAGTGCAGTGAATTTTAATCTAGAGCGTGGTTCCCCATTGATACTTTATAACCCCTTGAGTTGAAGTACGGAATGGTTCGTTCACACTCTGCTCTATGACTTCACTTCTCCTCCCTCCCCCTCCCTTCGTGCATGCTGGGCGCAAGCGAACCAGGTCTGTGATTGTGAATGGGAATCCTGGGATTTCCCCTTTTTGTTCAAGAAAATGAAATGGCGTGATCTACGGACGTCGATTATTGATGAACTACCACTGGGTACCGAAACCCTTTTATGCTCCCTTTGCAGAAGTTTCATTTCCTTTGGTTGGGTGGCATAGCATGATCATGGACTCTTGCCTTGCCTGTTGTGAAGAAAAAAACGGCAGAAGCACTTCTGGGACTTGGAATGGAACAAACAAAAACGTTCTCCCGTCGAATTCTGGCACTTAAATCTTTCCTCACGATGTAAGCGAATCATACGACAGCCGCATTGAAGCGAATGGTGAATCATTCGAAGGATGGACTGGGAAGAGGCATGCTAGACGGATCATTTCTGAACAGAGACTATCGCAACATTTGACAGTGATTCTCATGCTAGAGACCGGCCAGGGCTTCCACAGTACAGCGTCGAAATACTGTTCCTAAACCCAATTCCTCTCCTTTTATCCTTTCCAGTCAAACAAGCTCTATCTACTAATTCTTCGATCACATAGATACATGAAGGCACTAACACTCCCGCCACCAGGTCTCCTATCGACAAAACTCAACCGAGGAAAAAACGAAGACAGAATAAAGGAATGAGATTTAAAAAAAAAATTAGAATCTCATCGTCGGAACTCCTCCTTTGTTAGATTAGACAGAAAAAAAAAAGAGGAGGAGAAAGAAACCACCTACTTCCCTAACCAGAAAAAGCAAAGCAAGCAGCAAAAGATATACAGAGGAAACCAAACTTGTTAGAATCAAAAGGCGTGATCAAAAAAACACTCTTCCCCCCTTAGCTCTTAAGGGGCCCCAGACGGAATGGGATCGTTAATTATCGACCCGTCATCTTTCCTGAAGGCGGGTATACTATTAGACCGTCTTTTCATCCTCATTTTGCCGGGTGTTGTCACACGCCTATCGTTTTTCTCCCCGAGCACAGAGGCGTAAGAGCACAACCGCTCAATCTTCAGCTCATTGCTATGCTTGAGGAAAAGGTTCAGATTTTTACTATACTTGTCCTCTCCCGTGTTTGCCCCCGGCGACCCAGCAGCAGTTAGTAACTTCTCTTGTAAATCCTCATCATCGTCCGAAGAATACCCATTCTCCAGCACGTCTTGCATGGCAAGATCGTCGTACTCTTCATCTGATTTAGTAGACTGCTCGTCGACCGATCCTACCTGTGAAGGGCAATGCTCCTATAGTCAACAAATAGAGGAGAGCACCACAATGATGCCGCACCACTCACGAGAAATACTCAGATCAAAGAATAGACTCATACCTCTTCATGGTCGTGTTTGTTAGCATAGTCCGTTAGATCTTCGTCACTGTCAACTGGTGGGTCATCGGCCTCCTCATCACTTCCATGCACGGAGTGGTCTTCCTTCAGCTGAAAAGTATTAACAAAAAAAAAAAAAAACTCAGCAGAATTTCGCATCTCATAAAACAGCAATGCGATTATTCCCTGGGAACAAATGCTTGTGAAGTAGTGTATTTAAAGATTAAACTACAGCATACCTCCTTGGCAGGCCCATCAGATATCCTTGGTGAGCTGCAACAAGACGAATAGTATTTACTGCCATTATCAGTCCCATCAGCCCTTGATTCATCGACACTTCCAGCATAACTTCCAGCATGGCTTGTGCCTCCATCACTGGGCCAAGCACTGATTCCAAAATGACCAAACTGAAGATTAACCGGCTCAGCCTTTCCAATCCGCAATGGACCATACATAGGATTGCCTATTTCATTCTCACCCCCGTTGCCCAACACAGGCTTCCCATTACTGTCGACTGAATTCACAGGCCAAGCCCTGGCAACAGATCCATCTGTATTTAGAAGTGCCATCAGATGCCTAGAAGAACCTTGTCTCTGGATCAGTTGAAACATCCCCTTAGAGCTTAAGGAATTTGCAGCACATTGGTTCCTGTACTCCTCATCAATCACGGAAACTGTGTTTGTCGTGGGATCATAAAGCTGCTCCCCCGCTTCACGCCTTCGAAGGCAGCTAAAAACTGTGGCGTGGATTGCCGCCACACTCCTATCAACATTGGTATTGTTTATTTTGGGGACCAGATGCTTGTCAGCTCTTTTACAAAGATAGTCCTGTATTGTTCTAATATTCCTTATGTACTTCACATATTTATTTTTCGCTGGGTCCAGCGTCATGTACTTTGCACGAACAGCAAATCGTTCCATGTGCTTGTCTTCATTTGTAATATATATCATAAACGGTATGATGGAAGGATGCTTCTTCATTAGCCCCATCTGCATTAAAAGGAAAGTAAAAAATCAAATTAAGCCTGAGGGGAGATCGTTGCAAACCCAAAGTGTACACGGTACAGAAGAGAGAAAAGGAAGTGGACCAGGATGAGCTTACCACAAAATTGAGACTCAAATGAACACCTTCGACAACTACCGATTCTTTCCGCTCTTCCCACGCAGTGATCAAACGGTCGAGACTGTCAATGACCATCTCACTTTGTGCTTTAAATCCTTCAACAGCCATCTGTTTTGGACTGATTAATTCAGAAGTAGCTCCGGCTTCTTCAGATGCTGTGGCATCTGGTTTCCCAGGCTTTGATCCATCAGATGTCTCAGCCTTAACATTTGAGCACGAAATGCCAGCTAGTTTAGTGGCTTTCCTCTTAGCCTTTGCTTCTGCAACCGCAATAGGATCCAAGTATTCTCCTGCATGGTATGTGGAAGCCCAAAGTAAGGGGTTTTGCTTCTCATCCACAAAACTCCTCATCATGTGCCGAATGGAGTCCGTTGATATCACTGTAGTGATTCCAAGCCTGCTACCCTGCATTAATGAGCTTCAAAAATTAATATAATTGGCAAATTGACAAAGAAAAGTGTAGATACAGCATCGCATTCACTTTGTACAACTAACAATTCCACTTAACATGAAAAGTGATAATGGATTTCCAGCTCCAGCCCCCAAGATAATAACAAAAATATGTGATGAGGAATGCAGCACAGCTACTATGAACTACCCAAAACAAAAACCCTCCAAGAAAAACTAAAGAACATTAAAGTTCTCAGCTAAAGATATACCAGCAATGCAGACAAAGTAGATTTCCCACATCCACTAGTGCCACATAACAGCACAGTTACGGATTCTTTCCTTTCTCGTATTCTGCAGCAGAAAGCCAGGAGATAATGCTTAAGAAAACAAAGACCTCCTTCATGCTGTAAATGGTAAATGACAAATCCCATGGTCCATAGGGTAAGTAGCAGTAATCAAAATTTGCAGAGTTGAAGTTTTATCATAATTGCTGAAAAAACCCATACAACCATAATACACAAATGATGCACACATAAGCAGTGCATTCCCAGGAGTGGAGGTTCTGTTTTCTCCCAAGAAGAAAGTTGTGGAGGAGGAAGATGGGAAGCTGTGAGATATAATGTACCTGCAAGCTAAAACCAAGTCTGCCCTCTGATTTGCGCCCACATACTTATACTCAGAAAGACTGCTGCATACAATATCTAAGAAAGTTTCTCTCCTAACAACAACAGTTCTTCGCCTTTTGTACAATTCGAATGCTCCTGAACTGGAATGTTTGTCTGCTGCTGCTTTACAGGTATGCCCCTTTGAAGCATCAAAATCAGACGGCACCTCTGTTCCCTCTGAGAAGAAGCCATCAACAGAGGCTTCATTTCTCATCAATTCAAACACCCGTTGGCTCATCTGGTGCAAAATGGAACAAAATTAATCTTAAACCTTAACCTTCATAATAAATCCACGATATGGATATAAACAACTCCAGGAGAATGTCATGCAACATGTTTCCTTGTGGAAATACAAATTGCTCTCACACCAAATCTAGGAATCAGCTTATAAAGTCGCATTGAAGTCTCAATCAGCGCAGTCAAAAGAATGCAACCAATCAGATTAACACCAATTTTACTGGATTGTACCATGTCAAAAAAAGTATTGCATGAGGAACAAGATCTGAGGTTTTCTTAAGTATAAGCCAAAGAGGTGCATTTCAATAATACTGTTACACAAAGAGATCAAATAAGGCCAACAAAATTTGTAGAACACTTTCAAAATGCCAAATTGTCAGACCATTTGGCAAGTAAAGGTAGAACCGACATAGGAAGAGAGGTTCCGCAAGAAACAACAATACCAATCGCCACAAAATAAATAAATAAAAAAAGGACAGAACATCCACAAAAAAATAGCTGCAAAATGAGAGAAATCTCAGGCGTCAAGATAGATTCATTCCCCATTCACAAAGAAATCTGAGTCGCCATATACAAGAATGGCAGAGATGCGGCATTTTTCTTCTGTGAAAGATGCAATACCATCCGAGTATTAGTCCAACAATCAATGAGATCATATAATTTCTGCTACAGCTTGAGGCCCTACGGGGGAACTATAGAAAAGACATTGAAATTTCGCAGAACAGATTGCATGCATGACAGATGTCCGTCTCGCAAAGACATTCACCCACAGAGACCAACCGATCGCGGTATAATGCGGAATCGCGAGAATGAAAAAGGCAAAATGCAGCTCCAAGCTTCAGCAGAAAGCGAAAGAGCGTGAGGGAAAAGAAGAAGAAGAAGAAGAAGAAGAAGAAGAGGAAGAAGAAATTGCTGGAGATAAAAATAACAGGACAACAACAAGCTCCCGACCCGGACAAGAAGAAAGATCGAAGCATAAAATTTCACCTTGAAGGCGTGTCGAGCTTTGCATCCCATGAGCTGGAGAGTGC
The DNA here is from genome assembly GCA_014182845.1 of Corymbia calophylla. Lineage (NCBI taxonomy): Eukaryota > Viridiplantae > Streptophyta > Magnoliopsida > Myrtales > Myrtaceae > Corymbia > Corymbia calophylla. The sequence goes on along the minus strand of CM024694.1, from coordinate 23,320,299 downwards.
TCTGGAGGACAGGGCGAGTGTACCGGAACGACTCCTTCCCATTCTCTCTCTTCTCTCCCTCGTCCACCACCAATATGTACAGAACCTTCGTCACCTCCGCCATTGCTCCTCCACCTCTCTCTCTCTCTCTCTTCCTCTCTCGCTGCGTCGGTGCGCACCACAAAACAACAACTACACAGGAAAACCGAGAAAAAGAAAAAGGAATCAGCGAAAGGACAAATTCGAAATCACCAGACCAATTTAAGCGACCGGACGAAACTCCACGTGCCGCCGGGAACGGAAAGCACCAACCAGCAAACGTGCGAGACCACAAAAAAAAGAAGGAGAAAATATGTTGGGCGGGGGGCGGAGGCGCGCGTTCGGATCGCGAATCGGAGAGGATTCGGAGGAGAGGGCGGTGGACGGGGGCAATGCAGGTGAGCCGGGACGCGAGAGGGGAGGGGGAGGGAGGGAGATCGAGGATCGAACCTGAAGGAAGGAATTCCAGAGGAAGCAGCGCTCGGCTCTAAGGCTCGGAGATCGCGATCGCGAAGGAGATGTCGGTCGGCGTTCGGATCGACGGCAGGGCTCGTCGTTGGTGGCGTCTCTTCATGTCGTCTCGTGTCACCTGGCTTCCACGCATCCCGCTGGCGCGCCCTACACGAGTCCCCCCCCTCCTCCTTTCCCTTTATAAACCCAAAAACGACACAGAGCTGCTGCAACCCTCTCTCTCTCTCTACAGAGCGCTTTAGACTCGGACCCGGCCCGATCTCTCTCTCTCTCTCTCTCTATCTCTAGGGGGTGCGATGACGAGTTTGGCCTCGGCTGCGCGCCGTAATTACGACGCGGATTCCCTTTTATATTTAAAAAGTGGGCCCATGACTTGGGGCCGCTAGGGGCGTTCGAGACTATAAGGAGATCCCGTGGGCCCATGGGCTGGAACGTAATTTCGGGGGAGTTTGAGGGGTAATAATAACTGGGAGGGTGTTGGCGATTAACCCGCCTCGAGGGAGTAGATATTTGGGAGAGGAACTCAAGGAAATCCTATTTTATGCCGTGACTAAATTTGGCAGGAAAAGGTCATTACTTCATGACCTTTTCGCTTTTTTGTTAGAAAAAGCAAAACAAATAAATAAATAAATAACAAAGATTTGTTTAGCCTGAGTATTATTCTTAAATTTATATTAATTATTTTTTAATTTACTGCTTTTACAATTTCAATTTTAAAGCATCTGAAACTTTTCTTACTTACATTAGATTTGGATGGAGTGCTTAGAAATGAAAAGGAAGGATCTAGGATACTTATGAGAGAAAAGAGGAGAGAGGATTTGAAGAAATCGTGTTTTGGTGTTGTTTAGAAATTAGTGAGAGAATATAAAAATCTGTTGGTTTCTTGGAAAAAAAATGAATTATAAAATATTTTTTTAAATGATTGGTTATGTTTATTAAAAGAATTAATCAATGAAAAAAACATTTTCACCCTCCAGAACATTCTATGCCTAAACAACTTTATGAATAATAGAGATATTGTTTATTCATTTATTTTTATGAAGCAATACAAGCGATCGTATTTTGAAAAATATTTTTCAGATCATAGATTTTCTAATAAAACAAGCACATTGTAAATGAGATAATATATTATATACTCACAGATATAGATCGAAAAGGACATAACTAAGAAAAGGTAATAAATATGTTAAGTAGCATAAAAATCCCTTTGAATCCTTCTAGATAGGAGAGATTCAAATAAATTTAAAATGTACAGGAAATTGACCGGATCAATCCATCAATTTCTTACAATCTTTTCTTTGGTCCCTTTCTCTCCATCTGAACGTCACCGTGTGATTGGAACCTTCTTTCTTTCTTCCTAATCCCCCTAACAAATGCAATGTCAATGAGTAAAGACTATACATAAGTTTTCATGGCTTTAAATATTTAAAAAATTCTTTGATGAGAAATTACATTGGGAAGGAATTTTTGTATATAACCCGGGTCCATTTGCTTCTTATTCAAGGAACCAGTGACTATTTTTTTTGCGAAATACGACCCTAAAAAAAAAAAAGAAGAAGAAGAAAGAAAAGAAAAATAAGAAACAACATAGGAGGGATAATACACCAAAAGGTAAAATGCTCGAACGCGCCTCAAAGCAACCTATTGGTCACGGAAACAAGAAACGGACAATGTCCCGCGGATTGAATCTATTTGCAGCAAGCACACATCCTTTATATCACCGAATATGCAAATCTCACGAGCCTGGACCGCGATTTACGGGACCCGCACGGTGTCAGGGTCCTTTATTATTGTGCCCATCGTTTAGTTCGGACGGAATATTATGCTGTCTGGAATAGTACATACATTTTTTTTTAATGCGGTGCAATGAAAACCCTATTCTAATGATTTTTATTGAGTCGAAACGATACCTAAAACTAAATCTTCGTCCCCGAATCCTTTAAGAATATAAGGAATTAAAAACTCATATCTAAAACTAAATTATCATTATCCTAACTTCCCATTTATCATGTGGAAAGAATGTCTCAGTGGTTGAAATATTATGTATTTTAAACATTGCATTTTTTTCACTTGTATTAACCGATAAAGACCAGGCCTACTCGCTTTAATGCCCATGGGGATGGACCGATTTGTTTGTGATGTTAGATGTGTATAAAATTACCACCCCGTACAAAAAAAAAGGTAGAGTTTTGGATCGCATACCACCTTAAAATTATGGACTTTGATGAGAACTTAAAGCACTATCGTCGATTCACAATGTTGGATACTCTCCTTAATCTCGTTTAGTGTTGCTATAAAAAAAAGTGATAAATATATTGGAAGTCTTAAAATTTATCGCGAAAGTATAATTGAGTCTTAAATTTTTTAAAAAGTACAATCAAATCCTAAAACTTGTCAATTTAGTGTAATCAAGTCATTTTATTAAATCCGTCCAACTTGACAAACAAAAAGTATAAATATAGGGTTTAGGATTTTATTACATTTTTTGAAAACTAAAAAATTTAATTACATTTTTGAAAACTAAAAAATTTAATTACATTTTTGTAATTTTTATGATTGAATCAGTATTTTTATTAGGACTTTCGGTGCGCTTATCCCAAAAAAGGACAATCTCTCTTTCATTTTAATGATAAAAACATAGTTGGTTCACATTGACCCATCACGAGCGCTCGCACGCGCTTTTAATACTTAAAGGAGATTAGCTCCTGGTTGGAAAATCAAGCATCTTAGTGTTTGTATTCTTCGATAGATCGAACGGTGTGTTCCGATTGATTGGTTAGCTAATCAATTAATTAGAATTAAATAATCACATCAAGGTGCGCCCCCTTTCAAAAGGGCCGGTGGAAGTGATGTCGAAATAAGAATAGTCATCGCGATAAGTGGGGGATCCTCATGAAGTGACGCGAAACTCCCATACGCGGGATGCTAACTCCGATTGCGACTCTTTTAAGTAATATAACGTTGTCAAGTACACCTCAAGCAATGTCGAGTCGATGCCTTTCGTGGTCGGTTCCCAGGGAAAGACACGTTCCATTCTCGTAAGTGCTGAGTCATGCCATTGTGATAATCCATGCGTTGTACAGAGGATCTGGTGCTAATCATCGTGCTTAAGAATTTACTGTGAAAAATATCAATATCTAGTTGCTAAAAGAAGTCAATCAGGGGAAAGTACCACAAAAAAAACTGCTAAATCACGACCACCGTGATATTGGCATCTCAAACTAATTTTTTCAGCTGTTGAAATCATCAAAATTATACCATCGTGATAAAAATAACTTTACACATATTATATCAACATCCTTGAATTTCTTTTGTGTCATCAATACACCGATATAGATTTAGGGGTTTTTATGGCACAAATTTTTTTTTGATATTAGTGTAGCATTGAGTAGAACTTGAGGTTTATTGTGAATCAATAAAAGTTTGAAATATTAGCGTCACAAATACAGCAAGCATAATTTAAGGTGTTTTTAGTGATGTTACCGTGAAAAAAAAAAAGTCAATTGAATTTCACGTTTAAAACTTCAGGAGGATCGGAGCAAATATCTATATCCAATGGAGAACTTCGACGGGGCAAAGAGAAGGCCCATATTATGAAATTTATAAAAAAAAAATCGAAAATTTTCCTCCAAGACGAATTTTATTAAAAATCGGAGGGGTTGCATAATTCAAAGGACCCACAAATTACCCATGTTGCCCCCACATTGTATAAATTTATCTCAAAATCTAGCTGGAAGATATTTTCATTATTTTAAGATACCGTTGACTGGGACCCTACGCCATAATTTGTCATTGGGTTTCGCCTTGAGACCAGCTCCCTTTTGTGGTTTCCTCGTCCTTCGCTGGTTCTTATTTTTTCTTTTGTTTTTTGGTGGGGACGACGACTTTGAATTGGTCACCACATCGGTCAAGTTAATTTAAGCGAATTCTAAAAAAGCTGGACGATAATCGCACGGCTTCGTGCTAACTGCTAACGACTTTAACTAATTTTAACTCAATATTAGGTGTCGTTGATCAACGGGTGCGGTGCCCTTAATCCGCTGACCTAATCTCTCTCATAACCGTCTCAAGTGGATTAAGTCTGATTATGTGGACTTTTCCACGTCTCTAATCTAAATTACCCTTTTCTTTTTATAGGGTATACATGATAACACGATCGACGTTCCCCATGAGCATATATATATATATATAGGATCAATGATCCATATCTTCATTGTCATGAGCTCATTTTATTGTTTCGAGCTCTTCTACTCGTCGCGACGTATTTTGAACATTTATAAAAGAAAATGGTGTTAAGAAAGCACATAAACAGGCAATAATTTGTGTAAACGCACAGTTCCGGCATGCAAAAATATTAAAATAGTATTGGGTGTATATGGCTTACGGAACGAAAAGGTCAATCATTATATGATATGTTATTGATTTTTGTTTTGTCTATCTGGATGTAAAGATTGATCCAAGTGCCATACAAGCAAGGTTAAGTTGTGCACAACCACACTCCGACACGTGTTTTGTAAATGAGCCACGTTTGGTTTGTCGCAAACAAAATCCTAGCATCAGTGGTTGATTTACATCCCTGACAAAGCAACTCTATTCATTCAAAAAAAAACTTACAACACGAAAAACTCCAAATTAATATATCTTTGACAAATTCATCCAATAATCAGTACATTTATGATAAATTTACATTTCATTAAATTTTATCATTAAATTACTGAATTAGATGATATGTGTCAGCTAACAAATATATTAAATTGAGATTTTACTTTCCATTTATTACAAATGTATCAATTTGTAGTTTTTCATGACATTAATCTAATTTAACGGAATTTAATAGATAGTAAATTTATCACAAATATATTAGTTTGAGATTTTTGTAAGTGTATCAATTTAAAAATTTTGTAATCAAAATATTATTTTTGAAATAAATTTATCATAGATATATAATTTGGAGTTTTTTTATATTAACTCTTAAAAGAATCAAAAGCAATAATCATCGTGATTGAACCGTTGATTATGGTGACACGTCACGAGAAATGCTACTCCATTTCAATAGTCGAGTCACTTGAAAAGCCCAAAGTAAAGCACACGACCGAAGCACCGGTTGAAATGATTCGTTAATTGGAAAAAGGGGTACATGTACGATCCAAATTAGGATAAATTTCGAGCCACCAATGGAGAGAAGGCAAAAGCGATCGGTCGTCGAAAGCGACGGAGACCAGACTGTACAGATTGAATTCACACCTCAAGTCGTAGTGCTCAAGACACGCCCCTTTAAAGGTCCAATGCCGTTCCCTTTCTTCTTTTCAAGTAACCTTGGCAATCAGTCGGAGCACCGACAATCGTTTAAAAATGCAAACTTGTAACCTTTGAAAAATCAACACGTACGAGTGGACCGTCAGAAAACCGAATCTAGGACAAGCAAAAACAAATAGTTTTTCACAAAGAAGTCGCAGCACTTATATTATACGAGGAAATTTATGGGCTGTTTAATTATATTTACATACGTTGTTGCAAGGTTTGGGTTCTTATGCTTTCGGTTTCATATTCCGATTTTTTGTCTGGTCCGATTTTGCAAAAGTTGGCATTCAAAAATTGCAGCTTCCTGCCTTTCGCCTTCAAAGAATTTCAACGTCGACCACATTTCTTTTCTTTATTTCCTTTTCTTTTTCTTCCTGGAAATTCAATCATCACGTATTTCGAAGACCGAGTCAACCCCACCGCGGTTCCTCTCGAAATGAGACCTTCGGGCGATGGTTCCTAGACGCGGAGGTGTAAAGTATAAGCTCGTCGAATATGTTATTGGTTTCAAGATAGGAAATAGAATATTTCAGAAAATATGTACGCTCGTGATTCCTAGACGCCAACTTTACGCGAACCAGGTATACCCAAAAATGGGCTGTGATCTCCGAGGAAAACAAGAGATAAGATGCTGTCGGAATTATTCAAAGAAATAATGGAAAAAAATATATATATATATATACAAAGCACCTTGAAAAAGAAGAAGGCATATAGCTAGGGCTAGATTGCTTGCTTCCAGACAATTCCCGGATCGATCAAAAGTCGCATTTACACCGCCCCCAGAATAATTTACAAAACTAAGCTAGAAGTAAGAAATCTTCCCCCCTTGGAATGTGGCGTCGTTAGTGGGTTTGGAATAAGATCTTCTCACGCGAAGAAAGAAGAAACTTTGCCTTTTTTTACGCCCGATACTCCACGGCCTTTGAACTTTCCTGGGTTTTGAATCATGATGGATGGTCAAGGTTTTGATAAAGTGCATGCTCTCAAACGCAGACAGGTTGAACGAAAATTCATTATCTGGAGCTTCAGCGTCGACATCTCTCAGTTTTATTTCTTCCTCCCGTCTCTTTCTGCATGCTGCATGACAAGTTTGATTTTATGATTATGAATGAATCTTTGACTTATGAGGCCGAGATGGCGACCAAAAGTAAGGCAGCTGAAGCAGAAGGCAAACCCGCAAGTGCAGCGGCGTAACGCCATCTCGTTGACGAGGATCGACGAGTCTGTCCTTCTAGATGAATGGGTCTCTTTCGTGGGCTGTTCTATTTTACGTGTTTTTGGTTCCATTTTTCTGGGTCGAGTTATCGAAGTAAAATGTGCTGGCGTTTATCATGTTCCAACAGGATTGCACGTCGCTTTAGGGCGTGAAAAGAACATGCAGAAAAGGAATGCCTGAAATGGAGGGGGACCGGTCGGTAGGGGGTGGCGCTTAAAAGACGTGAAGCGTTGGCTTCAAGGGTTTGAAAAAGGAACCACTTAATACTTATGACGTTGATAACACGACTCGAAAGTTAACCGATCTGTTAATTGTGGTTAGGGTTTTCTACTGGCTTTCAAGAATTATATGGAATGCTAATCTTTGTATCGCACGGTTAATGACCACACTAGAGTTTTCAAAAGAATTAAGTTTCGAAGGTGTGCAAAAATCGAATAGAATCAATTTCCATGGCGATATGACAAACTCTGGAGGAGGTAGAGTTAGATTACATGCAACATATTAAATATCGAGCAAACTTATACTATGTATAGCTTTATCCAGACGAACCACTTCATTGCAGCTGATATGCATGAAAAGGCCCGGCTCAAAAGCTTAAGTTAATAGATGAGGAGATAACATGTATATATAAGAAGCATTTAAACTAGTGGGATAATTGTTACAGCCCTCGTATGCAAGCCGAATTAAGAATGACTTATGGAATTTGACAAGTGGAGGCTGCATGGGTGAAATAAAACTGGAGGAGAATCTGGCTTTCATGCTATATTAGAATGCCCAACTCAAAAGTATGAGCATGTTAGAATGTGGAACACAAAAGTTTAAATTGATAAGTAAAGATATACCACATGCATATAAACAATAGATAAACCTAGCGGGATAATTTTAAGACCCTTATGTGCATGCCCAGGATTAGACAAAATAAGCTGGGGTAGTATTGAAGAAACTCAGAAAATGAGTCGATGAAGTGTTACTATTTACTGATACACTGTACGATATATATAGAGATATCATTACCTATAATTATGAATAAAAGAAAACAATTTTATCTACAAGGAAATTGAATAAAGGACAAATAAGAAAAGATCTTCAAGCGATCAGCTCATTGATACTTTGCTTGATGTGTCATCATTATGCTGATTTATAGAATATTCTGCACTACAACCATTCTGATTTTTTTTTTCTCTTTTGACTTGTTACTTCAATAGGCAGTGATGTCATGTTCGAATGTCCAACCCAAGTTTAAGCCAATGGGTGTGGAGAGATTACACCTTATATAACAAGTATATAAATCTCATGAACAATTGATGTTGGTTGTTTCGTTCTTTTCTATTGGAAGGCCCAAGTGGGGGAGAGCATTGTCAATGTGAGGCGGAGGAAAAGGACCGCACCCAAATCCTAAGGTGGGGATGCTCGAAAAAGAAGGATCGCAAAACCCATGAAATCGATTACACATTCAGCACAACTACTCAGAAAAAGAAAAGCAAATTCTAACGTTGATTCCAAAACGTCTGTGTGTTCTCATTCCATTCTACACCAGCAATAATGGATCACACCCGTCTCTGTCTGCATCGTTAATTGGGCGGATGAGTGGAGAGGCATCAATCATCAATCACGGCCTCAAGAATCGGCACAGGATTTCTCGCGTTCTCGCGGGGAAACCTTTTTTTTTTTTCAAGTGTTCCCGGGGACCACCACAAAGTTTCGTTTTTAGACCGCGAACGAAGTGGTCGGGCCGTGAAATGCCCGACTAATTTTGGGGAAAAATTAGGGCCCGGAGTCGACGGCTCTAACGTATATGGGATTATTGGTAACTGGGGGAGAACCGAATCTATGCCGTGCATCTGATCCCTGCCTCCAATTTTACGGAAAGAGCTGTCATGGCGAGCTCGGGGAGGAGGGGAATGCGTGTACCAAATTTCCGACTGCTGAATACTATACCCATCTCTTCGCTTTTCGGTTTGGAATCGATCCATTCGACATTCTTTTTTGTTGCGGCTCGATCGTGCAAATAAAGAAAACGGCGATATAAATATCGGACGCGTTTGGGTTCTTTTGACGTTATTATTGTCGCAAACGCGCCGGAAAGAGATTGGGATTTGGGAGATACAAGTCTTGGACCGGGCCTTTTTAATTACCAACGGGCACCAAACCATCGTAAGGATTTGTTATTATCTTTTTGTTAGTTTGATTTCAAATTTTTCGAACCCTCGCTTGTTTTTGGCTAGCCGAAAATAGTTCGGATTGGATTGGGACACGCCATGGTTTGCCCTAACCCCATCATGGTGCGAGTGAAAAACCCAAGAGCGGTGATACACTCGAGCTCAGACCTTGCCTCTCAAAGGCTAACCATAGTTTTTCATATACCAGTGGTGGATTGGGGAATCGAATCTATGACCTTCAACTTGCAAACTGACTCTCGAAACATTTGACGAACCATTGCGGTGGTCAAAGTCCTTGCTTTTATTTTATAATTGGACAATTTGACCCTAACTATTTTTAATGGTTAATACATAATCATAGGGAAAATGTCAAAAAAGTTCCAAAGCTATTGCAATCGTATCGGTTTAATTATAAATATTTCAACTTGATCAATTTACTACTAAACCTTTAGACAATTTGCCAATTCAATCATAATCCTTTCAATTATGCCAATTTAGTCATTCTCATCAATTTTGATTAGAAAATGCTTACGTTATGACCTAGTTAATATCGATTGTCCTAAATGATATGATCGGTGTTGACATGAATAATATTTTACATTTCTCACACACTTTTTTCTGAATTTTTTTATTTTTTCTTATTCTTCTTTTATTATTTTTTTTTCCAACTCTTGGCCAGCGAGGGAATGAAAGGAAATGAAGAAAAAAATAAGAGAAAAAGAAAAAAATAATAAAAATTTTAGAAAAATACAAAAAAATTATTCATATTAGCCTCAGCTTTGTCACATATGACGATTAGTGTTGACTAGACCGCCATGTTAACATTTTTCTACCAAAATTATTCGAAATGACTAAACTAACAAATTGTTAAAAAGTTTAAGACTAAATTATTAAATCATTAAAATATTTAAAACTAGATTGATACAATTAAAATGTTGACTTAATTTGCAAATCATCAAAAGGTTTAAGACTGAATTGACATAATTGAAATGTTTATGACTGAATTAGCACGGTATAATAGATTTAGGGCGCATATGATAACCATTTTGTTTCTTTTTTTTTTCAATTTTTCTATTCCTGAGAATATGTTGGGAACAAAAATCTGTTGAGTAACGCAATTTCAATTTTTAATTTTGAAACAGATTTTAATGCTAGAAATGAGTTTGAAACAGAAATTGGAGGTAAATTTTTTTTACTTTTTTATTTTTGGAACAAAAGTGAGAAATAAAATTATTCTCATTGCTCGCTCTTGTCACTGCTTATCATCGCCGGTCATCACTTGCCTCTCGCCGATTGCCGCTCACCCATCGCCTCTCGTTGCCACTCAAGAGAAATAAATTTTGTATCGTTATCAAACGAATTTCTATTTCGAAAATAGAAATTTTATATTATTATCAAACATCTATTTTTTCTCAAAAACTTGTCCAGGGAATAGAAATAAAAAAATTGATTTCTGACCAATTTTTGGAACCTAATTGTTATAATTCACGCCCTTAAAATTATTTTGATAATTTCCCTTGTAATCATATGTAGACTTTCTATGCGCTCAACCCCTTTTTTTCCTCATTCATCTTCCATATATATAGACCCATTTTGCACGAGTTTTGCGGTTACGAATTTGAACCTTCACATAGTTTACGAATGTAAAGTTATTTACAAATACCACCTCATCCTTGCTATGGTGAGGGTGCATTTGGAGTCCTGGTCTTGTATGTTAACTAGAAACCATATATAGGCCCCCATCAAATATCAGTGAATATTGCGCGATGGAAGATCAGATGTGTGAATTAGACATTGTAGCTGAGAGATATGCTTGCTTGGTGGTTTTTGTGCCCAAATGAAAGAATTAGAAGTGAATGCGCATTCAAGATGGTTTTAGACCTGTCGAACGATGGCCTCCTCATGTTTTGTAGATGAAATACATAAGAAGGAATGCTCATGAAAATTAACCCCAGATGGAAGTGAAAATGCGTCGTCATATTGTTGTCCCTAATTTGGGAATGCTAAGACAATGCTAAATTTACAAGAGTGACCTCTGTTTCTTGTGCTGAACAGCCGTTCCTATGGTTACCTGATTTCTCCTCGTATAATCTCGACATTGTTCAGAAATTGCCGTCCCTAGAAGCAATAATTTCAGCAATCATTCTATTGATCAAGCAATAATTTCAGCAATCATTGGTCAATACTCTGAGCTGCCTATGCTGAAAGAGCAAAGTGCGTACCATCAAGTTAGTTTTGACCTACCATTTTCCTCCATCTTCTTGTTGAGTTATCTGTATGATTTTGTCTAGCAGTCCATGCACAAATGTTATAATCCTAGAAAATACCAAGAAACCTCCAAATCTTTCTTATTTGGGAAGAGGATGAATTGGTTATATAGCAAACAGAAAACATGAAAGAAAGAAAGAAAATCAAGTGAAAAAAGTTGATTTTTACCAAACCAATCAATGTCATATTCTCTTTACCAAAAAAAAAAAAAAATCAATGTCATATTCATCATTTCTAAGTTCCCTTTTTGACAGGTTGGATGTCATCAATAGGTGCTTCTCGTGAAGAACAGTGGAAGACATTTTCTACCTGCTCTCGTAAGCTGTTGGTGATTTTGTTCTTCATTTGGAGTCCTCCTTATTGTATTCACGAGAAGCAGCATCTGCATGTGTACATGCATGGGGTAATTTGTCAAAGCTGACCTGTGCACATTATCTTGGATTCAACTTTTCCAAGACCTCCCTTTTTGCAGGAGCGAGAAGCCACAAATAAGCTAGATGATTGCATCCATGCCTCACTTCAGTCACTGGAGAAAGCATCACCAATAAGCCTAAAAATTTCTCTAAGATCGACACAGCTGCTGAATCTTTTGATGATATATCAACAACGCATTCTTTGACATCATAATTTATAGATTATGTGAATTGTGAATATGTTCGAATGATTTCCATCAAAGATGTGCCAACCAACTTCTTGTTGGAATGTCAGCTAAAAGGGAGCGGCATCATTATTCTACCAGAAAACCGAGATTCCTTTTCTTCTCTTGTTACCTCAGATCACCTACTGGAATAGGCATCATGACAACTCTATGTTTGATTTACATTTATAGGTGCAGGCACATGCCTACAACTACGCCTTGTGCATTAGTGTGTCTAACTCGGATTATGGCCACCGGCATTGATCCAAATGTAGAGAAGTCATTTGCAAATTCACTTAACAGAAAGGCCTATGATAGGATAGATGAACAACGTGTGAGATTTTGATGGGATTATTATCAACTATTCTAAAATGTTAAGTTGTTGGATAAATGCATAATTTATTATTTAAATATTCTAACACTCCCCCTTATGCTTAGCATAGTCTTTTGGCTAGTACTAAGCGTGAAAATTTAATTGGAAAGACAAATAGTACCTGAAGATATTCGAACTCAGAACTTCCTATAATACTGGTGAAAGTTCTTTTATATATATATATATCGCCACCTATAATACTGGTGAAAGTTAAAAATAGAAGGTAACAATTTTATCTACAAGGAAATTGAATAAAAGATACATAAAAAAAGATCCCTAAATGATCGACTCATCTATACTTTACTTGACGTGTTATTTTTATGCTGATTTACAACCATTTTAATTTTTTCCCTTTTGATTTGCTACTTCAGTACAATGTAATAGCTAAATTCCATAGTAGGGCTGAGAAGTGAGGTCGGCGTGCAGTGTTCACTCACTAACAAATTGAGGCAGTGTGCAAGAGTAGAACTCCATTCGCCATATCCTTTTACCAAGGTCAAAGTGCCTTGAGTATATACAATCACGTAATCTGTTCTAAAACCCAATTCGATTGCGATAGTTAATTAAGTTGCAGAATCCCATTTGTTCAAAAATTGTGAAAAGGTCATGTTCTAAGCACTGATCCGGCAATTGCAGATAAGAGAAGGTAACTTAGGACGATAAGGCCGATGATGGTTAGAGATCGACACGTGAAAGTTAACATGGACGATAGTTGTATTGTACATTTAATAGAGCAAATCGCTCTCGTCAATGACCGAAAGTCTCCCTGAAACAAGTGGAAGTCCTAGCTATTTGACAGGAAGGGGATACAGCTTGTAATGTCGAGATCAATGGATGTGAGATGTTTTATTTATGTTGGTTTTTTTTCTCTAGAAAGGCCAAAGTCGGGGGTGCGTTGTCAATGCAAGGTGGAGGAAAAGGACCATACCCAAATTCAAAAGCTGGATACTTGGAAAAAGGACATGATCAGGAAACCATGAAATCGATTATACATTTAAAACAACACGACATCACACAACACTTACAAAAAGCAGATTCTACGTTGAATCTGAAGCGTATGTTCTTATCCCGTCGTCGTCTGCATCGTTAATTGGATGATGAGTGGAGGCATCAATCATCATCAATCAGGGCACTCAAGAATCACCAGAATTTTTCTCATTATTCTCGTGCGGGCCTTTTGGCGTTCACATGGACCACCACAAAGTTTTGTTTTGGACCGTGACAGAAACGGTCGGCCCGTAAAACACACGATCAATTTCATAGGAAGACTTGGAGTCGGGATTGGCTGCACAGATGTGTGAGATTATTGACGCTCGATAACGTGGGAGAACCGAATCTATGCCGTGCGTTTGATCCTCGCCTACAATTTTATGGAAAAGAACCGTGGGGCGAGCTCGGGGAGGGACGCGTGCCAATCTTTTCAATTTTTCTTTGTCTTCTTGAGTCGGGAGTCGAACCATTTGACATTCTTTTTTGGTTGGCTTGATGGAGAAGATAGCAACAGCGAGACAACTTCGGACGCAGTTGGGCCTTTTTGACCCGAATAAAGCGACGAGGCATTATTATTTGTCACGAAACGCGGGAAAGAGAGGGGGAACGAGCCCTCGACCGGGCCTTTTCGATTACCAATTGGCACCGGCCGACTACGTGTAGTTTTTTTCATCATCTGTTTGAGTTATCATTTTCGAATTTTTGAACCCTCATTTCCTTGCTTGCCAAGAAGGGTCGGGGCTCGATTGGGAGATGACTCACATGCTCATAAGGCATTAACGACAAGCTGGCCGTCGACTTCCCGCAGCCCTACCATGATGCAAGTGAAAAGCTCAACACTAGCAATATATCTAAGCTCAGGCCCACGTTTCATGGGCAAGGTTTCCTTATCGAGGATAGACTCGAGAATAGAACTCAACACCTTTGTGTCAAACATTTTCGGGAAAAATTTTGCTCGTTTTTCAATGTTTGGATTATTTAGGAAAATGAGTTAATGGAACAAAATTTCCTATTCAATTAAAAACCTAAGCTTAAATTGAGGAAAATGATTTTATTTTATAGAATCAGAAATCATTTTTCAAAATATAACTAGATATTGACGTTTAGACCAGAAACTTTGCGCTTGCGCACATGAAGCCCAACGATCATTTCTAGGCCCTTGGTAATGGAGGCGGGTCTAAAGGCAAGGCCTAGGTTTGCTAGGGTCCATCGAGGGAGAGGTCGGGTCTAAAGAGGCCAAGCCTAGAACCCTAGTAGTTGAGTTCGAGTCCACAGAGGTTGGATTTAGGCACTGGCACTGGTGCTTGGTTCCATAAAGGTCGAGATCCTTACCCAACTTTGTAATGCTTGGTCCCAAGTTCACAGAGGTTAGGCCCAAGACCTTAGTGCTCATGTAGAGACCCTTGGTGCCTGAAAACAAGTCCATTGAGCTTGAACCCAAGTCCACAGAGTTTGGGCTCGAGGCCCAGTGCCCATGCCCCAGGTCCCCCCCGCACCCAAGCATTGGTCCATAGAGGCTAGACTCGGCTCCACAAAGGCTCGGCTAAGGACTCAAAGACCATGCCCAAATCCCCAGCAATTGGGCTCCTTAGTGCTCTTGGTTGGGTCCTTGGGACCTGGGCTTAAGACCTTGGCGCCCATGCTTAAGCCTAGACTTGGACCTGGCCTCAATGGATCTAGGGCCCAAATGATTGGGGGGGGGCATGAGTATGGGCATCTCGACTGGTGGCTTATGTGGACTTGGTACTAGTGTTCGTGCTCATGCCTAGAACATAAGCACTCGTTTCAGAATCTCATGTGCCTGGGTTAGGGTCCATAGAGGGTGGGCCCGATGCCCCGATGGACCCGGGACCAGAGAGAGGGAGGGGGAGTGGGGGTTCGCGTTGACATATGGTAAAGGCGATGGAAGAAAGATGATGTTTTTTTTTTTTTTTTTTTTGGGAGGATGGGGGGGGAGGGGGATTGCGGAGGAGTGGTGTTTTTCAAGCAAGGGCAATTTGGCCTTTTCTAACGACGAGGCTTGTTCTAGGATGCAAGCATGCATCGACGGAAGTTTAGGGTGCAAGAGCGGTAAATATGTCAAAAGCGGGGAAGGTTTTTAGTGTTTTCCGAACAAATAAAAATGTAGTGGCACCTGGTGTATAATGCGAAATTTCCAGCTTGGCATCTATTTATTTCGTGCAAATTGAATGCTTGGAAAAAAAAAATGTCTACACGAGGGAATCAATTTATATTTTTCACGTTTCATTGAACTTTTCAATTGTGCTTGAAAATTATTTTTTTGGTCGAGAAGTTAGATAATTTTTTGTGCACAACACTTGAAACCCCGGTGGTGGTTTGAGGAGCCCAAGCAGCAATGGCCTAAGTTAAGAGAGCAAGCAAGTGCAAAGATTAAGGGTGCGTTTGATTCAGTTTTGCAAATGAGTTTTGAATCTAATGTAAATGCTGAAAACCCAAAGCTATATTGGAAAATGCAAATTGTATTTAGTAAAATTTCTTTGCAAATGGATTTTGAGTTGAATATGTGTCCCGCTCGACCCAAGCAATTGCTGCCTAGGTCTCGCGGCCTCAAGCGGCCTTTGCCTGGATCTCGCAAGGGTCGGGCAACGGTGGCCGGTGATGACACGACCCTCACAAGACCTAGCCAAGGGTCGTGTGGGTTGTGTGACACTTGGGTTGAGTGACCCTCATCGAGGGTCGCCTAAGGTCGTGTGACCTCCGGCGGCCCTCGGCTAGGTTATATGACCCTCGTAGGAGGTTGCCTGACCTCGGGCGACCTCAACCGACGCCCACCGGCACCAGATTTGGCTTGCTGACGGTCGTAGCGCTTCACTGGTTTGGCGAAGGGTTGCCTCATTTTTCAATTAAAAAAAATTAACCAAGGGCAAAATTAGAAATATAAAGAATTGTTGATGATAATTTTGGAATGGAAAAATTAATTTGAGCATTCGGCCAAATGTTGAAAGTCCAAAGCTAGTCCTTACTAGCATTGGGCTTTCGGTATTCTTAATGCTGACTTTCAGTTGAAAGTCATTTTCAAATTATTACCAAACGGTCCAGCATTTCCTAAGGGGCTTCCAATCCTAAAAGCTCATTGGAAATATCGAATCAAACGCATCCTGATACTTTTGGGTACAATGGATGTGAAAATGTGAGCTCAATGCATTTCGGTCCTTAGATTATATAAGTCCTAAGTGGAGCCCTCTAACAACGAGAGTTTCGAATGAATTGGGCTCTCACGGACCAGGATCACCTAATAATCTTTTCACATTTGTAAGCTTTTCATACAGTCATTGTGAAATCAATTTATAAGAGAAAAGCAATAGTGCCGGTGCTTCAACCACACACGAGATGTGGAAAATTAGAGGAAAAAGATCGGTGACACAATACTTGGGCCGGGCTTGGCCCATAACCAGGATCGCGCCCCCTCCATGGGCCTTCAGGCCCTTTCCTTTCATTTATCTAATTCTCATTCTAGGGTTTTCTTTCCCCTATAAAACAGCGACGACGGGCGACCCTCCTAGGGTTTCATTTGCGCTTGACTCTGTGACAGCCGCTTCTACGTCGTCTCGTCTCAATGGTAATTCTTCCTCTCTCCCTCTCGCTAGCTTCGTTCGCGTCTCTTGGTTTCTCAGTTCTCGTACTGCTCTGGTTCTGTGAAATCACCGGAATCGATGCTCGTTTGCTCCTCTTCGTAGCGATCGTACCGTAGCTCCCGGTTCTGTTCGTTTCTAATTAGGCAGTAGTTCTTGGAGTGTATGGAGTTGCGTGTAACCTTGGCTTCAGGGTTATGTAGCTTTCGCTCGCTGCAATAGCCTGTAATGCCTTGAGATCCGGTACTTATGGACAAAGACGATGTTTTGTGGGTTCCCATGGGAAGTGGGTTTATTCTTCCGAACTGGGTCCGCGGACCTTTCATCTGTTCGTTTTGCTTCCTCCAGTATTTTGAGTTGATTCCAAACCTGTGATATATGAGGCGGTGGAGATGCTGAAATTTGACTTCGGGTTCTATCTAAAAAGGGTTTTGTCCTTAGCAAATCTATTTTGTCTGACGGTAGCATTCACGACAGGTTGAGCGGAAGAGATGCGTGCTGAACGATGAGCAATTTCATAGTCTTTTCTACTAGTGCATCTTAGGTTGTGCGTACACCCCCCTTTAGGATCGAGCTGGGAAATTTTCTTTTTTTTCATTGGTTTTTAAGTCTCTAAAGGCAGCTGAAATGCTATTATCTCATTCCTGAGATCTCGAGGGTCATTCCCGACATTTGATTTGTTGACAAATGTTTTGAATCTTGCGCAGGCCAAGCGCACGAAGAAGGTTGGCATTGTCGGCAAGTATGGTAGGTTCCTAAACGATCTGTTTTGATTGTGTGATGGTTTGTTGCATTCTTTAAACTTCGTGTAGGGATAGATCTTTGTTTAATTGCTTGTGCACAACCGCACTTTGCTGATTCACTTTTGAACACAGGAACCCGATATGGTGCCAGTCTGCGTAAGCAGATTAAGAAGATGGAGGTTACCCAGCATAGCAAGTTTTTCTGCGAGTTCTGTGGCAAGGTAAGCGGTTGTTTGACTTCATTTTCTGGAGCTAGTTGGATTTTTTACATATGTGAGCTTCAGCATTCCTTTGCCATTTTGTCATGTTTTCCTATTGTATACTTGATGATGCAGTATGCAGTGAAGAGGAAGTCTGTTGGTATTTGGGGGTGCAAGGACTGCGGGAAGGTCAAGGCTGGTGGTGCCTACACCTTGAAGTAAGGATAATTTAGTGATAATTTGTCTTCAACTTCTGTTGCTCAAATGTTTTATTTAAGTAGCTAATTGTTTACATCGAATTGTCCTAACAGCACTGCCAGTGCTGTGACGGTTAGGAGCACCATCCGAAGGCTGAGGGAGCAGACAGAGAGTTAGAGCAGCAGATGGGATCGTTTTGCTCTTCTCGTGTCTTGTCTTTACCCGTGTGAACTATTACTCTTTTAGTCTATTTTTCTGGGAACTAAATTTGATGAAAGTGTCTGGTCGGATGAAGGCAGCATATTGTTCGACTGTTGAGTTTTGCTAAATTAGAGTTATTGTTTCTGGGCTACCCTTGAGCTTCCATTCCCCGTTCCTTTGGCTATATTGGATGATGAGAGAATATGCATTTGATTCGTTATCATGTGATGTGGCACCGACAAGTCATGCCCTACTTGCTCCGAATCAATGAAAAAGGAGAGTAGTTGGGGCAGTTCGGAAAATTGGTAATGCAACTTACAAGTACTGACCAAACGACTACAGTGTTAATGTTTCTAGCAAAAAAAAACAAACTACAGTATTAGTGGCTAAAGCAGCTCATTTGGTCTGTTGATATATGAGTCCTTACTGACCTTGAACTATATGTCCCCAAAGCCCTGCGTTGTCTCATGCCCATGTCTGATCCTAGCCAGTGCCATCCTCTTTTTGGTTGTTTTGATGAATGATTATGCTCGCAGTTTTCTATTGAGATAGCAGCGACTAGAGTTATGTTCGGACGAATCTTTAATATACCATTGGCAGTGTGAATCGTGATGGAGTATTTATACTCAAAATCTAATTCTGATCTCCCGCATGGGATGTAATGGGATGGGAACAAATGGTCGTGCATAAGCAAAGGTGACTAGAAGAAACGCCAACCCTTGGATCCTTGGTAGGTTATAGTTATTTCATCTAGAAGCAGGTGTTTTGAGACACCACTGAGGGTCACTCGGCCTATACGACACATACTATTAGCGGGCTGACAGGATTGTTTTTTATTTGCATGCTTCAACTCCCTAATTGGTACAATTTATTTTTGGAGGTTGGTACTTGGCTTTAACCTCTTGGTGTTTTATGTTTATGGACGCTGAAGTCTGCATAAGACTTGAGTCCTATCTCCCCTATGATATGTAATGGGATGGAACAAATGATCATGCATTTGCAAAGGTGACCAAAACAAATGCCAATCTCGTCTGTCAAACCATTTTGGCATCTATATCCTTGAGGCACAATAACCATACTTTCTTTATGACCAACCTTATAGGAAACATTACATTCGAAAGATCGGGGGATTCTAGGAGATCAAGACTTGTCTGGAAACAAGTAGTTTTTATTTCCCCCAGTCTACGTGCAGCTAATTTGTATCGACACGTCTAGTTTTGATATGGAGGTCCATGAGCAATCAACACTTGCGCAGGCACGAGACATCAGACACGGGCGACATATTGTCTTTGTTTAGAAGACATGTCGATTGAATTTGAAGCAACAAGGAATTGAGCAAATATCCGTCAGAGACGGACGGCGCAACCCCCCATGAAAGTGATGAGCCAAGGACACATTTTCCGAAGAAAGCTTTAGGAGAAAGAGATCAGGTCCAATGCCTGATGATAAACTCATAATCGAAGGCGGTGCATTCGAAGGGGGAATTATTTATCCATGTTCATCGTAGAGTTCTTTCCAAAAGCATTATATCAAAGCATAAATGTCCAGAGCAGAGGTACCAAATTCAGAAAACTTGTGAACCTTACTCTTTATCCCTTGCACAGAAAATTACTCACGCACAAACAATACAACCTTTCTTTCACAGCAGCAAAAGCCGGATGAAAAATTGAGTCCTCAAAGACGGGGATTTATCTAAAAAGAAGCTTGAGTTTCGACCAGCCCCTTCTTACAAAATAGACCATGACAAAAGCCTCTCTTTATCCCTAGAACTAACCATCAGCGAGCCAAACTCACTCCCAGTATCATACAGAAAGGCCTTGGGGTGAACCAGCAACAGGAGCCTTGGGCTTGGCCTTTTCGACCACAATTGCTTGGGTTGTCAACACCATCCCAGCAACCGAAGCTGAATTCTGCAAAGCACATCTCGTCACCTTTGCCGGGTCGATCACTCCAGCCTCTACCAAGTTCTCATACTTATCTGTCATCGCATTGTACCCAATTTCCCACTCGCTGGCCTTCACCTTCTCCACCACCACCTCCCCCTCGATTCCAGCATTTTGAGCTATCAATGAGGCTGGTGACACCAAGTGCCTATATATAGGTGACAGCAAATCAGCAAACTATACATAATTAATGGTCTATCCATGTCTTTTATATAAAGAAAATTGTTTCCTAAGGAAGGTTCTTTGAAGTATCTCCAATGATGGTTGCAATCTTGCCTCAATGAATTTCAGGTCTTGATATAGCACTGCGATCGGAAACAACTAAATTTTACCTTTTGAACGATGTCAGCACCCAATCTTTCATCAGCATCCTCGAGCTTGTCCTTGATTGCAGGCACGCAATCGGAGAGGTGAACCAATGCGGCACCACCGCCAGGCACAATGCCTTCCTCTATGGCAGCAAAAGTTGCATTCTTGGCATCCTCAATCCGGAGCTTCCTATCCTCAAGCTCAGTCTCAGTAGCTGCACCAACCTTGATCACAGCAACTCCCCCCGATAGCTTGGCAATCCTCTCAGCAAGTTTCTCCGAGTCGTACACAGAATCAGTTTCAGACAACTCTTTTTTCAATTGTGCAATCCTGGCCTGTAGTTCATCCTTTGATGCTGCATCAGCAATAATGGTCGTGGAATCCTTAGAGATAGTTACTTTTCTGGCTATCCCAAGCTGCTCAACTGATGTGTTCTCGACAAGCAAACCAAGATCACTGGCTTGATACTCAGCTCCTGCATGATTTAACAAACAATGAGGAAGTGATATCACCTATGCGCAAAACAGCTGTAAACTTGTGAGATTCTGAGTGCTAAGCATGTTTGCAGAACACATGAATGATCCGGACTACAGGGAAGCAAATAACTACCTGTCAAGATTGCAATATCTTGCAGGATTGCCTTTCTCCTTTCACCAAATCCAGGGGCTTTGATAGCAGCAACATTAAGGATACCCCGCAACTTGTTCACAACAAGAGTAGCCAAAGCCTCACCAGTCACATCTTCTGCAATTATGAGCAAAGGTGCTCTCAGCTGAGTTGTTTTCTCCAGCAAGGGGATAATATCCTTTATTGCCGAAATCTTTTGATCTGTCACCAGTACTCTTGCATTCTCAAATTCCACAATTAACTTCTCAGGGTTGGTAACAAATTGAGGGGATACGTATCCTCTGTCTATCTGCAAGCCAATAGAAACATTTGTAAGAACAGATAAGAATGAGTGAAAGCTTCCCTGGGGGAGGGAATGCTTTTCTTCCCCAACTGCCAAAACAAGGCGCACAAAGGAAAAATGATGAAATGCTGACCTCCATTCCCTCCTCAACATCAACGGTTGTCTCAAACGATGACGATGATTCAATGGACAAAACACCATCAGGGCCGACCTTGTCAATGGCATCCGCAATCATTGTTCCAATGAGCTCATCATTTCCAGCAGAAATTGTCGCAACAGCTACAACGATACCCAAAAGAGTATCAGTATAAAGGACTCAGAAGTTGTCTGCTCGAAAGCTTGCCCTTTAATGGACCATTTGAGCACATTACCTTTAATGTCGTCACGCCCTTCAACTGGCCTAGCCCTCTTCTCCAGCTCCCGTATCAATCCTTGCACAGTTTTATCAATGCCTCTCTTCACTGAAACTGGATTTGCGCCTGATGTAACGCTCAGCAATCCCAATTTAATTATTTCACGAGCAAGGACTGATGCAGTAGTCGTACCATCACCAGCAGAGTCATTAGTTTTGCTTGCAACCTGCATTTGAACAAAATTTATCAGTGAAATAAACATCATCAAAAGCAATTCTAACCGAAAGGCTTCTTATAATGGAAATTCCTTGACCAAGAGTGAGTACAAGATTGCAATATGAAAGTCTAACCTCCCTAATGAGAGCAGCACCAGCATTTTCCATAGCATCAGGTAACTCAATTGCTCGGGCAATTGTGACCCCATCATTTACAACTTTCGGACTGCCATATTCATCCAAGACGACATTTCTCCCTGCAGAGAGCAGATGAATACTTTCCCCGATAAGTACAGTTTGCCTAATAACTGCCACTCTATTGCTACAAAAAATCAGCCATATCCAGAGAAATATACTTAATGAGTCCAACAATGAAACTACTCCCTGCAGGGTCTTGACTAATGTGATTGCAAGAAGGATTCTATACAACACATCCTAAACATGAGCATGGAAACCAATACTGTCACACAGTCAATCCAATTGCTACGGCTTTGTAGACCCCGCCAATACGCACATCCAACGACGCAACTCATCCAGTAAACATCAAAGGGAGAACCATAGCTAGCTTACCCCTCGGACCCAGCGTGAGGCCGACTGCATCCGCAAGCTTGTCGATGCCGGCCTGAAGAGCCGCCCTGGAGCTCTGGTCGAACGCTATTTCCTTGGCGGAAGCTCTCACCACGAACTTCCTGCTGGACTGGCCGAAATTCACCTTCTGGTTCCCTTTCCTCCTCAAGCCCCCCTACATCAAGGCAAACGCAAAAACACACGACCGAGACATTAAGTCAAAAACCACCCTGGTTCCCAGCCAACCCCGAGACTGACTCAGTTCTAATCTCAGAGCTTCACAATCGATTCTAAACTCTGATTCGCGCATTCACCCGCTCGAAAAACGAAGGAAGGAAGGACGGCCGGAAGCGACAGCGAGACTCACAAATGTTCACGGGGAGACGGTTTACCTGCTTGGGGAGCAGAAAATGGAAGCCGTGGAGATAGCGTTGGCCGACGCCATTTCCGGAGCTGTGCTAGGGTTTTACGGCGGAGCTGCTGGCGCTGCTGGAGACGGCGGAGGAGGTTTTCAGTCAGGCTTCGCGATGCGCGCATATGTATGGATAAGGAGAAGAGGCGCTCGCCCGTGTTGTATTTAGGGCTTAAGGAACGAACAGCGGAGGTTCCAGAAGATTCTTCGAGCTCTTTTTTTTCCTTTTCCTTTTAAAAATTTTCCCGGAATCGAGTTCGAGAACCGTTGAGAGAGTCCTCCTTTGTCATTTTCGCGGGTTCGCGCTTCTCTACTCTTACGGGCCTGGTATTGGGCCGAAACGGGCCTCGTGCGAGGCCCAGATACACGAGGAGGCATTAGGTGGGCCGGACCAGGAGCCCGCTTATTGATCGTATGGGCCCCACCGCGTAAGGAGAAAGAGCGGTTTAGAATAAGGTCTGGTTCGGCCCTCAAAGATCGTTCGAGGAGGCGGACTAATCGAGATGCGCCTGCCGGATTTGGCCTGGGCACGGATGGCACGGCAGAAAGGTTGTTGCGAAATCTATATTTGGAGCGAAATCGTATCAATAAATGCACTTGGATAATACTTGCTGACGTGTCAATTACTGCACGAGCAAACATCTCCCGATTCAGTTTAGGAAGCATTAATTAATGCTTGGCTTAGCCAATTGTAGATTTATCTTTCTTGGTGGAACCTCCATTAGAGCTTGTCCCAAATGAAAGCACAGACTCTTATGAGCTTGTTATATATAAGATAAAAAAGCACGTTGGATCTACTGACCAAATTTCAACGGCAGAAATTATCGTCCTTTTGTTTTGAGAGATGGCTCAAATTTGGGGAAAAACAAAAGGTCACGACTTTACGTCCAAGAGTATGAGATCCCAAGTTTGATTGTAACTTGAACTATAAAGATTAAGCCCAAGAAATATTCAATTATCTGCAAATTTTGTGGCCTAATGGACGCACTCTTTTGATTAGATAGGAAAGATAAACTTTGTTTGATGCGTAAAACGCATGATAATCTTGTTATGCACCATCGATGTACAGCTTTGCAAAACATTTGTTGTCATTGCACGATAATAATATATTTGGAGATCATCGTTTAGTTTTTTTTGTTCGTTCGGTTTTACTCTATTCCTATTTTAATTTTAATTTTTAGATTTTTACTTTACTTTTTTGTAAGATATGGAAGTCAAAATCTACATATGAAGTTAAATTACTCTTATTCCAACCCTTCCTGCAAAAAATGAAAATACGAACTTTCCACCTCCTTCCCATGTGGGGAGGATAGCCACTAACGCAGACCTCATTGTTTTAAATTGCTTAGTTTAAATGTAACCATTTCTAAGTGAAATCATTTCATCATTAACTTGGAATAATCCTGGGCTCGCACTTACCACAAACGTGGATTAGATTATTTAAGGGAGGAAAAAAAAAGATATAGATAGAAAGAAATATCTACTCATAAAGAATTTACATAATTTATATCCTTTAATTGGTAAAAGACAAGAAAAGGTAGAAGAACTAGACAACAATGGATTCTCTCCTTTAAGAGCTGCATACGAAGAACCATTGAAGGACCCTCCCTTTGTACACAACACACTATATAAGCCCACTATCTCTGTAGCTCACCAAATCCCTCAAAAGCACATAGAAATCAAAAGTATCACTTGCGCACATATCCTCAGCGAGAGAGAAATTTTCGCCATGAATTTCAATGGCTTGCCAACCCCACATTGTTATGCCCCAAGACCCGCCGTCACCAGAGATCGCCACGCAAAGGGAAGGGCCCGGGGCTGCTTGATCCGGGTCCCTACGGCTTGCGCAGCCCGTGTTTTCCGGCTGACCCGAGAGCTCGGGCACCGAACCAGCGGCGAGACCATCCAGTGGCTTCTGGACCAAGCGGAAGCCAACCCCTCCACCAATTTAGCAAACGACGGCAATGGCGGAGGAAGTGGTAGCGGGAATGTGATTATCAATCCTCCAACTGCAGCTAACTTCAACGGTGCAGCTGGCTCCATGACCCTCGGCGACGCAGACAGCAACGTTCCTGATCATGGAGTCCAGGACGGTCGGCATGACGAAGATCGTAACTCGATTTTGAGGGCCCAAACGATGTCGGTGCAATCTTATTACGACGCCATTTCCGGGACGCATTTCTGTTGGCCGGTTTTCTCAGACGATGACATTGCTCGCCTGAAACCGATTGTGTTCATCTGAGCATTGAGCAAGAGGAGTGGAGGACGACGAGGAATATTAGGCGGTCAACCACATGAAAGGTGGGTCGGGCATAGATAGATGTAGCCGTTGTTATGTCGTAAGCAAGAAGGTTTTTCTAAGTAAATTTTCATGTTTTGCATACATGTGAAATCAATCGAATTCGAAGTTGCCTTATTACTAATCTCTCCTTTTACTTCCTCTCTTCTTTTTCTTTCCTCTTGTTTTGAAATCTAGATTACTTTCCAAATTTTCAGAAAAAGAAAATCCCACCAGAAAACCCTACAAACTTATGGCACATAAATTGACAATAAATATGACGCATAGTTATACAAAAATGAGAAAGTATGTGAAAATATAGAATTAAGGTTGTAATTAAATTGTTGGAATTTACGATCACTCGACATTAAATGAACGAATCGGTTTTAAATCACATGCTAATCCATTAATTATTAATTTTGAATTCGATTTCTTTTTCCCTTATATTCACGTTACCTTCTAGCGGATTTTGTTTCCAGTTGATTCGGTTCGTTCGCCTTCCAATTTTCTGACGGGTCTCTTTTGATTTCATTAAAGAGTCGAGCCCAGCTGACCCGCGTTTGCGGCTAATAAAGAGAGAGTCCGATCTTACTAGTAAAGAAGTTATGAGCCTCTCCGATCAAAGTTGGCAATACCTTTTCCATGCAGCCGAGCATCGACAGATGTACCCCATGCAAGCCTGCCAATTTTGGTCATGTAATGACATATCCATGCGGACTCAAAAAAAGGATTAATACCGCGTAATACTCTAAATTACATTCACTGTGAAATATATATCGCAAACCCTTTTTGTGTTGCTAAAAATCCTAAATTTGCCTATTACGACATAAAAAATCCTAAACTTAAAAAAACTTCAAACTTAAGATGCGTTTACTACAACTTTAGAGGAATGTCTTTGGAAAAGTACACATGCCGTTGGACTAAAAAGGTTTGCTTGGTAATATGTATTTTAAAAACACATTAGAAAACAACTTTGATGTGAATACCATTTGTAAAATTATACTTTATAAAAGGTTTCTGTTAATTATTTTAATTAAAAAATATTAAACTATTTGCCGGCGAAACTCAATCTTGCCAACGAGGGTGGCGGTGGCTGGTTGGTGCATGCCGGTTGCTCACCAATGGCATGCTGACCGTATGCCAATTTGTCAAAATATATCATCTGATTGGAACAATTTGATTATTCCAACTATACTAGTGGGCTTTTTGTAGGTTTCGAACAATCGGTACCATTAGAGCATTGGTCGAATCTGAGAGTGTCGTTTCTGCTGCAGGAACACTTGCATCCTACCCCAAGGTATTGACGGCCATTAAGGTCATGCTGTCACAACCTCCCGCAACGACATAGTTTTGCCTGCAGAAGTACCTAAAAATGTCGTTACTAGCCCTTAAGTTGAATGGGGCGTCCTGGTTGGCCTTACAATTAGGATGTGAGTACGATATTGGCCGGTTGACGTTAATGAAGTCTGGGGAGTTTGCATTAGGCAGCGAGATATTCAACACCGCCACGCTCAATTTCTGAAGTACCGGGATGCTGGTTTGCCCAGCATTCGATCTCGTACTAGGGATTGGGACCAATTCCAAAAAGATGCGGAATGTCTATGAGATCGCCACGTGTCTGGACAGCATTAATGATGTGAGTTGAGTTATAAAAAGGATTAACTCACGCAAATCAAGGATGGTAAGGCACAATTTTGATTGCCGGTGCCAATCTTTTACTAACCTTTAGCATCAAGGATGCCATGCATATGTATACGTATACGTATAGGGTGCGTTTCGGTTGAATTTTTGGAGGAATGTTTTTGAGAAAATATGAAAAATTTTCGGCTAATTAAAGGAGTTTTCGATGTAAATGATGTGTGGTAAAAATTATAATCTATAAAGAGTTTTTGTGAATTTATTCTTTATAAAAAATTTCAAACTAATTGCCCGTGGAACTTAGCCATTGCCTTGTGATGGCAATGGCAGCTTGTCGGTTGCCCATTGGTGGCTAAGGCAAAATTAAGGTTTTTTTGGACATTTATGAAATCATGAAAGTTAAGCGAGGGCAAAGTCGAAAGAAAAAAATATTTATTTGCATTCCGGAAATGTAACATTTCAAAGTATCTTGAGTTTCCACAGCCATTAAGGGTGGAGCGGGTTTATGACTTGTAATACTTTTTTTCCTCTGTTTTTATTTTCCACAACCTAGTTAATGAATAATAGCTTAGATGAGACTTTGGAAATTTATTTAAGTCGAAGCGTATTTACACAAGATTATTTTTACATAGTCGGTGTACTGTATAATTTTTCTAAAATCATGTTTGAATAAAGATAATGAACATTTTGGAAACATTTGGAAGTTTTGAAGAGCAATATTAGGAAGGTAGAACATTGATATGCAGAAGTTGTTATACACTATAATAATGTGGCAAGGAACGGATTTTTGTGTGTAGATGTTTGTTCAGACTTTTGGCACGATTGAGTTGGATTACTTAGGTTTTGACTTATAACTTATGCGAAATTCGTGAAATACTTTGTTGGATTACTTATGTTCTAACTTATGATTTACATGAGATTCGTAAAATATTTTGTGAGGTCAGGATTTTACCTACTTAAGAAGGATTTTCTTGTTTGTGAAATAAATGTCAAGGTTGAAAAGAGGAATAAAATGCAACTGAACACGTACGTACGTACGTACATACATATTTATGATTTTATAAAAATCTATTTTGTAATTTCTTTTTAGGATAAGTGCATAAGAAATATTAAAAATTATTACGAAAATGCAGTTAAATTTTAGAACATTCAAAAAGTATAATTGAGTCTTAAAACTTATCACGAAAATGCAATCGAGTCCTAAAATTTTTAAAAAATATAATTAAATTCTAAAACTTATCATGAAAGTGTAATCAAATTCTAAATCTTTCAAAAATGTTATCAATAAAATAACTTGATTTAATCAATTTGATAAATTTTAAGATTTGATTATATTTTTAAAAAAAATTTTTAGGACTCAATTATATTTTTTTATAAATTTTACGATTTAATTATATTTTTTTAAGATGTTAGGATTAATTTGTTTGTCGATAGATTTTAAGGCTTGCAATGTAGTTATCTTCTTCTTGTTTCCCTTTGCAACGCTAGCTCCGTTTCGAACCTGTCGCTGGCGCTGGCGCTCACTCTCTCTCCTCTCTCTCTCTTCCCCTCCAACATCGCCGCATCTTCCTCCCCGCCATATTTCTCCCTCGCGAAAAACAGAAACACGCCATCTCTCTCTCTTCAATCCTAACTAATCATCTTTCTCTCTCCTCTCCCACCACTGTCCCCCGCCGAGTTCTCCCCCCGATCTCCGGCCGCCGCCGATGCTCCTTCCGTCCCCGCCGCACGTGCACGCGCTCCACTGCACCGTCGGTTTCGATTCCTGAAGGATTTCCTTTCTCGCCAGCTCTCCTCGCGGTCGCCATGAGCGGGGAGAAGATCCGCGGCCACCGCCGCTTTCTCTCTGTTTCGGTGTCCTTGGTCGTGGTCGCGCTGTGCTCGTCGCCGTTCCTCGCGCGCGCTGCCGACGAGGACGGGGACTCCGCAGGCGGCAATCAGGCGGCCACCCAGCTCTTCGCCCAGCTCTTGTACAGCCAGGTCTCCAATTTCACGTCCGTTTTCCGCGGCGACATTGCCAAGAATTTCGGTTTCTGCATTCAGGACGCGTGAGTTTGCGCTCGCTTTTCTCTCCCTCGTTCTCATCTGCTTTTGACAATGTCGCTATCTGTTAGAAGATAATATTGATGCTTCCGTAGAGATAAATCGTTGGATAGGCTCTATATTCTGAATGTAGTAAAAAGAAATCAATCAAAATATGCGCGATCCATGTCTTCTCACATGAATGCGGTTATAATTGATATGTCTGCTCTGTTGGAGGGAGTCCTCCAGGTATTAGTTTTCCATCGTCAAAATCTACACATTTGTCTATCGAAATTCATTTGTTAATCTTGAGTATATGTGAAATTTTCGGTTGATTTTGTCTTGCCAGGGATGCTGAGTGGAATGACGCATTCAATTTTACCTCAGACTTGACCTTTTTAACTTCTTGCGCTCAAAAAATGAAAGGTATGATGATGATCATCTCGCAAATGTGCTCCAAGAAGAGCTGTTCATTTCAATTCTTCTATCTTCTTCCGTCATAGAACTTTCCCATAATTTTATCTTCCTGCTTCCTTCTTGGCAAAGGCTTGCGCAGAAATCGGTTGGAAATCTTGAAAATTCTTTCTGTTATCTGGAGACTATATATTGCTTTATGCATTTCAATCTTTCTTTTCCGTTACGCACCCTTGAACTCTCTCGCAAAATATCTAGAATGTCAAAGAAAGATACATGAAGTATCTAGGAGAAATGAGGAGGTGAACAAGAGCATGTCCATAGTTTCTACATTTGTCCCAGGAATATCAATGCGGATGTTCTTATGAGGCTTTAATAGTGGTGCTATATTAATTGTTCGACAATGAGTGGTCCCCAAGCTCTCCTGATATCCTATTGTTCAATAGGGGATCTTTCGCAGCGCTTGTGCACGGCAGCAGATGTAAAGTTTTACTTCAATAGTTTCTTCACTGCCAAGAGAGCCAGCTACTTGAAGCCTAACAAGAACTGCAATCTTACATCGTGGGTTCCGGGATGTGAACCAGGATGGGCTTGTAGTGCTGGTTCCGATAAAAAAATCAACCTAAAGGATTCCAAGGACATGCCTGCTCGAACTAGCGATTGTGCTCCTTGTTGTGAAGGTTTCTTCTGTCCTCATGGAATGACTTGCATGATACGTAAGTATTGGCTGATCCATGGAACTAATATTATTTACTTCATTCACACACTCAAAGTTAATGATTCTTGAATACATTAGTTTTCCCTGACTAAAAAAGAACAAAAAAAAGAGATAATTCCAAGTCTATTCTCTCTTCCCCATTTTTGAGATTGTATAGGCGAAGATATCAAAAAACATCATGTCAATTTCTCTGTTGCAACAAAAAGAAGGGAAACTGTTGAAAGATGGAGACATTGCTTAAATATCGGTTACCAAGTTGTTTTCTCAATTCTTTTTCTCTCTTTGCAATTTCCTATGACAGCTGAACTTTCACCTGAAGCTTTGGATTTTGATTGCTGAATGGTGGAGGATAATTTTGTTGTTGAACATGCGTGTCCTATCTTTTGGTCCCTGATGTCAAAAAGCACTGAAAGAAACAATTTTGCAAAACTATGATGTGAAGCTATTAACTGTTCCTTTTCATCTGTATCGCACACCAGAGAAGACTCGTGTTCTAAAATTTTTACTTGAACTCATACAAATAGTTAGACTTTGTGATCCCATGTTACTTATGAAATTGTGATTTCTCAACGTACATTTTACAAGCCCTTGTGCTAATGGTTGCAGCCTGCCCATTGGGTGCTTATTGTCCTCTTGCCAAACTCAATAAAACCACCGGCGTATGCGATCCGTAAGCTCTAATCCTTTTTTAAAACGTCTTCTTAACTTTTGAGGCTATGCTTAGCATGCATTGATGTTTATTAGCAGAACCTTTCTGCAGGTACCATTACCAACTTCCACCTGGGCGACCAAACCATACATGTGGAGGAGCAGATGTGTGGGCAGACATTGGTAGTAGCAGTGAGGTATTCTGTTCAGCAGGATCATACTGTCCGTCTACTATCCAAAAAAATTCTTGCAGTAAGGGGTATTGAGAATTGTCCCTCATCTTACCATCACTAAAGTTTGTTGCTACATGTGCTAAAAATAATTACATGTACTAAAAGTCAATGTTTATTTTGATCTCCCCTTCTTTGCTACTAATATTTCCATTCGAATGTTTTCTTTCAGACATTACTGCAGAACAGGGTCTACAGCTGAACAAAGTGAGTACAGGCAGTGAAAGACTTATGCATCTTGTTTGATTTAAATATGCATTGCAGCATGATTTATGTAAGGGAAATAGTCAGAGGTTTTAGATAGATGCTTCGAGTCTATATAGCTTCAGTAAATCTAGAGAGATTGCCAATCCAATTATATGGAAACGAGACTTGTGGTCCACTGGTTCAACTTTACTAAGACCCAAAGGGCTTTAGATTTGATTCCCATTTTCTCCTTCGGGGGTAAAAAAAGGGCAATACTGTGGTTGAGTCTGTTATATACTCTATGCAAGTGCATCCATTCCATTGCCGGTTGAAATCTTCCATGCTAAAGGTCAAGTACTTTCCAAAGTATGTCTGTTAGAGGTTTATAGACAAATATCTTTGATAGATTGTTCCTGGTTTTCACAATATCTTAGCAACAATGACCTGGAACATCCAGTAAAAATACTCATTAGTTGATTGAATACCCTGAAAACATGGAAGAAGAAGAAGAAGAAGAAGATGCTATTTAACACTTGGGTAATGACTCGAGCGATTAGAATGAGAGATGCTTTACAGATGCTGAGGTGGATGTCTAATCTATTCTCCACTAGCCCTGTTCGTTAGAGAACCCTCATGAACTTATTTGGTGAATTTTTGCAGGTTGTTTTCAGTTTGCAAAATGTGAACCAAAATCAGAAAATCAGAATATCTCTGCATATGGTGTCATGCTTTTTGTGAGTGAGCGGTTTATCTTCCTATTGTGAATACCTCTTTCCTCCTACGTTCACTATTTTTCTGCAGATGATTACAGACCCTTCATTGTTTAAATGCAGGCTGGACTAAGTGTTCTGCTTGTTGTTATATATAACTGCTCAGACCAAGTGCTTGCTACTCGAGAGAGAAGACAAGCCAAATCACGAGAAAAAGCCGTAAGGAGTGTGAGAGAAACCGCTCAAGCACGTGAAAAATGGAAATCTGCGAGAGATGTAGCCAAGAAACATGCGCTTGGGCTCCAAACGCAGCTATCGCGGACATTTTCTCGCAGGAAATCTACAAAGCAACCAGATCCTTCAAGAGGTCTGTTTCAAGCTAAACCGGGAAGTGATGCAGCCTTGCCACCATTTCCAGGTAAGCCTGAGCAATCGTCTTCTGCAACTAAAGGGAATAAGAAGGACAAAAACAACCTCACGCAGATGATGCATGCAATTGAGGCTGACCCTGAGAGTAATGAAGGCTTTAATCTTGAGATCGGGGATAAGAATCTGAAAAAGAACATGCCAAAGGGCAAGCAATTGCATACCCATAGTCAAATCTTCAAGTATGCATACAATCAAATTGAAAAGGAAAAAGCTTTGCAAGAGCAGAACAAAAATTTAACCTTCTCGGGAGTGATTTCCATGGCGACTGATATCGACATCAGAAAAAGACCAACAATTGAGGTTGCTTTTAAGGATTTAACCCTTACATTGAAAGGGAAAAAGAAGCACCTTCTCAGATGTGTAACTGGGAAAATATCACCTGGCCGTGTTTCTGCTGTTATGGGCCCATCTGGAGCTGGAAAAACTACGTTTCTTTCTGCTTTGGCTGGAAAGGTAACAGGGTGCACCATGAGTGGCATGATTCTTATAAATGGGAAGGTAGAATCAATCCATTCATACAAGAAAATTATTGGTTTCGTGCCACAAGATGATATAGTGCATGGAAACTTGACCGTGGAGGAAAACCTTTGGTTTAGCGCAAGATGCAGGTAACTTGGTTATCTTGGCTGTCTGTTGCTTGAATTCTTGTATGGAATTATGGATTGTGTTTGACAATGGATGGAGGAAAAACATGTGTTTTATTTTGACTGGCTATGGGTTTCTCTCATACTCAGTTGCATCATCTTTAGAAGGATTAAGATGTATGGATCCCAGTAATGTGTGTTATTTTGATGTATGTCATTGCTAGATTATATGCCAGTAAAATTCACCCAATGTAAATTGGTTGCATCTAGGATGAGATCCCCTTCTTTATGCAGTTTCTCCTGGCTCTGCTCAACCTAGATTCTTACATGTACTTGTTTTTGTCATATTCGTTCAACTTCCAGTTATTTCACTCTTATTAGTGAGTATCTTAGCTAAATGAGCTGCAGATTTTCATGCATTTCCAATTCACTTTTAGTAGCTAGTGGCCACTAGAATATCTTAGTTTAAATTCACTCTTCATTCACACGTTTTTATTGAAATTTTTCCAGAAGCACAGCAATAATTTCATTGGTTTCTGATTAGTGTAGACTCTCTGCGGATCTACCAAAGCCAGAAAAGGTCCTAGTTGTTGAACGAGTTATTGAATCCCTAGGGCTGCAGGCGGTGCGTGACTCTCTCGTTGGTACAGTAGAGAAGCGAGGAATCTCTGGAGGTCAAAGGAAACGAGTAAATGTTGGTCTGGAAATGGTCATGGAGCCTTCACTTCTGATATTAGATGAGCCGACATCTGGTCTGGATAGTTCATCTTCTCTGTTACTTCTCAGAGCTCTACGGCGTGAAGCTCTTGAAGGAGTGAACATTTCCATGGTTGTCCACCAACCAAGGCAAGTTTCTGATGATATATCCTTCTACTCCTTGGCCTTTATGTTGGGCAATTTGTTGGGCTATCTACAAAATCTGTTTTATACTCTGTTCATTTATTCTAACCCGGATTATCTGCTTTTGCTCTATCCTGGAACCTAGAGCGTGGTTAATGAGATAGGCCCTTCTTTTTTTTCTTTTTTTTTTGCAGCTATGCATTGTTTAGGATGTTTGATGATTTGATACTTTTAGCCAAAGGCGGCCTAACAGTATACCATGGTTCAGTGAAGAAAGTTGAGGAGTATTTTTCAAGCCTAGGGATCACTGTACCTGAGCGGGTTAACCCTCCAGATCACTACATTGATATTTTGGAAGGTATAGTAAAACTAAGCGCGAGCTCTGGGGTCAACTATAAACAGCTTCCTGTCCGGTGGATGCTGCATAATGGGTATGCTGTACCCCATGACATGTTAAAGCTAGTTGATGGAATGTCATCCACTGCCGGTGAGGATTCAGCTCATGGAGGGAATTCTGGTGATGCTGGATCAGAAGAACAATCTTTCGCTGGAGATCTGTGGCAGGATGTCAAGTTTAATGTTGAACGGAAAAGGGATGATATACAACAGAATTTCTTAAGGACGAAGGACTTATCTGATAGGGTTACGCCTGGTGTATTGGTACAGTATAAGTACTTCCTAGGAAGGTAAATTCTTCCCTCTTTAACTACTTACTCCCACCTTTTTAGGCCAATGTTCCAGCTCTACTTGAAAGGATAATTAATTATTTTAGTTACAGAAAATGTAAATCATCTATAGATATCATCCCTCCAATGAGAAGGTATTTCATATAATGGTTAACACCAGTAGTAGTAACATGCAATGTACCGAGTCAATCGCATATGAGTGATCCTAGATTTAAGTGCCACGTAGGATGACAAACATATCATACAAGCAACGCGATTAGTTGCTCACAGCACGTCAGCTGTGTATACGACCCATAGAATACAACCCCCCTTCAATGCTCTGCCTTCTCTTTGGCCTTGCTTATATATTCTTTCAATTTGAAAGGTCATTTATTGTTAAATCCCAAAACATGCATCCTATTATTCTTTTTGTCACTCATGCTTTATTATCTTGAGGTCCTGCATATGTGGTTTCAAACACTTCAATGTGGGGTGGTATTAAGCTAGACTCATTGTGCAATTTGATTTCTTCAGAGTCGGCAAGCAGCGGCTGCGAGAAGCTAGGATCCAAGCTGTAGATTACTTGATATTGTTGCTGGCTGGAGTCTGTTTAGGAACACTTGCTAAAGTTAGCGATGAGACGTTTGGGGCCCTTGGGTACACATATACTGTTATAGCTGTGTGTAAGTATACATACTTTTTAGGATTGAAACTCCTCTTTTTTGTAGTGTCATTGAAAATGGGACATCTAACAAGGGAACTTGCAGATACATCTCCTGCATTACTAATCCAAATTTTGTGAACTTTCAGCTCTGCTCTGTAAGATTGCAGCTTTGAGGTCATTTTCACTGGACAAGTTACATTACTGGAGAGAGAGCTCTTCTGGCATCAGCGCCCTAGCTTACTTTTTGTCCAAAGACACGATTGACCATTTCAACACACTCATTAAGCCATTGGTCTACCTTTCTATGTTCTATTTCTTCAACAATCCAAGATCCTCTTTCATAGACAACTATATAGTTCTGGTCTGTTTAGTGTACTGCGTGACAGGAATGGCATACATATTTGCCATCTTTCTTGAGCCTGGTCCAGCCCAACTGGTGAGTGTTTGATAAACTACATGGACTGCTAATTTTCTGCAAAATTGCCCTCGATATTGATGATCTGTTTTTCATTTCGCAGTGGTCAGTTCTTCTTCCTGTTGTGTTGACCCTTATTGCAACACGTGAGAGTTCGGATGACTCATTCGTGAATATTATAGGAGAGTTGTGCTACCCAAAGTGGGCTTTGGAAGCATTTGTGATAGCAAATGCAAAAAGGTAACCACTCTCATCTAAATGTGCAAGACTCTGCGATGCTTTTGTACGAGATAACTGAATCCTTCTTTATTTTCTTTCTTTTTTTCTTACTGTGAAATTTCAGATATGGTGGGGTGTGGTTAATAACACGATGCGGTTCGCTCATGAAAAGCGGCTATGATCTTAACCACTGGAGCCTTTGTCTAATCTTCCTAGTTCTTATGGGCGTAGCTTGCCGTATCATTGCTTTCATTTGCATGGTCATTCTCCAGAGGAAATAGATTCAGCCAATACTTATTTGAGAAGATGGAGAAAACCAACCCTGATTTGATTGCCTTTTTCCGGGACCCGTAGCCAAAGACCTTTTAAGAAGGTGCAGACACTCTCAAATCTCGTACAGGCCTTGCCTACACAGGTAGTGGATTAATAGCTGATTGGTATGTGTGGGCACCCTGCAAGGTCCAGGAAGGAGCTTGTTTCCGATTTTTCTCCGATAGGCTGAACTGAAGCAATGGGCATCGCTAGTTTGTATATCTGTGTTGGGATGTGTTTAACAGGTATTTGTACAAAATTAGGAGATGAAACATGGAAATACACTTCCCGTAAGTTATGCTCTTGAGATATGAATGGATTTTCTGTTTTAAGTTCCAATTCCTTGTCCACAGCATCCTTACTTATGTCAGGCACGGATCGTCCTGAATCCTCACGCATTTGCAACTCCTCGTACATAGAGAGCAAACCCAGCAAGAATTTCACCAACTTTCCTTCTTCCTAGGGCTCGGTAGTCCTGTTCGGGCTCAATTATGTATTCAAGTTGGCTTCCGAGTAATTCGATGCATCTAGACGCCTGCACCTTCTCAGGGCCGGCTTTCGTGATGCCATACTTCCGTCATCTCCCACCTCGCACTCGCTCCAAATAGGGCCAGTGGAGAATTGAATTGAGCTTCCACGATAAATGGGAGACAGAGTTTTGCACTAATAACATCCGTAGGCCGAAACTAGCGATTTCTCTAATATAGTCAATTCGCCGTACAAAACGTGTCACCAATGTTAGGAGTCCGATGGTAATTTTCTTTTCTTTTCCAAAAAGTCACGGTCACCATGCTTAAGAAAACAAGAAGCCCCCATAATTTGCAAAGGTCTTCCTACCGGCTACCATCTCCACTACAGGCTACAACGTCGTGTTGTTGGTTGCCGAAGTCACCCAATCAGATCAAAATTAACAAGAGTAGAAAAAATTGAAAAAGAAGAAACGGAGAAAAAAGCTCAAGAAGAAGAGAAAATACGTAACCGCTGAAAAAGGTAGAGAGAGCTGGAGAGAGAGAGAGGCCAGAATTGCAAGCTACGTCAGAGCGAGACTCGTCCTACTACTCCTAACTCGTAATCGTGGGGGCAAAACTAATCCCCCCACAACTCCCTCGCCCGACCGGTTCGATCGAGAGACCATATGTCCCCACCACCTCACACCAAACAGCGACGGTTTACTTCTTCAATCCCCCCCTGATCTTAAAAAGTTGAAAACTCCCTCCCATCCTCTTCCCCATTCCTCCACCTCTTCCTTTTCTTCTCCCTTCTTGTCGTCGCACTCGCCCACCAGTCGTCAACTTTTCACGTATATAGCTCCAGTAATCATCACCGCCCGCCCGCCCGCCCGCCACCAACACCAACCGGCCGCTCTCCCTTCCATCCCAAGTTTCTCTCCCACCACCACCACCTTCTCCACCCCCCCCCACTAAAGCTCTGCCTCAGCCGTCGTCCCCTCCTGCTTTGACTTCCATTGCTTTTCCTCGTCGCGCCGTCGGAGGTGCAAGCTCGAGCCGCGGTGCTGCAGTTCTCTCTCTCTCTCTCTCTCTCTCTCATGGCCAGCCACGGGGATCGCTCTTCGTCGTTCGAGCTCGTAAGTGCGCGCAGTTCCTCTGTTTTAGCTCGTAGTGTGTTGCGGTGCTCTGTTTCTCGTTCGCGTCGCTTTTGGTTTCGTCCGACGGCTTAAACACAACCGATTTGTTCGGACGAACGTGTTGTTCCATCTTTTCTCGGCGTGCTTTATGTCGTGAGCATGACGTGAAGAGGAAACGTGTTGCTTTTCTTCTCCGAGTTTAGAGGCTCATGACGACTTTAGTGTCTGGCATGATTCGTTGTCATCGTCAGTTTCAGTAAGCAAGAGAAACAGGGGAAATTCTAATGACTCTCCCGCTGCGAATTTTGCTTATTGATGCAATGGTTGTTGATCGCGCAGAGAAAGAAGCAGCTCAACAAACGGCGAAAGAAGGAGGAGCTGGAGAGAGAGGTAATTTACATTAGATTTGGGAACCCGTTCTTCATTAATTTAAGGGATCTGAACTAAAATTAGAGAATTACTCTTCTTATCAACCCATTACAGCAAATGGTTGGCTCCAGCAAGTTCGAGAAATGAACTGTTTGTGCCGATTAAAGAA
This sequence comes from Corymbia calophylla, assembly GCA_014182845.1. Lineage (NCBI taxonomy): Eukaryota > Viridiplantae > Streptophyta > Magnoliopsida > Myrtales > Myrtaceae > Corymbia > Corymbia calophylla. Next base: position 23,282,127 of record CM024694.1, on the reverse strand, counting down.
GAGATCAAAAGGCTTAGATCACCCATAAAATTGCAAGATCTCCAGCCAATTTCTAACCCATAACATAACATCAGATGCTCCTCCAGATTTACCAGCTGGAGTTCATTCCATAGATGGCAGAGCATTAAAAGGAGAACTAAATATTGGACCGTACCTGTCCTTTCGCCCACTACGCATTTGCTCCAGTTTGTCAGACACTTACAATAACTCACTTCAAGAAAGAGAATTGACATGCAATGCAAATTCGGTGGCATTTTCCCTTTGTTGCAGTTAAGTATGTGATTGTTCTGTTGATGTATTTCGCTTGGTAGGTTTCGATGCTCCAACTCTTGCTGAGTCAAGAAGAGAAGGTGCATGAGATCCTGGAGCGCGTCCGGTCCCGAAATAATGGGTCGACCATCTTGATTTCCGAATTTTCTTCCACCTAAGGTTACGTCGATGTTCTGAATTTCTTTTCTTTTTGACAGAATTATTGGATTGTGGTGTAGAGAATATGTTTGGTGTTCAAGCCTTCAAGGACAGGAATGCATCGCAGCATGGGCTTTGATATCATAGGGTCTAGCTTGTATAAAACTTAGCCTTTGTCTGACAAAAGAGTTGAGAATCAGCCTTAGCAGTACAGTGTATGGTTTAAAGTTGATTTGGTACATCGCGATCCATCCATCTTTGGAATAATAAGTACTGCAATGCCTATGAAATATTATGAAAGTAGTTCTGACCGTCTATGGAGAGCCTACTTGAATTCTGTGTTTGATTCACTAGCCCATTACCTTGTTGTAAATAAGCGCTTTTTGATCGTCTCACTTATTCAGAATTGTTTTTGAAGATAATATGTTCCAATGCATGATTATCAGCACCTTTGCCGGTGTAGTAACTTGATTAAATCTCCATTAGCGCAAAAGGGAACAAAGAGTTTGTTTTAAGGGGCATTAAGACATTATTTGGAAAGAAAACTATCTTTGAAATCCTTGTTTGTTATACAGATGAAGGAGCTATTAGCAGAGTTGGCAATGGTCGAGGACGAGATAGTCCGACTCGAAGGCCAAATAAGCCGACTTCAAGCTAGTTTGAAGAATGAAGAAGAAGCTACCAAGGAAGCAAAGTCCAGACAGACGAAGATACCTGAATTTCCGAGCAATCCTCATCCTGCTTCAGGCTATCCATCGTACACACCAAGTCCGAGCCCCTTGAACAGATTTGTTCCCGAGAGGATGACCTTCGAGACCAAAGCATTGCATTTCATAAGCAAAGCCATCAAAGGGGATTACAATCTCAAGGACTTTACTCTGATTGAGAAAACGGGCAATTCAAGACAATTTTCTGATCAGAAGGAGAATCATTTCCTCGAAGATGTTAAGTTTCACGACAGGGATATGAGAAAAAACCGGATGCTGAAGCCGACCTTGCCATTGCAAGACCTAAGACACCCTACACCTATGGTAAAACCAATGCATCTTTCATAATCAATCCATTTGTTTTTCAGATGAATACACACCACCCCACTTCAGCTTATCACGAGACAATGTTCGATCGATATCCACAACCATCCTGAAGCATTTTTGTTCTTCATTAAGTCGAGATGACTTTCTTTGCAGCCGAGGGAACGAAGGCAGGAGACCCCTCTGAAATCGCCACCCATGTTCATGCCGAGTCCAATGAAAGTAGAAGACAATAAGCAAAAGTGGGAACCCAACAAGCTCTCTGAGAACATCATGAAGTGTTTGAACTTCATTTTCATAAGGCTACTTAGGACATCGAAAGCAATGGAATTAGAGAAGTCGGGTCCAATTTCCCGGTCCCTGAACTCAGCTCTTAACTCAAGAAGCTTCAGAGTTGACACCGGACTGAGTTCAAGGCAACAAGATCCATACGGCGTGTTTGATATGGAGGAATCTATCCCGAGAGACGTTGGCCCTTACAAGAACCTTGTCAGGTTTACCGCGAGCTCCATGGATCCCAAGTGCATTTCTTCCTCTAGTAACGTTCCCTTACTGAAGAAGTTGAGGTAAGAAATTTTTCTGCTGAAAAAACTTTTCTACGACTCTTCACTTATAACTCCAATTCTCAATCTGAATGTCTGCAGGGACTTATTGAGTCATCTCAAGACGGTGGATCTGAGATTCTTGACAAATCAACAGAAGCTGGCATTCTGGATCAACATGTACAACGCTTGTATCATGCATGTATAACTTGATAAACAGAAAATTTCCCTTTCGGTTTACAGATTTCGCGGCATATTGTTGTGCGGTTTCCTTTTCCCGTGTCTGTATATATCCTGGCTTTTATTTGTGCGCGATTTTTCTTACAGGGTTTTCTCCAGTACGGGGTGCCTTCTACTCCAGAAAAGCTGCTCGCACTGGTGAACAAGGTACAGTCGTGGAATTTCTAGTAAAAAGTTTCACACTTCTAATACAGATCAATGCAAGATGCATCCCTACTTATGCTTTTGAATTCAGGCTACCCTCGACATAGGAGGAAACACGATAAACGCCCAAGCGATGGAGCATTTCATCTTGAGGAAGCCTGCAGCTTCTAAATTTAAGGAGGTGATGATCGCTGGGCCGGTGAATTCGAAAGTGACAGCATTCATGTAAATCCGGCATGACAAGGCTCCCTTCTTTTCTGCAGGTTCACAGAAAAGTCGAAAAGGATGCCAAAGAGGAGTTAGTCCGAGAAGTCTACGGGCTAGAGGACACGGATCCTAATGTTGCTTTCGCTCTCTGCTGCGGAACCCGTTCATCCCCTGCTGTGAGTCGCTGACCGACAATGCATGCACATGTGATCGGAACGATGCGAAGTTCTCGAATTCTAAGGAAACCCCGAAACTTTGCAGGTGAGGACGTACACGGCGGATGGGGTCACGGCCGAGCTGGAGAAGTCGAAGCTGGAGTACCTACAGGCCTCGGTGGTGGTCACGACCACGAAGAGGATCGCGTTCCCGGAGCTCCTGCTCCAGAACATGCCCGACTTCGCGGCGAGCCCGGACTCCCTGGTGGAGTGGGTCTGCCACCAGCTGCCCACGTCCGGGACCCTCAGGAAGTCCATAGTGGACTGCTTCCGGAGCCACGGCAGCGGCCAGGCGCCGGTCTCGGTCCAGAAGATACCGTACGACTACGAGTTCCAGTATCTCCTGGCCATCTGATTCAACATACTTCCCTGCCAGCGCCATGTAAAAATGTAATAAAACCGAGACGCAAAGGGCGGAGACTTTCCTGCTCTATTCAAAGCGGAAAGAGAAGCGCAATGCGTATCATTTTGTACTCAACGTCAAGTCGGACCGCCTGATTTTCCCGGTCTGCTATAAATGCGTGCCCCCATCAGTAATTGCAATTATTATCGCGACTCCCTGGTCGGGCCAACCGTGCTAGAAAAGATCGAATCCATGGGGACCCAAACGATCACCGCACACGCGTTTAGGTTTCATCTTTCCCCTCTTTTCGAGCGGAAAGATAAGCAAAATGCCTATCATTTTGTACTCGAGATGAAGTCAGACTGCCCCATTTTCCCAGTCTAACCATAAATGCGTGCCCTCTTTTGTCATCTCGATTGTCAAGGCAACTCCCCGGTCGGGCCGACCGTGCTCGAAGAAAAGATCGACTTCATGAGGACCAAAATAACCACCCCCACAACAACAAGCGTTTAGGTTTCATCTTTTTGACTTTTCTTGTTTTTCACTTAAAATGATTTAATTAATGATGAGTAGACCGCTCTCTCTCTTTTCTCCCTAAAGGCCGAGAACCGTCACATCCACGTTGAGTAGCGAAATTGAATGAGACAGGACTTGAGAAATCAATTCGATTGACCAACGACACAGGTAAGCAAGAGCTTTAATGCAGGGACATGGCGATCCTCATCGTTAGTTGGTCCAAACGCCACCGGAAGATCTGTCTCCTACGTTTTCTTGTTCGGTAATTTTCGGTATTCCCACAATTCGATCCTCTAAACTTTATTATGTGCAATTAAGTCCAGTATAACTAATACCGTCGAATTATGATTTCTTCTTTTATCTTTTTTCCTTGTTTTTCAGGGATTGTTTTCTGCACATTTGGCGCCACATTAGTTTGTGTCACAAAATTCAATGCCACTTCAGTAATAAATTTGACGGTTTGATAGGGTAGTCAGTCGAATGATTCAATTGCACAATTAGTAAAGCTGAGAGGATCAAATGGCACAAATTCAAAAAATAAGACAAATCAATTGAACATAATAAAAAATTAGAGGACTGAATCGCACGAATGCTGAAGCTCAAAAGACCAAATCTAATTGGCCAAAAAGAAAAGACTAAAATCCTAGCTCAAACAAAAACTACTTAAATCAACATATGGGCTAAAAGGATAAATACACTAGAAATCTTAAAAATTTTCACGAAAGTGCAATTTAATTGTAAAAATTTTAAAAAGCACAACTAAATCCTAAAATTTATCATGAAAATGTAATTGAGTCTTTCCTAAATTATATTTTCGTGATAAATTTTAGAACTTCTAATAAACTTATCCCTAAAGAAAAAAGGATCCTCGTTCGTTGGTCATTTCGAACCCCCCCAAACAAAATTATGATTTCAAAGAAATCATGAGTAATTTTCATAATTTACTAACCTCTAAAATTGAAAAAGTAAAAAAGTTACTACCATATTATGGATCGAAATCTTTAGCTAGTCAAAGATAAAAAAACGCCTAAAAGCGGTATCGGAAGCCTAACCTTAGGTACACGACTCACCCACGCTATCGGAAAAAAAAAAGAAACACTTTTTTGCATGGAAAAATCAAACCATTCAGACTTAACTAACAAGCAATCGACCCACGAAACACTAAATTGATATATAATTAAAAAGGGTCCAATTCCCATCAGAAGCCACCACTTCCTATCCAATTCCTCCAATAATTAAATCTAATCTCGTTCGAAATTCGACAATCGTTAGAACCCAAATCCAGTCCCGTCACATCATGCTCTCCCCCTCCCCCTCCCCTCCTTTTTCAATTCCAAAATTCCACCACCCCCATCCGCACGAAAAATTAATATAAAAAATATATATAAAAGCCCTACGATTAGCCTTCAGGAATCAAGATCCCGACAAGAAATTATTCCCGAATTAATTTAAAATTAATGAAAAACAAAAGTTACAAAACAAATCCGCGTGGCCACCAGCTGCCAAAGGAATTCCCGTCGTCAGACCTCTCACCGGGGTCCTATGGAGACCGATATGTTGGTGGGCACCTTGATGCTATTGGCCCAGCTCTCGGATTGCATGTACAGCTTCGACACCTTCCCTTCGACCCGACCCATGTCGGGCCTCTTGTCCGGATCCTCCTCCACGCACTCCAGCCCCAGCCGCACCAGCCTCTCCGCCACCTCCACCGGGAACGAGTCGCTCAGCCGCCTGTCCACCCACTTCCTCAGCCTCCCCTCCACCCCTCCTCCTCCTCCTCCTCCTCCTCCTCCTCCGCCGTCGAACGCCGCCCTCGCGGTCTCGATGATCGACGTCCTCACGAACTGCTTGCTCTCCTTATCGTATTTATACTTGAACGGCTCTTCACCTGGGAAAACGAAAAAACAAGTGTTTTTGCACGTTCGATGCGATATTAATGAGTTTGAAGAATTTGATGAAATATCAAAATGGCCGACGACGATTCCTGCATTTCCCCACCTGATAGCAGCTCCAAGAGCACCACCCCGAAGGAGTAGACATCGGACTTCTGGGTCGCGACCCCCGTGACCCGGAACTCCGGCGACATGTAACCTCGGGCCCCCTCGAACTGCATTCTCCGGCTGTCCGAACGCTTCATCTGCCGCGGACTCGACGTCCCCTCGCCAGCCCCCTCCTCCGTGATCTCGCCTCCGCCGCCCTCCGCCTCCGCCGCCGCCCGCCGCCCGATCCCGGAGCACGTCGTTCTCGTCCTCCTCGCCGCACAGCTGGGCGGTCCCGAAGTGGCAGATCTTGGCCCTCAACGACGGCTCCGTCACCACGATGCTGCTGGTCTTGATGTGGTTGTGGACGAGGATCATGTTGAGGCTGGTCTTGTTGTGGATGTAATCGAGGCCGTGCGCGACGTCGGCGGCGACCTGCATCCTCGACATCCAGGTCCGGAGGACTGTGAAATTGGGCATCTTGGGGTTCCGCAGGCAATCGGAGAGGCTGGCGCCGTCGACGAACTCGTAGGCCAAGAAGATGTTGTCGCCGGAGACGGAGGCGCCGAGCAGCTTCGCGATGCTGACCAGGTGGCTCCGGCAGATCATCCCGAGGATGTCCCCGAGGCGGCCCATCTCGATCTTGCGCCTGAACTTGCGCCGGAAGACGATGACGTCCTTGCCGCGGAGGAAGCATCGCCAGGAGGAGGAGGACGAGGACGAGGAGTGGTGGGGCTTGGCGAGGAAGTTGTTGGTGGCGGAGCGGAGCTCGGAGAAGTCGTAGATGACGGGATTGTCCGGGAGGGAGTGGCGGAAGCCGGAGAGGGAGGTGCCGCTGGAGATGGAGGAGGTGCCGGTGCCGGTGCCGGCGCCGGAGGAGAGCTTGGGGAAGGAGGTGGAGGTGTAGTAGCCGCCGCTGGAAGAGGCGGAGGGGGCCAGATTGGGGGTCTGGGACGGGGAGAGTCTCGGGGAGGAGGAGTGCCGTCTTCTCGTGGGTTCGGTCGCTTCCACTGCCATTTTGGTCTTGCACATAAAAACGGTCATCAAATTGCCAAACAAGAAGAAGAAGATGAGATCGAGATGGGCAATTGTCGGTGGTGGGTTTTGGAGAGTGGGCGAGTCATGGGTTGAACTCGGCGGGGGCTGCTACCAAAAATTCGCCGGGCGAAGGAGGAGGCGGCGGCGGCGGCGGCGCAGGACAGCTGGAGGTAACTGGTGTTATTCCCAGGGATGATTTTCCCTTCCCTTTCTGAGGAGAAAAAAAGAGAGCAGGGAAGGACGAATCGAGAACGAACGAACGAAAGAGGGTCGACGAGATGGAGAAAGGGTAGTTGCCGATCCGAACGGTGAGGTGTCTCTCTCCTTCACGGCTTTTTCTGGCATCTGGTTCGACCAAATCGATCGTCGTTGTCGTCGTCGTCGTCGAACCTTATCATCGTCGCAACAGCAGCAACCCACGAAACAAAGATGGTCTTCCCGAGGGCTGAGGAGGGTACCAGGCCACGAAAGGAATTACCTTTGAAGTATTAAAGCTATAGTGAGCATGCGGAAAGATAAATAAAAAACTAAACTTTACATCATCTTGACACTGGTGATGGGAGTTCCCTGAGAAGAAATATATATATATACATACATATATAATGTCGTGGAGATTTCTCCTACTGAACAGATTCTTCCTCCCGGTCTCTTTTTATTTTCACTGAACTAAAGTTCAAATTCACAACCATCTTGCGCCAGATTTCACCCTTTCTTCTTCTCTCTGGCTACGCAAGAAACAGGGTGCATGCCTTTTCTCTTTTCCATGCCGGGCTTGACTTAGACAACTTCATTCATTTGTTTGTTTGGCTATGGTCAAGACGCCAATTGCTTTTGTCACTTCAGGAATCGGGCGATTTTCCACGAAAGAAAGTTGGTAGGGGTTAGAACTTTAATGCACGAATTATTTCTTCCTTTAATCGCGTCGGTTCCCAGCTCTCAACCGCGTGTTTGACATCAAGTTCTTACTTTTACTGGTTCGTGTCTCTCCTTAATCTAGAAAATTCGAAGCCACAATGCCATCTCCACTTTTGCTCGAAATCGGAGTTTGTCCCTTTGCTTTGTGTATCCAAAAATTGTCCGAGTACTTTTTAAGAAATTACACCGTTCGGTGGTGTTATGATTAATTTCCTTTTTCTTTTCCAATCATTTGTTACTGATTCAAAATCACTAGAACAATTGAGTTGGAAAATCGAAATAGGTGGATCGTGACCGAAAAGCTTTAAGAAGACAAGGAAATTATGATATTGAATTGATTAGGGATTTCGAAGTCTGAAGATATTTTCAAGAAAATGAGATATTATTTTTAAAATGTAACAAAAAGAGTTCCATGCACGCTCCCAACATCGGCATTTACAAGATAAAATAAAATGTGGCCGCATTTTTTAACGATGTTAAGTCCTCGTCCACGATCTTTAACGGCATCAAGTCCACAAAGGTTGGCCTTTGTATAAAAAAATTATAGTGAAAATGTTGAATTAAAAGGAAAAAAATTAAGGTTTCCATCCAGCTAAGCAAGTCAAATCCGAAGTCGAACTAAAATGATTAGTCCTCGAAACATATACCCGCACGGATATGTATTATTATCTTTTTGTTGGGGTACTCAAGGGTGCAATCACTGCGTGGCTCTTGACTCGGAATCTCCCTTCTTTCGATGTTGGGCATTTTCAATTCTACGTAAGCGTCCTCTACGTAGGTACTCCCAAACTGTGACGCAGGCATTTAAAATAGAATCTGCCAAGGGTGATTTCGAACGGCTGTGTTTATGTTAAGGAAAGAAATTTTTGCAAATTAATTTTTAGAAATTTCACATATTTAATTTATTGAAAATTATAAGTTAACGGAATACCATTTAGGATAGAAAAGAATGTGAATGTTTAAAATTAGAAAAATGAATTTACTAATTAAAAAAGGAAGAAATATTTTCTTGAGAAATGGTTTTTTGCAAAGTATTTTTTATCATAAACTCTTTTTCTAAAACAAATACAACTTTATTCTCGGTGTAAAGTCGGGTAAACTATTAAGCCGGCGTAGCGAGAGTGTGAAGTGAGGGCACTGCAAATGCCGTCACAGCCGCGATTTCGTGATGGGCCGAGGTGACGGTGCAAGCGAAAAGAAGCTGACGAATTTCGTTTTGGATTTTATCGTAGGATAAAGATAAAGATGAGGGTTCTCTTTCTCACTACGGATAATGATGTTCGCCGACTCGAGGGATCGTGGCCAAGCTTTTGAACTTGATTTTCTTCTCTCTTTTTTCCTTTCGGTTGCTCCAAACGGTTGAAACTTCTAGTGGGTCGAATCGATGTCTCTTTTGGTGGGGCGGGGGAGAGAGAGAGAGAGAGAGAGAGAGAGAGAGAGAGAGAGAGAGACCTTGAGGGGCAGTCAATTTGGGTTAGAATTTGGGTGAATCGGTTTGCAATTTGCGATTTCAGTTGTGGCGGCTCAGTGCGCCTCCGTCCCACGTTTGCAGGCAAGCTCAAGTCAGAGGTTTTAACGGGCCCCAAAAAAGAAGTCAGAGGTTCCGGCAATTTTTGGTCTTTGTGGATATCGGCATGTCGATACATTTTTATGCCTAGAGGCTCCTTCCGATTCATTTTTAGATGACAGAATGTCCAGAGCGGATGATATGCTCACAAACAGAGACCACTGGCAACTTCACTGATTGCATCTTCACTTAGATTCACAAAGATAAAAGTGGACATCCAGGGTGATCTGATAAATTGCAAAAACACTTTCTAACGAGTGGTACTATTCAAAGTAGAGTCTGCCACATGGTGAACACCAATTTTCGTATACCCCATATATATTTATTTTTTTTTTTGATGAACTCGAGATTGAGTTCGACACCAGATGATGGATGGTTATGGTAGACTCATCTTGCAGAATGCATCACGAGTGGTTTAACAACAATGCTACAAAGACCACGGCCATGTTTTAGCGATATCCAGACGAGGCTAGACCTTCAATGGTCATAGTGTCTCCACTTGGGAGTCTTGTTGCGACACCAGTCTATTCTTCCAAAACTCAGATGTGCTAACAAGTTCAAAAAGGGATGGCTGGTAAACCATATTACCGCCAAAAGGAAATGAAGAAGGTCCCTGGATCACAAGCCGTAATGAGAAGATAAGGTTTTCAAATGCACCGGACCATCTGTCACAGCAGACTAGACTTCAGAAGCCGCTATTTACCTTTATCTTATAATACATGCATATGTTACAAAAACTCTTAACTAATTCTGACCTGCTTACAGATGTGTTAATCTGTCAAATCATCGTCAAAAAAATCAAGATCATCATCATCAGTAGTAACAGCTCCACCAACAGAATTAACTTCAAACGGTTCAATGACATGAGCCAAAGTGACCATTTCTACAGGCTGCTTTTCTTCATTGTCATTCTCATTAAACGTCTCTTCATTGTCATCCACATAAAATTGCTCCATGTCATTGTAAACAATCTCCTAAATCAAGCCAAAAAGATTCAAAATTCCACAACTTCTAGAATCACAAAAATTTTAATGAACAAAAAACTCTGTTTGAGCTTACCTCATTTTCTGGCTCCGCCTGTCTCTCTGTTGCTGCAATCCAGTCATCTAATAACATCTCCAGCATCCCATTGTCACATGTGACCGAATCACCCGCATATCTCCCAAGTTGATGTTCTCTCAAACGCAAGTTATAGTGAACATAGGCTAGATCATTCCATCTCTTCCGGGAAAGACTGTTATGCCTTTTGCTGTGGACTTGATCAAATATACTCCATGTATGTTCGCATCCAATAGAAGAACAAGTTTGGCTCAGTATACGTATGGCGATCCGCTGTAGATCAAGGCAGCTTATCCCATGTTGTTGCCACCATGCAGCTATTGCAAAAATAAATCAACGGCACAAAACTCTATGAGCAATAATCTTGCACAGTCTCTATGTTGTAAAACTTATTTAACTGAAATGCTTGACCATTAATGTGTGAAGTCACTGCTGTATGACCTGGATCAAGTTCGGCCCTAGTACTTACAGCCAAATCAGTCCCAAAGTCAGCTTTTGCAGAAACAAAGTCCGGAATCTAGTAAGAACAGAATGAGACCATCAGTAAAGGAAGTTAATATTTTGAAGAGAGAAGCTTATGAGCAGCATCGATGAATAGTAGCAGAAGCCATTGTTGCAGCTTGTCAAATACTCTAACCTCGAATGACCATGATCAGTAAAGAGTCTCAAAACACGAATCACATGCATGGAATTACGAAACAAGGTCTTTTACCTGCATTGATGCAGAAATTCTTTTTGCACCATCTGGTTCTAGTCGAACGATACACTCATTTAGACCACGAATAACTTCAGGATGCTGTAATGAATAGTGCGGAGTTAGATCAAAGCTTCAAAAGTGAAGTATGATAAGAAATGATAGCCACATTAGTCTCGTACCAACACAAAATCATGATGATAACGATAAGAGGGATTAAGAAAATAGGCAGCCACATAAAGAGGATGATGGAACAATGAGCTTGAATGGCTGTCTACTACACTCCACAGAGGCCCATACTTTCGTACATCATCACCAACAATGGCTTTAATGGCCAGTCCAGCTCTATAAATGTCGTTATATACATAGGAAATTGATTGACTTTCCAAGCTGTCTATTTTTTGCAAAACTTGCATCACTGGTTCTAAAGATTTTTTCAAATACTGAATCTTCTTCCAGAATATGGCATTGAAGACAATTCTCTCCACTTCTTTACCATCGTTGCTTTTGGAAACCCCAGAAGAATGCCATTTATTTGACTGAAACATTCTCTTGAGGTCAGTTCTTTGATCAAACAGACATCCTAAGGTGAAAAAACTAGTGGAAATTTTTGTGAGACCTGGCACCAGAAGTTCCTTCCCTCCAGTATATTCTTTCTTCATAAAATTCAAGAGCCATCCAGTGTTATACACAAACTTTGTGATCTTTTTTGCTTTGTCAAAGCATTCTGCGATCCATTTTATCTTTAGAAAATCCTCCAGCATTTGATCAATGCAATACACAGCACAAGGAGTCCAGAATAAATTCTTCCTTCGTTCTTCAAGCATCTTCCCTGCAGCTCTAAAACTCGCAGTGTCTCTTGTAAGTACCTGCTTCAGGTCAAGAGGATTAGACAAAGCCCTCCCAAGCAAGCAGACAATTAACTGAAGAAATACAGCGAACGAAAAAGAAAAGAAAGGAAAAGTGAAGAACAGAATCGATGGATTAAGTACCTGGACTACATTCTCCTCTCCTATCTCGTTCACTACATTATCCAATAAGGTAAAAAGTTTTTCATAATCGTTGATTATATCAGTGGCATCAACCGAGGAAACAAAATATACACCACGAGGACAGGAGACCAAGAGGTTTATCACAATGTTCCCCTGCACATCCTTCCATGTATCAGCCATTATAGAACACCCAGTAATTGCCCATGACGCCCTTAAGTCATCTAAATGCTCCCTTATAGATGCGATCTCATCCTGAAGAAATCGGCCAGATATCAATCGACTAGATGGACCCTTTAGACTCTGCCCATATTGACCGACTAACTCTAACATTCTATGGAAGTATGGAGAATCCGCAGCATCGGCAGGGATTCCTGCATGATAGAAGAATTTACAGATTGCAGATATCACTTCCTGGCGGCTTTTTTTATCAGCACCCGCCTTTCTTTTGCATTGCTTGTGATGAGAAGATGTCTGATTTTTAAGAGAATTTAGAAAAACAGAATCCAATCTAGACCTTTTTAACAGGTGCTCAGGGCCATTCGCACTTCCTCCAGGAAACCTGCCCTTGGTAGCATTTTTGAAGTCACTCTCCAAAGCTCTATCATCAAAAGCCACTACTTCCTTGCTTATGCATTGCAAAATTCCTTCTGTCTGCTCTTCTTCCTCTTCCTCATTATCAGAGTGCAAGTAAAATGCAGATATTTCCCTGGTATCTGGTTTTCGGAGTCTTCTACCTGTTCTATGCCATTTCATATTCTCCTTCATTTTAAGATAGACATCTTCAGGAGCCTTTTCACAGTATGAAACTTCTCCAGGGATCCGGGCCAGATGTTGTTTAAACCGGTTGATTCCTCCGCTTATTATTTTCTCACAGTAATTGCATTTAACCCTTTTCTTCTTTTCATCTTGAGCCACACAATGTTCCCACCCAGGGTCTACATACCCAAGAGACCGAAGAGGGGCAAATCTTATGACCAAGTCTCTATCATCTGCTACTTTCTTGCCCTTATGCTTATACACTGAGGCTGCTTCTTCACCATCATCGTATTCGTTGGAATTGAAAGCCAAAGATGCTTGTTCATACTCAGATTGTCTTCTTTTCCGACTAGAACGACACCCTTCGAGGTTCTTCCTCATACTTGCACATACTTGTTCTGGGACCTTCTCGCAGTGAGTTACTTCTCCAGATATTTTAGCCAGGTGCTGCTTCAATCTGAATATTCCTCCGCTAACTACTTTTCCACAGTAATTACATTTAACCTTCTTTTTTCTTTCATCTTGTGCGATACCATGCTCCCATCCAGGGTCAACACATCCCGCAGATCTCATTGAGGCCATTTCTTTGCCCGCATTAGCAAGAAAGCAGAGTCAAAACTCTATTTTATTACATATGCATCTGCCATAGACAAAATATTCACAAAATACAAATGAATAACCACTTCAACAACTAAAAGTTAGCAAATTAGAAGCGCTTCAAGAATAATATCAATCAGTAAATGTTGAGTAGGTCACAACTAATGGACTTCAGTGCTTTCACGAGCTTCTTACCCCCCAGCATTATCGCTGAAAATGTCCTGACATTGAAGTAGCAACACATTTTCCTGAGCACTCCACCTCGGTTAGACTTCCAACTAACTCAAATCCTTGGATCTGCTCAGTCAACAAAGAGAGTTGAAGAGATCTGCACAAAATGAAAATGGACACCCTTATAGACTCTCCAGCAGGAATAACCAAACAAAACTCTGGTGATCATGTCACTGAGAACACCTGGGCATGTGATGTTATGCAAAAAGAGAGATAATTTCCACTCACTAAAAGCTGCTAGAAAGTTTTTGCTAACTAGTTGATCGGACACGGACAGTTACTTCTGGGACTCAACAGTTAATTGGAACAGGCAGAAGGCCGTCTCTGTTCCAAGTCATCGAAATCCTAAGCAGTGAAGGAACTTGACATGAAAACACTCTACTCCATCCAGTGAATTGTATCTTCCTAAACTAAGGCAGCTCGCAGTCATAACAAAGCATCGCCTCATTTGGATCATGCCAACCAACAACGTACGCTCGAATCAACAAGTCACAACCCTAAACGAGGATCGACCCACCGTCTCGGGCCTAGAACGATTCGCGAGGGCAAAGTGGCACCATATACGAAAAAGAACGTTCATTTACATAGCCAAATCACGTACGCAACTTCTCTTTCCATTCCTCTTCTGCACATCGCTCGAGAAACATTCCTAACATTCCTTTTCCCAATGCCCAAACGCCAATGAGATCGCCCACCCACACCACTCCTCATCGGCGATAGATAGCAGGAGGGGCCACAACTCACATTGTCGTACGAATTACTAATTCGGGACTGCAATTACTCAACCGACGCGTCCGAAATGGTCGGAGCAAGACTTGGAACAACCTCAAGTCCAGTTCGTTTCCTCACCTCGTCAGCAATTTCTTCAAGCCTGGTCATTTCCTTCGACCGAGAAGAAGCTCGGGCAAAGGTAAAGGGGCGCTTCCAACTGGTGTGAAAGGAAGAGACGGAGGCTGAAATCTGCGGAGAGAGAGATAGAGAGACAGAGAGGGAGGGAGACGTACCAGTTGCGCGGGTCTGCGTGGAGGGGGATGATCTGAGGAAGAAGACGATTCCGGTGGGAAGCCCCCTTTCGACGAAGAAGGGGGGGATTGACGAGCGCACGATAGCTGCGTAGGTGAAATGCAGGGGATTACCACTGAATGGTTGCTCCTATGTTATCTGCCTGAATATAGATATGAGTAGAAATAAAAAGGAATATACTTATTTATACACAAATGGAGATACAGCTAAAAGTTATTTTTATGGGGGAAATTCCGGCGAGTTGCCTCTTACGGTATGGTCGAGCTAAAGAGGTGGGTTTTGTCTTCAAGCGGTTTTGTTTTTAAACCCAAAATTAATACGCGCGAGAGACAAATTTATCCTAAATTAATATTCATTCTTTTATTAATTTATGAGAAAATTTCAAAAAAGAGTCTCAAGTATCCTAAATTTCTCAAATAAGAGCCTAAAGTTGATCAAGAGCATGAAGTGTCATCACTTTCTCAAATAAGGGCATGCTGTAGATCTTATTTCAAATAGAGGCATAAAGTGGATTTATGTTTATTTTAAATAAGGGCCTCACTTTTTCGACAATTAAGAGCATTTTCGTCATTTATTATTATTATTATTATTTTTCTGGTTCATCTTCTTCTTCATCACCAATGAAGCCCATAGAGCTCGGCGACCATCCTTGCTCTGTGGATGGCCTTCCACGAGCTCAGCAGGGTTGACCTCGCTAGATCTAGCAAGGTCTACCTCGCCCTTGGCCGACGGGGTCAGATGAGGCGGACCTCCCTAGATCTGGCGAGGTCGGTCTTGCCGACTCTTGCGGATGGCCGCGAGGGCTGACCTCCTCAAGGCGAGAAACAGCTTCGCCCGTCCCTCATCAGCCATAGGCAAGGCTGGCCCTTGCCAAATCAAGCGAGGGCCACCCTCGCCTAGCCCTCTGTGGGCATTGCTGGTGGCCGGCTGACTAACGGCGATGATGAAGAAGATGAACAAAAGAAAAAAGGAAAGGAAAAAAGAAAAGGAAAGTGGCAAATAACAAAAATGCCCTTGACCAATCGAAAAATATAACCGGTCGGTGCCTGTCCTTTATTTGAAATAATTATAGTCACTTTAGGCTCTTATTTGAAACAAAGTCAACTTCGGGACTTTATTTGAGAAACACAGGGCATTTGGGCCCTTTTTTGAAATTTTCCCTTAGTTTTTGCTACATTGGATAAATATGACGAAAAACTATAATTTAATATGACTGTCACATATCATCTAACTCAATAATTTGATAGTAAAATTTAACAAAAATTAACGGAATGTAAATTTATCACAAAGGTACCAATTGAAGATAAATTTATCACGTGTATACTAATTTAGAGTTTTTTGTGATATTTAATTCTTATGCTGAGAAGAAAAAATTCACACATCCGATTGTTTCGTGAGATGATTTAAAAAATATTTTTCTAAACATAATCATTTGTATCTTTTACAAAGATGAATGAGCGAAAAAATTCCAATTGTCTAATGAAAATATTTAGGCATAATTTGTTGTTGATAGCGAATCATTTTTACTATTTAATTATTTTGAGTGATAAAAACGATAATTTTTTTAAAAATATCTTTTAAATCATTCATTTTCTGCAAAACAAACGTACCATTTTAGCTTTATATATAGGACAACTCATATTTATTTGAACACACACAACATTTGATAATTAAGGATTAGTAATCAGACCGATTCAACCTCGAAACCGAGTCGATTCAAGGCTGGTTCACAAGGAAACTAGTCCTATTCTTAGTATTAAAAATTGGAAAAGTTGGTTCACAAGGATATTCGTGAGATTCCAATTCCAAAAATGAGGAATATGCCTCGATCGGTTCGGCTCTTGATTTTATATCCCAAACCTGTCGATTCCACTCGAAGAACCTGGAAACTGCAATGTCGGTTTTACAGTGGAACTTGAAACTAAATCAGTTTATTCCATCCTAAGTAAAGGTGAGTATGGTTCCAGGGTGGAACCAAAGACCTGAGAATAGGACCAGTGGGAAATGGTCCAATTCTAGGTTCTAAAATATGCATGATAGGTTTTGGGTTAAAAATTGGGGCACTTGTTCTAATGGGTAAGTTCCAGATGAAAGAAGCCTGCATCCAATAATAAGTGTGTAATCTAAAACCATTAGACTAAACTTCCATTTTTGGAATATCCATGATTGAGATTAATAATTTATTAATATTTCATAATCTTCATGTGTTTAAATACGAGTTGTGGTTAGTGGATTGTTGCAAATCGTAGTCATTATAAGTAGGAGTGAGCAGTTTTAAGTTCTTTAAAGGTTATGCTTGGAACTTGGAACTTACTCTCAGTCCATGTTCCTTATTTTTTGGAATCTAGAATCTACTCATCGAATTTTGGAATATGGAACCTAGAATTTACCCTGTTACAAGTTTCAGGGTCGGTTCCAATTTCAAATGGGTTTTTTTTTTTCATATTTAATTAAGCAAAATGAAGTAAATGCAACAATAAAAATGAACAAGAATTTTATTATCGATTGCCTAAGAACAAGTGTTCATATGCACTTATCGAATAGTATTAAGGAAATTTTATAGTTTTCAATGTATTGATTACTCTTATATTATATAGAATCATTATCTTGAAAGAAGCAATTGTCAGAACATAACTGCATCAAAGAAGCAATTGAAGTTTCCACTTGTCTCATGGTCTACAAAAATAAAATTTCAAATCATAAAATAAAAATTTAAACTAGTGGTTTCGGATTATATACTTATAATCAAATACCATAGAATATCTTAGGATTGAGTGAAAACATAGACTAAAAAAAATATAAAAAATTGTTATAGGTCATAGGTTATAGGTTTCAGGTTCTACTAACATAGAACCTAGAATTTACACATCGAAACATGTTTCATAAATTTTGGAAACTAGAATATATCTTACATACCTTAAAACCTGGAACCTATAAATTCCTATTGGTGTGGTTCTTAGATTCCAGGTTTTATCTTGGAACTATACTTACCCCTAATTATAAGTAACAATTGATTGTAATTGTTCAATTAAGAGTATATGTGGAACTTTGATAGACTCTAGAACCTTGAACATTGTAGATTTCAAGTACTTAGGCATGTAAGGTAAGTTCTAGATTCAAAAAAATTAGAGAATCTATTTCAATTAGTAAGTTTCAAGTTCTAGGTGGAACTTGAAGGGAACCTAAAACCGCTCCGGTAATATATTTTTTTGAAAATAAAATATTTATGAAAATTGAATATATTTAACATATTATCCTTAAGTACAAAAATGAATTGCATTCATATTGGACCCATGCATATTTTATATATAATAAAATAAAACCAAAAAGGAAAAAAAGGAAAAAAAAAAACAGACAAGTTCCACAGTCACTTCGATTGGTTTTTTATTCCAAAATCTAGAAACCAACTATGATATGATAGGTTCTAAGTTTTAGATTTGGAATTAAATTAAATTGAAACCAATTACCCCTAATTATATCATTGTATAAATATCTTTACATCATTTGATATTTTTTTCCTAAAGTTCATATTCTCATACCATACTCATGTCAAAATTAAGTTAACCCAAAAAGGCCATATTTTAAACTTTTCACAATTTTGAATCCAGAAATCATACATCCAAGATGCCTTATGATAGACGTGCAATTAAATATTTGTAAATGCGTTTGCGTATGGAGATATATCATGTTGACACACATAATAATACAATAATTTATTTTCAGATAAATTTGAAAATTTTAATGATTTGAAAATTCTAAACCTCACTAGTCTCCCGAATATTGAGAATCTGATATTAAATTGGTAGAACATTTTATTAAATGGGCAGAGTAGCAGGGAAGAAATATAAGGCAAAAGCATACGTCTTTATGAAGAGCATTCAAAACTTCCTCGCTCCTTTTGATGATGAAGGACAGAGATCGTGTGATAATTAGGTTACGAATGTCATGTACTATACAAAGTATTGGAGAAATTTCGCTATCACTATAATTACGACCAACTTCCTTGACTTTGTCGTACTGGGCAAGTGTCAACCCCATACTTAGTCTTTAGGATAGAGCCCTGACTGGAGCATCGTACAGGTGCTTAAAACTCCTTTGAGCCATGGTCACATTATACTTGGCAAGGATCGGAAGCAGGGCGCAAGGCTCGGAAGCAGACCCGACGCGCCTATCGACGAGAATTAAGCTTGGCTTGATTACTGGTGCCTGCCCATTTTCGCCCCATTGGTCAGCAGTGACATATACGATGTACATATCGACTGAGCCTAATATATTGTCACTTTTTTTGAAACAAAAGGAACAAGGTTTGAATAGGGTTTTAGCAAGAGAAAAAGACTACAACTCTGACTTGTATTCGCAAACTAAAATGCTAGGGTCCCAAATTGTTTATTCCGAGTAAATTTATGGAAATCAAGCAAATCATGAAGTTCAATTAGCGTGTAGATTTTATATGTTATGATTTCAAATGATGAATTTTGAAAGGAGTTGGAGTAAATCATCCATTATAAAATGGCGTTATGTTAGCTCAGGTGACATGTTTTTGGTATACATATGTTATCGTTATGAGCCATGTCAAACATAAGCATCTTTGGACAGAAAAGCTGATCGATGATTTTTATCCATCAAGCAAAAACTCCTGCTTCTTTAGGGTTGTTTGAAAATGTTGTTATTTTTATCATGCTGATAACCAATTCGTGTTTTTTCGGATCCACGAATAATTTTGTCCCTCGGACAAAAGTTCGTCCTTTTTGGATCATCCGGAAAGTGAGGTGGGGTTATTTTCTTGTGTTATAAGCTATTATTTGTTTTTTGTTTCGTTTTTTCGCGCCTGCTACAGAGCGTGCGCTCTAGTTATAGTGAAAGACCTAATTTCCTATAAAATTCTAAATTTTAGTTTGAATTTCAATTATGCTCTAAACTTTTTTATGTCTAAAAAAAAGTCACAAACTTTCACTTTAATTCCAAGTCTACCTCATATCCAAAAATCTCCACTGGTTTTTTCAAAATATCAATAGTAATATATCAATATTAGGAGGCTATTGTTATTCCACACAAAAACGCTGGTTATTATAATAAACTTCTAATTGCCCCTATTATTGGCTAATTTCAAGAAATTAGTGGCAATTTTTTAAAGCGAGGGTAGGTTTAGGATTATGGTTCAAGTTAGTGATTCTTTTTAGAAATAAAAAGTATGGGGTAAAATTGCAATTGGACCTAAAATTAGGGGTTTTTTTAGGGAATTAATCCTATAAAGAAACTAAAGGTTAAATTTCAAGGTGTTCGAGTGAGTACTTGAACTTCGCATGCTCTCTAGAATGTGTGTATGTGGGTTTTAGTTGAACATCAAGATTTTGTTCGTTTCATGTTGATTTGGATGAAAATTTCTCAAGAATGATTGCTTGAAATAATTAGCTAATAAAAAATATTTTTATTATCGATAATAATTTATATCTAATTCATTCATTTTAATAAACGATATAAACGATCATTTTAAAAAAAATATTTTAAATTATCTATTTTTCGCTAAAAATTGAAGCCTAAACTGGAAATTCGGATAGCCTTTTCCCGAGATGTTTGTACAACACATACACTACACCTCTAGGGTAGGGATAGCGATTTCCACATAATTTGTGCACGACACATACGCTGAATATAGTCAAGGATGTTGGGATTAATTTAATCATGTCAATCTTATAAATATGCCAACAATTTTATGTCTGCAGATAATCTGATGGACATGCATTCTTTTGACAATGACCTGAAATAATCTGAATAATTTGGTTTTACTAATATTTATAGAGGAATTACTTGATAAATTCTATGAGAGTAGACAAAGCGCTAGATAAATGAATTGCCTGATTAATAGTTCAAAGAAAGTGTTTGATAAATTGTCTGGAAGAGGATGTTGCAGCGTACTCTTTTTTGTTTTGGTTATCTTATTTTGCTTTAGCATTATCACGATCTCCTCAAGGCTATCCCTCTTCTTCTTTTTCCCTCCTTTGCAATTAGTGCTGAGTTAAAATTGTTAGATTAGATGATTGAGTTGTACTATTAAATCAAGAAATACTTTGATCTTTGCAGCATGGGTTTTTGAGCTACATAGATCAGCATTTCAAGAACGTTCTCGATCAAATAGCTTTTATTTACATTAAACGGAAGAATTCATCATTAACAAATGGAAAAATAAAAATTTACACAAAATACAAAAGAAATGAAAAAAAGAAAAGGAGAAAAGCAAATAATGACAATAACATGTCTAGGAAAGAGAAGAGGAGAGGTTCTTGTTTAGATTTCATTCGACATTGACGATTACCACATGGGCAAAATAAAATGTACTAGCGACAAAATGACTCACTAATGGATAGATTAAATCAAGTTAGAGAATTTGATTGCACTATAAAGTGTTTGGGGACTCTCAATCATGAACATGGCACAAATTAAAGAAGACTAAGGGCCTGTTTGGTAACGTGACAAACAATACCTGGTTCTATTCTTTTATTCTCCGAAACAAAATAAAGAACAGCATTATGTTTGGTAACTTTTTTGTTCTTGGAAATAAATTTGAAACGGAATTAAGAAATAGTAAAAAGTTACTTTTTTGTTCTCGGAAACAACTCCAGAATCAAGCCAAATCATTTTTTTTCTCTTTTATTTTATTTTTTAAATTTTCTCTTTTTCTTCTTCCCAACCGGTTGTTGATTGGGAATAGAAATTTTAGGTAGCTACGAGTTCACGTCTTGGATTGGTGCGGGGTTCCTTTATACTTGTTACTCGAGTGGAGCAATGACTGTGACTTCGTTTTGGTCATGCAAGAATTCAAATACATGAATAAAGCCATAGAATACATCAACACATTACCCATAGCCATAAGATGTGTTTCGGTATTGAGTACCGAGTTCACGTCTTTGATTGGCGCGGGGTTCCTTTATACTTATTACATGAGTGAAGTAATGAACCGTGACTTCATTCCGGTCATGCAAGGATTCAAATACATGAACAAAGCCATAGAACACATCAACATAACAAATATCAATCGACCTACCCTGAGCTTGATCGAGAGAGTTTCTTAGGGTCGAGGATATTGTGAACGATGCTAGAAAAAGGAAAAAAATATACTTACCTGAAAAACCCTCAATCTAAGAACACGAACTAAAAGGAGTTAAACGCTTTCAAATACTCAGAAACTTATCCAAAGAACAAAACAAAAAAGAATTATTTCTGAACAAAAAGTATTCCTGGAAATGGAATGATTACCAAAAGTATCCCAATTATGCTGTTGTCATAAAAAAGAGAGTCAATAATTGATATAGCCTTTTTGCCTTCACCTTTATAGCTCAAAAGCCCAAATTTGAATCATTCTTAATTCGCGCCTTCACATGCCTAGTTGGCATCATCAAAATGACAGAAAAATAGATGAATTGAACTCTTTAAACATGACACATCGTTCTATCCCAATGAAACACCTAAATGATTGAAATGAATTTTGATGCCGGTGATATCCCTAAACCGATGAGATAAGTAAGATAAGATTATCTAAGTTTCCTTTTTCATTAATCAGTAGCGCCTTCCATCGAGTTATAACTTGAAAACTTACGAGGGTCGTGACCCTTAATAATGGTCACAAATCAATAGCTCTCCCATCATCATCTCAAGAATGATGCCTTTTAATGAAGCCATTTATAAATCTCACTTAAAGTATAGAAGTATTTTTCTTTGTTTATGATACTAAGAACAAGGCTTAGAAAGAAGTGAGACTTAGGGCATGTTTAGTAACGTGCCAAATAGTACCTGATTCTATTCTTCTTCTTTTCGGAATAAAAAAAGAACACAATTCTGTTTAGTAATTTTTTTGTTTTTGAGAATAGATTTGGAACAAAATCAAAAAGTAAAAAAAAAGTTACTTTTTTGTTCTCGGAAACAATTCCTAAATCAAACCCAATTCTCTCTCTCTCCTTTTTTTCTCTTTTCTTCTCTTCTCTTTCCTTTTCTTTTGGCCGATCACTAGCCTCAACCATGGTCATCGATGAGCCAAATGCGAGTCGGTGACCTTGTTGGAGTGTCGCTAGCCCTCGACAAGACTGAGCCTCGTTGGCCTAAGCCTCGCCCAAATTTGGCGAAGTTGAGCTCACCTTGTTGGCCTAAGCCTCGCCCAAATTTGGCGAAGTTGAGCTCACCTTGCCATCATAGCCTAGCCAAATATGGGTGAGGTTGACCTCACCCAACCACATCGATGGCTTCTGAGGCTAGTGACTAGAGGAAGGAGAAGAAGACAAGGAAAAAATAAAAGAGAAAAAGAGAAACATGTAATAAAATTATTAAAAATTTAAAAGAAAATGGTTTGGGCTAGAAATTTTTTAGGATCGTACCAAACACATTTCTATTCTGTGAATAAAAATTTTGGGCAGTTATCAAATGCTTAAAAATTCGTCCAAGGAATAGAACAAAAGAAAAATCAATTCAAAGTAGAAATTATTTTCGAGAATAAAATGGTTACCAAACATACCCTTAACTCAAAACTCGAGGGATAGAGACAGGGCGCTGGTAGTGGTCCAAGGCTTGCCAAAAGAAACCATAGAGTAAAATGTTTAATTAATTAGTGATGAAAAATGGAGTGATGAAGTCATGTCCTATAAACAAATCATATCATCGAGGCAATCAAAAGAAAATTATAAAAATATTTTAAATTTATTGTATGGATACCAATTCAGTGTTAAACTTTACAATTCGATCAATTCAGTCATAAATCTTTTAACGATTTGTCAATATAGTTCTTCAAACCAATTTTGACCAAAAATCACAAATATGGACACCGGCCATTCTACATAATATGTCCATTGTTAACATGGACAATTTTTGTAATTCCATAGTTAAATTGAAAAATTTAGGATCGATGCAAGTTTATGATTTTCTTTTTTTAGTAATTATTCTGGCAATCATAGATCCTGAGGCCCATCATACATTTGATTTCGCGAACAAGAAAAAAAGCTAAACAACTTGGAAGGATCATGGTTACATTCTCATTTTCATGGCCCAGAGGCTGATATTCTTAGCCAGGCCCAAACATCAGAGTCGGACATCTCACTAGACAACTCTTCATACATTGTAGCAATTGAGTCGCATTTCTGATTTATTTGACCCGATTCTCACCGCAACAGGAGTTATCTTAGTACACGGGACAGTGCGATTGGCTTTGCTACATAAAGCTAAAATGTATGTGAAGTCATTTCGCAGAAAAAAAAAGTTAAGTTGACCAATGAAAAATAATCTTATCAAGATAAAAATTATCTAACTTTTCTCCGAGCAACTGTAAAATATTATTTTTATCCATGTACTTATCTATTCATGTCGATACTAGTTCTTTTGCATATAATATACTTCGAGAGCTGTTCTGCTACGGCATGGTTCACATTGCTTTAGTATCATTGTCCAAAGTGATCTTCCCCGATAATTTAGAACATTGATTCAGAGCCGCTATCATCTGAAAAAGAGAGAGCAAAATCAGGCCAATACTCCCTTGCTGAGATTGCACATAGGCTTCAACAATTTTAGGGAGTAAATCGACACAATTTCAATCTACCATTTTGAGATGTTGACAAATTAACAAAATAAGATCAAAGGGTTGAAAAGAAAGCATACACCATCGAATTGTCAATCTGCCGATGAACCTCAGATACGAGCACATTGCATGGGCCTCCAACTCAATATATCTCATCGTTGTGAGATTTTGTGAGACAGCTATTAACTGTTCTAAAAATTTAAACTGTTATACGAATTCATGATTTAATATTTAATTAATTTAATACTCCTTATCACGGTTAGTTGGATTTTTTTGCCTAGTACTAAGCATGGACATATTTAATTGGAGAAGCAAATAGGAATTAGAAAGATTTGAACTCAGGATCTTTAGCTCTAATATTATATGAGATTTTGTGGGGTCACTGCTAGCTATTCTAAAAGCTCCACAAAATCTTTCGCTTTGAGAGAGAGTGAGAGAGAGAGGCCCTTTGCAAGTGACTGAGCCTTTTAGCTTACTTGTAACCTTTAGAGCAATTCCGAATTTTTAAAACTGGTTTACAAAGTTGGTTTACTAAGAATTAAGTTAGATTGTGCACAACCCTTTAAATAAGGTCAAAACCATATTCAAGAACCACTTACATCCTAATGAATCGCTTAATAAAC
Organism: Corymbia calophylla; assembly: GCA_014182845.1. NCBI lineage: Eukaryota > Viridiplantae > Streptophyta > Magnoliopsida > Myrtales > Myrtaceae > Corymbia > Corymbia calophylla. Next base: position 23,257,451 of record CM024694.1, on the reverse strand, counting down.
CCTAGTGGCCACTCTTCCTATATGAGAAGGGGGGGGTAGGGGTTCAAATCCTCACATTTTCAAAAAAGCTAGGTTGGGATGATTTAGTTTCAAAGTGAGTTTTGACTCCCCCTGCAAGGAGACAATGCAAAAATTTTAAGTGCGAAAGTTAGAGTAGGACCAACTAAAGATCTAACCTCAATAAATCTAGTATTTTCCTTCACTATTATTAAGACTAAGGAGTAAGTATCAGATGGGATTAAATTGTTTTGGGTGACGTAATGTTTAAGCGATTTCGGAACCATTTAATACCTGAATTATTGGTGTGATATGGCCAAAAAAAGAGAAGAAAAAAGAAGCAAGAACGAATAAGTCCGCATGAATGCATTCGAGCACATCCTTACGACTTTAAAGGTCGTATTCGTAAGTAAGGCTAACGTACGTGGCTTCCACGCCAGCCTCCACAAAAGGTGGGCTTGGATAGCGATTTGGGTGTGAACGCCTGTGGAATAATATCTCTGAACTTGCATGCACGATGAGACAGCGGTGCTCACAGCCTTTAGTTTGGCAAGAAGTTAAGTCGACGAGCACTCCGATCAAACTGTCAAAGTGGAATGTTGCCGTTTTATCAAAGCTAATCAAGGGGGGCCGATATTAGAATTCTGTGGCCGAGAGGGCCAAGTTCGAGCGGATGGTCATTCCTGATGTTGAGATGGTGGCGGTGTGGACGGTATGGCCGTGGCCCCATGGGATCAAGTTAATGAGGTCTGGATTATACGGCTTGATGCTAACCCCTGAATGAAATTGTCCCATCGCGGCACTCTCCTGTATATTACTTGTATTTACCTGGTTTTTTAATGCTCTGTAATCGGGTGAATTGCGCTTGGAAGAGAGCGAGACGTTCCTTTCTATGTACATGCGCCTAGCCCTTTTTCACAGCGTTCTCGTGTGAACTAATTTCTCTCGTTGATCAGTGTGATTGTGACGTGAAATCATAATGGGTTTCGAGGATCAAGTAGCTTTCGTAGCCATATATATATATATATATATATTGCGAATTCGACAAATGTAAAGGAGCAAAATTTTCTCTGTTTTTTTTTAATAATTCAAGGGCACGGGTTTAGAAACTCAGCCAACTAATTAAATATCCTGCAAACATCATGAACTGGTTAAGTCTAGACCTTAGGTTTAAGCAGATAACCTTAGCCTAAATAATTAGTGGGATTTAAAGCAATGACCTCCTGTTCAAAAGTCGAAAATCTTCCAAGAGGCTCAATCAACCGCATCAATCCCGATGGGTCAATGTAAAGGAGGCAATCAAACAGAGAAGAAGTGAACGATGCGAGAGCAGCATGCGATGGTCAAACGAAAAGCATTGTATTGCATGAAGCATGTTGAATGAATGAAGAGAAACCGCACCCGATCGTACGCCAACTTTTGCCCTCGAACAAAGGAAAGGGCCTTTAGATGTAGCACGCCATCTTTCCATAAATCGATCTTTCCCCAACTTTATCTTCCTCTTTTCTTTTCTACAATCTTTGTTTTAACCGACGACTCCATGTACGCATATTCGATGGCGTATCCCACGTACGCCGCCCCATCAGTAAGGAATTCTTGATAAGAATCTAGTACATGTAGCATTATGTTTTTATTTTTGGGTGTACAAAATAATAACTTTATTTTTTTGGGGGGGGGTTTGGAGTTCTAAATAGTAAATGGAAACAAATATGCCGACAGCATCTAATGAACAAATGAGAAGACACCAAAACTCGTATCCGCCTATATCGTGTAAGCTACGTGAAGTTTTACGTCCTTACGTCTCAAAGGTCGTAATTTCAAGCCAAACGTGGCTTCCACGTTAGATGATTACGATCATCACGTTAAGGCCTTAGTAATTATTTTAGGAGAGATGCAATCATGAACCGTAACCATAAGGCATCAAAGAGATTCTACTTCTTTTTAAACACCGCTATCCCCTTATGCTAGTCTTGATATAGAGAAATGCTTATATGGCTATCATTAATTTACTGTAAGAATAATAGCATGTTCTCGGTTACAAAAAACTAAATAATAAATAATTAAAAATTATTATGGAATCCACTCTTTTAAGAATTTGTGACTTATAACTTGTTATTATTCTAACAATAGCTCGAAGATTGTTATGCTGAGAAAGTTCCTCCATATATATATCCCATCATTGTATAATGGAGGATTTTGATCAATTTTGGAGTACGTAAAAGATATTTATTCTTTTGAGGATCGAAATGCTTGCTCGTGACGCGTAAGGCACGGCTAAGGCAAGGGATTGATAGTGATTCTACGTCTGAATTCCACAAATGAAGACTACGAGTCAACAAAAGACAAATTGAATAGTTAAGCTCTTTCTTGTTTTTCAGCCAAGTTGGAGCATGAGAGAGACTCTATATAAGTACCTCCATGCTTTACTCTCTCCTCGCCAAATCAACTTGAACGTTCAATTTCGAGAGTTGAACGATGAAGTACCTTGCGGCACTCTTCTTAGCTCTTCCCATTGTCATAAGCATCATCCTCTTGTCATCTCCATCGAGTGCCGTATCCTCACCGTCCATCGGCGGATGTCAGTACTATGCACTGCCACGGCAAGTCCTACCCTAAATACCGTTGCTCGCCCCCAGTAACGTCTTCCACTCGAGCGACCTTGACGAACAATGATTTCAGCAAAGCTGGCGATGGTGGGGGCCCGTCGGAGTGCGATGACAGTTACCACAAAAACTCGGAGCTGATCGTTGCACTGTCAACTGGGTGGTATGCCGAAGGGTCTCGATGCGGGGACAGAATTAGGATAACATCTACGAAGAGCGGGAGGAGTGTAACGGCCAAGGTGGTCGACGAGTGCGACTCTATGAATGGGTGCGATGATGAACATGATGATCAGCCACCGTGTAGGAACGACATTGTCGAAGCTTCAAATGCGGTGTGGCATGCTTTGGGGTTGGACATAGAAGTGGGTGAAGAGGATATTACATGGTCCATGGCATAGAAATTCTCTCTTCTCCTTCCCCAGAGAACATCGAAAATGAGGATAAATAAGATCTGGGGTTGATGGCTGTTGACTGGTTTTCGGTAATATGTTTGAGGCTGTGTGAATAATGCAAAATAATTAGTCAGGGCAATAGAACTGTAAACGAAGGCTAAAGAAATGCTTGTACGAGAAGATAATATGCAATATGTTGAAAAGAAATAATAAGTAGTCGTATTACTGTGCTTGTCCTTTATAATATATTATAGTCTCTTGATTTATATATTTGGATAAAGGCACTCCGAGATGTTCGAGGTGTTGCAAAATATTCAATCAAATCTCTCAAATTTTTTGTGTGGAATTAGGTATCTGAAGTATGTACTTTCGTTTGAGCTGGTGGTCTTTCTGTTAAAGTTATAAATGGAGATGTTGACGTGGTATTCACGAAGGATCGTATATGGCCATCAAAATATAAGAAATTATTTTCAAAAGTTCAAGAAAATTAAAATTTGAAGAATAAAAACTAAGGAGAAGGATGGGAGATGGAGCTGCAATCGAGGCGGAGGTGGCATCGCCGCCACCCACTCATCGGCGAGGGGTCGGCATCCCTAGTCGTTGTAGGGTGAAGCTAATGTGGCCCTCGCCACCACCTCCCCTGCTGAAAAAGCAACAAGAGAGTGTGTGGAGACAAGTGAGTCAGGTGAGGTGATGAGTCTGATGACTCTCGCTAGTCTCGCCACTTGCTGGCGGTGCCCGCCATGACCTCACTACTATCGTCACTTCGGCTATGAGGGCCGCAACCCTCGTCCAAATCTATAGTGAGGGAGTGACCCTCACCCATTCCCGAGGGTCAGTGGCCCCCGCCGCTGCCTGCACATTGAAGAAGATCGAAGAGGGCAGTGGTGCTCGACCGCAAGGTGATGGACATCATGAAGCTCGGGGACTCGGTGAGGCGTGTGTTCGTAGATAGCTTGTTTGAAGAAGAAACCGCTGGTTCAGTTTCAGGCAAAACTAAAAGGAGACTGCTCCATTTCTCCAACTTCGTGATTAATTTCTTTAAGGGAGATTGATTTCGTCTAATTTTGAGCAAAAATGATGCATTTCTCCATGGTGAAGTTCAAGAAAGAAGCGTATGTGCGAGAACAGCATGCGATGGTGAAACGAGGAGAACTGTATTGCATGGCGACATGTTACATGAAGAGAAACAGCACACGATTATACGCCAACGTTTGCCCAAAGGCCCTTTAGATATAGGTCAACCAAACATGGTGTAAACGTCAACGGCATCTTGGGTAAAGTCTGATGGGACATCTTTTGCAACTTTGGGTAGGAAAAATGATGGTACAATAGGAATGAAATTTCTTTCGATTGATCTTACCCCATCAATAATTTCTTTTATTTTCTACAATCTTTATTTCACTGATGACTTTACATATGCATATGCGATGACATGGCACAAGCCATGCCATGTAATTCGCCGTGTTCATTCCATAAGGAATTCTTAGTAAGGATTCAGTACATGTGGCATTCTTCTTCTTGTTGGGCGAATAAGTCTTACGGAAGTACTTCACGATTAAGATCATCAAAAAAGTTTCATCATAAGCATGCGCTCTTTATGAAAAAAGAATTATCTTAATAAATTGTTACTAATGGATACAAAACAATCACCTGATCTTTCTAAATGCACGCTTTTCACAATCGTGCAACACGGTTACTGAAATTAAATCGTTGATATCAGTGGAGATTCACGTTGGTTTTACCAACATTTACAGCATGTCCTCTCAGGTGGATCAAGGAATCTGTTTTCTGTCTTGTTTCGAATCCTTTTCGGTCAGATTTTATGTTTTGAATCTCTACATAAGACAAATGCCGGCAGCATTTTGTGAACAGCCAGCACACACCCAAATTTGAATCTACCCTCTATCGGGGAAAGCTAGGTGGAGTTTCATGCTGTTTCAATACAATATTTGATGAATCTGTCCACGGGGTAAGAATCAATTGGTCATAACTTTGACACTGACGTGGCTTTCGTGCTAGATTCGGATCGTAACATTAAGGCTTAGAAATTATCTCAAAGGGAAATATTCTATTTGCTTTTAGAAGATACATTTTAACCAGTAACTATTTCATTGCGCACCTCATCATTTTGATCCATTTTGAGAAGTTGGTCGGAACGCGCAAGGCATGGGAATGAAGACTACGAGCCAATCTTTGCTTAAATTCCACAAATGGAGGCTTTGAGAGACATTATAAGCAGCTCCTGTCTTTCTTCTCTCCTCACCAAATCAACTTGAGCGTTCAATTTCGAAAGTAGAACAATGAAGCACTTTGCGGCACTCCTCCTAGCCCTCCCAATTGTCATAAGCATCATTCTCTTTTCATCTCCTTCACATGCCATCTCCTCATGCAATGGCCCTTGTCATAGCCTAGATGATTGCACCGGACAATTAATATGCGTCAACGGAAGGTGCCATTACGATCCTGACGGCGCACATGTCCCGGTACTCCATCACCGTCCAGTGCAGGATGTCAGCCCTCAGGCACTATGCACTGCCATGGCAAGTCCTTCCCTAAATACCGTTGCTCACCCTCAGTAACGTCTTCCACTCCAGCGACCTTGACGAACAACGATTTCAGCAAAGGCGGTAGTGGTGGGAGCCCGTCGGAGTGTGACGACGGCTACCATGACAACTCAGAATTGATTGTTGCACTATCGACCGGGTGGTATGCCGGTGGGTCTCGGTGCGGAAAGGGGATCAGAATAACATCTACGAAGACTAAGAGAAGCGTGATAGCCAAAGTGGTAGACGAGTGTGACTCTATGAATGGGTGCGATGATATACACGCCGGGCAGCTACCGTGTGACAACAACATCGTCGACGGTTCAAATGCAGTGTGGCATGCTTTGGGCCTGGACATAGAAGTGGGTGAAGAGGATGTTACATGGTCCATGGCGTAGAAATTCTCGTGTCTTCCTTCCCCAAAGACGAACCGAACAGGGATAAATAAGATCTCGGGGTTAATGTTTGTTGACTGGTGTGCTGTAATAAGTTTGAGGCCGTGCGTATTTGTAGTTCAAATATGCAAAATAACTTGTCAGGGCGACAAAACTGCAAGAGAAGATGATAATAATATTAATAAGACGTAGTGGTATTACTGCGCTTGTCCTTTAAAAAAAAACATAGTCTCTTAAGTTGTATATTTAAGATAAAAAGCACCGGAGATCCTCGAATTATTGCAATGTTCCATCAGGTCTTTTGATTTTTTTTTAATGCAATGAAATCTCTAAACTACATATTTTTTTGTTCAAGTTGGTGATGCTTTCGTTACACGTATAAATGGAGATGCCGACATGGCCACTATATACTGACGTGCTATGTTACTGGCATCCTATATGACGATTATAGTATAAGCAAATATTTCGTAAAGTTTACAGACATTAAAATTTGAAGAACGAATAAAAATCTGAAAAGAGAAAAAAAAAAATCAAGACAAGGGGGAAGGAGGGGGGACATGTAAGTGCTGTTGAGGCGGAGGTGAGGCGGAGGTGACGTTGCCACCTCCCTTGCATCGATAATGGGTCGGTCGGCGCCCCTGGCCGGACTCAGGTGAAGTTGATGTGGCCCTCGGCACCACCTTTGCTACTGAAAATGCAATGTAATAGGGTGTCGGGCAAGTGAGTCAAGTGAGGTCACGACTCTCGCTAGCCTCACGACTTGCTGGTGACGTTCGCCATGACTTTGTTACTGTCGTCACTCTGGCAATAAGGGTTGGGATCCTTGCTCAAATCTGTAGCAAAGGAAGGTTGGTGGCCCTGGTCATGCCTAGATATTAAAGAAGATCAAAGAGGGCAGTGGTGCTCAACCTTGAGCCGGTGGACGTCGCGAAGCTTCCAAACTCGGAAAGGCGCGTATTTGTGTACAATTTGTTGAAGAAGAATCCATAAATGAAGAGTTCAGAGGTGAGCGAAGAATCTATTTGTTTAGTTTCAAGCAAAACTAAGAGGACAACACTCCATTTTTTGAGAAAAAGATACCGCAAATGCTATAACTTTTATACAATACTTATTTAAGGGTTATTAGCTTTTTTCAGTCACGGAGTGTTATATCTTATGAATTACTTGCACTTGAATGCTATAATTTTTTTTCCAACCACTTGAGTGTTATATAACTTTTCAATCGATTACTTGAGTACTATAAATTTTTTGAAATGTTCAACGCAAGAGCCATGTTACATTAGATTTCCAACACTTGAATGAATATTATGAAACTCAAGTGATCAATTGGAAGTTACAGAATTCAAATGATCAATTGAAAGTTACTGTACCAAAGAAAACAGTTTTAAAAGTTACGCCATTTAAGTGACTAAAAAAAATGTTATGATACTCAAGTAAGTATCGTATAAGAGTTATGATACTTGTAATGTCTTTATCTCTCATTTCTCCGATTCCCTAATAAGATTTCTTTAAGGTAGATTGATTTTTGTTACAAAATGTCTCAAGTTTAAGCTTGTAAGTGATAATACGAACGCCCATGGAAGATTTTCCATTCCGGATACAATCTCTATCCAATGGACATCTTGATGATGATGATGATGATAATGATAAGGGAGCATGGAGATGATATTGGGCTTTGCTCATTAGGGTACCATGAGAACAACAGTTTGTTATGAGCTACTACTTTTTTAAAAAATGAACCCCACAATAATTTATAATTATTTGTTATTTGGTTTTTTGTTGTTCTTAATAAACTATTATCTTCACAATACATTAAAAACTATCACACGATTATTTCTTATTTTGGAGATGCACACCGAGCTAGTTTCGGGATCCAATTTCGGTAACCTCTGGACACGAAAATAATCCCATGATTGAAGGGAAAGTCGGCTGTGGCAGGTTAGGTTGTTTTTGCATGTAGATACATAATTTTTTGTCTTCCGTATTAGAGAAGCGGTAGGTGATTTAGTGGCGGCAAATTAACTGGTTTTGGATTGGATCCTTTGTTTTTAGATCCTTGCCCGCAACTCTTCTTGGGAATTACATCTTCGGACGTCTTTGAGTTGATTAAATATTACCGATCCTTCTCACACGAGAAAGGAGAGGTGGAGGGTTCAAATCTTCATCTTCTCAAGAATTTGGGTGGGAACGATTTAGTTTCAGGAGTGGATTCCGACTTTCACGTCCTAAAGAGGCAAGACAAAAATCTAAATATTAGAATATGAGTACGGTAGAAACCGACTAAAAAAAAATTCTTGCTTGTAAAATCCATCATATTAAGAAATTATTTTTCAAGAAAAGGTTTATGAATCAATTGAAAATTTTAAAGAGTTTAAGACTAAATTGACAAAAGTATAATAGATTTAACCACCACGTACAACACTTCCTATCAGGTGGTTCCAGGAATTTATTTTCTATTTCGTTTCGAATCCTTTTCTGTCAGATTTTTATGTTTTGGAGCTCTAAGTGAGACAAATGCCGGCAGCATTTTATGAACAACCAGCACACACCCAAATTTGAATCTACCTCTATTGGGGGAAGCTAGGTGGGGTTTTTATTCTTTTTCAATACAATATTTGGTGAATCTGTCCACGGGGTACGAATCAAAAGGTCATAACTTTGACACTATCGTGTTCCCTCGAGATTCCGATAATAACATTAAGGCATTAAGACTTAGTAATTATCTTAAAAGAGATACGACCCTTTTTCCTATTTGCTTTAATAAATTTGGACCACCTGCTATTAAGATAAATCACGAACCCTTATCCTTGTGTCAACCTCAATATCTTTGTTGTTGAAAATATATCTCGACTTTGAGTTCGATGAATAAAACTAAACTGATGAGGATAATTGAATTTGATCACGTGCCAATTAAATTGGCATATGTGAATTGACTATCTGCAAAATTTCAAAAGATCAAGATTACGCATGGATTTTTTTGCATGTAATTCCCCGCATGCATAAGAGACAAAGAAGACAGCAATAAGAAGTTTCTGGTTGAGCGTACGGGCATTTAATTTGCTGCACATGTCCTTTGTTGACTCTTGCCGCATGAAGAAAGATGGGCAATATTTTATTGCCCATCTTTGACAACAAGTATAAAAGAGAGAGAGGAGCTGTGGGAAAAATTGGCCAAAGTAAAATCTTGTGGGCTTCATTTGTCCTCTTTCGTTAATTGCACGTGGTCAAAGAAAGAGGAAATGATGACTCCTCCGTTCATCTTCTTCTCTGCCTGATTAAAATGCATGCACATGGCCATGTGCATGATGGAAATTGGTGGGTGCCGCTTCAGAAGCCTGTCTTGTAGGCGCCATTTGTCTTATGAAAGGAGGACTTCGGTGGCCATGAGAAGGCAGAGAGCAAGGAGAGCGAGAAGTAAGCTTTCCTGGAAGCGTAGGAGCTCTCGGCAGATAAGGAAATTATCTCGTTGTAATTACACTTGAGTATTTTAGCCAGTTAAATTCTTATTAGTAGAATTTGTTTAATTCCTTGAGTGAGAATTTCATTGGGAATTGTGAGGGGCTAAATACTATGTGAATTATTAGGTGTAATTGGGGGTTGGGAAATACTGAGAGTCTGTTTGAGTGCTCGAGTGATTGTAATCTCAATTGTATCGCTTGGTTTCTATAGTAGAATTCCATGCTTCTCTCCCCGTGAACATAGATTCCGATATTCGGACCGAACCACGTAAATCTGGTGTCCGATTTCCTTTCCTTCCTTCCAACCAATTTTATTCGATTCGCTCAATCCATAAAAATTCAACACTTGTCATGATTTAGATCGATGTCAAATGGAGAGGAGACTATGGGCCAACACGCGCTCGGAACAAATGAACTTGCGTTGAGTGATGACTTATTGGAAAACAAAAGGCAAGTTGAATGATCGACTCTCTTTTTTTCCAGCCAACTTGAAGCATGAGAGGCTCTATTTAAGCAGCTCCTATCTTTCTACTCTGCTCTCCAAATCAAGTTGAGCGTTCAATCTCGATAGTCGACCAATGTAGTACTTTGTGGCACTCCTCCTAGCTCTTCCAATTGTCATTAGCATCACTCTCTTTTCATCTCCTTCACATGCCTTCTCCTCATGCAATGGCCCTTGTCAAACCCTAGATGATTGCGACGGCCAATTGATATGCATCAACGGGAGGTGCCATGACGATCCCGACGTAGGCACGCACATATGTCCCAGTACTCCATCACCGTCCCGTGGAGGTTGTCAGCCCTCAGGCAGTATGTATTGCCATGGCAAGTCCTACCCTAAATATCGTTGCTCACCCTCGGTAACGTCTTCCACTCAAGCGACCTTGACGAACAATGATTTCAGCAAAGGCGGTGATGGTGGGGGCCCATCGGAGTGTGACGGTAGTTACCACAGCAACTCAAAACCGATTGTTGCACTATCGACCGGGTGGTATGCCGGTGGGTCTCGGTGTGGAAAGGGGATCAGAATAACATCTACGAAGACTAGAAGGAGTGTGATAGCGAAGGTGGTCGACCAGTGCGACTCTATGAATGGGTGCGATGGTGAACACGCCGATCAGCCACCATGTAAAAACAACATCGTCGATGGTTCCAACGCAGTGTGGCAAGCTTTGGGGCTGGACATAGAAGTGGGTGAAGAGGATGTTACATGGTCCATGGCATAGAAGTTCATGCGTTTTCCTTCCCCTGAGATGATCAAATGAAGACTAAATAAGATCTCGGGGTTAATGGTTATTGACTGGTGTGCTGTAATAAGTCTGAGGCGGTGCTTATCTGCAGTTCAAATATGCAAAATGACGTGTCGGGGCAAAAAAACTGTAAGGAGATGCTTGTAAGAGAAGCTAATAATATGCAGTAGGTTGAGAAAATAATTATAGTAATAAGACGTAGTGGTATTACTGCGCTTGTCCTTTAAAGATATCATAGTCTCTTAAGTTATATATTTCAGATAGATGCACTGAAGATCCTCGAATTTATTGCAATGTTCAATCAGGTCTTTTGATTTTTTTCATGCAATGAAATCTCTAAACTATATACTTTTTTGTTCAAGTTGGTGATGCTTCCACTAAACGTATAAATGAAGATGCCGACATGGCCATTAAATCTCTAAACTATTTACTTTTTTGTTCAAGTTGGTGATGCTTCCGCTAAACGTATAAATGAAGATGCCGACATGGCCATTAAATCTCTAAACTATTTACTTTTTTGTTCAAGTTGGTGATGCTTCCATCAAACGTACAAATGGAGATGCCGACATGGATATTAAATCTCTAAACTATATACTTTTTTGTTCAAGTTGGTGATGCTTCCATTAAATGGATAAATGGAGATGCCGACGTGGCCATTAAATAATGTTACATTACGAGACATCCTATATGTCAATTATAATATAAGAATATATTTTTTAAAGTTTAGAAACATTATAATTTGAAGAACAGATAAGAATCTGAAAGAGAAAAAAGAAAAATCAAGACAAAGGGGAAGGAGGGGACGCGTAGCTGCTGTTGACGCGGAGGTGGCGGCAATCGAAAAGGGGCCGGTCGGCGCCCCTTGGCCAGACTCAGGCGAAGTTGATGTGGCCCTCGCCATTGGGCAAGTGAGTCAAGCGAGGTCACGACTCTCATTAGCCTCATCACTTGCCGGCGACGTCCGCCGTGACTTTGTTAGCGGCACCACTCTGGCGGTGAGGGTTGCGACCCTCGCTGAAATCTTTAGCAAAGGAAGGTCGGTGGCCCTCGTCGCGCCTGCACATTAAAGAAGGTCGAAGAGCGCCGTGGCGCTCAACCACGAGCTAATGGACGTCGCGAAGCTCCAAGACTCGGAGAGGCGCATATTTGTGTACAATTTGTTGAAGAAGAATCTATAAATGAAGAGTTCAGAGGTGAGCGAAGAATCTATTTGTTTAGTTCTAGGCAAAACTAAGAGGACAACACTCCTTTTCTTGAGTGTCTTTACTTTTTTTTATTACCGAGTGTCATATCTTATGAATTATTCTTACTTGAATGCTATAATTTTTTTTTTCCAATCACTTGAGTGCTATATAACTTTTTAATCAATTACTTGAACACCACAATTTCTTAAAAATATTTACCACCAGTGTTATGTCATGTTAGATTTCCAACACTTGAATGAACATTATGAAATTCAAGTGATCAATTGAAAGTTATGGTACCAATGCGAATGGTTTTTAGAAGTTACGGTATTCAAGTGGTCGACAAAAAAATAACGGCACTTAAGTGAGCGTTGTACAAAAGTTACCGCATTTGTAACGTCCTTATCCCCCATTTTTCCCATTCCTTAATTAGATTTCTTTAAGGTAGATTGATTTTTGTTAGAATATGTCTTGAGCCGAAGATATCTTGCTGGTAAGATTTGTCATATTAAGAAATGGTTTTCCGAGAAAAGATTTAGGATTCAATTGGTAAATTTGAAAAGTTTAGAACTGAATGTAAGAGTGTAATAGGTTTAGCACTTTATGGGTAATTTTCCCAAATCATTCAGATAATTTCATAATAAGCACGCACGCTAATTATGAATGAGAATAACTTCCTAAATTGTAGAGTACAAAATAATCACCTTATCTTTCTAAATACACACTTTTTATGTCCACACTGCACCGGTTGTTAAAACTGATCATTTACATCACTGAAGCATTCGCCAATTTCAGTGTCAAGTAACATGTCCTTATTCTTAATAGTCACCTTTCCTACATAGGAAGGGAGAGATAGGGGATTCGAATCCCCACTTTCTTAGGGGAGTTGGGATAATGACGACTTAGCTTTAAATGTGGATTTCGATTCTTACGTTTTGGAAAGAAGTAAGGTAAAAATCTGAAAATGAGAATTTGAATAGAAATAATTTGATTGTGAAATCCTTTTTTTTTCTTGTTTTGAACCTTTTTTGGTAAGACTCTATTTTAGAGCTCTAAATAGGAACAAATGCGGGCAGCATCTTATGAACAAATGAGTACACCCCCAAAAGTTGTATTTGCCTATTTCGTGTAAGCTACGTGGGGTTTTATTGCGATTTAATACAATATATGAATCGATTCCGTTGTTAGTAGACTTGTTAAACGGGTGGGTTGGGTCGGGTTTGGGTTGGGTCATAAATGGCCCGACCCAAATTGACCCATTAACCCGTTTATGACCCATTTAAGCATAGTATAAAATTTTTGACCCATACCCAACCCAACCCATATCCAACCCGACCCATATTGTTAGAACATTTCTCTATCTAACTAAACTTAGAAAAAATTATTCTTATAATCTTTTTTAAAGATTTTAAACTTATTCAAGTTCATTAACAACCCATGTATTTTAGTCTTTTTAATTTTTAAACCCATTATAGATACACTTGTCAAAATGAGTCAGGCTTTTTTTAAATGGGTCATAAATGGGTTATACACTCATTTTGACAGGTGTAGTTGTTAGGAATCAAAGGTAGTAACTTTAACCTAAATACTACATTTGGTTGTTTGGATTTGGATTAGGATAAAATAGAATAAAAAGGAATTTGAAATCCTTCAAATATCATCAAATTGTAAAAATATCCTATCATATAATTTGTGTAAGTTGTGTGGGGTTTTATTGCGATTTAATACAATATATATGAATCGATTCACATCGTTAGGAATCAAAGGTGGTAACTTTAATCCTAAAGGCTACATTTGGTTGTTCAGATTTGGATTAAGATAGAATAGAATAAAAAGGGATTTGAAATCCTTCAAATATCATCAAATTGTAAAAATATCCTATCATATATTTAGTACAATCTAAAGTGGGATTTGAAATTATAAAAAAAAATCTTTAAATTTTTTTGAAAATCTGTAACCTAAAATAGATTTGAATTTCAGCAAAACAGAATAGATTTGAAAATCTTTAAAAATCACTCTATTTTGAAAAATTTTAAAAATCTTTGAAAGTCACATCTTCGATGGGCTCATCCCGTATATGAGACTCAAGCCCTTCCGACACCATGTCTAAGAAGTTGATCATGGGAGCATGACGACTCTCAACCAACACAACCCGATTTGAACCTTAAGGTTTAGTAATTATCCTAAGGATTATTATTCCTGTGACAATTTATCATCTGTTAATTTTTATTAAATTGAATTAATATCATGAAGAATCACAAACCAATGCACTTGTGACAAACGAATAGTAAAACCCTAAATTGGTACATCTATCGATTGCCATGTCTCATACAACTCAACAATTTGACAATAAAATTTAACGGAAAGTAATAGAGGGTAAATTTAGCACAAATGTTATTAACGTAAATAATTGGCGCATCAAGCCATGGGTAAATAACAAGGCCCGCTAAGCTGAAGCTGGGGTACTGATGATTTGGTGTAGACTATCGTCAAGGGTAGAAGGATAAGAACGAAGGCAATTTCTAAAGCGCTTGGTACAAATGACTCTGGATAATTATTGGCACAGTACCGAAGATTCTAGGTAATTTGAAGTTGAAATAATAACAGCCAGAAGATGGTCATTTGCAATACCTAGCTATAAATAGCCTAAGGGATGTAAAGGTTTGGACAATCGAACAAAAACCCATTAACATTCATTTTCGGCTATATTTCTTTATTTTACATCTCGCGTTTACTTTTGATCACATAGTATTTATTTATTTTTATTGCCATTAGAATAGAATTAATAACTTCCTTTTTGAAACAACACATGATCAATATGCAAGAAAAAAAAATGAAGATCTACCCCTTTAGTCAAAGATATTTGTCCAAGGATACTCTCGGCCAAATAGGTATACAAATTTGGGAGTTTTAGTATTAAAAAAATAGTTTACGGTAAATTTTCATAAATGAATCAGTATGGGTTTTCTTAGTAGTAAACCTTATTTTAAAAGAGATTCAACCCTAAACATGAGGCTTTAAAAACTACTCCGCCGCTAAGAATAAAGAATTCAAGAGAAATTAATTATTAACAGGCATTTTGTCGTTTGCTTATGAAAGTATAATGCTTATTTTGTGATTACTATTAAAACAAGAGCTTAATGGACAAAGAAATGTCCAAAATGAGATTCCCGTGAATGCAACCGACAGCTAGTGAAGAGCCACGTCCAATTGAACCCAACATTCTTCGCGAGTTTTGATGGGGCCGTTTTACTTTGATGAATCCCATCTAAAGTTCCATAAATTGGAGCTCATCGATTCTGACAAAAATATCTGGAATTTCTTAAATTTCTTCGATAATACTTAAGCATGATGATGTGTTTTTCCCAGAATGTCTTCGTAAAATATGAATATCCTCAACAATAGCTGGACATAGGTTCAATCACTACATGCATACATACACAACCACGCGAGATTTCGATAGCTTTTTTGTTCGAAGTCCACAAGTGAAGACTACGAGTTAACACGCATTTGAGACAAATGAATCGTACAACATGTTTACTTATTTATTTACAAACAAAAGACAAATCGATTAACTTTGTTTTAGCCAACATGGAGCGTGAGAGACTCTATATGAGCACCTCCAAGGTCTCTTCTCTCCTCTCCAAATCAACCCGAACGTTCAATTTCGAAAGTTTAACGATGAAGAAGTACTTGGCACTCTTTCTGGCTCTTCCAATTGTCATTAGCATCACTCTCTTTTCGTCTCCTTCACACGCCATCTCCTCATGCAATGGCCCTTGCCAAACCCTAGACGATTGCACCGGCCAATTGATATGCATCAACGGAAGGTGCCGTGACGATCCGACATGGGCACGCACACGTGTCCCAATACTCCATCCCCGTCCAATGGAGGATGTCGACCCTCGGGCACTATGCACTGCGACGGCAGCTCCTACCGTAGATATCGTTGCTCGCCCCCGGTAACGTCTTCCACTCGAGCGACCTTGACGAACAACGATTTTAGCAAAGCCGGTGGTAGCGGGGCGTCGGAGTGTGACGGCAAATTCCACAAGAACTCGGAGCTGATTGTTGCACTGTCGACCGGGTGGTATGCTAGCGGGTCTCGATGCGGAGATAGAATCAAGATAACGTCTACGAAGACCGGGAGGAGCGTAACGGCCAAGGTAGTTGACGAGTGCGACTCTATCAATGAGTGCCCGCCATGCAAGAACAACATCGTCGATGGTTCGAATGCGGTGTGGCACGCTCTGGGGCTAGACATAGAAGTGGGTGTAGAGGATGTCACGTGGTCCATGGCATAGAAGCTTTTGCGTTTTCCTTCCCCAGAGACGATCGAAACGAGGAGAAATAAGTTCTTACGGTCGAGGGTTGTCGACCGGTGGTTTGCAACTTGTTTGAGGCCGTGCGTATATGGAGTTTAAATGCGCAAAATAAGATGTCAGCGGACAAAGCTGTAGAAGAAACTTAGGGAAATGCTTGTGGGAGAAGATAATATGCAGAGGTTGAAATAATAATAAGTCGTAGTAGTATTCCTGCGCTTGTTCTTTAAAAGAAAATATAGTCTCTTGAGTTATACATGGGACAAATGAATTGGAGATTTCTCGTCGTATTCAATCTGGTCTCTCAAATTCTTTTTTGCAACTATACTTTTTTTTCGTTTCAAATTGGTGATTATTTCGTTAAAAATATAAAAGGAGATGCTGATGTGACATTTAAAACATGACGTGTCCCCTTACCTAGTAATTAAAGTATAAAAAGTTATTAGGGGCTGGCGTCCTTGGCCAAACTTAGTCAAAGCCACGTTAACCCTCACCGCCACCTCCGCTTCTGAGAGAGCCATTGATAGCATGCACGGGGGTGGGGGGAAGTGAAAGAGGCAACTCTCATTGGCCTTGCCACTTGCCAGCTTAATTCGCCATGACCTCGTCGCCATTGTCACTCCACCAACTAGGGTTGTGGCCCTCATTCAAATTTGTGACGAGGGGACGACCCTCGCCATCAGGGTGGTTAGGAAATCATGGTTCTCAAGTTCGATTCCACTTCCATAGGATTGAGATCGACTTTTATTGGGCAACCAAGGGCGCTGCTATATAACAAGATGTTGTAACTCTTCTTTTGAGAGTCCCTTATGCCCCTGTTCTTACAAACACGTGCGTGCATACATCCATCCGTACGTACATTTATATTCCAAAAGGAATCTATGATTTCACATCTTGAACTCATGGTACGATTTCTTCATTATCTATTCGATCAATGCATATTTCAGGATATAGTATTCCCCTACGATTTCACCAATGACTTTTCTCCCATGGAATACCGCACTATCTCACGGGGCTCGAACTAAACCCGAATGAATGACCAAATGTAGAATTGTTTGCACTTGGTGGCACATGGAGTCAAGCATCGCCCTACGTCTCAAACTGATATTTAATAAGGAATGTTCTTATCAAAGTATTGACTACACTTAATACAACGAAAAGTACTATAGAAAAACCGTATACTCCCAGGTCTTCGGTCTATTCTTTTTCTTCGCACAAGCACGGTCGAGGTGCAGATGTTGTTTCATCGCCCTAAAATGCCTGAGTATACATGTCGTGATCTCTGGAGCATTCGTTGTAAATGTACACCTACTCTTATATATGATTATATGTACATGCAACTATGTGATAGAGATTTCCAGATTGAAGTGGAGGCAGGAGCATGGTGATGCTGAATATGATCTCTAGTCATGAAATCCAACCCGATGCCTTTGGTCTTTGGGGCTAACGCAGGTAATTTAGACAGAAAGCACATAACCATCTCCACGCGGTCCCTCTCTTCCCACACGATAATTCATCCATTTGCTATGAGTTGATCCCCAGAAGACAACGCATTTATGAAGGGGGAGGCTAAATTTTCCAGCATGAAGACTGCTTTCACACTTCCAGAATTTTTTTAAAGCTTTGGACTGAATTTCCGGCCAAATTTCTGCCGAATGATCATTCGAAGTTCTATGTAATAATTTATTTTCCCAAGTTCACAGTTGGTTTTCAGTGGATTCATCGAGTTGCTCGTGTTGTCTGCATTCCAATTGACTTTTACAATGTTATTGCCATTCAACGTGATGTATAAACATAGGGTTGACATTTTTTCCACTCGTCATTTGGCTCAAATACTCCCTTTTACTGTGCATTGACCATATTGCCTCTCGTTTTTTTCTCCTTTAAACGGTGAGTCAAATGTGGGGTCCTTTTTTGAATATGTTTCTTCTTTTTCTTTCACTTTCCTTCTTGTTCTTGATTGTGTTGAAGCGTATTGCCAGCGCTTCTTCATCTTCCTCCCCCAACACCTCCATGAATACCAACAATTAGGCGGTCTCACAGAGCCTCACGAGTTTCCTCTCTATCTCACCATTGGCCCTCACAAAGTCTTGGCAGGTATGGTAGAGCCACCCCTATGCTGGCACGATCTTCCTCAAGATTGATTCTTGTGATGAATTATGAAAATCCAAACAAAATAACCAAGGTGCTCAAGTCCACGGGCAATGTGAGCAAAGACTTGAACGTGAAGAGGGTAACTCTAATACAATTACAACTAACCACCAGGGAAAATAAAGAGCTTGACACTCTCATCAAGGAATCACCGTGGGAGATGGTGACATTGTCAAATTCAGGAGTCCCTAATAAACAAAACCACCAAGATGAAAAAGGAAAGTGAAAGAAAAAGAAGAAACAAATAATAAAAATCCCAAATAGGTCCTCACTTTTGACTCTTTGTGGGTACAACATAGAAAAAACAAGGGGTAATATAGTCAATACACACTAAAAGGAAGTGTCAAAGCTAAATGAGAAGTGAAAAAAGCACGACCTGTAAATATTATATCTTCTCGTGTGTGGCACAATATATGAGTTTCACTTATGCACCAAATAAAAGATCTCAATATTTTACATGACTATCACAGAAATTATGTGGCTGGACTCATTTGAATGGAAGAAATAAGTGGAAGTCCAATTTGGCGGGGCGGAGAATGAATCCACCGTAGTTAGGTAAATCTCTAAGTACATTTAATTTATAATCATGATTATGATGATAATGACCTCATCAGAGCTTCCTTTCTCAAACGATGTTACCCTTTTCTACAAAAAGAAATATCATCATGGAGGAAATTTCATTCTATATCTAATGGTACATAAAATGTACAACGCACGGAATGCACTAAATTCTCAATTGATCGACGGATCAAGTCAAATTGAAATATGATCTTGATCGATTGAGTCAAATTGAATTGCTTTTTGCACCAATTTCTCATTGAAACTTACCGGTAAATGTGAAGATGGTGACTCACATAGGCACGGGTATGTTGATACATATCTTTCATTCTTAAATTAAGGTTTTTTCTAAAGCTTGAAATTTGTTTTTTCCACCAAGTAATATTTTTTTCTTAGGCCAATGACATTTGCAATGATGCAGTAATACGGAACTTTAATGAGAAAGTATAAAAAAAATCATAAATCTATTACATTGATATCAATTCGGTTCTCATCACATCGATATCAATTTAGTCCATTTGTTTATAATTATAGTTATGGACACCAACCGTCTTACGTGACACAATTAGCGCTGACGTAGACATTTTTAATAATTTATTTTTAATTTTTACCCCTCATTAGATCTGGGCAACAGCTGCCTCACCCATGACTGGCATTGGCCAAAATGAAGGGAAAAAAAAAAAAAAGAAAAGAAAAACAAAAAATTATAAACAAAGTAAAAAATTATTAAAATAATGTTATGAATGTCCATATCAGCCCTAACCGTGCAATGTAGAATGACCCGTATCCATGTCAGTAATTTCCAATTTAAATTGGTCAGATTAACTGAATTGATACCAATTGAAAATGTTTACAACTAAATTACCCCAACTGAAAAATTTAGAATTAAATTAGTAACAATACAATATGTGTAGGACTCTTTTTTGTACTTTCTCCAAACTTTAATGAAGCAAAGCACACTTGTGCCCGAGCGAAAAACTTCTCAAAGGCTTGCCAAACACGTTGACTCTACCTTCATCATCGTTTGCCTAAAGAAGTTAAATCAATATACTTGAAAGAACAATGGCAAAGTATGAATAATTTGTTCCTAAAGTGACAAGTCAAGTTTGTATACCGATCTCAACATCTATAACATCTCTCATTAATTTAAATTAGAGGGGTTCCGTTTGAACTTGCTACTGCCGGAATTAATCAACTGTATGAGCATTGACATTCGCATAAATGATGCTGATACTAAATACATAATTTACTTTTGTCCCCTGCAAATCATGAATGGATTTAACAAAATATGAAATTTTCAGCTGTTAGTTCCCCTTTATAGAATTCAACTTTAGGCAAGTCTCTTAATGTTCATTCATGAGTAGAGATCTCCAATGACCCTTGTTGTTTATGATCTTCAAGTGCTTCTAGCTCATTTTTTCACAAGCGGAGGCAGAACAAACACGATTTCTCTTTCTTTGTCCGACAGAACATCAACGAACTCGAAGTCCTTTCTTTGACTTCGGTTGCCTGTTGTATACATCATTTGACCGGAGTTCAACGAGCCTCGTCCTTGGCCTATTCACCTGTACAGACCTGTTGCTTCCGGGGAAGAGAATTGGGAAAAAAATTTCTAGTCTTTACTCCTAATTCCCAAAAGACCCCGCCTAGCGCCGTTCCGCGCCATTTGTTAGATTTCATGTCCAAATGAGGTCATAACGAAGAAAGTGGAATACGGTTTAGAAATCTGACTTGTGTCTGATGAAATTGTGTGCTGCAAACAGGACCCCGATTTTCACCACGCCTGGAATTCTAGAGAACCTTTTGCGCATTAGATGCTTGTAAGAAGGAAAAAGAGTTGATGATTAAAGCGAGAAGAACGAAATCGTTTATTAAAATAAAGTTGGTCTTGTTTGTCGATGGGTTTTATTTATGGACTTTGAAGTTTCTCTTCGATATTGCTTCTCACTTCTTCAACTCGAGAGAGTATTTACAGACAAAAAAACACACACAAGAGAGTATTCAGTGAACCTAATACAAATACAAAATTGAATCTGGACCGTCAAATTGGATGAGATCGACATATTATTGGCATGGATTGCCTAACACTACAGGGATTGTTTCATCATTATTGGCATTTGGCATTAATTTGATCGTGCAAACATGCATGAATCCCCATATAATATAATTGAGAAAACATATGACAAGAACGGAAGAGGTATTAAATTAGAATAAGAACATTCGACGTTAGTACCAGACGTTAGCATCAGATGGACTCATCCCCAGTATGTTCAAGAAGAGACAATATAGAAAAAAGAACAAGAAGAAAAACCAAATGAATGTGCTCTTCATTTCTCTTTTAATAATCTTCATTGTGACGAAATGTTGACCGGAAATTTCAACTGTCTCACACAATCGTCAATGCATTCAGACTGCCAAGTCCTCTCAACATCGTATGTTCAAGCACTCCATCCACTGTAACAAGTTTTTCATTCCACTCTTTTAAGTCCTATATAAAAAAGCATCTCTCCACAACATAGGACACCCGGCATTACAAAAGAAGAGCAAAGATGAAACTCTTGTTATGCACTACCTTCCTCGTTCTTGCTCTTCATGTTGGTCTCACAATATCAGAAGAAGTAGGTGGGTATCGGCCTGCAAAGGCTTCACCCCTTTCTCAGTTCATATGATTTGTGAGCGTAAGCGGGATTCTAGTTACATTTGGTCTCTTTGATGTTGCAGAGGATGAGAGCGAATTCAGCTACGATGCAGGGAGTGAGAGAGGTCCGGCTCGGTGGGGACAGCTTAGGATGGAGTGGGGGATGTGCAGGAACGGATCGATGCAGTCACCGATCGATCTCTCGAGCAAGAGGGTTCAAGTGGTGGCCCATTTGGGAAGACTGAAAAGGTGCTATAAAGCCTCAAATGCCACGCTTAAGAACAGAGGACACGACATCGTGGTATGACTAGACTCACTGTCACCATTCTCGGTTTCTGTTATGACTTGATCAAAGAACAAGAAACGCGTCGATGCCTTTTTGATCTGTAACTATAAATTTTAATGTTATGATGACATTCTTCGAAGACAAGTTTTATAGAAGTGACACTCGAAAGTTTCATCGGCTGTAACTATGATGAACGAGGTTTATTCTGTGAGTTTATGCAGTTGAGGTGGGAAGGAGGTGCAGGATCCATTTATGTGAAGGGAACCCAGTATTTGCTGCAGCAATGCCATTGGCACTCGCCCTCCGAGCATGCCATCAATGGCAGAAGGTGGTCTCTTCGTTTCTTCCTTACACTAATTGGCCACTATTCTTCTACGGAAATCAAAGACCCATGACCGCATTACTGAGAAAAGTACAAATTTTTCCCCCATGACCGAATTACTGAGAATAGTTCAAATTTTTTTTCTTACTAACTCAATTAACAGGTTCGATCTTGAGCTACACATGGTTCACGAAAGCCCCGAAGGCAAAGTTGCTGTGGTAGGAGTCATGTACAAGCTGGGCCGACCAGACACTTTCTTGTCAACGGTAGACTCGGGATCTTTCTGTTGTCGAAACTTGGTTCTCGGTTTACTCGTTCAAAACACAAAATGAATTTTTCAATGATTTTTAATATGTAGATAATGAATCATATAGAAGGAATCGCAGATACCCATGAAGTCGAGAGAGCCATTGGAATGGTGAACCCGAAACACATAAAGATCGGAAGCAGAAAGTACTACAGATACGTGGGTTCTCTTACGGTGCCTCCCTGCACTGAAAATGTTATCTGGACCATTGTTCAAAAGGTTTGCAGTTCCGTTATCTTCCTCTTCAAATTTTGGTTCTTGGAGGGGAAATATAGATCATTTTTATCAAAACAAGGTATAATTTCGTTATATTAAGACAATTTTTAAAGAGTGAACTTGCCCTACTTCCATTAGCATCATCTACAATATTATTCGGTTTCTTTTGGTGTCCCCTACTGTAATATTTTCGGACTTTCAAGAAAAGCCTAGTACATAACATTCACTTTCTGTTTTGGTGGGGCATCAGGTGAGAACTGTCGCAAGAGAGCAAGTGAAGTTGCTGCGCGAAGCTGTTCGCGATGTGAGTTTCGGTCTCTTAACTAACTTCCCAAACGTAAGCGACCAGGTCGAATCATTGTGAAAGCAAGGATTTGTCTATTGCTTTTGCAGGACGCGGAATTCAACGCCAGGCCGTTGCAACCCATAAACACACGCTCAGTGCAGCTATTTCGTCCGACCAAATGCGAATGAGAAAGCGAGAATCCGTGAATTCGCTGTTAACACCCTCATCAGTGGACAATGCGGAACTTTCAGTAATATTCTGATGTAATCGACAGGGTATAAAATAGTTGCAGAAGTTGGTTAGATAAAAAATACTTAATCGTATAATGGAGCAACCGGAGATTTTGCTCCCCTCGTGTATGCTCATCGATTTCTCAGTTTATATCATTTCCTGCAGTTACCGTGATCCGGATTCTTTTTCTTTGATTTCATGGCAGTTATATGCCCTTGAGACAGGAAAAGAACTTGCAAGCTACTACTCTGCAATGATAGACTGAGAAAGAGTTAATCGTGGGTTGATATTTGGTAGCATACTAAAGCAGATCTCCATTAAATTGTAGACGGAGATGCTTTCGTGGCCATTAAAATCTGAAATAAAGAAAAAGTAAAATCAAAACAAAACAAAGGAGATGGAGGGGACATGTTGCTGCAGGTGAGGCGGCGGTGGCATCACCGCCACCCTCGCATCGGCTAGGGACCGGCATCCTGCCTGGACTCGGGCGAAGCCGATGTGGCCCTCACCGCCGCCTCCATTAGTCCGCGAGGTCCCGACTCTCACAAGCCTCCCCACTTGCCAGCGACGTCCATTGTGACCTCGGCACTCTCGACACTATGGTGGAGGCCCACAACCCTAGCTCAAATCTGGAGTGAGGAGGCGGCGGTCGCCCAAATTCGTGGGTCGACGGCCCTCACTACTGCCTGCACATTGAAGAAGATCGAAGAGGGCAATGGTGCTCAATCGCGAGGTCATAACGTGTCCGTGGACAGCTCGTTGAAGAAGAATCCGTTCGTTCGGTTTCAGCCGAAACTAAGAGGAGACTACCCCAATTCTCGGTTCATATTCTATAAGCTAGATTTGTTCCGTCTAATTTCAGGCAAAACTGATGAATTTCTCCTTAATCCAGTTCAGAGAAGAAGTGCATGTGCGAGAACAACATGAGGATTGTACTGCATGAAGCATATTACATGCAGAGAATTTGCACATGATAATAAGCCGACTTTTGCCTCGCTAAAACAAGGGAAAGGACCTTTAGATTTAGACCAACAAGCGTATGATATAATTTCTGTTCTAGAAATAAATTTATGGCTAGAAATTAATTTTTCCATTTCTATTTTCTGGACAAATTTCTGAGACAAAATAAGCGCTTGATAACAATATAAAATTTCTATTTCCGGAATAGAAATTTGTTTGACAACAATATAAAATTTTTCTTTCTTGAGTGGTGGTGGGAGGTGACTGGCAACAGCAGGTGGCAGTCAACGGGCGACAGGCGATAGGAGACCAGAAATGAGCGGCAATGACAACCGACAACTGACGGTGGTGGGCGAGCAAGTGGGCGGTGGGCGATGACAAAGGCGAGCAATAAGAAGAGGTTTTATTTCCCACATTTATTCCAGAAATAAAAAAGTAAAATATTTTAACTTTTAATTCTATTCCAAATCTATTTCTGAAGTAGAAATTTGTTCTAGAAATAGAAAAATGAAATTACATTACCAAATGAATTTCTGTTCCAAACCTTTTCCCGAAAATAAAAAAAATAGAAAAACAGGGAAACGTAAATTATATCATGCATGCCTCTCTTAGGTCCAGCTTTTTTTTTTTGTCAGTCTTACTCTACTCCTACTATAATTCTTACTCTTAGACTTTTGTCATGCCTCCTTACAAGGCGTGGGAGTCAAAATCCACATACAATAATATATCATCCCCACCCCAACTCCCCTAAAAAAGTGAGATTTAAACTCTATACCTCCCCTTCCCATGTAAGAAGGGTAGACACTAAGGCAAACCCTACTGGTTATTTTGGATCTAGTTTGAGAGGACATCTATTGTTACTTTGGGTAAAAAAAGAATATTAAAATAAGAAAACGAGGTTCCTTAAAATTGATCATGCCGTCTACATCTTCTTTTCTTTTCTCCAATCTTTATCTCAATTGATGATTTCTACATGCAAATTATTTGATGACACAGCGCATGTTACGTGGGTAGCCGTGTCATTCGATAACGAATTCTTAGTAAGAGTTTAGTGTATGTAGCATTATTTTTGCGGGGAAAAAAAACACTTCATGATTAAGATCATTAAAATAGTTTCGCAATAAGCACATACGCTAATTATGAAAAGGATTATTTTCATAGTACAATCTTTTTCCTTGTCTTGTTTCGAACCCTTTCTTGTCAGGTTCTTGATTTTGAAGCTCTAAATGGAAACAAAAACCGGCAGCACCTTATGAACAAATGAGCACACGCCAAAGTTCGTATTCGCCTATTTCGGGCAAGCTAGGTGTAGTTTACCGTGTACAATATAGAAGATTAAAGGTACACTAAAGTGGCTGTCACCGTAGATTATAATCATAACATTATGGCTTAATAAATATTTCAAAAGAAGAACAGACCGAAGCATGAGGGGTTATAAGTATTCTATCTTCTCTTAGAAGATATATTTTGACCACTAGCTAGTAAGATCGATGGCAAACCCTAATATCTCCCTATGTTAGCAGATAAGGAGCGAGAAAATTTTATTCATAACCCGTTTACACCAATATATATTTCGACAATCAAATACCAGTCCACGAGAAATTCTTTTTCCAAGGACATCTACCATTTGTGAGATCATTACCAGATCAGTCCTTAACTTATTTACAGATATCAATTCAATCCTAAAATTTTCCACTTTGCTTATATAATCCTAAATTTTTAGGCGAAATTCCAATATAGTTTTTCTAGCTAATTGCAGCTGGAAATTCCCAACATGGTGTCTAGTCATCGCTGGCCCTCCTATTGGCATGCTAACATGGACGACTTGTGGATTGCCATATGAGCGATTTCTCACGATAATTGATCAAAAAGACTATATTTAAAATTTTACATGAATGTTTAGTACTACATTGATACAATTGAAAATTCTATAACTGAATTGATATCCGTATAATAAGAAAATGATTAGTTATGGTTTGTTTACGAAAGTCTCACGCGGTATTTGTAATCATAAAAAACAAGAGATAAATGAACCAAACAAATGTCACGGATGAGGATCCTGGAATACCACTGACAGCTATTCAAGACCAGTCCAATTCCACCGACGTTGGTGAATTTTGGTGAGGCCCTTTAGCTTGGAGGAATCCCATCTTCTCTATTTTTTATTTGTTTCGGAAAGAGGAGGAATCCCATCTGAGGTTCCATAAACTTGGATGCATCGGTTTTGACAAAAATTGTCTGACTTTCTTAGATTTCTGGTGGTAATATTTAAGCGTAATATGCATTTTTTTTGTTTACCAGAATGTCAGCCGCCACAAAACAATTCTCAGGAAATGGGGATCCTCAACAGCAGCTGTACATAGGTCCAAACACTATACATACGTATACAGCCACGAAAAACATAGGATAATAGAGATTTTTGTTTGACATCCACTAATGGAGACCACACTTGATACAAATATACTCTACAGTATGCTTATTTATCTGAATACATAGGACGAAATGAGTAATTAAGCTTTTTTTTTCCTTAGCCAAGTTGGAGCATTTGAGACTCTATATAAGCACCTCCAAGGTTTCTTCTCTCCTCAGTTGAACAATGAAGTACTTTGTGGCACTCTCCCTAGCTCTTTCCAATTGTCATGAGCATCGCTCTCTTTTCATCTCCATCACGTGCCATCTCCTCCTGCAATGGCCCTTGTCAAACCCTAGATGATTGCACCGGACAACTGATACGCATCGACGGAAGGTGCAATGATGATCCCAACGTCGGCACACACACATGTCCCAATACTCCATCACCGTCCGGTGGTGGAGGATGTCAGCCATCGAGCACTATGCACTGCCACGGGAAGTCCTAACCCTAAATATCGCTACTCGCCCCCGGTAATATCTTCCACTCGAGCGACCTTGATGAACAACGGTTTCAGCGAAGGCGGGGATGGTGAGGGGCTGTCGGAATGCGATAAACCATAACTATTAGCTGATTATTGCACTGTCAACCGGATGATATGCCGGCGGATCTCGGTGCGGGGATAGGATCAAGATAAGATCCACAAAGACCGGGAGGGCCGTGATGCCCAAGGTGGTCGACGAGAGCGACTCTATACAAGGGTGCGATGGCGAACATGCTGATCAGCCGCCATGCGGGAATGACATTGTCAACAGTTGAAAGCAGTGTGGCATGCCTTGAGGCTGGACATAGAAGTGGGTGAAGAGGATGTTACGTGGTCCATGGCATAGAAATCCATGTATTTTCCTTCCCCGGATACGATCAAATGGTGTTTTGAAATATGTAGTATGCGTATATGTGGTGGAAATGTGCAAAATATAATTTGTCAGAGGTGAAAAAACTGTGAAAGAATGGTTCGGAAGTGCTAATATGCAGAGGTTGAAAAATAAAAATAAGGCGTAGTAGTATAACCACGCCTGTTTTTAAAAAGATATTATAGAATAGAAAACCAAACCGAATCAAACTGAAATTTTGTGCGTTTTTGGTTCGGTTCGGTTAACCGAAAAATAACCATTAACTTTTCAGTTCGGTTTGGTTCGGTTTTCGGTTTGGC
Organism: Corymbia calophylla; assembly: GCA_014182845.1. Classification (NCBI taxonomy): domain Eukaryota; kingdom Viridiplantae; phylum Streptophyta; class Magnoliopsida; order Myrtales; family Myrtaceae; genus Corymbia; species Corymbia calophylla. The sequence continues at coordinate 23,229,786 of CM024694.1, read as the reverse complement.
GGTTCGGTTAACCGAACCAAACCAGAATTCTTAATTAAAAGTGAACAAATCTATTTTCATCATTATCTCTTCTTCATTTAGGTCCCAATAAGTAAAAAAAAATAGAAAAACCGAAAAATCGTCCCGAACCAAACGGAACCGAACCGCATTTTCGGTTCGGTTCATATTCGGTTCGGGACAATTTTGGTTCGGTTCGGTATTATCTCTTATCGGTTCGTTTCGGTTCGGTTTTTCAAAAAAACGGAACCGAACCGAACCGTTTACACCCCTACATGTATCTATAGTTGAGGAGGGGGCGGAGGAGGTGTCGCCGCCTCACTATTATTGGCCCCCCGGCGATGAGGCATTCCGTAATACCATCGCTTCTAAGTGGTCCTTCTTAGACATTTACCGAAAGTGCTTCAATTAAATGAGGGCGACAAAATTGCAACTAGACCGGGACTATCGAGCCACCAAGCCCTTTCGACTTCTCATTTTTAAGTCCATCATTAAGAGGAGTAGAAAAAAGCACAAAGACAAGCGTTGCAATTTTGAATTATCCTCCACACTTACCACTTTAATGGTGGGTTTCCTCATTGCCAACCCACAAAGTCTTAAAGTACGAGATTGAAAAATAGGAAAATGCTAAGACGACGGTCTCTCTTGAACGATGGAGGGACGGTCAGTGGCCGGCCAAAATTTTTTTTTGGTGGAACACGGTAAACTTTTCCTCAACCGGTTTCAATTCCATGTTCCCTTATTGCAAACTCGAATTGAGAAACAAAATCATGAGAAATAAATTGAAACCAGTTGATATATGAAGAAACAAATCCAAATGACAGTATTCGAATAACAAGAAACAAATTGAAGTGATTATATTCAACCAATAAGGCTTCATTTGTTTTATGGAAAATAATTTTCAGGAAAACATTTTTTGGATTTTCCGACGTTTATTTCATGGAAAATAAATTTATTGGGGAAAATATTTTCCATAAAGGAAAAAAAAGTTTTCTAAAGTGAGAAAAAATATTTTCCATTTTTCAAGTTAAGAAAAACATTTTTCACACTTACTCTCTCTTATTTCATACCCCTTATTAGTCCTCACTTCTTTCTTTCTTTTCTTTTCTTTTTTTCTTTCTTTTCGCTCATCTTCTTTTTCGGCCCGTTGCCGGCCACAGCAATGGCCAACGACTGGCCACAGGTGAGCTGAGCTCGCTGACGAGCTCCCAACTCACTAATCTGGCAAGGCCCAAGCCTCGCCGTCTCAAGCTTGGGGCTTGAGCTCGCCTCGCCGGTGAGCTCGCCAAAGGTAAGCGAGCCTCAAGCCTCGCTAACAAGGCGAGCTCAAGGCTTGCCTATGGCCAGTCGTTGACCGTCATCGATGGCCAATGACCGACAAATGGCCAAGGAAGATAATTACATTTTCCTGGAAAATATTTTTCAAAAACACTACATTTTTTGTGAAACGAATGAAGCCTAAGAAATATATGAAGAACTCAATTGCAACTTTTAAAATAGTGGATATTATTCTTTAGCAAACAAAAGGGTTATGTGGATAAAAAAAAACTTAATAAACTAAGAAAATAAGAATGTAATTATCTCGTACACTTTCAACTTTCAATTATTGTAGGATTCATGAAAATCCCTAGATAAAACTTTAATTCGGAGACGGGTGATAGAGATGGGCTGCGGTGATGCTGATCAGTCGAGATCGAAGAAAAGGGAGAGAGCTCAACAAGATAGAGCTTCGCGATGGTGGAATTAAAGAAGGAGATAGAGTGAAGAGCTCAGATCACGTAAGTTGAAAGTGGATTTCTAATTGAATTACTAACACTAATCTTTTTTGGGTTTTACTTTTCAAAGCACATTATAATTTATGCTTTAAGCTTGATGTGACTCATATATGACCTGTAATAGTAATTATGAATTAAAAATATGGATTTATCACTCATTTTGATAGCCCTAGTCCATATATAACTGCATTCCAATTCCTCTTCATAATAAAGGGGATAAGCCAACCTATCTGTGGAATCATGTTCATCGTATATTATGGAGGTTTTTCTTAATGACAAGCAAGCCTTCCTCAGATTAGTAAACTCCAAGTTCATGAAATGCCCCACTAATTTCCTATGGCTCAAATCAAAACTCGGTCACTAGCCCGGATATAGAATTGTTTGCACTGGACAACATATGAAAACATTTGCTCTGCGCCTAAACATGATATTTAATAACGAGGAATGTTTTGATCAAAGTATTGACTATACTCAATACAAAGAAATACGGTACATTAAAAGTGCAGACTCTTTATATAACCACATAGCAAGTGTCGGGAGAACGACCAAACCTATGTCGATATTCGAGGAGTGCGTCCAACGCGTGCATGAAGAGAGGGATTGCACGATATCCCAAAATTAACTCTTCACAAAAGTTGGAGAAAGCTAGTAAGTAAATGTGGCAAGGACACTAAATGAGATTATATGGTTAAGGTTCATCGACAATAGCTCCCACAATTTCTTTTATTTAATTGTAGGTATACAAACATGAGCAAGTGCCGATCTAGCATTTCTCTTCACACAAGCGCAATTGAGATTCAGAAAAATTGACAAAAAAGTTATAAATCTATTATATTTGTGCTAATTAAGTTGTAAACTTTTCAATTGTACCAATTGAATTATAAATCTTATTACATTTTCCCAATTAAGTCAATCCGACCAATTTTAGTTGGAAATCGCAAACATGGACACCTGTAGTGTCATGAAAGATGGTAAGTGTTGATATGGACAATTTTTTTATATTTTTCTATTTTATTTTCTTTTTCATTTGTCCTTTCTCTTTTTTTCTATAAAGTTCAACATGATCACTAGCCAACCCTTGCCAGTCACAAGTAAGGGTCGACCAACCCTTGCTAGCCATTGGACTAGGGCTTCATGGCCCTCGCGTGTGACCAACAAGGATTGGCTAGTGACCCTCGTGGGGCTTAGATTGAAAAAAAGAAAAATAAATAAAATCATAATAATAATAAATCAGAATTTATTTATAAAAATTGTTCGGGTCAATGGCTATACCATGTAGAATGATCGAATTCTATGTCAGTGATTCCTCACTAAAATTGGTCAAATTGACTCAATTGGCAAAACATGAAAATGTTTAGGATTCAATTAATATAAATAAAAATTTAATACTAAATTGACACAAATGCAGTTGGTTTAGAATTTCCCTCATAGAAAATCATCACTGTATTTGGTAAACCCCAATGAGCATACACATGACGATCTCAAGAGCATTTGTGTAAAGAAAACTCTACTTTGTCGACATACGCTACTAAAATTTTACGTCTGACTGCATGATAGAAATTTTCAGATTGACGCAGTCATAAATATCCTTGTCACCGCAACACAATAATTCCACAAACAAAACATGGTAACGTTTAAAGTAATCTATAGTGAAGGCTTTCTTTTTTTTGTTCCCTCGAATTTTGTCGTGAAATCAACACTAAGTCCTGGTCGTTCGAGCTACGGAAACTTAGGTGTAATTTAGTCAAGAAACCCATTATTATCCCCTCAACATGAGTCTTCTCTTTCCACAGAACCTAGGTGCGATTGGATTGAGTTGATGATCCCCAGAAGATAACGCATTTATGAAGCGGGCGGCTAAATTTTCCAGCATGAAGACTTATTTCACACTGCCAGAATTTTTTAAGGCTTCGGGCTCCGGCCAATGACGGCAGTTGATCTTTTGAAGGTCCATGTATCATTTTCTTTTCCCAAGTTTAGTGTTGGTTTTCAATAATCAATTGAGTTACTTGTATCGCTTGCATTCCAATCAATTTTTCCATTTAAATTTTAAAACTTTTACTGTGTGACATGACATGTAGATAAAATATATTTTTGTGTGTAGCACAACAAATTTATGAATTTCACTAACATACCATATAAAGATTCAAAAGTTTCACGCGACTATCAAAGAAATTAATTTAATTCAACCAATTTGAATGGAAGAAATAAGTGGATGTCCATTTTGGGTGGGTGGAGAATGAAACCGCCGTGGTTGGTAGATGTCTAAGCATGCTTAAGTCTAAAATCAAAAGCATGATTTTGATGGTAAATGACCTCATCAAAGCTTCCTTCCTGAAACGAAATTGCCCTTTTCTACAAAACGAAATATCATGATGTACGAAAAAGAAAATTCACACTACTATATTCTCATTGAAATTTACAGGTAAATGGGAAATGGGCCTTCATGTGAGAATGGTGACTGACATGCTGACCGAGGCACGAACATGTTGGTCCATATCTTTCATTCTTAAATTAGGGTTTTCTTTTTTCTAAAGCTTGGAATTCAGCTCGGACTCGGGAGTCTTCTTCTACAAAAGTCATATTTTACTTAGGCCATTGACATTTGCCATTACGCAATGATGCAGTAATACATAACTTAAATGAAACAAAAGAAATGCAGTCTTTTGGCATTTCATTCATAAAATAATATAACAATTAATTTATACATGACCTATCCAATCACTTATGCTCAAAGGTAAAACAGTTCTCAAAAAATTTGTCAAACACATTAACTCTATCTTCTTCATCATTTGCAAAGAGAGAAGCCAAATCAATTTTTGTGAAAGAATAATGGCAAAGCATGAATAATTCGTTTGTGAAGTGACAAGTCAAATTTGCACATCTCAAAGTGAAAAAAAAAATAAGTTTGTGTATTGATCTCGACATCTTTAGCATCACTCTTTAATTTAAATTAGAGTGGTCACGTTAAGATTCATTGCTGTTGGAATTGATCAACTATATGAGCATCGATGTCCGAATAAATGATGCTAAAATTGAAATTATGATTTATACTTGCTCCTATGCAATTCTTGAATGGATTCAGCAAAATATGAAATTTTCAGCTCCAAATTCCCTTCACAGGATTCAGCTTTAGGCAAGTCTCCTGATGCTCATGGATGAGTAGAGATCTCAACGTCCCTTGTTGTGTATGATCTTCAAGTGCTTCTAACACAATTTTTCTACAATTGAAGGCAAAAACCGACACGATTTACATTATGCAAATTTTTCGCGTGATCGAAAAAGAGGGTATTTCTGGCATTTCATTGTGTGGGCCGTTGAATGAAAGCTCCTTTCTTTGTCTGACTGAACTTCAACCTTTTGTCCTTTCTCTGACTTTAGTTGCTCCTGTTGTACACATCGTTTGACCCGGAGTTCAAGACAAGTGGGGTCCTGGTCATTACTCCTAATTCTCAAAAGACCCGCCTTGCCCCGTTCCGGAACATATGTTTGGACTTCATGTCCATATAAATTAATGACGAAGAAAGTGAAATCCGATTTAGAAATCTGATATGTGTTTGATGAAATTTTGTGCTGCAAACGCGACCCCCATTTTCACCAGACTTGGAATTCTAGACAAGCATCCGAACTCAAATAATTCTATGGATTGGTATGAATTTGTCATGCGTATTAAATGCTTGCAATAAAAAAAGAGTTTGATGTTCAAAGTGAGAAAAACAAAACGGTTTGTTGAATTCAAATCAATCTTGTTTTTCAATGGGTTTCAATTATGAACTTTGTAGTTACTATTGGATTGTTTGGTTCTCAACATCATAACTCCATTAGATTGAATTGCTCCATCCTTCTTCAACTTGAGAGAGTATTCGGCAAATCTAATGTGTATACAAAATTGAATTTGAACCATCAATACTGATAAGATTCATGTAGAATCGGTTATTCAACGACACGGGGTTGTTTAATCACTATTCGGATTTTGCATTGATTTGATCAAGCAAGCACATGCACAAATCCCTATAACATAAATGAGACAAAAAATGACAAGAAAGGAACAATGTTTCATTAATTTAGAATAAGAACATTCATCTTCGGACGCTACTGACTTCGTCACCAGAGACGTTAGCATCAGATGGACTCATCCCCAGTTTGTTCAAGAAGAGGCAATAGAAAAAAGAAAGAAAAAAGAAGAAGAAAACCTCAAATGCACATGCTCTTGTTTTCTTTTAATGAGCTTCTTTGGTGACGAAATGTGGACCGGCAATTTCAACCGTCTCCCCGACTTGTCTATGCATTCAGACAGCCAAGTCGTCTCAACGTCATATGTTCAAGCGCTCCATCCACCGTAACGAGTTTTTCATTCCACTCGTTTTAAGTCCTATATAAAGAAGCATCTCTCCCACGACATTGGACACCCAGCACTACAAAAGAATAGGAAAGATGAAACTCTTGGCGACCCAAATCTTGCTTTGCACTATCTTCCTCGTTCTTGCTCTTCATGTTGGTCTCACAACATCAGAAGAAGTTGGTGGGTATCAGCCTGCAAAGGCTTCACCCCTTTCTCAGTTCATATGATTTGTGAGCGTAACGTGGATTTTAGTTACATTTGGTCTCTTTGATGTTGCAGAGGACGAGAGCCAATTCAACTACGATGCGAGGAGCGAGACAGGTCCGGCTCGGTGGGGAGAGATCAGGAGGGAGTGGGGGATTTGCAGGAATGGATCGATGCAGTCGCCGATCGACCTCTCGAGCGAGAGGGTTCAGGTGGTGGCCCATTTGGGAAGACTGAAGAGGTGCTATAAAGCCTCCAACGCCACTCTTAAGAACAGGGGACATGACATCATGGTAGGACTAGACTCACTGTCACCATGTTCGATTTCCGTAGTGAATTTGATCAAAGAACAAGAAAGGCTTCGATGCCTTTCTTGATCCATAACTATAAATGTTCATGTTAGGATGACATTCTTTAAAAGACAAGTTTTGTAGAAGTGACACTTGACAGTTCCACTTTCATCGGATGGGACCGTATTGAGCATGGTTCGTTCTGTGAGTTTATGCAGTTGAGGTGGGAAGGAGATGCTGGATCCATTTATGTGAACGGAACCCAGTATTTGCTGCAGCAATGCCATTGGCACTCGCCCACCGAGCATGCCGTTAATGGCAGAAGGTGATCTCTTCTTTTCTTTCTTCCCCTGGTTGGCCGCTATTCTATTACAAAGATCAAAGACCCATGACCGCATTACTGAGACAAGTTCAAACTTTTTTCTTACTAACTCAATTAACAGGTTCGATCTTGAGATGCACATGGTTCACGAAAGCGCCGAAGGCAAAGTTGCTGTAATAGGAGTCATGTACAAGCTGGGCCGACCTGATACTTTCTTGTCAGCGGTACACTAGGGCTTTTTTGTCGTCGAAGTTTAGTACTTGGTTCACATGTTCGAAACACGACATAAATTTTTCAATGAATTTTAATTATGTAGATGATGAAACATATACAAGGAATCGCTGATACCCATGGAGCCGAGAGAACCGTCGGAATAGTGAACCCGAAACACATAAAGATTGGAAGCAGAAACTACTACAGATACGTGGGCTCTCTTACGGTGCCTCCCTGCACTCAAAATGTTCTCTGGACCATTGTTCAAAAGGTATGCAGTTTCGTTTTCTTTCACTTCAGATTTTGGTTCTTGGAGAAGAAACATGGAGCATTTTCATTTTCGTCTAATTAAAACAATTCTCATAGAAGAAACAGTGAACTTTCTTTCTTTTTTGGGACTGCTCGAGTAAAATTACAAAGACGATGGCTCTGGTTCTCTTGCCGTCCCCTAACGTAATGCTTCCGGACCTTTCACATAAGCCTAGTTCATAAAGTTTTCTTCTGCTTTGCTGTGTCATCAGGTGAGAACCGTTGCAAGAGAGCAAGTGAAGTTACTGCGCGGAGCTGTTCGCGATGTGAGTTTCAGCCTTTGACTGACTTTTCAAATGCAACAGGGTTGAATTGTTGTGAAAGCAAAGATTTATTTGTTGCTTTTGCAGGACTCTGAATTCAACGCCAGGCCATTGCAACCCATAAACAGGCGCCCGGTGCAGCTATTTAGTCCAACCGACAGCGAATTAGAAAGCGAGGATCCATGATTAGTGGACGACGCAGAGCTTTCAGCGATAGTATAATGTAATTGACAGGGTAGAAAATAGTTGCAGAAGTTGGTTAAAAAATACATAATCATATATTAGAGCGACCAGGGATTTTGTTCCCTTCGTGTATGTTCATCGGTTTTGCGGTTTATCATGACCTGCAGTTACTATGATCCGGATTATTTCTCTGATTTCAGGACAGTTTTATGCTTTTGAGATAATAAAAGAACCTGCGGGCATCTTCTGCAATGATGGAGCGAGAAAGAGTTAATCGAGGATTAAAATTTGGTAGCATACTAAAGAAGATATACACCGAATTCTCGGTCATGTGTTCTTGCAATTACATGGCAATTTCAGTAGTGCTGATCCTAATATGACATATACGATTTAACTTATACAAGGCAGATTTAGTCAAACAGCCTGTCTATGACATGTTCACGGCCTAATATCGTATAGTTCTGTACATGCACATGACCTTTCTTAAACAGAACAGTACAAGGAATTGAATAGAACATCAATTGAATTGCGAAACATCACAAGACTAAGTGCGTTTCAGAAAGAGAAGAACTTGATTGGTGCTTAACCTCAGTCAAGTCTTGAATATTGTACTTTATCTCCCATTTGACAATTTATACAGCACTTCAGTTAAAATTTACTGATGAATGTACCATGTAATGGGACATATTGTAAACTTTGGACCTAGAGATCAGAATGCGCATACTGTCTCCAATCAGACCATCCTCGCAAGCACTTTCATCACATCCTCCATGGATGGCCTATGCATGGGGTCATCTTCGACACAAGCCTTGGCCAAAACTGCTAAGCACAAGGCCTCGGCGAGCAGATAATCCTCCTTCAGACACGGATCCATGAAGCCCCTCAGTTTCTCGAAACACCTGCCTTCATTCCCTCCCCCTGCCAAAAACCAGATGGACTCCTTGAACTGTTTGCCGTCGATGTCCACTTGGCCTGAAATCAGCTCTAGCAAGACCACTCCGAAAGCAAAAACATCCACCTTCTCGGAGACCAATCCGTTTAGCATGTGCTCCGGCGCAATCCAACCGTCAAAACTGACTGAAATGTCAGGGTCGTTACCATTTGAGGAGGAGCAAATCGCAGTCGTTGGGGCGATGTTCCCTAGCTTCGCTCTCCAGTTGGAGGCGATGAAAATGTTCCTACTGTTCACATTCATGTGAACATAAGAAGGAAATATGCAGTGATGTAGATAATGAAGCCCTGTTGCGACATCAAAAGCGATTTGGGTCCGGCGGTGCCAATGGAGAGGAATTCCCAGCCGAGACAAGCAGTCCCTCAAGCTCCCATTGCTCAAGTACTCAAAGACAAGGTAAGACTGAGAATCGTCACTTGTTTCTTCGTAACAAACGCCAAGCAAATTCAGGACATTGATGTGATTGATCTTTGAGTGCACGTCGATGACCCGATGGGTCTCTTTGACGTTGCTTCCTTTGATCATCACTTCGGCAGTATCGATCAACCCCTTGTAGACTGATCTCTCTATCCTGGTATCGTTCCTAAAGTTCCCAGTCGCCTTCCTGAGCTCCTCGATGCTGTATTGGTTCAATGAGTACTTGATCCCGACGAGAAGATCTGGGGACAAACAGGACGTCCTGGAGCTTCTACCTGTTTGGCCCGACCTCGGAGAGCTCAGCGTGGACAAAAACGAGAACTGTGAGGTTCTTGTATTGAAAGACTGCAATTTCTGGCTTTTCCATCTCTTCAAGGCCTTCAAGTGCAGACCACAAGCAATCAACGCTACGAGCAGTAACGACAGCCCAACCACGGATCCTGCAATATACAAGTTCCTAATTTTCTCACTATCCGTTGCCTTCTCCACGGGAACTGTAGGAAGAAAACCTGGAGGGGGAGGCGGGGAATATGGTAATGTGAAAGTGAGAGATGGTGCTTTCGTTAAAGGGACAAGAATTGTGGTGTTCGTATAAATTGTCGACCTGTAGTCTAGATGGTTAGCTGCCCAAATGTCGCTCGCGGGAATACCGAATTTCTGCGCAATTTTATTCATGTCGTCTCCTTCCATAATGGGGTACGTCACGAGGGACTGTACCATCCCACTGGTTACGGAAAAATTACCAGGACAAGCACATTTCAGGGGCACGACGAGCTCAGACCCAGCTTTCGTGACAATCCCAGGAAAGGGATGGTTATCTTCGACCAGCGTGACCAATTTCACTAGGCCTTCAAAGACTCCGCAAGCAATCTCAGAGAACTCTGTGCTTCCACTGACGAGATAAGTCACATTTTTCTGGGAAAACTCGCCGGCACAAGAGCAATGGATCGGAATTAGAATTTCTCTACCTGGTTGGAGATTCTCAGTGGGGGATCTGACCTGGTTCAAACTAAGTACTGTATCGACATCAGCCCCGAACAGCTCAGTAACGTTCGAGACTGTCGGGTAGTCCTGGTTCGCCCGGTACAGCAAGAACGCCGGACAATTCTCTTGGGGATGATCAGCACAGCTGTATCTTGAACCAGGAGAAGCTGCTTGTGAAGAGCAGGCGTTGGCGTCATAGTACTGCTGGCCCTGGCTTGAGACAAAGAACGCCCAGATGAGAAACAACAGACGAATCATGGCTCACAAGATCAGACACGCGACGCTACTCATCTCTGCTCGAGTCTTCCTAAAAGAAAAGTCTTAGGTCTTTTTCAATCACTCAAGTGTCCTGATCTGAGTCCTGAGGCGGCCAGCTACAATTTCAGAGTCATCAGTGACCAGCGAGGGATCGAATGGCATAGAATATGATCGACATATATGCCGTCCAAGCGAAATCAACGGTCCAAAATTGTAGCTGACATCATCTTGAGGGCCAAAAGAAAACGAAATGTGGTGCCGCGTTGAACTTGATTACTTTGGAAAGCATCAAATGGCCGGCCTAAGAGCGGATTGGCCCCAGAGATTCAATTGTTGACATTCGGTGAGAATTCGTTTCTGCTTGTAGTCTTGTGATTTGGAGCTTTTCCTTAGACCCCACCAATTGTCACATTGTCAAATCATCTCCTAATAAGAAAGCAAAATAAGTGATAAATAAATAAAGGAAAAATGACAAAAAGGGTCCCTTAATTTTGATCCAATGCACAATGTAATACTTAAATTTTTGATTTGTTCGATGCGATCCATAAATTATTGCTAAATATCTAATGTAGTTATTCCGTTTGCTCAAACAACGTATCAGAAGTTATTTAATGACGTGGATTATCATGTGTTGAGTTGGATTTTTAAAAATTATGTTGTCAACGTGTCTGTCTTTTTATTAATCTACTTTAGAAAAAGAAGTAGATTGGACATTAACATATCTATAGTTATTTGATGATGTGGGTCTTATATCCTAATTCAAGATGAATATTTTACTTTGCTAAACCTTATGTAACTTTTTGTTTTCACTATTCACCACTCAAACTTAATAGATTGGGAGTCGCATCAACAAATTCTATAAACTTGAATTAATGGAATGACAACATTTATCATTTTCACGTAATTTAGGGACTAAATAAATATTTGTTAATAATGTAGTACTTAAAAGTTCAGGGACAATAGATCGAAGCTCATGGCCTATTTGTGTTGTATTCCCATCCATAAAAGAAAGGGGTAAGTTCACTAGAAGCCCTAAAATTTGTCACAAAAGTGCATCAAGTCATAAAACTTTTTAAAAATATAATGAAATATTAAAACTTGTCAAATTGATACAATCAAGTCCTTCCGTTAACACTGTCAATTTAACTAACGGAGAATGTTGACGTGACATTTTAAAATTAATTTATCTCTCATACGTGGCATTTTTTTATTATTATTATTATTATTTTATTCAACTATTATTTAAATTAGTTTTAAAAACTAAAAAAGAAATACTAAAATCTCATTTTTTTAAATGAAAATAAAGAAAGGGAAGGGTAGGTTCACCGGTGGGGTGCCACTACCGCTACCCATTGCCGGAGGGGTCAGTAGAGGTTGTTGACCCCAAGTGAGGGCGTCACTAAGCCTGGGCGAGGCCTCGTCAACCTTTGTCTAGAACTAGCAAGCCTACAAGGCTCACCTAGATCTAGGCAAGGCCGGCCTTTGTAAAGGGCCGACAAGCCTCGCTAGCCCCAAGCAAGGGCCAACAACCCTCATTAGGCCAAGCCAAGTGCTGACAAGGCCTCACCCAAGGCAGGCAATGACCGCTAACCATCGCCCAAATCTAGCCACTTGAGCCCAAGCTTGGTGAGGGTCACTAGCCCTTGATGACAAGATCTAACCACCCTCATCTAGGGCCAACGACCTCTATTGACCCTCGAGCAATGGGCAATGGCAACAGCAGCACCCCACCAACAAACCCCTCCTTTTTTATTTTAGTTTTTTTAAATAAATAAATTTTTAGTCTTTCTTTTTTAGTTTTTTAAACTATTTTAAATAATATTTGAATAAAATAATAAAAATCCCACGTATGAGAGATATTAAATTTTAAATTGCCATGTCAACATTTTTCATTAATTAAATTGATGGTGTTAATGAAAGGACTTGATTACGCAAATTTAGAACTTAATTGTATTTTTTGAAAGTTTTAAGACTCGTATGTATTTTTATGATAAGTTTTATAACTTATGATGAACTTATCGCATAAAAGGAACTTGGCTCACCCGTCATGGAATCTAAGAGCTTGCTGGGCCTAGAGGAGTGTTTTGGCAGGGCCTGCTCGGCTAGCCCATCATGGACAGTCTTGGACGTAAGCTTTCGGCCCAATCCGAAGCCTGAATGCTTCTCTAAGGCCCAACCCCACCCTCGAGCCTAACCCCTGCACAAGTAAACGTTCCCAACCTCGAAAGTTTCGAAACAGCTACGGTACTTCAAAATATAAAAATTGAAAAATAAAGTGCTGGAAACTGAATTTAAACTACTGAAAACATAACTCGATAATAACTAAAAAAAGATCGCCGACTATTACCAATTTCTTATCACGCGTGAAATTGTGACCGTCATTTATGGTAGCTCTTAGTAATATAGTTGGAAAGATTCTACCTGTTATCAATTACTTTCTTTATGTATTCAATTTAGTAACTCTTCCTTATTTATTCCGTTTGAGTCGTTGTTTTTACTTGATTGAATTTTTTAAAAGTTTGTGATCGGACAAGCTTAATCTCAACTAATGTTGAATTTTTTCAATTCTCAACGCTTAGGGTGTGTTTGTTTCAATGAAAATATTTTTCTGGAAAGTGTTTTTCAGACTTTCCGCTGTTTGTTTCTCCAAAAATAATTTGGTCAATGAAAAATACTTTTCGGTCAACGGAAATATTATGTTTTATTTTAGGAAAATGAATTCCTGTGCGTGGGAAGGGGAAAAAACTTTTCCTCTTTATTAGGTATTTCCTTTTTATTATGTCAAATGTTATTCAATCATTTTCCAAATGCCATCTAAACGCCTGAAAACATTTTCAATCATATATCACCAAACATAGGAAAAGATTTCCTATAAAACATTTTCTAAAAATTGTACGATTTCCATGAAACAAACGCACCCATAATTTAATAATCAAATAAGCCCCGAGTATTCTTCAATTTTAATCTACTGTAATATTTGGGCGTCCACCAAGTAAACAAGGTAGGATTATGACGCCAAGATCGGGGATCAAACTCTAGTAAAAATAAAGCTACATTTGATTGCAAGAAGACATACTACGATAACATAGGATAATATAAAGTAGAATAAAAAATCTCTCGATTGCATATATTCAATATTTGATCCCCTTGAGTATTTGGTGCATTTAAGTTATGATTGAAATATCACTGGGCTCACCCTTCCTATATAAGAAATAAAAAATAAAAATTCTCACATTTTCAAGTAAAATTAAGGTAGAAACAATTTAGTTTTATGACCACCCACCTAGGTGGCGTTGCGGGTTGTATTTCTCTTCCTCTCGAAAATGTCGAGTTCGAATCCCCGAACCGTCGTAGAGTGACTTACCCTACAAGACGTGTGGCGCCCGGGGTTTCTTACTCCCCGACCGTCGGCGGGGTGCGGGGTTACTCGAGTCCAAAAAAAAAAAAAAAAAAAAAATAATTTAGTTTTATGCATGGATTTTAATTTTGACGTCTTGTAAGATTAATGAGGTACGATAAAGATTTGAGAGTGAAAGTTATGATAAAATCGACAAGAAAAAAATTTAGGATTAAAAAAAATAAATGAATGAATGAAATAATTGAAGAAGGCATAGAAAGAGGGGAGCTACCTAAAACCGGAAGCGACCACGACATCCACGATGCCCCCATGTGAGAGAAATTAGAGACAGAGGGCTCGAGCCTATCATGAGTTGCCACGTAAATCATGAGGTTGCAGGCGTCGTGGCTGCCACCTTTATTGCGGTGGTCACGGGCTTTCAAGTGACCTCTCTTTTCACCAGAGGCACCACCTCCATTGATCCCACGGTCTTTAAAAATATTTAATAATGTCGTTCCATTAGTTTAAGTTCATTGATAGCATTTAATATTTTCATGTAATTTATAAATTAAGTAAAATATGTGTAAAGATTCAAGAGTCACATTTAGAGACCATATTAAATGAATTAAGAGTTTATAAACCACATTATACATTGAAACAAAATTCATAAATTATTTGTGTCATTTTTTCCTTTTCTTTATTGTTGCTATTTCAAGATAGAGATTCTTATTTTATCTGATTCTAGCATAGATAAGTAATTTGTTTTTCTCCCAACTTAGCTCATTTTGAGCACGTCCTTAAACGCATGATAGAAAATATAAATCACATTTGGAATTATATTCAGTTCATTGAATATAGCGTGAGTTCTCTTTATATTCATCAAATCACATGTAAAATCTAAACACGTAGACAATTGAATCCCTTTCAAACAACTCCAATTGGCATCAATTTCCAAACTTATGAATGAAAAGTGCTTGCTTACTTGATTTTCATTAACACGAGGAAATCGAAATATCAAGGAAAATAAATGGAATGTAAATAAACGAATTTAAATAGTAAATTTTAAATCAAATAAGTAACTATGTTTTGAATTTTGGCAACTTTTATAAGAAGAAAGACTCGATATGGTAAGTACATATTGTGACTTTATTGATTTTATATACAAGTGTATATACGGCAAATTACCATCATGATAAACATCGAAAGAATTCATAATTTCCCATGATTGCCTAATGGGGTTTGATAAAAATTGATCCCGTTAGGATTAAAATAGCGACATAGGCTAATATCAGACTGTCGGGCTAGAATAAAGCTTGCTAATCCTAGCTGTGCCATTAATTAATATGCTTAGATGGGGTTCATATTGCTCTTATGTTAGGCTCTCTAATTGTCAAATCACTGCACCGACCCCCTCAAAATCAGAGTCATTCCCTGTCTTTAATCAACTTAGATTGTCCGATTGCCAAAAGTGGCAAAAAGAGGGTATACATACATATATATGTTCCCCGCATCACCGCCGATCACGCCCCGGCCCAAGTCGAAATCGACCCGTGGTCTCTTTCTCTCTCTCTCTTTCCTGAGCGCGCAAACTTCCTCGTTCTGCAGCAAATCCCCACGCCTCCGGCGCGACCCTCCTTCTCTCGCCGGGGCAGGTAATGCCTCTCTCCCTCTCTCTCTCTCTCTCGCTCGCTCGCTCGGTCACGCCTTCGGGCGAGTCGTATCCTTCGTCGGGCCTGTGCGCCGTGCCCTTTTGCCCCCCCCTTCCAACCCATCAAGACTCCTCGGCGCGAGCTGCTCGGTCGGATTTCGCCTCTGACGTCGGCCATCTTCCTGCATTGGTCCTAGGGTCGACGTTTCCGGTCAATGCGCGCTCGCGAATTCGCCCGGGGTGGGTTCGAATTCCTTCGCCCGTTGCTGCAATTAGGTCTGGGGCCGCCGCCGGGGACACGAATTCGGCGCCCGCGCTTAGGTTTTTTGTGGGTCGGTAACGGATTTGGCGTGGGTTTCGAGCGGCGTCCATGGCTTGACGTGGAGATTTAGGGGTTTTGTTTTGTTGTGTTTTTCCTCCAGTAAACTGATGTTTGTTGTGACTGAAACTTCTTGCATGCAAATTATGGAGGGAAGAGGTTTGTAGGGGGGGGGGGGGATCAAAAGACCCGGAATTTCTTTTTCGTTTCTCAATATTTTTGCTTTGAGTTGAGTAAGTGCGTTCTGTTTGTTTCTAATCACCTTGGCCCGTGTGCTCTGTGTATGCGTTCGACTGTTGAAAGTCCAATCCATGCCTTATCAATGCACATACAAGTCGACCTTGGATATGGTGACTGGTCGGAAGAGCAGCTGTACTTCCTTCTCTTTGAAAACCAAAGTCTTATTCAATCTCGTGCTTTAAATATAGCAGGCGCCAGGTTCTGATGCCAAAATAAATTAGAATGACTCTTGGTATGACTACTTGTACGATCCAAGACCCTGCTTTTCAACCTTAAGACAGTTGAGTTTTTCTTTTCTTAGCGAGACACAACTAAGCAAGGAGCCACAGAGGAAGCCTAATTACTTTAATTTCTGCAGTTGAATCCACAAGAAAGGCTTGTAAGTGGTCAAACATTGCATATCTTGCTGTGTTGCTCCCTGGAGCTTCAAGGTTGATTGGTAAGCCAGGGTATCAATGACACTGTGTTCTTGTACCAATAGACTCCAGGTATTGCTTGATGGAGAACACAGCACGTAGGAGACCTTTTCTCATTTGCAAAATCAACGCATCCAAAGATTTGTCAAAACTTTCGTTAGTCATGTGTGATAAATTGAAAGAACTAAAAAAGATTTGAGCGTCAAAATTCTTGGAAGTTGAACTGTTAGTTGCCACTAGATTACAAAATATCTTTCTTGCATCTTTGTTGGTTTTGCTGTGGGATACTTTCCTTACTTTAAAAGTAAGGGCGTGATTGTTCTGTCTTATTTTAAGCACAAATTTACTTATCGACTTTCCTAACAAAACTCTGAATATCATTAAACTCTACAAAATAATGAAAAAAGTATATGTGAATCCACTTGTTAATCTTTTTATGTTTTGAAATAGGTGTTCTGTGCTAAATTAGAGTCAAATTGCATGAGCTGGAATATTATAAACAAATTGTCAAAAAGTTCAAAAGTAAATGGTAAAAGCTCACTCCAGACTGATCCTTTATTTGGTTCTGAAAGGAATTTTGAATGTGAAGGTTCAAGTTTTATCCAGGTATGTTTTTTTATAGTAAAGGGTTTACAGCTGAGTCTGGGCCAGAACAGTTGTAATTAATGCAAGTCAAACTGTTACACTTATGCATGTAAGATATCTCATGCTTTCTAGATTTCTATTATTTCGTTGTACGTCTTGTGGTTTTGGATGTGGCCTTCGTTTCAGCAATTCTTCTAGAAATCCCACATTGTCTGAGTTCCACCTTTATTTCTGGTGTCTGACCTGTGAAGAAAGATTGAATTTTGGGTTGCTTTGGTGTCAGCGGCTTCGTGTTGCACCAGAGTATTGAAACAGAATGGGGACTAGTGAAGTAAGGTTATTATTAATCTTTAAAAACATGAAAAGACACGCATATCAGAAATGACTGTACACATAATGCTTATCGGATGCCTAAAGAATGCAAGGAGAGAGAAAAGATAGCGGTGGATCTCCAAGGTTCCTTTGGTTGCTGGGGTGTGACTAATGAAACAAAAGAACAGGATTTTGAAAAGTGGGGAAAATTTTGGGCTCCATGAAGCGGTATCAATTTACTCTTGTTTTGACAGTACAAGTGCCACTGTTCAACTCTTTAGGGATTTGACCAAGAAAACTCTTTAGGGCTGCGTGTTATTGAATTCGCAGGTGTATATGTTGTAAATGTTCATGTAGTGTGGAGTCCATGAATATCATAAGAATAGTCGAGTTCTGTGTATATTCTGGGTTGTCCGTCTAGCATACTTCTGCAGTTTGAACTTTGAGGCACTCTTTATTGATTATCTTTGGGATTGGAAACTCTGTAATTGGCTATATGTTTTATATAAAGATTTTCAAAGAGTATTATTAAGGACACATTGAACCATCTATTAGGCACAGATAATTTGCGATAAGTTTTTGATTAAAGTTTTTGTGAAATGATAAAGAATTGTTGTGATGTTTGGTGATTTGCAGATAAAAATATGGTAAATCAAACTCGATCTGGTTGCAAAATTAGGGATGAATGTACAAACAAGGTGCATAGTGGTGGTAAGGGATCGAGTACATCACACTTTGCATCAGATTCATATAGACTGAGAAGTTCAACCAGGGAATCATCATCCAAGAAACCAATGGTTCCAAGCTTTCCGACTACTCGAAAGTCGGAGCGACTTGAGAAGCAAACACCACCTACTTCAGTTTCTAAGAATCCTGAGAAGGTCAAGAGACAAAGGACGCCAAGTCCAGTGAGGAGATCAGAGAGATGCAAGAAGCTGCGGCATTCCTCAAATTCTCTAATATCGAAGAAGTCTGCTAGAAGGTCTGAGTCATCTGATAGGCAAAACCAAATGGAAAAGAAAGAGAATAATGCAAAACAATTGGAGGTGGAAGATATGGAATCTAGCAAAGGTAATGAAGAAGAACCAGCGTCTACCAAGATGAAGAAAGAAAGAATGAGTGCTCGTGCTTATAGAGCACTATTCAGGAGTTCAGGAAACAAGGATAAAGCGGGTAAATGAATGCCTGATAAATGAAAAAGGCAGTTAAATAGATCATCACGTGTTTTGTGAAGGTTATATTTATGGATGTGGTGAAACTGTTAGAATACAATGAACCTGTTATACTATCTGTATGAAGGTTTCATATAGGTACTTTGGCTGGAGTCATTGTGCATGCTCAAATAATTATTAAAAGATTTTTTGGACAATCTGTTTGAAGAAGATCTTCTTGTTATTATACCATACTTCCATCACGTGCTAAATATTCATGAAATGTTGTGCATTGGTCAACTTCTTGTCATTCATATTAAAAGTATAAAATTATAAAATTTCTCAGCATAGTTTTTGCAGGAATTATTGTTGGATAAATGCCTGTCATTTGTTCATAAATCTGTGGGTTAGATGCCTTAAATAAAGCATTATCTCATATTTGTTTGTTTTATATGTTGAACTTCCAAATTGACGTAGATGATCATAAGGGGCAAGGTTTTCGAGTTTACTTTTCTCTTTTCCAGTGGGTCACCTTGCAGATAACAATTGGGGCGGAGGACTTTTCTAGTTTAAACTTTACATTATCATTTCTTTGGTGGAATTCACATTTCTCATCCTCAACCTTGTTTAACTGAACATGTTTTTTCTTTTAAGAAGTAAGTTTAATTGTTTTGACATAGTTACCTGTGGAATGCATGTGCACGCAACACTTGCAGTTTGTTTTATTTGTGCGCCTGTGGAACTTAATAATTTATTGACTGTGATCATTGGGCTTGTAGATTGCCGTGAGGAGTTGATTTGTCCAGACAAGTCCTTTCGGCAGGAACACAACAATACTGGGGCTGTTGGTCTAGAGGAAATTGATGCAGTCCATGATTATAGTGATCATAGTCAAAAGATCAAACATGAGGTGGAATCCATGACACAAATGGTGAAAAAACGAAATGAGCCTTGTCTCAGGCAAAATAGCCATTCTAGTCAACAAGGTAATGAGTCTGAAGATGCAAACATGGTTTTTCATTAGATCATGATATCTCTGTATTTTCTACTCATGAGTAGTACTGGCAGATGCATATTATGACTCGGGAAGGGTAGAGAACTGTTCCTCACTGGAGAAGAAGTCCGAATTGACTGATTTTAGCAGGAATGCAAGGTCATTAGATGGTCATGTTTGTTTAGAAAAGGGTAAAGAAGATGTCCCTGATAAATGGAGTGACTCAGCCTACTCAATTTCTGATGCCTCAGCCATGGCTGGATGTCAAAATGTTACCTCTGCAGAGCGCAATTTTGTCGGGATAGATGGCATAAATTCAAAGGGAAAAAGGTATTAAAGTCCGCTATATTTTACATCTGGTTCCTTTCCTTGGATTGATAATATGATAAGCCTGCAGTATATCTGGGTTATCGGGGACAAATCGTCCTTAACTCTGTAACATATCTGTTCTTTTCACCAAGTGGATGTGTTGGTCTTTTGGCCGTTTTAACTATATATATCTTCTCTAGATGTCAGTGACCTTGGCATGATGTATGCTTGTCTTTGTTAATGTCATGTTAGGATAGTGGGGAGCCTGAAGCCACTGTTAACTTGGAACTTGGTGAAAAGCAGAACCTGCATGTGTTGGTAAATATTGATGCAGAAAGTGGACAGAGTACATGCTTTATCTGCAAGCTTGGGGGAAAACTCTTGTGAGAAGTCCTTCACACTTGGCTATATTTTTTGCCCTTTCTCCCTAGTGATGCTTGCCTACTGTGCTTTTGAAACATAATAATTTTTCGCTGTTTCTTCGTTAGTGCTTCTCGTTGCTCTGCTTTATTGTCTTGAGCTTGTTTTAGGTTATCTGTTTATACTCCCTGTATCCTGAGAATTATGCTCTTTCAGTCGTACCTTATTCTTTCTATATACTTTCAAAAACATTAAACTGAGATATGTGCAAATCTGGGAGTTCTCTTCAGTTTTATCTTTGTTTCTAAAGGATGAATGATGAACAAAACAGAGGGTGGTTAGACAAGAGTTTTCACACAAGGAATGCTTGCTGTGACTATTCTCTGTCATAATGTTCACTTCATGAAGATAACTATTACCATGGCCCCACTTATGGTGCTTGACTTTAAGACTGCAGCCTTGTTTGCTTTAGTAATAACAGAGTTTGAAGCTGATTCATTTCCTTAGATTTAGCTGAGGGTTTTTTCACTTTGCATTGGTTTTGCTCTGTCAGAGTTTCTGAGAAGCTTTTATCTTGTAGTTTTGTATAGTAATACATCTTTGGCAACGCATCTTAGTACATCCTCAAGGTACATTTGGATGAGATGATTCATTCCTTACTGCCCATTGATGCGAGCAAAAAAGCAGGCAGCTGAATTTGCCATTCTGTGGGCTGTGCTAGTAGAAACCAACGGTAGTTGCAAATCGTTTTCCTGGGCTCTGATACATCTTTCACAATGTTTGATGATATGACCAGCTCTTTGTCCTCTTTTAAATCTACTCTCGGAGCTGTTTCTATGGTGTAATTCAAAATGTAATATAAAATGTTTCCTAGATTAAGAAGGACTTGTAGTTTGGCAAGGTGATTTCTAAAATAGTACATGCAATTTTCAGGTGCTGTGATGGAGCTGGATGCCAAAAAAACTACCATCATTCCTGTTTGGATCCTCCTCTTAATGATGTTCCCCTAGGGGTTTGGCACTGTCTTGCATGTGTTGGGAAGATGATGAAGTATGGTGCCTATTCAGTCTCTGAAGGAGTAGAGTCCATTTGGGATTGCAGGGAAGTAGATGTATTGGATTCTAATGGTATGGGGAAAATATCATAAGATGATATTCATTTGCATTGCTTAATTTATGTGTCCATTTGCACTTGTTGATTTACCTACTCCAGTGTCGTTTTGTATCCTTTGAGTAATCTTACTGTTGTTTCAATCTCAGGATGTCAAAAACAGAAGCAGTTTTTTGTTAAATACAAAGGACTCGCACATTTTCATAATCGATGGTTACCGGAAGCTGAGGTGGCTGCTCAATGCCCATCTCTAGTTGCTAGTTTTCTTCGGACGAAGCAGGTAAATGGTTCGATTATTTCTCCATTGATGATACTTATTAAATTGCTGAAGTGCTTGTCCTAAATCTGAGAGAATTCAGTATTGTGTTTATTCTTTCATCCTATTTGGCTGTTCTGTATGTCTTTATCTCTTCAGATGGTACCGTGGAAGTCAGAGTGGACTTTACCAAGGCGTCTACTGCAGAAGCGATCAATAACTTCTCCTCAATTTCATAGTGAATGTGACAGACAGGAGGAGGGAACTGACATGTTGATGTGCCATTACCAATGGCTTGTAAAATGGTGTGGCCTTGATTATGAACATGCTTCATGGGAGCTGGAGAATGCTTCCCTTTTTCTCACTTCAGAAGCTCAGAGCCTCATCAAACAGTATGAAAACCGACTCGAGAGAGCAACGGGAGCTCATAATGTTGAAGTGACTAAGGTAATTATATTATGTCTGACAGTTGGAATCAGACAAGCTTATGAAATTTCAACACATCATCTTCCTTTCGGATGTTTGGTCTGAGATTTTGGAAGTGGCATACATTTTGATATACGTCTTTTGTTATTTTAGTAATGAGCTTCTATCATTGTTGCACTCCAACAGCGATAAATCCTAGTAGAGAATTTCTTATGACAGAGTCATGTTCTGTTTATGGGGCTTTTTCCTGCACACATTCATTTATTTTTATAATATTAAAGAGGTGACGATAATCAATATTGAAAGACAGTCTTTTCAAGCACACGATATATTTTGTTAGTTCCTGAACTTCTTCAGTTTTGTTTTATTGAACTTTATGATATTTTACGAGTAATGCTCCAAGAATTATACTTAGAAAGTTTTTAGTCAAGTGTCAAAGCAAGATTTGGGTAGAAAATGGAAACTTATGATACCCGGTGCATGAAAAGAAAAGCAAGATAGAGAAAGTGCATCTGCTTTTTATGTTGTATATATTTTTACTTTGGCTGATGCAATCAAATCCTCTTGTTTGATGGAATGCTGATTATTTTGTGTACTTTATTAGTTGGCTGTCGACTTAATACCTGCTTTTGGCAGCTTCCAGCAAGAAAAAAAAGTTTGAGGAATGAAATGCCAAAGCTTCCAGCTGAAGTTTCCCCGGGACAGTTTGATTGTTGGAAGATGAGCCGTAATGTTATTCTAGTAGATGACCTGGTGAGAATGTTTTGTTCTTGACCTCCTGGTGATCTCTGTGGTATGCAGTAGAGAATAGTAAAACCTTTATAAAAATACTAAGGAGGTGTTTAGAGTGTTATGCAATTTGGCGAAGCCTGTAGGATAAGATGGTATTAGAAAGTGCTGAACTAATCTTTCTACTTATTCTTTTAGTATTTGTCTGTATCTCTTTTTATTTCTTGTCTTTCTTTTTTTAATTTTTTTTTATTCCTTTCATCATTCCTGCATCTAGTGGGGAAAAGCTTACTTGATGTCCTCATTATTGTTTACTTTATTTTTTATGATGATTCAGAGATCACTCGTTGCAATTTATATTTATATAAAGGCTATGGAAGACCCATGGATTATATCAACGAGTCTGAAATTCCTTGTGAGAAAAATGGAGAAAAGGCTATTATGTATATGATCATTTAAAGAATTTTGTTTATTGCATGCACTTGTGGACATGACTTGAAAATTTGCTGCCATGTTGGAACTGGTGGTAGATCATAATCTAACATGTGGTCATGGCTGATAAGGCTACTTGCAGGAGCACTTTTTGACTTGAAAATTTACTGCTGTGTTGGAACTGGTGGTAGATTATAATTTAACATGTGGTCATGGCTGATAAGGCTACTTTTTGCCTTGCAGGAGCACATTTCGAAGGTCACATCATTTGTTTTATTCGAATGCGATGGCTGTCGTCCCTGTCTTATCATTTCACCTTCTAACTTAGTTTATTCGTGGGATGCTGAGTTTTTCCGTCTGGCACCAACTGTTGATGTTGTTGTTTACAATGGAAGCAAAGATGCTCGTAGATGTATTAGGAACCTGGAATTCTCTGAGGAAGGGGCTTCCATAGCGTTTCCAGTGCTTATATCCCCTCCAGAGGCCATTGTCGAGGTGTTTATATTTTCTCTTTGTGCTTTGTAAACAACTTTGAAATGGGCAATTATCTTCAGGGGCTAGGGCTATATCTTTTCATGGAGACATCTCACTTCTGTTATTCTTCCTTCATTTTATCTTTCATGTGTGTCATCTTTGATATCATTTTGACGGTATTCCCAGTTTACCTTGCAAACTGAAATCCCCTGCTGCATAGAATATTATTTACCTTTTGTCATGTCTAATAACTATCACCATTTTCTCTGCAGGATATGGATATTCTGGCACGAATAGAATGGGAAGTAGTGGTTATCGATGATAGCCAACAACCTAGAACTTTCGCCTTTTCTGAAGAATTTAAGAAGCTAAAGACCCAAAGGAGGCTTTTCCCCTTTAATGGGAATCTAGAGGTTTATATTTTAAGTGCACAAATATTACAACCCAGTACCATGTGCTGTCTTACTTACTGGTACCCATTTTTGTAGGAAAATTTTTCCGAATACCGTAATCTGCTCTCCGTGGTTGATAATTTTGATGACAAAGAAAGTATGAATGCATTGGCAACCAATCCTCATGAGACTCTGCATGAGCTGAAGGGGCGGCTGGTGAGCTATACCGCATTTGAGGGCAAGACGGATTCGTCTAGATTTGTGGAGTATTGGGTTCCAGCACAAATATCGAATGTGCAGCTTGAACAATATTGTGCTACTCTACTTTCAAACTCTCTGTTGCTCTTTTCATCATCAAAAGGTGACCCTGTTGGTGTGCTACATGATATCCTTGTCTCTACTCGGAAGGTTTGGCGGGTTACCTTTTTCCTCAATTGCATTATGGCACCATTTCTGGATGATCGATTATTATATATATTCCATCAAGGCTTAGTATGTGATGTTAATCTTCAAACACCCGAAGTTCCCCTTTTCTGCAATTCATTGTTTATTGCCCTTTTGGCTATTCAACTTTTTTTATAGTTTTGAAACATATTCTAAGAAAAGAATGGGGAAAAATAAAGTTGTTTCTTTTTTGTATTTCATGTGACCGAAACCAATGTGTTGCAAAACACCCAGCTTTTTGCATAACATGATATGGTGTGTCATCCAGTGCATGGCTAGGCTGCAGCCGTGCCTGCACATGTTGCATCTATACTTTAGTTTTTGCATTTGATGTGTCATTTAATTTGCGTGAGAATGTCTGCCTTACTTCCTCTCTCTATGAGGATCTTGTCAATTTTAGTTCTATCTCACTGATTGCTGACATCTTACCCTTATTTTGGGATTTGAAGAACCAGTTTCTTAGATCTTAATTATGTTATCATAGATTTTATGGTTATATCCAATCACTTAGTCTTTCTTTTGGACTGGTAGTATTTATCTTGAGAATTCTGAGGCCCTGATTTCATATTGCAACCTCAGAGTCTTTTGGTCTTTTTCCCTTGTTTTACTCAATTTCTTTATGCATTAGGTTTTTTTATCCTGTTAAAGTGGGGCTGACATGTTGGAAGGACAAATCTGATGATTTTGCCTCTTGGACTTGATGTCAACAATTACTAATCATTTCTTTAATTAGTAGCCGTGTGTTTTAAGTATGTCAATGTAGTCTGTGTACTTGTATATCAGTGAAGCAAAAATGACAAGGTCTACTCTTTGAACTTAGGAGATTTGTTAAGCAAGTATGTTGACTTGAGTGTTTTAAGGACAGTTTGCCCTTGAACAGCAAGACTGCTGTATGTACCTAGTTCTTCAGTTCAAAAGCTGGATCTTTCTATTCATTCTTCACTTTGCTGTTTCCCAATGGCTAGTGGACCATGTATCTATCCATCCAACCAATCAGTGAGTGCAAATTGTTATAAACTTCCTTAGTTTCCTCTAAAGAATGTTTTATATAAAGCTATGGCTTGTTGTGATTGTTTGGGTGGATGTACAAGTGAGTTTCTTACAGTAATTGACACGAGTCGACACTTTCGTGGAAGCAAATTTTGATAATTTTGAAGACTATGAATTAAAAATTAACCATGTTCAACAAAAACCTAATGAATTGATAATTCATATTTGACACGTGAACACAAATTAACAGCTGAGCCACATGATACATCAGGAGTGCTTAAGAATCTCAGTTTTGGCTTCTGATAGCAAAAATTGTTAAATGATCTAAAGTTTTGGGCGTTTGAAAACTTTCTCAAGGTTCCTAAATCCATTAAACATTACATGGTAGAGCTCTCACTTGAAAGTTTTGCATGGATATGGAATTTAATTCTCAGTAAGGTGTGATGAGAAGACGAAAAGGCTATTTATTTGAGATTTCAACTCTCCTAAGGTTTTTAATTTTGTTATTATGGTACCTTTTTTGACAGTGTTGTAGTCATCCATACAATGTTGATCCATCTCTTCAAGCCTCATTGACGAAAGATGTTCAACTAATTGAGTACTTGGATGTTGGAATAAAAGCTAGCGGGAAACTTCAGCTTCTTGATACGTTGCTTTTGGAGTTAAAGAAACAGCACCTGAAAGTTCTTATATTGTTTCAGGTGAGGATGTTGAAACTTCTCTGAATTCTGACAAAATCTTTAAATTCTGTTAACCCCACCAACCCAGCACCATAATAGAATAAATGAAATTGAATCCTGCTCTTGCTGCTGCTTGAGTGGAGGTTTTCCAATTATAGGAGTATGGCAAGGTTTGCAGGAACTAGGGCTCTTTAGATCTCATGATGTTGTACTTTTTAGTGGCAGCATATCAGAGTACATGATGTCAGTGGGAAAAATATCAGCAAACTGTGCTGTTGCTAACTTTTAGAAGAATAGAAAAGGATTGAAAAGTCAATAAGCCTTATTCGTTTTTGTAAATCTTAGTATTTGAAGATTGTGACTTAAGATCAATCGAATGCGATGTTAGGTGCTGGGAACAATCTAGTCGCAGAACTTGATGTGTGGAAGAGGCACATACTTTTGGGAAGAGATTTATGGTTTCTACACTTTTCTTTTGGTGTTTGGAAGTCAATATTTTTCAGTTAAGCTGAAATGGGGAGGGGCCTGGTGATATTAAACTTTTTATTGCCATATAGTGCAGTAAGCAAGGACCTTATGGGCTGTTAGAAGCTTTTTTACTGACAAAAGTCTTAATCTCGATGTGTTTTGGGGTCAGCGAGCTTTTCATAATTTGGTTTTGTCCCCGGATGGATAATGATGACTGGTCATTGATAGGCTAGTGTACTTGCAGGCCTGTAAATCAACGTAGAGGATTGTCCTTGAAATGTCATTGGGAAGAGTATATACTTTACCTTGTGCGGGTTTCACTCATGCTTATCTCATGGAAAGAGGAGAATTTCTCGTAAATAGTATCATACTCCGATAACGAGATACTGGAATAGAGGCCAAGTATTGTAAATCCTATTTGATCAGTTGTTCTCATCGAAAGCAAGAATAATAGGATATTTAATGAGATTCCCCATAAAAGTTGCAAAAACTTCAAAATTTCCCCTGGAGAGTTTTAACCCTGGCCTTCTTTGATCCTATCTTTGCTGCCTATTTTATGGAAAAACTGATAATGACCATTGGTGTTTGTGGTGACCATTTTCTCATTTTCTTGGTTGGCAGTCCATTGGTGGTTCAGGAAGAGATTTGACTGGAGATATTTTGGATGACTTTTTACGTCAGAGATTTGGTGCAGATTCATATGAACGTGTCGATGGTGGCATTCTCCCTTCTAAGAAACAGGCTGCTTTGAATAAGTTTAATGACAAGGAGCTGGGAAGATTTGTGTTTTTGTTGGAGAATCGGGCCTGTAATTCTAGCATCAAATTGTCATCAGTTGATATGGTGATTATATTTGATAGTGACTGGAATCCTGCTAGTGACTTAAAAAATTTGCAGAAATTAACAATTGAATCTCAAGTCCAAATAAAGGTACTTCGCTTGTATTTGTCCTGTACGGTGGAAGAAAAGGCATTGATATGTGCAAAGCAAGGCATACACCTTGAAAGCAAACTGCAAAATATAAATCGAAGCACGAGCCACATGTTACTGATGTGGGGAGCATCATATCTAATGCGTAGATTGGATGAGTTCCATGGCAGCTCTAGTGTGTCTTCCAGGTTATTGTCTGATCAATTGCTTGCAAGTTCTGTGGTTCAGGAGTTTCTGGCTCTGCTTCCCCAGAATGAAAACAGTGTTAAGAGCAGATCTGTCATTGTCAAAGCGCAGCAAACTTCAGGAACTTACTGCACAGATTTTCCTTTGGTAGGTGAGTTGAAGATTCAGTCCACTGCTGAAGATTTACCACATATGTTCTGGACAAAGTTATTGGAAGGAAAGCATCCGTGCTGGAAATATCTGTCTGCTTCAACCCCAAGGAACAGAAAAAGGGTTCAATCAAATGTCAATATATTAGAAGAAGTTGAGCCTGACAGTAACCAGCTGGACAAGAAACGCAAGAAGCTGACAAATAATAGCATATCTCTGTCCTCTAGGAAGCAGCGAATAGATGGGGAGAAAAAGGTTGCTGCTAACAAGGAAGGTAACTGATTGCAAAGGATAGTTACATTTTGTGGCACCAGCACTGGATTCTCTTCTCTTTACAATTTTATGGATTAATATGTTTTGTTGGACAAACTTAGATTTCCTAGAGTTGTTATGTTTCCAAACATCTTTTTTCAGGGACTTCCAAGCCATTTATTAAATCTCTTGGAGGAGAAGATTTGGCAGCTATACCTGAAGGTAAAATGGTTGACTCTGATGAGGGAAGAAAGTTGCGTGATGCACAGAGGGGCCTCCATCTTTTGCTGAAACTAGAAATCTCGAGACTTAGTGACTTGCTGAATTTATCGGTATGGTTTTTCTCTCTCTGGAAAAAAAAATCTTTACTGATGGGGAGCATGTTGATTGAGCCTTGCTAGATTCTATTGGTAATGCATGCCAAGTTTCAGATTGTTTGTTGGCCAAGATTTTTTTTTAATTTAATTTTATAAAGACTGGATTACGTAGGTGTGTCTGCTGCTGAGGACAATTGGTTGTTTGAATGGTCTAAAAATGATTCTTTCTCAATGTATAATCCTGCAAAGGTGAAGACACTGTTCCAAGCATCCAATAAAATACTCTCAATATGTTAACATCTGCATCCTTCTTCATCCAATCTTTGTAAATGTCGCCTCCGTCAGTAAATAATTATTTTCATTAGTGGTTCCTTCCATCCTCATGTTGATTGTGGATGGGTCCTGTTTGTCATTGATGCTAAATAAATTGTGGCTAGCATCATCTGGTTCCATAGTATACTAGTGTAGTGCCATGCTGTGTGTATTTTGGATCCTGGGTTTTATGCTCAGAAATCATGGGTGTTATAATAGCACCAAGCTGATTCCGAATTTCCGAATATCAGTATCGTGAGTGTTATCTTATCTTTTTGACCATTACCAACACTTTGTTAACTTCTAATACTTCTTTATATGCAGGACAATATCAAGGGTATCATTGATATGTTCCTTGATTATGTACTCAATAATCATCATGTGAGCCGGGAACCAGCGAGTATTCTACAAGCTTTCCAGTTAGCTCTGGTTAGAATATTATTATTTTCAAGTTCTTTTGTTTCACTAACCATTAAATTATAAATCAGTGTGTTTTGGTTAAAACATTTGTGGGAATATAAGAATAATATGCCTTTGGTTTTATTTACCTTTTGTTTTTTGTGATGTCCTCTATGATCATTGAAACCAAGTCACATTCTCTTAAAAGTTCTCTCAACTAGGTGTCTTATCAGTGGTTTCATAGTCAACTCTGACTGACGTGTAACTTTAAGTAAAATCCCCTCGTATCATGTCAAAAAAGAGCCATGTTTTTCTCCAACCAAGGTTGGAAGAAAGTTCCCCAGCCAGGCTTCAGATTAGTTAGTTGAAGTCACACGTCAGTGACAGTTGAGTAGGTAACCACCACTAGAGGCCTCGGTGGAGGAACTCTCTCTCAACTCTGGAGAAAACAGTGGCCCATCACCATATGCCTCATTCTTATCTGATTGCCATTTCTAGCTGATTTCATGGTTTTTCAATGGATTTTATAGGTTTTTTTTTTCTTTTAAATCAAGTGATTATTTGAAAGTTGGATAACTACTTTTTCTGGTCAACCATTTACTCCTTATTCTGTGTGATGTCTTCTCTGTGGCTTAGATACTACTTTGATGTCTGTATCTTTTGAATCTTATATCGTCTTAAAGGCTATTGTTGTTTTGTTCCTTTTGAGAATGTCTTTAACTTGGATTACATGCTAGACCTTTTGGCATTTGCTTCTGATATCTGTACAGCATAAAAAAAATTCCTTTATTTGCATATTTGATGATTTCTTGGTCTTCTAACGTTGAAGAATAGCTAAGTTGGGCTCTAAGTCCTCTTCTTTAGGCCTGATTAAGATTTTCACTATCTATGCACTGTCACATTCCCAAATAAATGGGTAAGAAAAATCTATTATTAATATTGGCAGCTTTCTGTGCTATTGTGCAAGCATACTCCTTTTGACAAGTCTACTGACAAACTTGTTAAAATCCAGTGTTGGACTGCAGTTTCTTTATCAAAGGAAAAAATAGATCACACCAAATCTCTTGAGCTTGCCAAAAAGCATTTGAACTATCAGTGCAAGAAAGAAGAGGCAGATCATGTGTATTTGATGTTGCGACGTCTAAAGAAAATGTTTCTCCACCTTACAAAGAATTCACTGGTCGATTCCTTGAAATGTGGAGAATTGAAAGACAAAGTGCTTGAGATGGAGCAATCTGGTGTGAAGTCGCCCCTGTCAGCTGTGCCTTGCCTCCAAACTGTAAAAGTAGAGATTGAAGATTGTACCTTTCAAGGATCCTCCAGTAATGAGGTCATTTCTAGTCCTAAATTGATGGATGAGTTTGGATTGACATTGGGAGATATTTCTGAAAGTGTCAGAGAAACTCAGAACCAGAGTGAGATACAGCTGGAGCTAGAAAGGAGGAAGAACGAAATATGTAGGGAATATGAGGCACAGAAGGCGTTGCTGGACAATACTCTTCAAATGGAGGCTTCAATTGTCCGTTTGCATTGGAGTGATTCAACAAAATCAGGCAGGCTTAAGAGATTGGACAGGGAGTACTCTATGAAAATTGAAGAATGCTCACGTGAGATGGCCATGCGCCTTAAAGAAATTGAGGCTGAATATCTAGCCTCAACAAATGTAGTTCAGCAGGATCCTTCCCTTGTAGAGGGAGACAGGCGCTCAATGCAAGTGCGATTGCTGAATAAGCTGCCTGAAGCCAGGCATGGCCAGGAAAGTCCCAATTCTCACGATCAACTTGATAACCTGGACCCTTTATCGAGGCCCTCGTCTGACCAAAGTGCTGATGCAATCGTCTGTGCTGTAAAGGACTGCCTTCCAGTGAGGATCGGCAGTGACAATGATGAGATGAGTATCGTGGTTTCAGGAACAGTTTCTACAGAGGTAGGGCCATGTGCTAATGGAATACCAATAGACAACCAAGGGAATGCAGTTTCTCTAAATCCCTGTTCTCGGGAGAATCTTCCTGGTAATTCACAAGGTGATATTATCAATAGCCATGCTCCAGACAATGCTAGCACTATGGATGCTTGCACATTGGTGGATCAGATTCCTGATGATTCAAGAAAGGAAGCAATTGATGAGCTGGGACCAGTGGAGGTGCGAGAGAGTGTTCATTTGACGAATGTACTGGAGAGATCGAGTACTCTGGATCCACAAGTATCAGAAACGGAACCACTTAATGGATCTGAATCTGGAGTGGCTGATAATGTCCATCACGGTGATGGACCTCATAAAGCTGCCTTGGTTGATCGATCAATATCAAGGATGTCTGATGGCAGAGATGGTGTAGTAGCCACTGGTCATGCTCCGGAGAATATCAACTCTCCAAATGCTTGCTCCTCGGATGATCAGATTCTCGATGGTTCAAGAAAGGAAGCACTTGATGAACTAGTTGTGCTGGAGGTGCAAGAGAACATTTGTATATCAGGTGAACTGAGGGATATGATCTCTCCAGATCCATGTGTATCAGAAAAGGAGATATGCAATGGATCTGAATCTGAAGTACTTGAGAATGTCCATCCCAGTGATGGACCTTGTGAAGTTACTTTGGTTAATCAATCAAAGTCAAGTACAGTGCCGCCAGCAAATACCTTTGCCGAGGGAGCTTCTGTGTCATCTCATTGTGTATGTTTATCTATGCTGTCGATGGTGTTAATATTATCCTTGTTAGAATTTACCCAATTCTTGAAATCAATCCTTGCAAACATTAGTGGGCATGCGCCATAAAGAGTAGAATTGCTTTGGCATAGGACAAATATCGTCTCCTAATTACTGGAGTGTACACTGAAATTTGGTAAAGGACATGAATTTTCATTGAACAAATAGTGTCTCGTAAATGCTGGAGGGTAATTGAAATTTGGTAAATGACATGATTTTTCTTTCTGTTTGATTATTACAGACCCTACCTGACAAGGTGTTGCGAAATGATTGTAATGCTACATCCACCAGCAGGCAAGAGAGAAATGCACCCAATGAAGAGCGACATAATGATGAGGTTGCTTCTGCATCATCTCATCATGTTTGTTATCTATGTTCTTGACAAAGTTTATGTCCATCTCCTTTGTGTATCTGTTTCTGACATGAATAAATTCAGAACCATTATTGGACATCTCTTGTTTGCATTTTTAGCGTTTATGAAGATTAAACTAGCTTTTTTGTAGAACAGTACTGTCTCAGGAATGCCAGAGTATACTTTAAGATTTAGTGACATGATTTTTCTATTTGATTATTACAGACCCTACCTGATGAGGAGTCGAGAGATGATTGTAATGTCATGTCCACCAGCATGCAAGAAAAAAATGCACCTGGTAAACAGCAGCATGATGCTGAGGTTGCTTCTAAGACATCTCATCATGTATGTTAATATATGCTCTTCACAGTGTTGATATTCATCCTTTGTTCCTTGGCTTAATCAGTTCTTGATAGGAATGCATGAAAACCATGATTTGGACATATGCTGTCACTGCATTTAGCATTCATAAAGAGTGGAGTTTTTCTCTTCTTTTGGCCGAGAAAAATATATCCTCATAATGGCTTCAGTGTATAAATGACTCTTTTATGTTTATTGTAGAGTGCGCCTGACCAGGATTTGAGAGATGATTGTAACCCCACACCAGCCATCATGCAAGAGGGAAATGCACCTGATGAAGAGCAGCAAAATGCTGAGGATGCTTCCATGCCATATTATCTTGTATGTTTTTCTATGCTCTTGACCATGTTTATTATGCTGTACTTTTCCTTTGAAGCTCAATTCTTGACATGAATGCCTGGAATGTGGAAACGATGATTGGGTGTATGCCTTTTCTGCTGTATTTGCATTTTAAAGAGCAGAGTACTTTTCATAGAACAAAGTTTTTCCCATAAAGGCTTGAGGGCATGTTAAAATTTAACATGCGCTATGATTTTCTATGTCTATAACAGACCTTACCTGGCCAGGAGTTGAGAGATTATTGCAATGCCACATCCACCAGCGTGGAAGAGAGAAATGCAACTGATGAAGAGCAGCATAATGCTGAGGTTGCTTCTTTTGTAGCCTCGATATGTATTTTTATTAATGCTCTTGGCGATGTTGCTGTCCATCCTTATTCCCTTTGAATGCTTGATTCTCAATATGAATGCCTGAACACCCTGATGTGGACAGATGCCTTCTCTGCATCATTAGCATTCATAAAGAGTAGAGCAGGTTCATTGTACAAATATTTTCTCATAGAGGCTTCAGGGTAAAAATGACAATATTTTTCTGTATACCTCTATTACAGACGTTACCTGAAGAGGGGTTGAGAGTTAATTGCAACACAGCATCCACTGGCATGCAAGAGAAAAATGCACACGATGAAGAGCAGCATAATGCTGAGGGTGCTTCTGTATCATCCTATCACGTATGTCTTTCCATGGTCACCACAATGTTGACAGCCAACTCCTTTACCTTTAATTACTTAAGTCTTCACATGAATGCATGGCAAACATGTGTGGATCTATGCCCTCTCTGCTTCATTAATGTTTTTAAAGAGTAGAGTAGTTTGTCATAGAGGTAATAATTTCTAATAAAGGCTGGAGGGGATGCTGTAGTTTTATAAATGTCGTGATTTTTCTTTTTGTTCATTACAGACCTTACCTGACCAGGAGTTGGGAGATGATTTTAGTGCCCCGTCCACCAGCATGCAAGAGTGGATTGCACCTGACGAAGAGCAGCATAATGCTTCTCAACTTCTATCATCTGGTACTAATAATGCTACATCGTTTTTCTCTGGAGCAGCAGATATGGAGCCTCCAGTGCTTCTGCAGCCACAAGATCGGCCTCTTAACCACAGTTCACATGATTTAGCTCTAGTCAGAGGAACTGCAATTCCACTCCAGGGGGTGGGAGAGACTTCTAATCTAGCTGTTCACTTTCAGTCAACACAAGTTGATGACAACCCTGTTGTGCCTCTTAATCAAGCAATGTCGGAATCTGCAGTTGGCATTCCTTGTGGTAGGACGGTGGCACAGATCTCAGGCAATTCAACTGCATCTGTTCCTGTGGAAAGTAACACTCAGCCATTACAGAGTCCATTTCCAGTGGCACAACCCAGAGCGCCTCTGAAATTTTACTCGGATCCTCTTCAGAATGAGCTGGACAGAATACAAAGGGAAATTGAGCAGAGGGACAAAGCACATGAAGATGCGGTGAGTTACTTCTTGACATTATGTTTAACTTGTGAGAGGTTCCACTAGTTCTTAATGGAATTTAACATTTGATATCCTAATCATCGTAAATTTACATTTCTTTGAGCAGAAAATTCAACTGTTATCTGATTGTGGCAAGGAGATAGAGGAAATTGTTGCACAAATTCGCAGGAAGTATGATTTGAAACTTAAGGAGATTGAGGCAGAATATCTTGCTAAAAAGAAGGAACTCGACATGAATCACCGCAAAGTTCTGATGAATAGGATGCTAGCTGAGGCATTCAAATGCAAGTATTCGGATATCAGGGCGTCAGGTGCAAATGGAATCCAACAAGGTGCGTAGTATTGAATATGTGTGCACACTTTGTCTTTTCATTTGCTAGTCATCATACTATGAAGAGAGCTATTAAGTAAATACATGCCTTGCAGTTGATGGATCTTTTTATATGTAAATGTGCCTTTCATATTCACGAGCATGTTAAAGTACCCTGATCTTGCTTGTCCATTTCTTAGCGTGTGCATACATGCGCGCCACACGTGCTATGAAATCACGTGATCTCTGGAAGAAATTTGCATTGAATTTATATGTTGCTTTCATTCCATTGTCTAAAAGGGGTAAGATCCTTCTTTCATTGCGGAAATCGAGGTTTTGTTTGCAGTCTTAAATCCTTGGCTAATAGAGAAACACCTATCCCATATTATGACCTTGAGAGCAAGTAATATGTTATGTACTAACAATCACCATTAGATAAAGCTTAATTAACAGAAGGATTGTTAACAAGTGTCTCAGGGAACTTTTTAATGACCAATAGAGAAAGTTTGATGTTTCCAGTGCTCAATTATTCTTGTGTTATATGTGATCAATGTGTTGGGATTCAAACAATTGTAACAAAGAAAAGGCTTCACTTCTGTGAACATGTCAGTTAAGTGTGGTTGTGGTCATGATACTTTATTTATATTTGATGAATGAGCTAACCAGAATTTTATGTAATAATATCCTGATGAAGCTGATATTCCTATAAGCAAGGCAAGGCCTGCATGTGCTTCATAGTTTGCACTTGGAAAATGAATCGCCTAATTATGAAGCAATCAATTTATAACTTCGTAACAACAATTCAATCTTCGAATAAATTGATGCAAGTAGAAAAGAGCCGAGTATATGGAATTCTAGATGATGAGAGTATTTTTTTTTTGGTTGGTCCCACTCTACGTCTACTTTAAATCTCACTTTTAGACTTTTGTCTTGCCTCTGTGTAGGGTGTGGGAATCGAAACCCACACCAAAAACTAAATTGTCCCCACCTCAACCCCCCTAAGAAGGTGGGGATGAATCCCTACTCCCTCATTCCATGTGGGGAGGGTGACCACTGGGGCAAACCTCA
Source organism: Corymbia calophylla (assembly GCA_014182845.1). Lineage (NCBI taxonomy): Eukaryota > Viridiplantae > Streptophyta > Magnoliopsida > Myrtales > Myrtaceae > Corymbia > Corymbia calophylla. Next base: position 23,194,066 of record CM024694.1, on the reverse strand, counting down.
GTGGTTATGAGAGTAATAGTTGGCTACTTAATTGAGACTCCATGTCTACCATTGAAGTGCTATTGGTACCAGAAGCATAGGTATAATCATTTGGTCCAACTTGAATCTCTTCAAGCTTTTGATGGTTAGTGCTCACCATGACTTCTATATTATTTTGAACCTCAAGATTTGTGATTTGATCATTGGAGATCGAACGATTGTTACTTTGGTTGTTCAATGACGTCGGATTCCTATGCATTACACGAGGCAAGATCAGCAAAGCAAGTATCTATCTCTGTAAAATTTTGGGTCTCTGACTGTCAGATTACATCATAGTAGTACGACCTAATTTTTCCTACTGTTGGTCGAAGTGATTGGCTTTCCTGATGTGAAGGTGCATGAGAAAGTGAAAACATTTAAAAAAGAGCGCATGTTGTGATTACAATTGGCTGGTCAGAGGGAGAACATGATGAATTAACTACTGAAGTAGTTTAAAGTACGGCTAAACGAGAAGAAGTACAGTGTTTATTTGTCTTATTGTTCAGTTAAATGGCACACGAAATTAAAATACAAATTGAAGGCTCTTTGAAATCTGATCATGACAGTTTGCTGAGTTTATAGGTACAGGCGTCCATACATTGGTTTTTTAACTCAGATTAAGAACAATCTGGTTTCATTATTTTTTGTCCCTTTTTCCTTGCACCGAGAAACCAGTATTTTAACAAAATATCAAAAGAAAAATGTGACCTATGGCAATGGGTTGGTTTTCTCCAGGCCAAAATACTTTCAGTTCAGAGATCCACTATTATGTGGTTTGATTTTGTTCTCTCTTACTACATTGCATTGAGGAACAAGTACTTTGATATTTCATCCATCGGAAATTACTTTTTAATTTGTGAAATTAGATTTTCACGAATTATTGGCTGCACCTCTTAGGAAGTTAAGAAATTGTTGGTTTGGTTCAGGTTACTTTTGCTTCAACCAGTTAAATTTAGCTCACTAGAGATTCCAACTCCATTCGCTGCTAGAAGTTCACAGCTGCCATAACCCGAAATACTTCTTGTTAATAGTCAAAGGATTAATATCTTTTGATGCTTGCAAATCGCTAGATTTCTTCTTCTTTTTTCCACGAAAGCATCTATAAAGTTTTTGCCCTTTTGATTCCATAGTAGTGTGAGCGGCATCTCATCATCTCATGAATGATCTTTGATGTCAAGAATTTGTACTTCTGATGCATATGTTTTTTCCCTCAATTCACAGTGACTGTCTCTAAAATCATTTGAACTGTTGTTTTTTTATTCATTATGCCGTTTCATGTTCCATATCTAGAAATTAGTGGCCTAATAATATTTGGAACAGTAAAATACTACCTGGAACTTTCTGTAATAATGCTTTCACAGATTGTTGTCCATATCAAGACTCAATGCCATGTGAGACTTAAATATGTATTCCAGCAGCATTATTTCTGTCTATTTTTTTGTGAACCAGATGCAGTTTTCTCTGTTGTAGCCTGAGTCACTGGTTTGTTTTGCAAAAACAGCCTCTTTGAAAAATTAGGGATAAGGCTGTGTGCATCGAATGTTCCCCAGACCCAAGCTGTGTGGGCAGCCTTGTGCACTGGGACCCTAGTTTTTGTGCAGTTTTCTTTGTAAAACTACAAAGTAAAATAGTCATCATCATGCATATGTCATCATATTAGCATTTTGGGTTTTGAACATGTTAATAGGCCTGGTTTGCATCACTTTTGATGCCAAATTGCTCATGGCAACCATTTTCATGCAGATGTAGCTTCTGGTTCCATGCAACCGTTGCTACAGTTATCATCACAGCGTAATGCACATCAGTCTTTGCCAGTTTGTGGCCCTTCTGCTGGCCTTCAGTCAAACGGGGTTGGCACTGTTGCCACTCCATTCACAAGCTCACAGAGTTTTCCTCCCAATGTGGCAAGCTTGCAGAATGTTGGTCTGTCTGTAGTTTCCATCCTCGATACTTTGGCTGTTTCCTCTGGTATAGCATCCAGACCGCCTCAGATCAGCCTCAGCATGCCGCCACCATCAGCAAACATTCAAACTCCGAGTGATCTTCGTTCTCCTGCCCCACATCTCCAGACTTTCAGACCTTGTGTTGCATCTTCAGGCACCCCTTTGCAGGGCTTGCCAAATTGGCAGCCACCTAGCAACCTACCTCCAACTTCTGCCCCTCTTCAGCAGTTTCCAGCGGCAGCACCACCACCTCTAGGCCCAGCAGGTCCAAGTAATTGGCATCGTGGCGGAGGATCTACAGGAGGGTTTACACCTAGTGAATGGGATCTTCTTATGGATGTCCCTTGTTTTCGTTCTTCAACCTCCATTCCTCCTTCACAAAGGGATAATTTAACCTCCTCTACTAATGCTACTGATGGCATTGTGTGCTTATCCGATGATGACTGACCATTGGCCGGTGGTCTAACAAGTAGGCATCCCGTGGATCCTCGGCATTTTTGGTTGTAGGAAGGCATTGTAAATAAGCCTACAGAGACAGAATCGGGGTGTCTATTTTGTTGGAAGAGGGCCATTTTCATATATTCTCCAAGTGTACATGCATAGTAATTAAGTTTTATGTCTGCAGCATCATTCCTGTGATCAAACTCTAGATGGGAAATTTTGCAGAAGATGCGGTCTGTATCTCAGAATATTGACATGGGTCTCGCTCGTTTCTGCTTCCTGTAGCTTGTTCATAGTTATGACGTTGGGCGTTTTGATGAAATCTAGAGTTTCATTTCATCCTGAACGTCCGACATTTCCATTGTGGATGCTAGACGCCCCAACACACGGAAAGCCCTAAATAAAAAAGGGGACAGTTTCGGGAAAGTTTAGGAAGCGCCGTCTCTTCTCATTTGGCATTCTTCATTGTATCAAATAATCGTCTGTCCCCCTAAAACTCCAGAAAGCCTTTCTGCTTCGCTCGCTTTGCCATTTTCTACAGGACATGGAGGCACGTTAAAATCGGTTAATTGACGACTTACTGATCAAGCAGAGACACGCTTCTCCTACTCTGCCTTTTACCTTCTTTTTCTCCTTCTATGCATTTCTTTCTGCTTGTTTTTATGTAGTCATTTAAAAATTATAATTATATAGGCATTAGCAAATCTTGACATGGCAGTCTAGGGGTGTGCAATGGGAACCACCCAGATCGGACCGGCTAGTTTTGGGTGATTCCCGCAGTCAGCGGTCCGGTTCCCGGTTCTCATTCTTGGAACCAATGGCTAGTCGGTCCAGTTCCCGGTTTCAAAGTGGGAATTAAACCGGTAGTTTTTAATATATATATTTTAAAGTTTATTAAGAATTCAAAAAAAAAAAATTTCTTTAGAGTCTTAGGAAAATACAATTACATGCAGATTAAAAGGACAAATTGATAAAGCAGTGTATAAACGAAGTGGGTTGTCTTTGAGATCGTACTGTAACATTAACAATTTTTTCCCAAAAAAGAAAAATTATCAGTTCGATCGGATCGGACTGGACTAATCAGTTAGTCCAGTTCTCGATTCCAAGACCGGCCGGTCTAGTCCACGGTCTTAGAATTTGGGAACTAGTCCTTCTGGTCCGGTTCCCGGTTCTACCTTAGAATAGGACCAAACCGATCACCCCTACATGGCACGATGTAGCACGTGCAATGCCTTCCCCGTGTAAAGTTTAATGTGAACGCATTTCTTTTGCACTTAATTTTGCTTTTTCATGTGTCACACGTAGATGACAGTTGATCTTGACACAAAATGGACAAACTGTATTCCATTGTCAACTTATATCCGCTGATCTTATGTTAATATGGCATTTCTCGATCTATATATTTTCTATGTGCTTATCAAGGTTAGGCTGCAGTGATCTTTCTCATGAAAAGGAGATTACTAGCTGTTTTGGTGTGTCAAGCTTTTTATTTAAAAATGTGGTGTGGCGAATTTCTCTTTTTGAAAGTATAACAAGCAAGAAAACTTTTACTGAAAAGATTAAAAAGAAGAAGAAGAGTGGGGCAGTATTTTCAAATGAGTAATGCGATATTGTAAAGTGTAAAATATTTTTGCACAAAATGTGAATTCTTCACTTATATATTCTTTACTCCTCTACATATGTTTACCTCAAAAGATCATTTATGATGTAACTTCTTAATTATAAAGAAATTTGATTACAACGATTGTGCATACTATTATTCGCACCACGCTGGAGGCATGGGTTTTGGCGCTACTACACTACGGAAATTGCTTTTATTTAACATCAAACACCCATAGTTATTTTAACGGTTCTTTTCAAAAGTTAGAACAACTTGTCTACTTAGAAACTAATGGGCTTAAAGTCATCAAGACTACAGATAGTGTGGTATGGAAGGGGGTTCGATTTGAGCTGGTTGAACTTATTGGTTAAATTGGTTTTGATAATAGAATATCTTAAACTACGCTCTTTTAGGTACAAAAGGAGGCTTGAGATCTGCCCTAAACTTGCCGAAAATACGACTTCTACTTATACAAAATTAATCGTGTGGCATCAGTTCATATTATAACTAGAAGTTTGTGCTTTTACTCGACTTCGCGTCTTTTAAAGAGAACTGGATGTGTAATGATCCGTCGAAAGATTGTTCAAGGATCGAAGCTTTGATGGGTTAGGCCATCGAATACTCATAAGTTGAAAAGGTAATCCGAATTTGAAAAGTTATAATTATCATGGTGATTGAGCTACCATTACCCAATATCCTATTATAATTTGCTTAAGCTTGGCAACGTCAGATGTTCAGATTGTGTGGTCTGACAGGGATCTAACTAAGATCTGGCTGCACGTATTTCCAGCTCAATTAAATAAGAAAGCAACAATGTCTTTGATTATTAGCTTTTGACTCTAATGGTCAAACATTTGTTAGCTTTTTCGATGTCTCTGCTCCTCTCTCTCTCTCTCTTCCAAGGGAATAATAAGATAGAATTTGTCTTGAATCCTGTCATTGCTCTGCCATACAGAATATCTTGAGCTCCACAAAGTATCCAATGGTATGGAAAAAGGGAAACGAGCAGCCCGAGGAATTGAAGCAATGTTCAGATTTAGTTTTATAATATGGTTCAACATTGCATGAACATATTGGTATTATTGTGAGAAATATTGGATGTAACCTCCAACATGTGTAATTTTAATTCAAGGAGACCTTTACTTTTTTTTTTAGTGATTGCTTTAATAAAAATAAATCAATTGTGGAAGATTTGAGTACTAAATGTAGAGTGTTGAAAATAAAATTAAAAGGTAGATGACCATAATTGAAAAGTAATATCTAATTTTTGTTAATTGTTAACCAAAAATATAATGATGACAATTATCGCTAGGTTTTAGCAATATATTTGGCAAGATTCTAGTTGCCGTAAATTATATTTTGCTATTGCGAATAAAATGATCCCCTCTCTCTCTCTCTTTTTTTTTGAGGTGATAAAATGACCTCTCTTTTACTTACCACATTAAGTGGATTCTATTACTTAATTGAGTCTATTATGTCGATGCTTATTAAAGTTATAGAACAAGCTTAACCTAATCAGTTTTCAACATTCAATTGCGTTTTCAAAGGAATCCTTATGGGGTGAATTATTCTTAGTCAGCAAAATTAGCAAAACCATTCTCCCTGGGGATCCACCAGGGGCCAAAAGCTAACCAATGGAAATTCTCCAAACTTCTTTATTCAAAGACCAATGCATGATGGTATCACAGCCTGTCAGTGCATCCTCCCACAAAGGGCCAAGGAGAGGCTACAAGTTAGGTTTGATATTGTTGAAAGTGTGGAAAAGAAGCAAAAGCTGTCGCATTACATCCAAATTCCTAACCCTCACCAATATTGCTTCCTTTTCCATCAATACTTGCATTTTGTTTTACTCATTGAAAGTCCACTCGACCGTGCCTTTTGCCGACCGAGGACACTAGCATACTTAATCAAATACGTGATGCCATGTTAGCTTACCGAGTATAGATATTTGATCAAATGACCACGATTTTCTTTTCACCAATAATGTGACATCTTCTTCGTGCGGGATGAATTCAACCCTATACTCGTCCTCAAGAGAACATGCGCCACGCATCTTTCAAAATCCCACTGAGCGATCGTTTCGGCGAGACATCCCAATAGCTTCCGTGAGTGGTGAATCTCTATGGTGGGTGGCGTTGGTTCTCCTTCTCTCTTCGCCTTTTGCTCGACATGGTGGAAGAAGAAATTATGAAGGAAAGCAATTCCCCCCCACTCTTTTGTGGGTCTGGATCTTTTCTCAATTCGCTGCTTTCTAGGGCAAGCCAATTGGGAAAAGGTCAAGAAGGAAAATCCTTTTTAGGGGAGACCTCTCTTCAGCACAGTAAGATATGTCTCTCGGTGGGATTTTCTTTCTCTACCTTGCCATAATGCCTCTCGGTGGATCGCTAGGCCCTTCGTCATGATTCAATGGATCGAGCTCGAGAGGGATTTTCTTTTGTTCTTTCCTAAGTTTAAGATCCCCATGTTGAATTGAATACATGATTGACATGGGATCTTACACTCAGCTTCCAGTTATAATCGGTGAAAGACCCCGATTGCTGATTAGTATAAGCTTCCACTTTATTTATTGTGGCGCTATTCCGCTTGGGTGCGCACACAACAATCTTCTTTTCAATGATACGTTGTGGTTTTGTAGTCATTAAAAGACATGCCAAAGGCCGTGAAGAGAAGTCAACTTTTTGCCCTAGTGGCATCCACTGTTTTGTCACATGAAACCGTTCGAGGTGGGTCTCAGTCCTCGCCTTATGTTACTGAACCCTAGGGGAAAAAAAAAACAATGAGGCTTGAATGAGACAATAAAGATGGTGAGAATTAGAAAAGAGGGCGAAAGCAAAAACAAAAATAAAAGAAAGAAAAGGGTTCTCGATAAATCTTCTAAAATAAAATCCAATCCAATGATGACAGTACAATTAGCATCCATTGTCTCGACGACATTAAACGAAATGGTGTAGCGTTCGTAATGCATAATGTCATATTCAAGAATAATGTCGAGGTGACGAGATTAAGCTGGGATGAAATTGTTTTGAAGCTTACTTGATGCTCTTCCACGCAGGAGTATATTACTATATATTCGTGCAATTGTACATGGTCATCGACCTATACAATGAGACACCATGAATCTATATAGGCAAATAAATACCCGTGAGTTGTAGACATTATTACGTTTGACCCATATCACTGCCTCAGGCTCTCATAAATGCTAAACGCGACACGAACCTTGAAATTAGGGTTTTGGGGAGATGGAGCGTGGGTACCTTGTCATCATTTACGTAACCATTAAATGCAGTAGCTGTATCATTACGACATCTTGGCTTGCTCGTAAAGCTTTGATGACCATTAACCAAACTTAGTTTTGACTAGAGCACGTCGAACAAAATTCTTGCTCGGCAACAGACACGCTTGAAATTTAGGGTTTTCTGTTGAGTGGATTGCACGATAGTTGCGAGTCCTCTTTTCATCAAAGCCGAAATTGAGGAGGGTCCGATCTCGCATTCCCGCCACATGACTGACTTTTCTTTATAGGTGTGATTCATATCATGATGGAAAAGTATAGTGCAAAGAACGTAATTTTTATATTTATCATGTAATTAGGCTTTGATTGGCGGTGGGTTTCTTCATTCAAGAAAATCTTGAGATGGCGCAACTATCGAGAGAATTAGTCAATTAATCTTAAACATTTCGTGCGGACACCAATTCAGTTCTAATTTTTTTAAATTTACCAATGCAATCCTAAACATTTTGAAAATTTTTCAATATTATCCTTCCACCCATTTGGCCTGACCAACACTGATTGGACCTCTAGATTAGTATTTCCTGACCTAAATTGATTGGAAATATTAGATTAAAAAAATATAAAAAGGTTTAAAATTAAATTTGCTAAGTCGGAAGTTTGAATTGATCATCCTATAATAGATTTAAGATTAAGTAGGTAATATCCTTGTGAAATACATAGTTATTTATGAGATGTACGTTTGCGCTCCACCGACCCCACAAAAAGTAGAAAATAATCAGATGAGGCCCATTAAATGATGTAGATGAAAGACTTTTTACATTGATATTATTTATCGTTGTTATTATTATTATTGTCATTATATATGTTACTATTGGCCAGCTGAAACAATGGAGGGACAACCTCCACCCTTGATGAATACCTCTCAATGATTCACGAAATGGGGCCGGGGGTTCGTGCGCTTTTTCTTCTCATTTATCATTGTTTAGTCAGACTAAAAGGAAGCACCCACAGAATATTGAATATTCGATTTCTTTGATTTTTCTTTCTTTTTTGTGGCGATTTTAGTGAAAGGGACTTCAATATGATCCTACTAAAAAGTGAATATACCTAATCCCTAATGAAGATGTCTCCAAAAGGGCATGTTCTCATCTTCCCCTTCTCTTCTTTATTGTTTTGCCAAGCTGTGTATGAGGGTGAAAGGGGGACCTAGTGCTTGTTTCCTCTTCTTCTTTCTTTTCTTTCCCTTTTTTTTTTTTTTTTTTTAAAGTCATTTGCATATATTATTTCTCGTGCTGGTTCCGACCGCTTCCGTTCATTTCGATAACGAAGAAATGGGTCATCGAGTTTTCTCTTATTTTGGTGAAGAGATATACCGAAAGTTTTCAATGTGATTAAATTCAATCGGTTCATCTCTTTCCGCAATGATGGATACTAAAAAATCTAAGACCTTTTGATTATATTGTATTTGCTCGAGGTATTAAGATGCAAGAGTACGTGAAAACGAAATCTAGCTATCATTTTTCAAAGTCTACATTTTTAGCAAAAAGCTTAGGTCACTTGGGTTTCATTAGACGATAGGGACAAATAACACAATTCAACTCTTATCCAACTTTGAATCATTGGAACTGTTCAATGAAAAAGACCTAAACGTTTAAAACCTCAAAAAGAAAAATCAAGTTAAAGAAAGTAGAAATCGGGAATTACCCATCTTGAAAATCCAATGCGATCCGTGGAGATATTGAAATAAGCACCATCCACCTTAATAAATACATTTCAACTCGATTTCCGACCATTCCTTACATCGCTCGCCCCTTTATGACGTCACAATCCACGTCATAGGCACGGGACGACGAAACCCATCACGAACCATTCAAAAAATTACGAAGAGAGTACGGAAAGATGGATGATCACAGACGTAAGCACGAATACATTAAAAGAGATGAATGGTAAGATCTCAGCACCTCACGCAAACCCTAATTTCCGTAATTCTTATCGTCCACGAAGGCGAAAAAATAAAGAACGTTTAGTCCACGGAGGCATGGGGAATGGCGAAATGCAGACGAGAGAGGGCATTGACTAATCAAAAGGGAGGACGACTTCGACATTAGAGAAAAGACAATGCAGTCTTCAATGCAAAATTCCCTTTGATGCTATGGCTTTGTCCACGCCAGCATTTGATTTTCCTTCATCACAACTAACCGGTGGAGAAAACTTAAGAGCCGATGGGGCCCCATTCGATTATTTTATCATTTAAAAAAAAATCATTCCGGAAAAAGCGAAAATATGCTTTGACCATTATGAACTTTTCTTTAATCCCGTTTTTAATGAAGACAATGAATGCAAGAACCGATAAGGAAGCTGAACCCGCGTCAGCATTTGCAATAAAAGAAAGGAGTTGGAACCGTTTCACCAACCTCAACATCTCTCTTCCGCAAGCAAAGAAAAAAGGGTCATCTCTTAATTCGACTCGGCTCGGTTCCCGTCTAACTCTCAACACATTTATCTCATAAATCACGACGAGAACTCGTCGGGGCATTAGCAATTCAAGAGAAATGGGTTAGAATTCGAAGTGGAGGAGGAGTACGGCGATGGAAAGGTGGTGGCGGTGGTACACGAAGATAACGTGACGAGAGCTCGGAAAGAATAGGAAGGCATTTAAGTTTTTGCATACGGTAAAGGGTTGTTGGGGGGGCGGGTGGTCCACATTGCGTGAGCCCGAAAAATGTTGAAACAATTGAAGGATGGTACCTGACCTAACCAGCCCCTAAAGTTTTAATGGAATTTATGGCACTTATAAGTCGAATATTTATGACCGTTTTAATGGAATTTGTCAGTGCATGGCGATGGAGCAGAGGCGGAAGAGGAAGAGGATGATGCCGTGGAAAGACGATGGTTCGTGCTCGCGCCACGATGCGAATATCTCGAATATATCCTCGTTCAAGGAAAACGAAGGGAGTGAAAAGTATGCCGCGCCACACCAGACGCTCCCTTGGACCGTACATAGCTAATCTGGGAATACGCTTCGAGAATTGTTCAATCGGAACATGCCCAGATTTTGGTTCATCGCGTTGAGGCTATATCAAGGGTGAACATGGTTGGTGTTGGATTGATCCAACACCTAATCTAGGCAGTTTCCGATTTTTTGGACCAAGAACAAACCTTATTGAGCCTAGGATCGAAGACCAAACTAAGCCTATGGATTTGGTCCGATTTCAAGGTTAATCCGAGATCTACCGATTATTTTTTTATTTTATTTTTTTGTATTCGTTGAAATGACAAATATACTATTTCAAATTATATATTTATCAACAATACTACATCGAGCGATCAAATTATGAACACTTGAAATGTAAATATAAGATAAGATAACAATAGAGATTTCACACTTGCTAAAAGCAACAAACTATAAAAAGAATAGGTGACGCGAGCGAGGAGAGGCTAGAGGTGAGCGGCAAGGCAAGCGGAGAAGGTTTCTACTTCTTTTTGGTCAAATTAGGGCTGGTTTCTTTTTTCTACTTTCTAATTTATACAACAAATTGAATTGCATAAGAAAGAAGAAAACGAAGAAGAAAGCGCTAGGATTTAGAGTAGACAAAAGTATATGATATATATGAAAGTTCCAACCCTAAACTCTCAAAATCGAAGACCAACTCGTATAGTGCAGGGTCCGAGGATCCTAGGACCACCCAGCCTTCTAGGAACCGAACCAAGATCGACTGGGTTGGACTGATCCAGAGTTAACCTTGGATTGATACTAACCCCTAGGTTATACATTACACGAACACGACCCGAAGATCGATGGGTCGACATTGCACGGCAAGTGTACCACGAGCGGAAATGGGTTTGCATGTTGATGCAATCCACTATGACCCAGGATCAAGACATTGGCATAGACCTGACACGAAACATTCTAAGACTTTTCATGAAATGTACTTCGAATAGCAAGAAAGGATGTTCTTTGAACTGATCCTAATCCAAATGAGTCGCGTGCATATTGTGTCAACTTCAAACAAGCCACATGAGTCAGACTCTGTGGCTAGCGAGCTAGGCACGACCACAATACTATAATTCATTGTGTCCAGCAAGTCGACAAGAAATTGATTTGTATGCGAGAAACCCTAATCTAAACCTGCTGATTTCGTGTTGCGTTTGAGCTTTGTCATCATGTCATGTCGAAAATTATCACCCCTATTTAGGATAAGAACGGAAGGAAAGAAGCAATCGAGAGAATAATGGAAAGAATGATAATCAAATATTGAAGAAAATTATAACCATTCTATTCTTGATAATAATTTTTGTCTATATGTAGATTTTTATATTTTTATGTCCTAGATGAGTTTTTAGTAAAAATATTCATTTAATAACAACACAAGGTTTCTATTCTTAAAAAAGAAATTTATTTGATAGGCTTTATTAAATGTCTCCCTTCCATGCTTTTTTCCATTCGTTATGCTCCACTATTTCACGAGATAAAACATTTGTATTCAATTGAATTAAAAGAGTTGATGTAGAAATTGTACATCGATGGATGGTGGCGACGGTGAGCGATGAGAAAATTTTTTATTATTATTTCAGTTTTAGAAAAAAAAAAAGGTAAAAAAATTTTTCTTTTAATTTCTGTTCTAAATTTTTTTGAAATAAAAATTTGCGTCGAAAATAAATAAAAGAAATCGAAGTGAGGGAATGGAGGGGACAATTGGGTAAAAACAGAAAAGACGTAGGGGGGCGATGCTTCTCCTCATTGCGCTGTCACATCGGCTCGGCTGTTATATTGAGCCGCGCTCTCTCTCTCTCTCTCTCTCTCTCTCTCTCCAAATCGCAATCAGAATCGTGCAAGGTCAAAATCCACTTCGCCAAAATACAATATTTTCCTTCCCAAAATAAATAAATAGAAAGAGCAATTCAAGAAATTCGAGGGTGACGCCAAGAATATAAATCGATGGCTTCCCTTTTTCCGGATTTTTCTTCGCGGGGGGATTAATATTCGAAAAGGAAAATGAAATCTTAGAGAATGGAAAATACGATTCGACGCGAAGGGATCGCGTTAGAGTCCGAATTCGCATCCCATTCCGAAACGACCCATTAAAAACAGTAAGAAGAAGAAGAAGAAGGCACGAGAGGCAGAGCAGGCAAAGGCAAAGGCAAAGGCAAAGGGCCAAAAAAACAAAACACCACCAACAGCACCACCAACAGTAGCACGAGCAGCAACAACAATAGCCCCCGCCCCCAAAAAAAAAAAAAAAAAAAAAAACAGCGACATTTACGTTGTTGCCTGTGCCATATCTTTCAACCACCCCTGGTCCTCTCTCCCTCTCTTTCACTCAGCGCTCTGCAACTTCCGAAGCGCCTTCCTTCCTCAAGCATCTCGCGCATCGACGGCCATTCGTAACGCCACATTCCCTCCCCTCCACTACCCTCTTTTTTTTTTCTTTCTCTTGGCCCTAGATCTCGGCTTCTCGTCTCTCTCGCCCCGAATGGGTAGCAAATGGAGGAAGCTAAAGCTCGCCCTCGGCTTGAACAACGGTGCCGCCGCCTGCCTCTACATCCCCCAGACCCTCGACGACCCGCCTCCGTCCTCCGCCTCCGCCTCCGCCGCCGCCAGGTTCTCCGACGCCGCCTCGCTCTCGCCGACCGACCGCCCCCTACTCCGCCTCCCCACGACGCCCACCCCCTCGTCATCCGGCCTCCGCTTGTCCAAGACCTCCCCGAAAGCGTCCAAGGTCTCTCTTTTCGCTCGCTTGCTTTCTCCGTTTTTCTTTATCCTGGTTTTTTACCGGTCTTAGCTCTTTCGTGCGTGCTTGTTCGTGCGCTGTGCATGTGTTCATTAGTGAGGGTCTGCGTCGAAGATTGAAGGAGCGGCTGGTGATTTGGGCCTCCTTCTTCTTCTTTTCTTTTTGATGAATTTTCCTTTTTTGGAGGTTTTTTTTTTTTTTAACTGTGCCATTTGCTTCGTTTCCAGATAGATTTGATGGATTTTGGCTTTTACCGTCCGATCTATCCTTTTGTGCCCGTTTCTTCTTCATCGGATCTGATCGGTAGATTCTTGATTCCGTAGCGGGGCGCGTCCTTAATCACCCATTAGCATCTTTTTCGTTCTAAACTGATCACTCTCTTTTCCCTGAAAGATAAGACCCATTAAAAATAATAAAAAAATGGTCCCTTTTTTCAACCTGTCCTGGAGGAGAGGCTGTGGACATCAATTCATGTGCAGCCTCTTTGTTTTGTGCATATCTTGTTCGCCGTCTGTGGTCCACAAAGTGGGCTGGCGTGACAAGTTGATGCAATGGCTGAATTATGTCAAGTTGGTTGTTTGTTGTGATGTTGTTTTCGGGTCTCCAATTTTTCTTTTTTTGGGTGGTGGTGTGTGTGGACTGTGGGGGCTAAAGTGGACTAGTCCCTTCAACGACCATTAGCATTTGGCATGTAGGAAAAAAAAGGAATCGCTGCATTTTACCCTCGCTTTTCTTCTTCCTTTGAACTGGAAAGTGCTTTGTCTGGTCAGCACAAGTTACATCTCTCTCTCTCTCTCTCTGCTTTTGATGTAAATTCCAGGGAACACCATGGTCCCTTTGTCTTGAGACTTCTTAAAATTATCTTCGAGATAAAGGGGTGCCTTTTGAGAATTATGATGAAGATAAAAAATCTTAGACTGTACCTTTTCTTTTTTTTTCTTCAATAATTTGTGTCATTTGGTTTTCTGTTTGGTGAGGATGTGACCAACCATTTGTTTTTTCCCCTTGGATGGTTGCTTCTAAGTAAGTAACTCCTATAGGATGGATACACATGTAAGTGACAAGAGTCGTCTTGTAGACTGCAACTTTTTAACTGACCTTTGCCTATCATTTTCATTAAGTGATTTTTTCAGCCAGGCTGAATACCAATTGACTCACAGTGTTCCACAATAATGAGTCGTGTGAACGTGTCTTCTTATCTCTCTCCTTCTGTGTTCTTCTGTCGATGCATTGCTTTTTTCAACCAAAAAAAAAAAAAAAAAGCATTGCTTTCAGTGATAGTTCATGCACCCTCGGAAGAATATCTAGCAAAATCACATAGGAACCTGGATTCTTTGAATACTGATCATGTAACCTTCCACGTAAAACCAGCGTATTTTTGTCACTTATCAAGTCAAAAGCCTAGTTCAATTTCAATGGCTTTATGAATTTTTAAATTACCATGATCTACCGATCTCTCTTGCATCTCCCAATTTGATTCTCAGAGATCCCACTAAATGTAAGCAGGGTCCCATCTCAACAGCGTTGTTTGTAAGACTATGAAAGTGTTTCAATTATGTTGATTAAACTTGTCAAGTTCTTGTGCTTGTTTACGGAATGTTCTTACTTTTGTGATTAATTGGATTCGGCAAATTCTGAGGTTGAGTGAGAGGCATTTGGTTTATTGATGCTCATGTACAGTGGTGAATTATGAAGACGGTACTCGATTTAGATTCCAATATCCCTACCTTTCTTCTTATACTTGGACTTTAAATATGCAGAGGACCTGTGCAATATGCCTAAACACCATGAAACCAGGAGAGGGCCATGCTATTTTCACTGCGGAATGCTCCCACTCTTTTCACTTCCATTGCATTACCTCCAATGTGAAACATGGAAACCAAGTGTGCCCTGTTTGTAGAGCAAAGTGGAAGGAAGTTCCCCTTCAGAAAGCTCCTTCTGGCCATCCTAGTGGAAGGTCAAGAATTGATCCACTAGGTCGGGCACAAGATGACGGATGGGTGACTGTTTTGCCCCGGATACATCAGACCAGGTTAGATGGTGGTAGGCCAATCTCATCACATCTACATGGCCCTGAGCCTAGTCGTTTTGACGATGACGAACCATTGGATCGTGAACCAGATAACAGTGAGGAAAGTACATTGCGTACTCCTGATGTCTGTAACACTTCTTTTGCGACTATGGAGGTCAAGATGTACCCAGAAGTTCCAGCCGTTCTGAGATCAACATCTACTGATAAATTCAATGTTCTAATCCATATTAAGGCTCCCCAAGCCAATAAGAGAAGTGAAACTCAGGCCGAATCCCTGCAAACTCAGAATTCTCGAGCTCCTATTGACTTAGTAACGGTGCTTGATGTAAGTGGCAGCATGGCCGGTAGTAAACTTGCTTTGTTGAAACGAGCTATGGGGTTTGTAATACAAAACCTTGGCCCATCTGACCGTCTCTCAGTCGTCGCATTCTCCTCCACAGCACGCCGTCTCTTTCCTCTGCAGAGGATGACAGATATCGGGCGGCAGCAGGCTTTACAGGCTGTTAACTCTCTGACTTCAAATGGTGGGACCAATATTGCCGAAGGCTTAAAGAAAGGTGCCAAGGTCTTATCAGACCGAAAGTTCAAGAATCCGGTGGGTAGCATCATCCTATTGTCTGATGGACAGGACACATATAACGTCAGCAGTCCAGGTGCTTCGGCTGCTTCCCATTATCGAGGAGCTCAGCAGTCTCTCCTCCCCCAGGCAATCTTTCAAATAGATGGCACAGGTTTGCAGATTCCTGTTCACGCATTTGGGTTTGGCACAGACCATGATGCTGCCATGATGCACTCGATTGCTGAAGCATCTGGGGGCACATTCTCCTTCATAGAAGCTGAAGATGTCATCCAAGATGCATTTGCACAATGCATAGGTGGACTTCTCAGCGTGGTCGTACAGGAGCTACAGGTGAAGGTTGAATGTGCAGACCCAAGTTTGCAATTCAGTTCAATTAAATCTGGAAGTTACCGAAGCACCTTGTCATCTGATGAAAGGGCGGGATCCGTTGATGTTGGGGATCTGTATGCTGAAGAAGAACGGGATTTCCTCGTGACAATCAAGATTCCAGTAGATGAGTCCGGTCATGAGCTGTCATTGCTGAAGGTTACATGTGTTTACAGAGATCCTATCACAAAAGAGTCTGTGAGCATGGAAGAAGCTAGTGAAGTAAAGATCCAAAGGCCAGAAACAGCTGAGCCGCTAGTGGTATCCATGGAAGTGGATCGGCAACTCAACAGACTCCGCGCAGCCGAAGCAATGGCAGAGGCTAGGGCTGCTGCTGAACACGGTGATATGGCGGCTGCGGTCTCGATCTTGGAGAATTGCCGGAGGGTTTTGTCCGAAACTGTCAGTGCACGAGCCGCGGATCGCTTATGTACTTCCCTATGTGCAGAACTGAAGGAGATGCAGGATAGAATGGCCAATCGCCGTGTATACGAGGCATCTGGTAGAGCTTATGTGCTCTCGGGATTGAGCTCCCACTCATGGCAGAGGGCAACTGCACGAGGCGATTCAACAAATAGCAATAGTCTCGTGCAAGCTTACCAGACCCCGACAATGGTTGACATGGTCACCCAATCTCAGACCATGATTTTAGGGAATCCAATGCCTCGGAGGAAACTTCGGCAGGCTCTATCCTTTCCTGGACCTCGTCCAAGGTAATTGTGGAGTGATCTTCAATCTCCATGATTGTTGCATTCTTTTTGCTATTTTGTCGTGGTAGTAAGGTTTTGTTCCAAGCAAGTGGTTAAAGTGAGTAAGCAGTGGAGGGGTTTTGGGTGGGTTTGAAAAGCATGTGCTTTCCTCTTTGAACATGCTTTCTTCTTTGAACATTGTAAAGGAATAAGAAACGTAAGGCTCAGGGGTAAAGGTCGACATGGTAATTGTGGGATACTGGGTTGAGTTAGTTCTAGGACTCTTGGGCATTGGAACCGTAGTTTTAGCAGTCTTGGTATGAACTGATGTACATACAAAGATCAGTTTATGGATGTCTTACATTTTTTTTTTCCATATTGAGAAGGGAGGTGGGTATAGCGTCACTGTAACCTGGGGGCAAAGTTGGATTTGTTTTTCTCTGGCAATATGATGCAATCTTCTAAATTCTTCTTTCAGTGATAAGAGCTTCCCCTTCCTTCCCTTAACACTTACCTGTTTGCAACAGGGAAAAAAAGAGAGTGGATTATGGGGTTTGATTTGTCGGTGGAGTTTCTTGAATGCATGAGATGCTTAATGAAATCCATCTGCAGAAAGTGATTATTCTGATTGTTTAAGAAACAGGGTCGATCTAATCGGGTCATTGATGTGAAGCAATTATTAGTCTTATTCTGGCATCTAGTTACTCGAAAGTGATGGGCATTACTTATTTGTGTTTGGAGGCGAATGATGATTGATGGCGCGATCAATTTTTCCCCGGAAAGCCAACCCTGAACTGATTCTGCTGTCATGATTTGGAAGGTCCTGTTTGAATCGGGAAGTTAATCCCCAACTCTTGAATCGTTCACACGGTGATAAAGCGTGTTCATTTTACTCGTGGAATCATTACATATGTTCTCTTGAGATCGCCCAGAAGGTTGAAACGAATTACGAAAGATAGTTAGGAACAGATGGGCCTAACTTCTGATGCATCGAATTGGGGAAAACTGCGACATTCTTTAGTTGGTAATGTTTAGTTAATCCGTGGTGGACCACGCCAGTGATTCGCCCGGTCGATTCGAAATTGGGTAGAGGGCTTTTTACTTTTCTTGGATTGCTTGAGAGGATGAACAAGCTTTAGGATTCTGGCAGGGGACTCCTGGCTTCTACTCATCTCTCATGTACCATCAGTAAGTTAATTCAATTACGCAAATATTATATTTGGATTTGTCTAATCTAATGACGGGTCAAAGATGAAGGCTCTTGAGTTGCAACAATATTGAGAGAAGCGTCTCGACCAAAAAGAGAAGAAAGGAAAGATGCCGACACTGTTCAACTCCAAAAGGCAATCTTTCAAATTGCCCCGGGAAGACGGGGGCTTTAAATTGAAACATAATCACCCGCCGACAGAGGGCAATTAAACAGGAAGATTAGTGTTAGGGTTTACTGAATTACGACGTCATATAATACGATGTAGATCAGGCGGCCTGACTTAAGTTACCACGAAGTGGTGTCTGCATCAACCATATTTTTTTGTCATATGTACGTAACTAGGAAGAAATGACCATGTGGTGGATCATTTATTTGTACAACACATTAATTCGAGATAGGAAATTTAAAATGCAGGGTGCTATACATTATGTTTCGCCCCTAGATCTCGTTACAAATTACAATGTTTTGATCAATAATATTAAAAATAATTACGATTTCTTTGAGATAAATTTCCTATGTTGTAAATATTTTTAATGATTCTTTATTATTTGTAAGATTGCGCGCATATCTTCGGTCAATTGCACAAATCTTGTTTGATATGCTAACTTAGATAGACATCCAAAAAAATACTAAAAATAGGCTCTTGTGTCATATCTTAATACACATGGAATTATAGAGAGAATCTTTCAACTCTTTCTTCGGCGTTATGATACCCATTTAACTGAAAATTGAAATACAATTTGGGAAACGAGAGATAAAAGGTGCTGTGCATGCACGAATTACGAAAATGGTCACGATCCACGAGCACGAGATCCCGGCCGGAGCCATCATTGGTTCACAAGGTTGGGCTTGTGGGGAGGGGGAGAGGCTCACCGACGGGACCGTGGAGGACCGCGCCCAGCATCACGTGCTCTGCAGTTGGTAGCAGAGCAGACAGACAAGTCGGCAGCAAAAATCGACGATACGAAATCCTTAAAAAGTGTTGGGGGGAAATAAAAGGGACAGAAGCTCGCTCCTGCCGGGGGGGTCCACGAGGCGAAAAAAGCAGAAGAGGCCGCTACCTCGTCATTAGTGCCATGGGAATTCTCAATCACTTCACTACCAGAATTCTCGACACGTTCTCTCTCTCTCTCTATCTCTTTATATCCGCCAAGCTGCCATTTGCGCTTTTTACTTTTCTGTCGTCTGATTTGATTTGATGCACGGTTCCGTCAGATTGAAAAACTCAAGTTCGTTCGCGCACTCTCCATTTTGAGCTCACGCAGCAGATCACTGAACTCCTCCAAGCGCATCGGAGTCGCGGGCTACTCCCGTCGCGTCGGGTTTCGGGATTCTTTGAGGAGCAGCCGGTTCTCTGCGTGTTTAGCCGAACCAGGAGCGCCGGAGCAGGAACTCGCGCGCTTCTGGTTTTTGAGGTAATTTCGTCGCTCGTTCCTTGCAATGCCTCTGGCTTAGAAGGGTTGAAACTGGGGCGGCATTCTCTGAAATTTTCGGTGCGTTAGATTAGTGCTGCAGCGGACGTGAATGAGAATCGATCGAGCGTCTTCCTGTCGAAGTCCTCTGAAAATAATCTTCTTTTCTTGTCGGTGATGATGTCGCGTTATGCTGATCGAATGATGATGAACTGGTTCGGCCTGCGTTTTGAAATCTTCAGCAGTCCGCACCATCCGAATTGGTAGTTCCTCGTCGGAATTTAAAAATGGGAACCTCCCTAATTTGTTTTCTAGTTGACCCACCGATGGCCGACGTCATCCATTTTGTCTTCAACCTCATCCTGGACCGGTCTAGCTGCTGGAGACGTGCCATGCCATGACCTTTTCGTTGGATCGACGGTTCCCATCGCCTGATCGTTTCCTTGTTTTTCCATTGGATCAAGTGTTCCCGTCGGCTGATCAATTCCCTTTATTTTTATGTTGGCTTCGCATCGTGCGATCAGCAACAGAGTCCCGACAGCCGACAGAGCCTGGCGGGCCTGGCGGGCCCCAAAGGCTGAAAAACTCTACTTTACCTGTCGCTATTACAATTCCAATAGGTCCATCCCCCCCTGCAACGTATGTTCAATGTCTTTGAAGTAAAGTCTTTTAACCGTTGGGACTTTGGGTTATATTCTTCAGGAAATTCATCAGAAAGTTTCCCATTTTCACAAGGAACTGAGGCATACGGTCGTTGGAAGACCCAAAGGCAAGAGTGTAACAGAGCCCCTGGAATTAGTTGACCCATCTCTTTCGCAATTACAAATTGGTTGCTTTCAGAGGGGTGGGTGATGGACTTATTTTCTAGCTTCTTTCCCGTTAATATATTCCTAAAACGCCAGTAGTCTCCATCTGACTCTATCTGCTGTCAGATAACTGTTCATCATTGCCCTTGTTTGGAGTATGTATTTGTCTTGAAGAAATCTTATTTGAAACTCTCCTTGATTGGATTGTCTCAATCTATCAATATTCTTCGAACAGACTCAGTGACCTCCACTTTCACTGAAGCAACATCCTCAGAAGTTTCACAGCCGGAGAGTAAGTTGGTCTTCATGGCTTCAATTCAAATGCTCTAGTCGAATGTCTAGTGCAGCCAATTTGTTTACTTAAACAGCGGCACAATGAATTGTTGCTTTAATTTTCTGCTTCTGAGACATGAGTCTTTTTTTCCCAACATCTCATTCTTACCTCAACTGTAATTGTCAACTAAACTCCAGGAGTAGCGTAGTACTCATTCTGCAGGTGGGGGTCCTTCCCTTCATTAATGTTGTTCTTTTCAGTTTGGAGAGACGTGTCTTGATGAGCCTCAATAGACCTTGTTCTTGGCTGACCAAAACTCCTTAACTTTCTGAAGCACCAGAGCTCCAAAATATATTTAGTGACGTATTGCATCTCAAGAAATGACTGCATCTGCATTTAAGGCATACAGTTGCGTACCATCATCGGTTGGACAATTCTGGTTCCGTCAGCTAAACCAAACAATTCATGCTGCCTGTTTTCTTCACCATTCAATGGCGACACGCCACTATGTTCCGTCCACTTTGAATATAGTGCATGTTGATCACCTGCTTTCCACTGTGCATTGAGATGAATGAGCATGTTGGTTGGCCAAACATGAATTTGCATTCTTGTGCTCTCTGCAACTTTAAGTCATTGACTATGGAAACCCCAGGACAATTACTGATCCTAGATTTCCTTCCACACATCTCGAGAAGATGTTGGATTACTTCTCCCATCTCTATCATTTACAGCGGGTCTCCAGCTCCCTTTAGATTTAAGTGGCGTTTAAGCGGATATTTAGTCTTTCAAAGTCTCATGGACTTTCACTTGTTACAGTATGATAGAGACTTTCAATTTTTAAGTTCATTATCACTTAGAGTTGTTCCCTTACTCTCAGATGAAGTGCTTTTGAATGTTATTCTTAGCCCTGCTTGTTATCTTCTTTGGACAGATTGACAATCTGTGATGAATTCTGACAAAGGAACATTTTATGGCTAATGAAGGATATATCTACTCATTGGTAGGTGTGAAACACTGTTAGTATCAGTTTATTGCTTCAGCCTTGTACATAATAAGGAGAACCCGTGTAGAGCATTTACCCGGTTGTTTTTGTGGAGAGGTGATGGTTATCAAGAAACAAAATTTGATTTTAAATGAAACTGACTTAACCAAAATATGCTAGGAGAATCTCTTCTTTGTTTATTTACCTTTTGAGCAACTTAAAGTTTCAGCTATAATGTCTGGGGAGTACTCATTAATTTTCTGATCTTTCACTTCAATCTTTAGGTTGATATAAATGAGGCTTCACGTGGAAGTTGCAGTTATTTGTCTCGCCGGCTTCCTCTCAATTCATCATATTGTTTGTGGTTAGTATAGATCTGTTCGATCATTGCTTGTTACTCTACTCTTTGATCAAATGAGTGCTTGCCCTGCCTAAAATGTGGACATCCTTGGGTTCTTCATCATGTATGCCCTTTTCATTTAACAACTTTTGCACAAGATAAACCTACTTATATTCCATTTGACGAACATGGCAACTCATTTGCCTCCATTAGTGACTTTGCTTAGAATTGACCTCTGGTTGTTAGAAAAGCTTACATTGCTCTTCTGGCTGTGGCGTTGATGGTGTTAAAACTTATTTACATAGTGATTACTGCAAAGTTAATGAATGAATGATGTTCATTTCCTAGCCAAATCTTAGAAAAGAACCAGAATGCATCTGATTAAGTAAACGCAAATAATTTTTGGCAACTTCTTGTTCTCTCCATATTGCTTATGCTGTCTATGATTTTTCTGTGGCTGACTAAATGCTACTAGATTATGCAAAAAAAAAAATGGCCACATAATCTCAATTTGTAATTTGTTTTTTTGTGGCAGATGAATCTTCTAATGCATTTGGGTCAATCAAATGGACATGTGCATGCTTATTGGACCGAGGGAACCAAAACTCTTTTCTCTCATCTAACTGCTCCACATCCTGTAATTGCACTTCAGGTATGTTTCCTATCTTTCAAGGAAAAAAATTGATCTAGAAGCTTGAAACTTATCTTGATGTTGAATGGATTCTTCATAATGTTTTACCTAATTTTTTCATGTCATCCAATGTCTTTTATCAAAGAACTGGTTTCTTCTTTGTTTGATTCCTTTCTGGTAGAAACTTTTGGCAGCTTACTGTTAGCTGCAAGGGGTATTCACTTTAGAGATCTCATCTGTTTTGGATGTGTGATTCTGTATAAATGAAATGGAATAGAAAGTTCTACCTTTTGGTAATCTTAATCTACACGATGCTTTCAATCCTATAGGAGGTTCATAAGATTTATCTGGGAGTAATCGTTGACGAGAGTAATCGTTGATGAGAGAATTTCAACATCACACATTAGCATTAGCCATTGTTACTTCTCTAATTGACAGATACTTCTAATTAAGGGGCATGTTTACATTGAGGAAGGTTTGTTCATCAAATGCTAGCAGTTGTCTGATCTATGAGAATTCTGATGTTGATGTTTCCGCAACAGTGCTACTGCTTTATGCGTAGGGTGACAGATATTCACTATCTGCTCTCTCTCTCACATTGTACCTCTTTGTATTTCAACCTGTAGCTTGCAAGTATCGATCCAGAGTGCCTAAATACTAGACTGCTGTCTTATATCTAATTGCTGACTCCATTGACTTCTCATGCAACAGGTGGAGAAAAGAGTGAAAGTATGTGGACATGCAGATGCATTGACATTTTTCCCAAAATAGCATCTGTGAGCAATGACACCAATTGCTTCACAGCCTGCAATTGCACTGCTGGTAACACAGCCGTCCTTTCCTTTTGCACAATCCTTTTGAATTAATGAAATAGTGTTTGTTTAGGAGGGCATTGGCAACCCCCCCCCCTCCCGGGGAAAATAAAAATAAAAATAAAAAGAGAAAAGGAAGAATAAAATAAAATTAGCTTCTCTTGCCACGACGTGTGTTTGGTAGAAGAAACCCTAAAGCTTATGAAAGTCAGGACCCCCTCCTTGGTTTCTGTTTATGGCTTTTGTACAAAAAAGAAATGCACAGTAGGATTTGAGTTTGACAGCAATCCCGTGTATAACATTAATCAATTGCTTAATAAAGTCAGGTCTTCCAGACATGTAATTTCATTAAAAGTTGCAGCTACAGCCAAAAGATAAAAGGTCACAGCCTCTCTGAACAGGCCCTTGCAGAATTCTATCCAGTTGTTTATGTCAACAGTCAATACAAATTCCTAAATTTTAATTGGGTGGCTACTGCTGAAATTGCTCTTCATATTTTCCCCTAGACAATGAGTTAGCTTTTATTTTTATCAGATCTATAACTGTAAATACCTAACCTTTTCTTTTTCAGAGGACTTCCATGACATCTAAACCTCCTATAATTTTTCCTTAGATTTTCCATTTTATCATTTTCATACAGGGTCCCTTGTTCTTATAACTTTTTTTCCAATACCTCGATATGTTTTCCCGGATTGAGATGGTTTCCGTGTCCTAAATACACTACTTCTCTGGATTATGCATGAAATATAGAACAAACATTCTGACTGATATTTTGTTCTTACCAGGTTCTCCTAATGAGGCGCCAGTATCAGGGAGGCACAATTCAAGCAGAGCTGTCATAATTGTCCTATTAATCTGTATCCTATTCACAACTATCGCATTCCTTGGCTCGATCATATTCTACGTTTTCCGAAAGGAGAAGTGCCCAATCCAGTCACCTGTGTTCTCATCAGACAAAGAAACAAGTTGCAATAGCGGCACTAATTTAATCCAACATAAGATCTCATCAACTCGAGAAGCTAAATTTAATATTTCTTCCCCTATCAATTCTTTCATGGGTAAGTAGGTTGGCAATACTTTTTTCCTTATGGAAGAGGAGTTGCTATTGGCTTTAATTTGATTCAAAGAGTTGCAGTTTGCTAAATTTTGTTGGCTAGAGATTTTTATTCGTGCTGATTACATGAAATGCTCTGGTCCTGCTTGCTGTCATCCAATATTTGTATCTTCGCTTCCAGGGTGCTATAAGGCTGCATTCTTTGTTAAACACGAATCCGGAACTGTACATGGTATCTTATTTCAGTTTGCATACTCTGAACTGGAATATGCAACCAACAACTTTTCCAGTTCTAATCTCATTGGACTCGGAGGAAGCAGTTATGTGTATCGTGGACAGCTTAAAGATGGCAGAATTATTGCTATTAAGAGACTTAAGCATGAGGAAGGTCCAGATGCCGACTTAAAGTTTTCAACTGAGGTACCTCATCAATGCACAAAAATTTCTTTGATGTGAAATTATATGTCTTTTGGCATTCATAATGGATCTTTTTGCTTAGGTGGACCTCTTATCAAGACTCCATCACTGCCATGTGGTGCCTTTGCTCGGTTACTGCTCAGAATTTCAAGGGAAACATGTTGAAAGGCTGCTGGTGTTTGAATTTATGCCCAATGGTAATCTAAGAGACTGTCTAGATGGCACAATAGGAGAGAATATGAGCTGGGATACCCGTGTTGGAATTGCAATTGGAGCTGCAAGGGGTTTGGAGTATCTCCATGAGGCAGCTGCTCCAAGAATTCTGCATAGAGATGTCAAATCCACAAACATTCTTTTAGATGAGAATTGGAGGGCGAAGGTGAGAATATCTTCTTGCATATTTGTAATGCCAATGTTTGTCTGGTTTCTTTTTTTTTATTGCATCTGATGATTCTAGTCATATCGCTATTTAGCTTCTTCTGGTAACTGATGGATTGCTAGTTAATATAGTGGTATGCACCTTCTTACACTATGATAACAATTAAATTTGATGCAGATAACTGATCTCGGTATGGCTAAACGCTTAAAAGCTGATGACCTACCCAGCGGTTCCAATTCTCCAGCAAGGATGCAGGGGACTTTTGGCTATTTTGCCCCTGAGTATGCGATTATTGGGAGAGCCTCCCTCAAATCTGACGTTTTCAGTTTTGGTGTGGTTCTTCTTGAGCTCATCACTGGTCGGCAGCCAATCCAAAAATCAACCAGCAGAGGAGAAGAGAGCCTTGTCATATGGGTAGAGTTACCATTATTTTACCATTATGCAGTGAAAAGCCGATTTCTAAGTTAATTTTTCTTGCAATAGGATCTTCTGTGCTGGTTTTACTTCTCAAAACTCCATCTTCTTATTTAATTAGTTGAAGCCATCATAACATGGTTCCTTGATGCTTCTACTTCTATCATTTATAGCTGGGTTCCAACAATCGACTGATGCTTTTTTCCAACTTAAATGGGATATCAATAGTCATGTTGTCAATTTCATCATTAATTCTGATGTGTATTTATTACATCAACAGATTAACTAGATTTCTCTCTATAATATTGCAGGCTACACCACGTTTACAAGACAGCAGCCGAGTGATTTCAGAGTTGCCTGACCCGAGGCTGAAAGGAAACTTCCCCGAAGAAGAAATGTATATAATGGCTTACCTGGCGAAGGAATGCCTGTTATTGGATCCTGATTCTCGGCCAACCATGAGTGAGGTGGTTCAAATTCTTTCAACAATCGCACCCGATAAATCTAGAATGAGAAACATACAGGCCAGCCTTTCTCAGGTAATGACCCCTGTCAAAATTGCATGCATCTTGCATATGAGAAACATACATGCTACCATCAGTATTTCTTTCTGGTTAATCCCAATAATACATTTGGCTGTTTTAAGATCATTACTTCGCCACTTGATAATTGTTGAACCCCATTTTTTGTTTCATTGCATTCTTGCATTTGCCAGTCACTCTAATTGAATTTTTGGTGCTTCTCCGATGTGCAGTGGTCTTCTGCCAGTATAAAATCTGATTCGATTGCAGAAATACCTGGTGAACTGGTAAATAGTTCTATAGATGCAGAAGGGTTGAAAAATATTGCACCAAACGGGTTGTCCAGCCCATGTTCTCGGCCAGTTGATGTCAGGCAAGATCCTTGGGTTGCAAATAATGAAAATGATATTTCCTCTAATCATGTAGAGAGATTGATTCTGCTCTCCTCTAAAGCCAGAAGCTGGCGTTCCCATGAGGATGATTTAGTGGACTTAGTTGAACCTCGGTTTGAATCCTTCTGCTTGGCAAATACAAGTCCCCTTCAGAAGACACATTGATCAATTCATGTTCATGGGGATTAGAGCAGCAGTGAGTACATAATTTCTGTAATCTGCATTGCAATGTGTCGCTTCTTTTTGGCCTATTTGTCTGTTGAGTATACATAGGTTTACAAGATACATTAAGCTTCTCTTGCTTCTTTATTTTTTTTCCCTTTCCCTCTTAAAGCATAAAATGAATTAGGTGGGTGGGTACCGACCTATTTCTTTGTTGTTTCATGCTTCATCAAATTGCTTGTACAGAAGTTAAACCTTAGGTTTTGTTTTTTTTTAAATAGAAATCTGAACTTCGATAGAAGAACGAAATTATGCCCACTTTTTCATAGATGTGATATGTGAAAGATGCCTCGGAGTTCAGTGTCACTGGAACATTGTGAATTTACTACAATGAGCGACATTGCGCAAGGGAGTGTAGGATGATTGAGGTGGAGAAAAACACAAGCCTTTTTCTTGCTAGTTTTTCTCTTTGCTGAATCTTTTTTTCTCGCTCAAAACCATTTTTCTGAATCCATTGCTGCAACACCCGTAGACATGTATACGTGTATAGCACATGCATAGCTTGGGCTAGTAATAAGATACCATGACATCTAAGATGAAAACTTAATCTATACTCAATGACAGAGATAGTTTGAACTGTCAAGACACTGAAGCAAATCAACACGACTCAGCTATCAGTCCGGTCAATCCTCGAACATTTTTTAACGCAAGCAGATCCAGCCAACAAAGCCTTACGGGGCACATGCAGTAGGAACGAGACTTGTTGCTTTAAAGAACCGAAACAGAAAAAGAATGCCAGGATACTGACACTGATCTTCTCGCACAGATTCAATCAAGAAGTGAAGAGGCATTGACAATCCACATTGCCTCGCGACTCTTCTGTAATTATCCCTGTTTTTCTGCGAGTATCCGCAGTTGCCGTCCACATGCATCTGAAACTTGTCTTATCTCATACGTAACTGGTTTGACGTACATGTCCAAAACCTGGGTAGTTAGTCCCATGGCTTGACTGGTAGATGAATGCCCTGGCCTGGAGTAAGTAGGAGCTCTATGATAAAAGCCGGCATAACCTCTTTTCAAAGGATAGGAGTCTCATTCACTCAGCTTCCTGTTCTTACTCTGGGAAAGTGTCTAATCTCTCCTCCCGGTCGGCCATGGATCCACCGCCACCGAGCGCACCGCTCCTCTCGCCCGCCCCGCCACCTGGTCCGCCCGCTGGAGGAGGATGCTTGGATTGCCTGTAAGATGATTCTTTCTTCACCACTCTTTTCAACTCTACATGTTAATCCCAAAATATAAAAATAAATAAAAACCTAAATATGTATGTTGAGGTCCATTGTCAGTGGAGAAAAGGTTCTACTGCATGCAAAAGATAACATCGATTCCATGACACGGCATATGAAAGTGCAAATGTAATTGCTCATTATAGTCGATTCTTTTCTTCTTCTGTTGGCCAATTGTGCAGCTTGTGGTTTCTGTGCTGCTGCGGTCTGTGCCGGAGCTGCTGCCCGCCGCTCTTCGAGCCAGGGCCTCCCCCGCCGTAAGGCTTTCCGCATTTCCGAGAAACCCGCCACGAGTATTTTGAAAACCCAATTTTTTTTCCTTTGTGCTGTTGAAATGGGTACAGAATTGTGTGTTGATCTGAATCCACTTTGAAAAATGCCTTAGACATTGTGTGTCCCTAATTGAGTCTGTTGTGTTGGTGTAATAGCTCGGATCTTATGCCTTTCTGATGCTGAGCCTCTTCTTCGTCGCATTTTCTTGTCCAAATGATGTACTTGTGTTAGTAATATTGATGAAGTTAGAAATCATAAATGTGAGACTGGTCTAAACTGTGGAGACTCGTGATTTTGCAGAGAAATAGGCTTTTCCTAGTTTCATTGCTAAAAATAACTCCCAGAGATTTAGAGTTAATCGGCACTTTCATTCTCTAGTCAGCGTTCGGAACCGATCTTCTGGCTAGTTATAAACTTGTCATCTGGGCCTTGGAACGCGAACTAATACCAGTTGGCTAATACGACAGTGGCTCGTCGAACACTTTGACTAACCAATGAGAACACAAGGGTTGCATTTTCTTCGAAATTTGCAGATATCGAAAGAAACATCTAAAAATATGGACATCTCTGCCAATGTGCCGAAAATTGCGAGATTTCACAATCCATATGTTGTAATGGGATCGAATTGGAGACTTTGTTATTTAAGTGAAGATCTGCCCCAACATTATTCGACTTCAAAGCTTGGTCCGGCCAAGACGATTAAGAACTTCAGATGGTTGAGTAATACGATAGCAGTATTTGCACCCTAAATCGATCATGCTGTACGAATTGCACGCTCCTTGTAGCTCCAGGACTGGTGATGAGGAAAAAGCTGATATTAAACTTCGATAGAGCAGAGATTGACTCCTAAAAGTTCCTTGATGGGGCTAGAATTGGACTAGGATTATATCGATGGTAGAGCATTTAAAATTCCTTTAATGGTCCAATGTCCTTTCAATTTTAAATTAAGACATAACTTAACCTGGAAGAGACGGACCTCGTCATAAGACAGGTCTCTGTCTTTGTTTATTTGATCTATTACTACGTTCCGTGTACGCGTCGGCGAGAGCACGAGCAAGCATTTCTTGTGCTTAGCACGCATATTAAATCAAGCCTGGAATGTCAAATTTTATAGGACTTATTCGAAATTTATATTAGATCCACTATTTCTGTGATCCAAATTCCAAATTTTATTATTATTATTATTATTTGACGCCAAACATGTAAAATATGGGTGATCACAGTCTCGGGTTGCTTTAACTTAGGAGGTTAAATTTAGATTTGGGTCTCGTCTCTCCTATATAAAGCAAATTCGGTAACATCATAATTAAAAATATTCAAACTTTACCAAAAACTCCACTCGAATACGTGGCTACAGTTCAATTTAATATATAAACCATACTTAATATGTAAAGATAAAATGGACTAAATTGCAATCCGAACGATATTCGATTTTTTCTGCATTAACCAATGCATTCCTCGCACATCCACAATTTCATTCCCATCTTTTCTATCGTGTAAACAATTCAATTATATTTCCAAAACGCCACGAACTGAATTCTCACTTTCCCATTATTTCCTTCCTCCATTATTTTGAGATGCATAAGTACGATTGCATTTCCTTTTTTTGTTTTTTTTGGGCACTACCAAATGGAAGAAATTGAAGAAAATTGGGTGGACTATAAATGAGAGCAAAAGCATTATTGAAGAGGCGGGAGGTGAGTGAGCGAGCGAGGAGAGGACATATCATTGAATTGGTGGGGGGGCAACTGTACAACAAAAGTGCTGGTTCGGGCCGAGATCTCGTTGCCTTGTCTGCTTTTTATCTTAAATTTTCATCATTTCCAATATAAATATACAAAACAACATTTTGGTCCCCCAAAATTGCATAATTTCAGATGCATTGTCATTGCAAATAAAAGGTGATCGATTTCCAATTCAGTTCGGTTTCAAGATAGAACTTGGAATCAAGGACCCGATTGGTCAACTTCAATGGAAACGTTCATTTTTTTCACATTACTTGATGCTATATGTCAAAAAAAAAAACTGGTTACTTTTATTTTTTTAAGATATAATAATTAAAAATATATGTAATTGACCCGGTCCGATTCCTACTTGGGACTAGGAATCGGATTGACAGACATAAGAATCATATCAAATTGGCCGGTTCAGTCTGCTCCAGATAATTCTCGATTTGAGTGGTCCATTTTGAACATAACTATTGCAAACGGGGGACTGTTTCAATTATCTGCAAATAGTGGGACTGATGAGAAAGTCGAGTCTCTGGACAAGAAGAGTTTTGAACATAACTCCCACCAATCAGTGTCAAACGGGGGACTGTTTCAATTATCTGCAAATAGTGGGACTGATGAGAAAGTCGAGTCTCTGGACAAGAAGAGTTGTGTGCTTACGTTTGCAAAGACTTTCCCCACCGCCAATCGCACAGGGACGAGGAACATTGAATTTTGGGGGGGGACTTAACTTCCTGCCAGGTTGGATAACCCGTCCCACCAATCAGTGTCGTATCTGTCATCCACTTCATTCGATTCGTGCAAGAATTTCATGCGTTGCTTTCGAGAGTTTCACACCATGCCCCGATCTCATTTCCACCTGGGCCCCGTGTTAATTAGGAGTGTCTATCCATCTCGGTCCAACCTAAAAATAAAATGGCACCGAATTAGTTGGTTCCAAGTGACTCTCAAAGGACTGATCGGATTTCCAATTTCACATGAGAAATCTGATCAATAACAGACCGCTCAAAATTTCTCAATACTTTTATTATTTTATTCTGAAGCAAATCGCAATTAGTGAATTATTTTTTCTTTTGATATCGGAAAACTTCCATTTATAGAAGAAGAAATTTTTGGTTTCAAGATTGAGTGAACCCGCTCTAGATTCCATAAATTAGGAATCGGCCTACCTGATCTTATTTCATCTTCCGAGATGGAAATTGAGCCATCTTAAAATCAATGTGTTGATCGCTTGGTACACCGTACATGCAGTGCAGAATGGATTTGAGTCAGATCTAAAAGATGAGTTAATGAGAAATGTTCATTCGAGACTGGTCCGGAGGGAAGTGAAGGACATCTACCCAGTACGAACGATAAATCCGGAAAAAGTCAAATTCTTCTGCCTTGGGATTCTCCCCTGTCCGTCTTCTCTCTCTCTCTCTGAGTATTATGGAGGGACATTAATAGCGGATCATTAGAATAACAGCGGACATAAAAGACCAAAAGGGGTTGCTTCTTAGAGTGATTCAACGCGGCAACAGCAAAAGATTTGTCTTGTGTACATCGCCATTCAAAGAACCGTATGTCAAACGGTTTGGACTTTGATTTCTTGTGCATATGTCCCAACATGTTTCTTCAGAAGACGATATTATAATGCATTCCTCTCGCCTCATGTCTAGATGGTCAAAAAAAGAAGGAAGTTATGTTGGAGACACTGTTTCGCGATTAACTTATCGTATCAGAAAGATCGATAGGCCCAGTGCGGTTGATCATGGAACTTGAAGACGGGTTTGAACCCCTCCTTGTCTCTACAGCCACTTTCTTGTTACCCGTCTTAATTACGAATTAAATGCTAAAACGTGCCATAATTAACAAAAGGAGAGATATAAACCCAGCGGAGCAAGAAGCAGCAGCAGCAGCAGCAGCAAGTTCTGTCACTGATGAAGGGTGGAGCACACGTGTCAAGATTCCATAGGTTTGCGTATCAAACGAAGTCAACGTTTGATCTTTGCAAAAGGAGAAAGAAATCCACGACCCGATGATTTATTTTTCCTGTTGTCACTGTTTCTTTGTCCTTTTTCTGATTTGTCTAGCGAGGATGCAATAAAGAAAAACGAGCGCCAGCTTTTAAATGATGATGGATCAGGTGCATTGTCATGTTCTTGAAATTCTGAGGAAATGTCTAATTTAGGGGTTGCACAACTCATGGGTCGTAAGTGGGTGCAACAAGCGAGGATCACAAGGAGGGTCGGCCTTGTACAGTCTGCGAACAATGAAAGCTGATCTTCGCTTGCTTCCCATTTTGCCAAAGTTTCCGCTTTTGGCATCTTCCTTCACTCGTCCAATCTTGGAGTTGAAATGAAAAATATCTTGCCGAATTCTTTCTGAGCTGATCTGTGCCTTCTCAGCGATATTCAACTCTGCAAGTTCGTGACTTTCATGGTGTCAGCTACTGAGAAAAGCAATACACTTGTGAGCTCTCTCTCTCTCTCTCTCTCTCTCTCCAGCTCATGCTTGATTACCAGACCGAGGAATTTGAAGTTCGATGTCAATCTGGGTCTTGAATTGATTGGCCTTGCCACTTTTATAGCCCAAGCGTTTTTTCTTGTCGAACTTTTTCTTACTGCAAATTGGTTTCTGAGGTTTCTTATGCAAGTTGTTCCTGTCCAAGCATCTGGGTTAGTTCTGCAGTCTATGTGCGATTTGCTCTGTTTCCTTTTTTTTTTTTGGGAGATACTTAAGAGTCAAGGTAACGCGTCAGGTTTAAGGTTCTGCTCATTGCAGATTTCAAGAAAGACCAAAAGTTCTCAACTTGTTGTTCACACTCTAAAAGAGTATATAGGACACGTTTTGACTCACACCGTCACAGAAAGGCGTTTTGAGCCTCAAAAGGTCCAGCCTTCAAGTTGCTGCATCTTTATTTTATTTCGTCACATGATTCATAGGTAAAGAAAGCCATACAAGGGCTTTTGACTCGTGGCTTCAAGGGCATCCCGAGTCACTTTCTTCTGATTTCACAAGCTGATAGTAGATACTTGTAAAAGAAGAAAAGGATGGGTCTTTGATCAGTACATAAATCAGTCTTCTTGTATGATAGATTTCCTTGATCAATTGCGGCTTTCACCAAGGAACAGAACTTGTACTCGAGCACTATGGGATATGATAATTCAAGATCTGTCAGGTTTGTCTCTTCCTTGTTCTTGAATCTATGCCAAATTCTTGCTCTTTTTTGGATTCTGAATACCATAATCAATCGATTTGCTATTTTAGTTCATGGCCATTTCTCAAGTAGGTTCAATCTTCAATATCTGACATTCACTCTAAACCAACCAGATTTCAAGAGGATCATCATCTAGCAAAGCTCCCTATGGTAAAAGGCGATGGAACCATTAAACTGAACTACAAGATGCATGGAAATAAGCTATATGAACCAAAAGCCACGCCTGAGAGAACGGGGAAGTCCTCGAAAGCTAAGCTGCTAAGAGTGTTTTCTGAGGATTATGAGAGAGTGAAGCGAAAGATATTGGATCCTCGAGGACGAACCATTCACCGGTGGAACAAGATTTTCTTGGTGGCATGTTTGGTTTCTCTGTTTGTGGACCCCCTCTTCTTTTATTTGCCTGTAGTTTGGGAGGAACAATGCATAGATATAGGGATACCGCTTGAAGTTGCCCTGACTGTGGTAAGGTCGGTGGCTGATGTGTTTTACATGATTCAGATGTTCGTTCGGTTTCGTACCGCTTATGTCGCACCATCTTCCCAAGTCTTCGGGAGAGGTGAGCTTGTTATTGACTCATCAAAGATCGCCTTGAGGTACATTCGCAAGGACTTCTGGATCGATCTTATTGCTGCCTTACCACTTCCTCAGGTAAAAATCCGGAATTTCTAGTACAAGTCATCCTCTGGCATGCTGAAAACTTACTTGCGCACAATGGCTTACGGTTTTTTTCATTTTTATCAATGTTCCAGGTGCTGATATGGCTTGTTATCCCCAACCTCAGGGGTTCAACAATGACTAATACCAAAAACGTGCTCCGTTTTATCATAATTTTTCAATATATCCCGAGACTCTTTCTTATATTCCCACTTTCATCACAAATTGTCAAGGCCGCTGGCGTCGTCACGGAGACAGCATGGGCCGGAGCAGCTTATAATCTTATGCTTTTCATGTTGGCAAGCCATGTAAGTACAGAAAAACAGAGAATCTCAATGGAGTTTTTTCATATAATCTAGAAGTGATTCCATTGATAGCTAAATGGAAGCTTTTGTATTTGATCATTTATGATCTCCCGCTGCAATCTTTTACGTATCCCATTTCGATCAAGATTAATTTTGACTCTGTTAATGCTCTTCTTCCTCTTTTTAAACAGGTTTTAGGAGCTTGTTGGTACCTGTTATCAATAGAACGACAGGAGGCATGCTGGAGACAAGTATGCGACGATCAGAAGGCATCTTGTAAGTACAGTTTCTTCGATTGCCACAGGGCAAACGATTTCGACAGGAATGCCTGGTACCAGTCAAGCAATCTTACCGGCTTATGCAATCCCTTGAGTGGTTTTTACGAGTTTGGCATATATGGCGATGCGGTGACAACAGAAGTGACCGTGTCCCCGTTCTTCGAAAAGTACTTTTACTGCCTTTGGTGGGGCTTGAGGAATCTGAGGTAAGATAACAGGAGATTACTTTGTTTCTGGAGTTAGTAGTTTGTACCGATTTTCTTCTTTACATAGGTACAGGGTTTCGTGTTTGACTATGATCAATGAACATGCTCTAACATTCTTGCCTTACTGTATACATCTGAAAATGTTCTCTGGATGCTTGATTATATCTGAGATTTAAGCACTGTGGTTGGGAGCGACAGATAGATTTCCCGAGATGCATCTCTCTCTTTCTATCTCTACATTTATTAAGTCGAATATCATTCTTGTTCGACTACCGTCAAGTTCAGATGATGATCTTTTGATCGCCCTTGCAGTTCTTTGGGACAAAATCTCCAAACGAGCACATATGTTGGAGAAATTCTTTTCGCCATAGTCATTGCGACTCTAGGGCTGGTTCTCTTTGCATTGCTGATTGGAAATATGCAAGTAAGAATGGATGACTCACTATTTTTCTTTGCAATGCTTCGGATTACTTAAACAGGTCTCGTTAGAAACTAACGTACTCACCTAACAGACATACCTCCAATCTACAACGGTCCGACTGGAAGAGTGGAGGATCAAGAGAATGGATACAGAACAGTGGATGCGTCACAGGCAACTACCTCCGGAGCTGAAGCAATCCGTTTGGAAACATGACCAGTTCAGGTGGATTGCCACTAGAGGTGTCGATGAGGAAACTATCCTGAAAGGCCTTCCCGTGGATCTCAGGAGAGACATCAAGCGTCATCTGTGCCTCGATCTAGTTCGACGTGTAAGTCTGAAACCATCGCATCTAGGCAACTTCATTAGTCATCCAGATGCGTCGTCCTAAGGTTCCTAATTAAGTCGACATGACCCGACAACAAGAAATAGCTATTCTGATGCTAGTCAACTTAATCTGTGGGAAACCGAGATATCAATTTGGCTACGGATTGCTGATACTCATGTTTGAATTGATGATTCGACTCGTTTCTTGCTGAATAAACAGGTCCCGTTATTTGATCAAATGGACGAAAGAATGCTCGATGCGATCTGCGAGAGGCTGAAACCCGCCTTGTGCACCGAAGGCACGTTCCTAGTGCGTGAAGGCGACCCTGTCAACGAGATGCTCTTCATCATCCGAGGCCATCTTGACTCTTACACCACCAACGGTGGACGCACCGGTTTCTTCAACTCATGCCGCATCGGACCTGGTGAATTCTGTGGAGAGGAACTGCTCACGTGGACCCTGGACCCGCGCCCAAGCGTGATCCTCCCGTCATCGACCCGCACAGTCAAATCCATATCGGAAGTCGAGGCATTTGCCCTCAGCGCGGAAGACTTGAAGTTCGTGGCATCACAGTTCCGGAGGCTGCACAGCAAGCAGCTGCGGCACAAGTTCAGGTTCTACTCTCATCATTGGCGGACTTGGGCCGCTTGCTTCATACAAGCTGCATGGCGCCGGTTCAAGAAGCGCAAGGAAGTCGCCGAGCTTAAGGCTCAAGAGAGCCTCGTGCAGTGCGTTAAGGCTGCGGAAAAGGTCCCGACCGGCTCAGGACTGGCTTCATACGTGACTAGGCTGGCCGCAAGCACGAGGATAGGCGGTGGGAATAGTCATTCTGGCTCAGACTCGAGTTCCATTGCATCGCTACAGAAGCCGGCAGAGCCGGACTTCTCCGTTGATGAGGATTGAGCGGAGAACTCATCAATGATGTATGTACATCGATTGCCTTATAAGAGGTTGACAGAGAGGGACGACGTATGGTGATTCTTTCATTGATTGGGAGGAAGATATAGAAGAGATAATTACATGTTAAGAGAGACCAATTGTAGCTTATGCATATTGTAACATCATAGGTTTCCTACTGTACACATATTGTATGTTTATAAGCTAGTCCAGAACTCCCTTCTTAGGCGATGTGGAACAGGAGACGCGCCCCCCCCTACGCACATTTGGAGACTGAGGTGCGGACACACCGCCATCCCTCTTCCTTGTGCATTGCCTTCTTGGGCTGTCACACATATTGTAGCTAAGACATTGAAGATAGCTTGTCCTTCATTTTAAGAGTACAAGCAGGAGCTTCAGAGGCCATATTTGCAGTAATTATATCATTCATGGTTGACAATGGTAAGAAATGTAGATGCTAAGTCTTGGAAGATCAAAGTTGTAACATAATCAATGTGCTCCTTTTTCAATTGGAGGGGTATAGGAAAATCACAAACACACATGGAAAATTATTACCGCTCATATTGATTTATTATTTATCATATCAGATCAACTACGTATTAATATAAGTTCAAGCCACTAAGATCCTAAATGAGCTGTACAATAATGATGAAGCTTTTCATTCCTTGTGAGTTCACAACCAATCCCTCGATCTAGAGTTCAAGTCCAAATGAACCGAGACATAATAAGCTTACAAATAGCCCATGATTCAATCAACAGTAGAACTTTCTGACCAAAAATTTTTAAAAAAAAAATCAACAGTAGAACTAAATCATGATACATTTGTAAGTGGCTCATGACTAAATGCTACATTTGCGCGCACGCGCTTGCGTGTGTGTGTGAAAAGAGGGAGAACCCATAAAAAAGAAGTAAAATTGCTTTGGAAAGAAAAGTACATTCAATCCAATCACATGGGACATAAGCAGAGCATTAGGAATTTAGAAGTAGGCCCCTTCTTTTTGAAGTGGGGAACGCAAACTTGGTTAGTTATTGAAGATGCGCGGGTCCCTTTCGTGGTGTTTTTTGACTAATGGCCTGTTTTTTCGAAGTCCCTCAAGTGATTATTGAGAAGAAAGCATGTAGTTTAATCATCATCATCATCTCCCATCAAAAGTAAAGCTCAACTCCACTTTGTTGAACGGAATATCAAAAGGGTCGTCGCGGTTCATAATTCCCTCTCCTATCGTGCATTATTATATGCTAATTTTGAAATCGAGAGTCTTCGTCGAGGGTTGCTTTTCGAGCATTTTTTTGGTGATTATGTTGACCATTCAATCGCTCCATCACCAGCTCGATACGATCTGTCGATAGCTTAAGCCAATTAATCCCCAAGATGGCGACTCTCGAGGTGAAGAAAGTGGTCCCCCCAAGCTCCATGCAATGTCTCGATTACGTGCATTTTTCTAGCTAAAATTCGATTCCGACCATTAATTTCCAAGACCCTTCTGACACGGGTTCACATGCGCGGTGTCGAACTAGATATATCAATTTGCGTGTGCGCATTTGCTTCCCCTGAAATTAAGCCCTCTTCCGCTCTGATGATTGAGGTCTGATGGAGCGAGAGAGCAGCCGACATTCTCGATAGACAGATCAAAAGTCGGCCATCACCATTTTGATTTTGAATGTTGCTTTCTCGTCGTTGAAATTGAATCGCTTTCTGGGCTATGCTTTATCTTCTTGATTGTGAGAATTTGTGGACCACTCCAACTCGCAGTGATAAAAATCTTGAGTTCAAATCTTTCAAAGCTTCATTTGTTTCCTCAATTATATTTCTACACTTAATACTAAGCAAAAAGACCAGATTAAATGTGATGGAGAGTGTCGGAATATATAAATGATATATCACGCTTTCATCTATCGGTCTAAATTTTCAGAATAATTGGCAACTGTGCTGAGGAATTACAGCGGAAGTAAAAATCTTGGGGGCCTTGGCACGAGAAACGTGCTGCAGAGCAATGCAAGTGGGAACATGATTGGAAGGAGATTCATCCAGAGTCAAACAAAGCAACAAAGAGATTCCTCCACTACTTTTTTTTTTCTTTTGCAGCAGCAGGGAAGGAGCTGAATTCTTGTGGGGGGGAAAATTCCCACTTGACAACCTTCGACAAATCGCTTTCGAATGACGTCGAGAAAGCAGCAAAATGCCAGTGCGAGCTGTTCTTGTTGCCCCACTAAGAACATTCCCATAAAGCCAACCTTTCAGTCCAATGTGCCCTCGCCATAAAAGTTGGAGAAAGAAGGATGAAAAAAATCCAGGGTGGGCACTGCAGACCTTTGTGGGAATAGGAGGAGATGCTGTGCCCACATTTATGGAGGGCGAGTCCCATTCTTTCTTGCGCCAACTCACCTCCATGGCTATGGTGGGTAGAGTCATTCCAGCGTCAAAAGGGATGAGCAAAGATGGCGACCACATAATAAGTCTGCAGTACCTCCCTCCTCCTTATCCGAAGAAAAAGCAGTCTCGCCTTTAGAACAAGGCAAGTAATTGGATATCCTTCTTTGTCAAAAGGTCTCTTTGAAGCTCTTGATTGGTGGTGCTGTAATCAAATCATTCAAGACTTGAATGTCGGGATTGGGCGATATTTCAATACTAGTCACCACCTTCCCAGGACGGGCTTGCTTGATTCTACTTTGGTTTTGTGAAACGATGAAGCGCGAGCATATTGCTCTCGATCGAATTAGTCTTAGAAATTGTAATAATTGCACATGTCTGGTGGGTATGTACACCCCATTATTCAGCCAAGAGAATTTCAGTAAGGAGTATTTTAGACCCTAAAACGAAAGTGGGGGAAACAGAGAGCACATGAGGAGATGGCTGTCTGCTTTGGTCCAATTGAGAGTAAGAAATAGAGTATGGAGGGGAGTCTCCGGTGCATGGAACGATTCTGCCCACCGTGGGGCAGGTGGTCGAGGCTTTGATGGTGCAAGAATACAGATAAAATGAGTCATTCATTCATAGTTTCTAACACCAATATATATGGAAATGTTAGGTACCTTCTCATCTGATAACTCGATTGGCCATATCATATATATTTTATTCAAAAAACGGAAAAAGTAAAGTATCTTATCTTATCTTATCTTATCTTATCCAATCAAGGTAAATCATAATTGATGTGGCACAGAACGAATATGATGAATATTTTTGATAAGTATGCTAGACATACAATTCCTAGCCTGCGGATGTTTGTTCCTACCGACTTCAAATCAAATGTATTGCGTCTATGTTTTCATTGTTTCAAATGTCCGGGCATGTGGCTGGCA
Source organism: Corymbia calophylla (assembly GCA_014182845.1). Taxonomy (NCBI): domain Eukaryota; kingdom Viridiplantae; phylum Streptophyta; class Magnoliopsida; order Myrtales; family Myrtaceae; genus Corymbia; species Corymbia calophylla. Next base: position 23,154,756 of record CM024694.1, on the reverse strand, counting down.
AAAGTTGGATTAGAGGACAATCCCAGAATCTGCGTGAAGGAATTGGTGAGGTGGAGCCCGCAAGAGATAAAACAAAGGTGGACCCTACATGCATGGCTTTGTGACTATGATTGAAGCTGCTAGTGCTAGGGTTGTGTTGATTTACATTGCCATAAAACGAGAAGAGCCATAGAAGAATTCTTCCGTCCTTCGGTTTGTATACAAACTCAGCTCCTCTCATGTCAGTCTCGGCCAAGGCATAGGAAAGGCTTTGCATCTTTCCATAATCACCACAGAGAGAGAGAGAGAGAGAGAGAGAGAGAGAGAGAGAGAGAGAGAGAGAGATGGAGATGAAGCAATCATCAAAGTTCAAGAGGGTATGTGTCTTCTGTGGGAGCAGCCAAGGGAAGAGGAGCAGCTATAAGGATGCTGCTATTGAGCTCGGCAAAGAACTGGTCTGCTTTGCTCCTCCTCTTCTTCTTCTTCTTCTTTTTTCCTTTAGCTATAGTCCTGTAATTCTCTGCTTTTTTTGGGCCTGGCAAGTTCTTTACATAAGAAAGTAAATCGATATTGCAGTTCGGTCCATCAAAATGACGAGTAATGCCTAGTTGTTTTTCACTGTTGAAGGTGTCGAGGAATATTGATCTGGTATATGGAGGAGGGAGCATCGGATTGATGGGTCTTGTCTCGCAAGCCGTCTACAACGGGGGCCGCCACGTCATCGGGTGAGTGATTTTTGTCATCGCCATCATCGGATGAAATAGTGCTGAAAAGGGAACCAAAATCATGAAGATAAAAGAGGTTAAGTTCGGCGGTAATCGATTGCTTGCGTGTTTTGCAGCGTCATTCCCAAAACTCTAATGCCTCCAGAGGTACGTATCTCTTTTAGTATGCTTACCTTCGACAAAGCATCTTACGCATCGCTTGTTGTGTCGCCAACTTTCGAGTAATACCAAAGCCAATCACGGTACTCGCACCGTACGAATCCCGACAAACCCGTAACAGGTGAACGTGGAAAGCCTTGTCCAATCGAGTTTGGGGCCAAACGGGGGGGAGGGGCATGGAAGAAGGAAAGAGCCTCTCTCTCTCTCTCTGCTTGTTGGAGGCTAGAGTAGGCTAGGTTTGTCTGAATCGCAGAAAGCTCCTCCCTCAAATTTTGTACGCTTGTCCTGGTCCACGACATCTGTCTGTGTCTGCTAGTTTTCACATGCCCTGATTAGATTCCGTAGTGCGAAGCATTGGCACCCCTGTACGAACCTTCTTTGCACCATGCCTTTTACTCCTGCGAGCGTTTCCCCTCTTCACTTCTGTCAGCGTCCCACCCACATGAGTTCCGTATTCAGTTTCGGGGGGCCTTGAAATCCCTGCATGTATCCGGCGCATGCGAGCCCTATTCCGCCAACTTGGCTTTGATCTGCATAGTGGAAAGTTGTTCTGTGGTGTGGCAGATAACTGGAGAAACAGTGGGAGAAGTGAAGGCGGTCGCCGACATGCACGAGAGGAAGGCGGAGATGGCTCGACGTTCGGACGCCTTCATCGCCTTACCTGGTGGGTGCACCTCATTAATCCCCTCCAACCATGTTCATGTTCAGTAATAAATTCCATTCCCATTCCTTTCGAACCAAGATCGGGTCCAATGACTTGGACCATTTCGGGCTTAGTTTCAACACCCGGCCCATGTTGAACCCAAGTGGTCTGGCCTGAATCTGACCCGCAGGCCTTGACTTCAATTTTGAGCCTCCTCCTGGAAGATAGGAGTGAATCAATAGTAACTCGACTTACCTACCCAAAAGGGAAAAAAAGAAAAAAGAAAAAAGCTTGGCATATAAATTTCCATCAATTAATTAATCTAAAGCAAACTAATTTTTCGTGACATCGGTAAATTTTGTGTATTATTTTTTTCAAAAGGGGGTTATGGGACGCTCGAAGAGCTTCTGGAGGTGATAGCCTGGGCCCAACTAGGCATCCACGACAAGCCGGTAATTCATCTCTTCACTTTAGTAAAACTGTAATCTCCATTTTGGTTTTCTAAGTTGATCTTGATTTGAAAATTTACTCTTCTTGCATTCCTTAAAATACTAAAGATAAATTGTGCAGGTGGGAATGTTGAACGTGGACGGGTACTACAACCCGTTACTGCAATTCATCGACAAAGCAGTGGAGGAAGGCTTCATCAGGCCCAATGCACGCCACATCATTGTATCTGCCCCTAGCGCCAGGGACTTGATCAAGAGGATGGAGGTAATAAGGAAATCCCATTCAAATTAACAATTCGATTTTAGCAATGTTTGCTGTTTCATGTTTAGTTCACTTCCAATAGAGTTTGCCCGATTCATATTAATTCGGTAAAATTAAAAATTAAAAGTTAGTGAGAAAGGGGGATTGCTGATCCTTCGGAAAAATTGTGATATGAATATTCTGCAGGAGTATTATCCACGTCATGAAAGGGTGGCTTCGAAGTTAAGTTGGGAGATGGAGCAACTGGCCTACTCTACAACTTGCGGAATCTTCAGATGAATGAGTAAGAAAAAGGAAAAGGAAGAAAATTGTAAAAGAAAATCCTTGTGAATTTAGGAAATTAACGAGATGACTCAAGAATTGTGAAATTCTATATCCTTGTTATTTCTGATGTAAATTAAAAGTTGGCCTCAAGACAATGGGCTATAATCTAGACCGTGCATTTATTTAGCAGTAAATTTTTCCAATTCTCTCTAAATTTGGTATAGGGAAATGATATAATAGTTTATGGGTTCACTACTAATTATTTCACTAGTTTAAATGATTATTGTTTGATCATTAGGGAACATGATTTATTCACCCATTCCTCCACATTCAAAGTTAACTTCCTTTATTCATTGAATTATCTCTTGTCGCGATCTTCCCAAAGATGAACTACCGAGGGAAAGATAATGAATTATTGAGCAAACTTTTAGCGTGAAGTCTTCTAAACTCATACCAATCACAACTTTTGGGTTTTAATTAAGTAAACTTGCAATTTTAGATTTATCTAGGAATCGTCACTCATATATTATGGATTGATTAGAAACCCAATTAAAATGCAAGAGAATTTTTGTGAACTAGAGATTTTTAAGATACGAGACTTGATCATGTTAAATAAATCTAATGCCCTTTTCAGGATTACGCAACACCACCTTTGGGCTTTTCTTCTTACACGCTCTCTCTAATGTTGTGAACCTCTCTTTATTGAACGCCAACCACCTCTAATGTCCAACCTAATGTACAAATCAATGCATCACTTTCCTATTTTAGACCAAAGAGATATATTGACTTCCTCACCTTAGGAAATTAATATATCACATTCTGATTATCTCCATATAATTAAAATTGTCAAAGATAATATCTTTATTTCCTCCAAATTGAATTAGATAATGCAATCTCTCCTAATTTGGTACGCTCATGTGCTAAGCACATCCAATTTTTGGCCATAAGGAATATTCAATAGGCTTGATCAAATTTCATGATCCTGTGGGCTTAGCTTAATTAAACCCATAGCCTTCCCTACTCAAACTCATTCAATGCCAATCTAAATGCAATTTTTGTGGGCTTCATTACTAATAAAATGTTCATAATATGCAAAGGCAATTAATAATATTTTTGTTTGGGCTTTGCTAGAATAGTCTTTAAGCTACAATGAGAATAACTGTTTATCGTGAATCACAAATTCTCAAGAGAGTGAGGCCTATAATAATTTACAATTACTTATTGTTTAGTTTTTGGTGGTTCAAAATAAACTATTATTCTGATGGTAGATTGAAAACTATCACCCAATCATTTCTTTTCTTGTTCAGAGGTAGAGACCGATTCCTAAATTTCTGTACTAGGGTCACCAAAATTTTAGTGTCACATATCTTAACATTTTGCATCAGGAAATAGTAGAAAAATATAAATTCCATGCCCACACTTATAGCAAAATCATTCACAAATTTTCATAGGCTTGCCACCTCCCCGCCTAAGCCTTGGGGAGTCAAAATTAATGCATCATCTTTACTTAAAGTGCTATTTGTTTACTTGGAATCTCCATAACATCAAATTGTGGTACGATTTGTTTGGTATAGTGGCCGGGGTATCTTCAATTTATAGCTTGAACTAGCCCACCTAATTTGAATTGAACGGCTCCAAAATTGTTTTTGCGTGCCAAATGACAAATGGCACACACGTGGCCAAGACATCTGATGCTGGAAAAAGAAAGTCGTCTGCCTAATATCAATTGGAACAGAAACGAAAAATCAACGGCGTGTCATCTTAAGAAAATACTTGTTACCAACCGGCATTGAACATTCTCGGTAAAAAAAGTCACATTACTGTCGAACGGGTTGACCCGGAAATGGAAGGGTTGGTTTGACCTTTCAGATGCACCGTCCTCCTCTGTATAAAAACGATAATTCCGTACTTTGTTGCATTTTGGATCCGTTAATTTCATATGCTTGGCAAACCCAATGAGCCAAGGACAAAAAGAATGCAATTGATATTATTTGACCCTTTCATTTTTTTTATTTCGATTGTCTCGAAGCAAGTGGTGCACCCTACGGCACATCCGAGGTGATCAACTCGAGAGAGACCCCGGCGCACATAAGAATCAAAAGCCATAGAAAAACCCATGTGAAAATGCCTCGACAGAACATAATTAGGCGTCACTCCACTTAGGGGTCGTTCTAGACGTGAGATCCAACCCATTCTCGAGGACTTCAGAATTCAGATACAAATGCATTTTCAATGTAACGAAGTTGTCCTGTGCGGAGTAGATGGGGCCACATGGCTGATCTTCTCCCTTTAGAATTCTATTTTATCTACATTTGACATTTTCTGATCTTTCATGTTAGAAAATTCTTTTGGACGTTCTTTTGGCTGCAAAGGAGAAAAATAGAGATACAAGCTGCTTCATCCTAAAGATTGTCCAGCGCCTCACAAATCAGAAAATTAGCAAATGACTTCGTTCCCATGACAAGAGGGTCCCTCTGATCGGCTGCCAAAAATCTGACGGTTTCCTAAAAACAGTGTGCCGTAGCTCGAGTGCACATTCAGTCCTGTTTCCGATGGAAGTTTGGTGCAGCACAGGTTCTTAGCTCGACCGGTCCAGGTTCCCATGCCGTCATGTCGACGGTGACCATCTATATCACGAGAGGAGCTTCGGGACCAAATCTACCATTTACATCACGGATGGGAGATCTCATGCTGTCATCCTCAATGAGGAAATTTCCCATGCAATCGCCCTTTCTCTTTGCTGGTCTCATCGTTTCGAAAGTCGAAGAGGAGCCCATGTCGAAACCTACAGTGTTTGGATTGCTTGCGATTCTTAGTCACGGTGGTTCGGCTTTTTCTACTTAAAACTCCACATTCAATGATAATGATCCGAGACTATACTCAGCGAGTCTTTTACGACAAAAAGTGTAAGTTCTCAACCTGAACATGGATGGATAAATGATAGTGGAATCAAGGGTTTGGTCCGCTCGTTGAAATAACTAAGGAAACAGTAAACTTGGACCTTAAAAATATTAAAATGGCGAACGGAGACTGCTAAAAAGGAACGATGTAGAAGGAGAAATATGAGGAGTCGGGCTCGAGACTTTTGAACTAGAAATCGCGTTACCGTATCCGAAACTTTTGAGTTTGATACTTTCTAGGAGAGCACGCATACAACCCGTCTTGAACACGTATCATAGAGTAGGATTTGAGCTGCAGTGTAGAACATGTAGCCCTCGATGTTACCGGAGTAGAGAGAAACTATGATCCGATCACGTGGCGAGTGGTATTCGAAGAGCGCACCAGATCATCTGGTCAACTCTTTCAAAAGCCTATCCAAATCCGTAATCTCCTAATCAATAGCATCACATGATACTTCTCGCCGTTCTTGATGAATGTCAAAATAAGGGCATCTAATGACTTTGATCAACAACTGTAGTACAGCTCTTAAAACGCGCTAATCAAGCCCGTGATGCTATACCGATCCATTGAAATCAAAATTTTCTTCTTCTTCATCTTCTTCTTTGCTTGTTCGGTCTGCCTTGCTGGGTTCCACGAGATCTGCAGACTCAGATTAGGCGGGGTCAAATTCTGCCATCTTTTTGGCTCAAGTCAAAGGGAGGGGCCAACGCAGTGCGCTTGTCAGCTCTCTCATGAGAAATGATAATTTAGTTTCCGTTACGGGACAAAATATGGGTTGACTTTTTCCTTCTGGGGGCGTTGAGTTTTGACCCACGGATGATTCTATTTCTTTATTAGAAAAATAAGGATAAAAAATTAATATCAAGAAAAACATCAAATTAATACACATAATAAATTTATCCAAAACTAATTATTTAATCACAAAATGCTCTAGAGTGGTGTATTTGTGACAAATTTACCTTCTACTAGTTTATATTAAATTGGATTAATACATACTACGAAAAACAAAAAATTGGTAACAAACAATGAGTAAGACACTAAATTGATATACTCATCAAGTGTCATGTCGACACCTAAATTTTGATTGATCATTTGTAATTTAATACACAAAAATTTAGGGATTAATTTTAACCGCTAAACAAAAAATATTAGGATTAAATTGCATAGCATATAGTTTTAGGAGCATTTATTATTGCATTTGCATTGGACATGTGGCAAATGGGCTTCAATTGATGATTCTAAGCTTTAATTTAACAAATTGGACTTAAGCCCACGGTGAAAGAAAATTTGGCTAGGCCCGTTAAGGGGTGATGAGTTGGAATATGAGAATATTCCCGGGAATATGAGAATGTTCCCGAGAATATTCGCATTATTCTTTCAATATTCAGGGAAGGTGTCGGATGAAATATTTCCATTAAGGGGTGACGAGTTGGAATATGAATATATTTTCGGGAATATGAGAATGTTCCTGAGAATATTCGCATTATTCTTTCAATATTCAGGGAAGGTGTCGGATGAAATATTGAAAAAATATTGCACGTGCGATACAAGAGCTAAATATATAATGTGGAAATTTATCAGCTTTTCTTAAATAACATAGTCATCTCACCTATAAAAAGGGGGTCACACACACTGAAGGAGACACACAGAAAAATAGAGAGCGTAGTAAAAGACGGCAACATCAAGAGAAAAAAGAGTGGAGGAGAGTCGTGGCCGAACATCCTCCTTCTCGGCAGCAACCTGGTGCCTTCCGTCGAGATTGATTGCCATTCCTGACTTCACTGGTTGCTTTTGAGTCTCTCTCGAAGACTACTGAGGCAAATCCGAAACATCCCGTGCTGCTCGCGTTAAGAAGTTTGGGCCGATCGAGTTCAGCGAGCTACATTGACAAATTTGCGCAAGATCTTGCGTAACACACCCCATGATTAGAGACACTTGACGATTCTATCACGTGTAGATTTCTCCTTAGCAGGACTTCTATCACGTTTTCTCCTTGGGACTTTTGGTGAATCTGCAGCAGGTGGCAAGCCTCGGACGCTCCCTCCAATCAGCACCACGTCCTTGTAGCCATCCAAGTGCTTCATGGAAGAGTCCAAGTGACCTTCACCCACACTGTTGTTGATCCGACGATCCTCGCACCTCCACAGGCCCCCACGACGTCCTTGACGTGACTCGCTCTGGAACCTCTCGTCGGAGACCTAAGCCCTATTGTTGTCTAGGCCGAGCACCACCACAACTCGCCGGTCCTGTTGTCCGACGAGTCCCGATTTGGAAACATTATTCGTGCGATATCGAAAGCTAGGTGAGAATTTCGATTTATACAATTTTCTCATATTTTATTGCCTAGTTCGTGGAATTGCAATCTTAGTTGAATATTTGATCAATACTGCTATATTCAAAAGATCTCATGACCTCTCGTAAATTAGGAAATTTTCCTAATTTCACAACGTGCGTATGATTGTCGGTCCGATTTCATGCTCGAAATATGACTTGCAATCGCACGGAAAAATCGTCGATCCGATCTCATGCCCGAGATATGATCCGTAATTTTGTGAAAAATTGACAAATCCGATCTCATGCCCCAGATAAGATTCGTCAATTTATTTCTTAAATTAGATGAAAAACAATAATATCTTGTTTGATTTGTTGCCATGCTGTTTTTGATGTCTTTGTTAGAATGTTTTCTTTTAGGATAGTTTGCATGTTTAACTATAGGTTAATTTTTTTAATTTCGAATTTTGATTATAGAAAATAAAAAATAAAAAATTGCCATGCTCATGTCACCTGTTTTATGTCATTTTCCATGTTTCAACTAGTCATTATTTTTTTCAATTTCGACTTTTGATTATAGAAAATAAAAAATAAAACCTTAAAAAATATTTGAATGAGTGCGTATCTAATTAGAAATTATATATTGCATGTTTAGGGTCATTCGACTACGTGACATGCTAGGATAATAAGTGAAAACCTTAAAAAATATTTGAATGAGTGCGTATTAATTAGAAATTATATCTAGAATTATTGATGTAATTTTTAAGCTAACATCGCAGATGCTCCTAAAACTTAAACCCTAAGTTTCAGGGTCATTTACTCCATACACAAGGCTCGAACTCAAGACCTTGAGGGAATCCAGGCTTCTTACCACCTGAGCCACCGAACGTTGGTCGTAATATTAATCTTTATGAAAATTAAAAATGAAATGAAGTCGCAAAGACTAAGCGAAAATCCGGAGGCAGAAGGGCGCTCCTCCGGTCCCGCCGCTAGCGATACTGAGGAGATCTCGCGGATTCTGCCTTGAGGACACACAGGAGACGAGACTGACGCGTGCATGTGTGCACGGAATGCATCGCATGTGACATCTCCTCGAGACGTTTAATGCGGAGTGTTATGGCACTTCGGCAAGTTAAAAATTTGATGAGATTCCGATTGACATTCTAAGTTATAATGGAATTAAACATTGGTCAGAACATTGAGTAGTTTTTTCTTTTCTTATTTCCCTAAAAACATGAATTTTAATAATGTTTCAGGAGAGTAGTAGATTTCTCGCGGTCCTGGTGATTTATGTGAAAGAAATTTCATGCCTTTTTTAATTTATGAAGGGATTGGTTCTAAGTAATAAGTATGACCTTAAACTATTTCGTTTGAACCCTTGTGCTAACCTTAACATCCCTTGGACGTAAAACACATGGAGGGTATTTTCTTCTCTTAAAGGGGAAAAAAAAAGATATAAGAGGAATTGGAGGTTGAGGTGTAGTTCTTAATTTATAAAGGGTAATCCTTAATCTCATGCTCCCGGCCTTTTTATCCACATACGAGCATTGGGAATGCCTAATGATTGATCGAGTTCTACGTGTATGTCAACTTCTTTTGTGCCGACTCGATCTCAGTTCTCTAAGCATAGAAAATTGATTCAAATCGAAATGATGAACTCGACAATTGCAACATTATCAAAGCCATATGCATCCCATCACGATATTATATGTGTAGGATATATTTTATTATCCTCACTCTCAATTTCCTTGGATAATTACCAAAAATGTTATAAACCTATTATATTGTGTCAATTAGGGTCAAAACATTTTAATTTGGCTAATTTAGCTCTAAACATTTTGATAATTTATTAATTCAGTTCATCTGGCTAATATAAGTAGGAAATTATTGACATTGACATTGACTATCTTACATAGTACAGTGCGCTAATGTGGACAATTATTGCAATTTTTTAGTTTTTTTTTAGTTCTTTTGTTTTCCTTTTCCTTTCCTTTCTTGTCTTTTTCCTCTGCCGATCACTGGGCCTCTACGATGGCTGGCAATTGACCATAGGTGAGGCTCACCCTCGCCAACCTCAGAAGCTTTAGGCTAGGCTCAACAAGGGTTGCCCCTTGCTTGGCTCGAGGGACCTCGCCAAAGACTGATGATGGTCAGCCTCGCCAATTTCAAGCGAGGTTGCCCCTAGCCATATCTTAGTGAGGTGACCTCGCTAGCCTTTAGCAACCTCACCCCAGCGAGGTCAAGCCTTGCTTGATGGGCAAGCTTGGCCCTAGTTGGCACTTGCCTATAATCAGTTGCTGGCCATTACAGAGGCCTAACGACCAACGAAGGAAAAAGAAAACAAAACAAAAAATTATAAAAAAAAAATCAAAAAAAAATCAAAAATTTTGTCTAAGTCAATGCTGGCCGTACCACGTAAGATAATTGACGTCAACGTCAATGATTTCAGGCAAAAATTGATCGGATAGATTAAATTGGTAAATTGTCAAATCGTTTAAAACTAAATTAATGCAAGTATAATAAGTTTAGGACTCTCTTTTTTCTTATAATTTTCCCCTTCTATCCTTTAGCTCCCAACGAAGTAAAGGGCCTTGTTTACTTTCTTAATTTCCAAGGATTAATTGACACTCCTCTTGGAGTCTACTACTTTGTCCTGATACGTTGTCAACCTGCGCAAATCTTTCCATCTTAGAATGGTAAAAAACTTTGACCAAAAAAAAAAAAGAATGGTAATAAACGAATAATCATTAGGATGATGAGCGAAGTCTTAGTCGACATGTTATCATATGGGCGACTAAACCCTTTAATTAAGCACGAATGAAAGAAAGTCAATGCCAGAGCGCCATCCTCTCCCAACCACAGTGCTTCTTAGAAAAACCTCTAACATTTGGTCCAAGTCAACGAAAGGCGAGGGCTTGTTGTCTTTTCTAACACATTCCAACTTCTAATTAAGTTGATTACTAAAGTGAGAGAGAGCACAAAATTATAAAGCAAGCTCAACTTGGAGATATTAATTAAAGGAAATTAGTCGATTGCTTCTTCTCATAAATTCGAAATAGACCCAGAAAACTAACTCGAGGAATCACTTTATATGATGATGTTACTATATAAGGCACAAAAAGTATCCGAGGAGTTGAATATGTGAAAGTAGCACGAAACCTATGATATCTTCTGCAGTTGCCTAGCTTAGATTCAATGCCATTATAGGCAGATCTCTTTTCATATGTGTGGGCACATAGAATTACAGGTGTGTCTTTAGAGCGCTAAAAAAAGATGGTAGGCTAGGCCGTAGCCAGCCATTTCTATGGAGATATACATGCACACGGACATTTTACTCCTATATTGACTCCAACTCATCAGAGATATATATATATATATATCGACCATTAAGTCAAGAAGCTGAATTTTGAAGAGAAATGTGATTAAGCAACTATGAGTCATACAAATGAACAGTCCAGTTGAAGCATGTGATAGTAGGAGAAAAACATTCAAAGACACAAGTTGGTGTATAAATTCTCTGGCTCATACAGGTTCAATGAAATAAGAAGGTTCTAATAAGTATGAGTTGATAAGAATCTTGACATGAGTTCACCTGGTTCCAAAACATCCCACCCGTTTTTAGGTACGCCCATCATTCAAGAACTCTTCTAACCAATCATGTGTGGACAATATCGATTATAATCCATGATTTCACACCTAGGAGAGGTCATGTAAGGTGCATTTCTTTCGTAGAAAATGAATGATTTAGAAAATATTTTCTTAAAAATGACTTGTATCGCTTAAGAAAGTGATGAACAAAATATATTTTCACCATTCATGAAAATGTCAATGAAAGCATTTTGCATCGACTAATTTGAGCAATACAAGTGATTACTTTTAGGAAAATAATTTTCAAATTATTCATTTGCCATGAAACATATGGAGTCTTATAGACTACTCAACTTTGCCATCTATGCAGGCGTCACACACTAAGTGAAACAAATGAAATATAGCATATTCAGCTTTTCCTAATGATTTTTTTTCAGGGTTTTTTGCCATGTCTAAGCGGTTTCTTCTCCCTAGTAAGTTGATTATATTATTCCGTTACCCTAATCCTATTTTTTCTGTCATTCCTCTTTCTCCCGCACGTTCTGCAACTTTATTGCCAACTTACCGGCCAAAGAGAAAAAACAAAAAGACTTGACCAACGAGGAAAAAATATATGTGGTCTCTTTCTTTTTATCTAATTTTCCGCAGAATTCTTGTTCAAATTCCTTGAACGAAGCCATGCCAAACCCATTTGTACTCTTCTCCCCCGCAAGCTAAATACAAACGATCCAGTCATCTGTTTTCTTGCATTCAACTTGCCCATAAAGTTCGGCGAGATGGCATTAACAAAGTCCATATCTCTGCTAATTTCATCTACGTATCTTCATGCAAAGTCAACCTTCGCCATACGATAATCACATATATATATATATATCTGTTCTTTACATATCTTCCCACATTACTCAATCAACCTTGCCCAATATTTTTCTTTTTTCATTTCTTTCTTCTCATGCGTCTTCGCTTAGACGGTGGTGTGAGGTGGAGGTCCCTGGCTCAGCTTTTAGCTTGATGTGCTGAAGAAGAAATTAAGCTCAAGCAAGCCCATCTTTCTCTCGTGTCCCAGCTAATCGGATCGATTTTTCTTCCTCGTCAAGGTACTCGGTTTTGACTTCTTAATTTTTGTTTGCTGTTTGCCTTTAATTTGCTTCATATCTGTTCCGGTTTTTCCTGTTCTCAGTTCACATTCTTGGCCAATTGTCGCTTGCATTTCGTGTTCTGAACTTCTCCTGATGGAAACTTGAGATACCCATCGAATCTTGTTCTTGGAAAGTGGGTTTGACGAGAATTGGGAACTTAATTGGGATTTGGGTTCCACCGATCTCTTTAACTTAGTTTAATGAAGAAGAAAATCTAATGAACCTGCAAAATTAGATAATATATTGTGTTACATAATACTACTAACCGGGTTAGTAATACAGACAAGTGCCATTAATGCAAATGACACCTATGAGTACCTCTGCAAGCAATTTATTATGCATTTTTCGACTTGGATTCAAATGCATACACCTTGCATTGTCTCCATCAGCAGTGCCTTTTCGGGTCCAGAAATCTTACGTCGTTTTTTCTATTGGCCTAGAATTCTGCGGAATTTAATTCAATCTCTCCAGATGTCAAACTCAAAACCGATTTAGAGAGAGAGAGAGATCTTTGCAGTAGAGAGAAGAAACGAAGTGCCAAAAACGCAAGGGAAGCCATATTCTCCGGCATCAAAACCGGCTTTAAAATGGTGTCTGGAGTGTGGGAATGTATGAGAAGAAGTGAAGATAACGCGTCCTCACCTTCTTCTTTCTTTCTTTTAATCAACGATCAATTTTAAAAGTTCTTTTTTTACAAGCACAAACAAGTTTAGCCCATGTGACCTTTGGTGCCACTTCTCATGGGGGGTGGGCTGCTTCATTTCTACATTTTTCTCGCTCCCTCTTTTTTATTATTATAAAGGCACAAGATCCATGGCTCTCCCAAATGCAGTGGTCTACCACTCCCCAAAATCCCTCAAAAACCTCTTGGCCCTCAGCCTTCTCTTCCCTGAATCAAAAACTGAGATATCTATCGATCATTTCACCGTAATCGGACAAAGCCGTGCATATCAAACAGTTATTCGCCTACTTTGGATTGTAGAAGTTGTGGGTCAGTCTCAAAATTTGATCTTTATGCACATTTCATGCCTCAGCTCATTGAGGTAGTTAGTATAGACTGAATCCATGGTTTCTTGATTCTGTTTTGTTTCCTTTTCCTTTTTTTTTAAGATCCTTGCAGGGTCTTGCATATGCTCTCGGACTAAATTCAAGAAATGGGTTTAGTCCGAAACGCAACCATGAGAAGCGGGGATTACTTGGAAGGCGTCCTGACCGACTACGTTAATGGCAACAAGGCCAACAAGATGAAGCCCCAACGGAGCTACTCAGGCCGCCTCGTCACGTGCCTCACCTTCCTGCAGTTCGCCTTCGCAGTCTACGCGACCTTCCTGCTGTACTACATGAGCCCCGCGATCGATCTACGGTCCAAGCCGGACTTCACATGGGCCACGCGCATCGCGCAACAATGGAAGCAGTTCATCATCCCGCCCCATGTACTGAGCCACTACCAAGAATCAGCCAACTTGGTGCTGGGGGGCGAGATCACTCCGCTGGTCAGCCCCACGGAGGTGTGCGAGCACGAGAAGATCGAATTCGAGCAGAAGAAGTCCAACGATGGGGTGATGATCAAGCTCAAGAGAGAGCTCTACGATGAGGTCCTGTCATTCCAGAGCAAGAACTTTGGGACCGAGACCCTGGCTCAGCTCATGGCAATGAAGTCCAAGTGGGACTTGAAGGGCCCGAACCGGCCGAAAGTGACCGTGATCTTGAACCACTTCAAGAGAAAAACGCTCTGTGCGCAGCTGGACTCCCTGCTCCACCAGACCCTCCCGTTTCACCACGTTTGGGTCCTCTCCTTCGGTAGCCCCAACGAGCTCTCGCTGAGAAGGATCGTCGAGAGCTACAACGACTCGAGAATCAGCTTCATCAGCTCGAGCTACGACTTCAAATACTACGGGAGGTTCCAGATGGCGCTGCAGACGGAGGCCGACCTCGTGTACGTCCTCGATGACGACATGATCCCCGGGAAGAAGATGCTGCAGATCCTGTCCCACGTGGCCGGGACGGACAAGTACAAGAACTCGGTCCTCGGGAGCATCGGGCGGATCCTCCCGTTCCGGCAGAAGGACTTCACGTTCCCTAGCTACCGAAAGTTCCGGGCGAAGGAGGCGGGGCTCTATCTGCCCGACCCGGCCTACGAAATCATGGTGGACCGGATTGTTCAGGTGGATTTCCTGTCCAGCTCGTGGTTCTTGTCGGCCGAGCTCGTCAAGACGCTCTTCATCGAGACGCCCTTCACGTTCATGACCGGCGAAGATCTCCACCTGAGGTACGCACTAAAATATTTCCATCTCTTCTCTTGCTATCGGATCACGAGATTTCTCATTGGTTTTAGAAACTTATAATAAACGGAGAAGCGTCTAGCGATTGGCGAGATTTGATGCATCAGATAGAGTCAAATAAATGCGGACTTTGAGTAACCCAAAACAAAGAGTTTCTAGGCTGCGCGTATTATGGTGGGAAACGGAACTTACTCATTAAAATAGGGCTTGAGATCATCAAAAATTGCTAAACTATGCTAGGAAAAATAGGAACTTTAATGAGCAGGTGACCTGTTCATCATAGTATATACACGTAATGATACCGATTTCTGGCTTGACGGTCTTCATCCATGTCCAACTGTGCTCAATCAATTGCGGCTAGTGACGAAAATTTCGCGTACTTGTTTGATTTTTTGAGTTAGATTAGTTAGAAGCTAAGACTGAAATTAAATAGAAAAAGTTAGCTCGGGCAAAGGGTTCTGATCAGGTAGAAATTTGAACTCGAGAGATTGGACTGAAACTAAGCATTTTCTACTCAAAGGGGGTTGTTAAGATAGCGTGCATGGAGGCTTTATTTTATCTGCGAATCTTCCTAGCCGAGGCGTACATTAATGGCGGGTCAACGATTAGGATTTCCTAGTTATACAATTCACTAAATTTCCTATTTATTCATTAATGTCCCGTTACCGCTCCTTCTACATGTAGCAGCATCCCCTAGGCAATCCTCATTTTCTCATTCATGTTGACTTTAGAAACTTGGGCGGCTCGCCAAAATTAATTAATCGGATTATTGCTCTCGCGCATATTTTGGAAACTTTAATAAGTTCATCGTAGGAGAAAATCAAGCTTCGCATAACATGCCACATAGTCCCATATGACGTTAAATGTGTAACTAAATTCTTTCGTTCAGTAGTGATTGCGAAACATTTATTTCCATAAATTGAAAAAAATAAGATGCTTGAATTGAATTTATTAGAAATACTTTGAGATGTATTCTCACACATTCGCTTGTTTTCTCTCGATTTAAATGTTATCACGAAAGTGACTCACATTTAATTTAACCTTATAGTATTATAGTACACTTTCACTAGCTTTGCAAAGTTAACATTGGCTTCCTTAATTTACCGATGTTAGTTTCCTAGTCCTTTAACATGAATATGCTCTTGATGTTGAATTTGGCAGCTACCAGCTCCAAAAGTACAGAAACGCCTACTCCTACGTGCTGCCGGTGGACCCCAGCGACAAGGACACGTGGGGCGACAGCGAGCACCGGCTGGCCTACGTGTCGGAGACGACGGTGATCTTCAAGGACATCGTCCAGGTCCGCGACGATCAGTGGTGGAGGGCCCTCGCCTCCGGCTACGTCACCCAGTGGGCCCAGATGTACCCGCAGCGGATCGACGCCCTCTTCTACGCCCACTCCGTTGCCGAGGTCAAGGCCCTCGCCCCCCTCCTCGAGAAGTTCCGCTCCACCGTCGGCAAGAAGGCCTACCTCGCCGTCTCCGGCGGCAAATTCTGCCCGTGCGAGGCCGGCGCCGCCGCGCTGCGGTGGCCACCGGCGGTGTGCAGAGAGAGGAGGTTCAAGGTGTTCGACCTGGCCGTCGGGGCGACCTCGGGGGTGTCGGACTCGGAGGTCCCGGTGCTCCAGGTGGTCTACTCGAGCGTGAAGGGGTTGATCCGGATCCACAACCCGAGCGTGGTGGTTGCGGTGGCCGACCTGGACGCGAACGTTAAGAAGGCGCTGAGGATGGCTGCGGAGAGCAACGGGAATGGGACGACGGCGGTGGTGCTCTTGCCCCGGGCCTCCGTGCCCAAGGTGCTCTGGATGGCTGATCTCCGGTCGACGGCGCTGCCGAGTAAGATCTCTTACACGCCATCTATTCTTCCCCTTTTTCTCGCCATTTAGCATTTCTCTTATTCGACTGAAATCCCGCGAACTTTTGCGATGAGCAGATTGGAACCGGATGCGACTCTCCGTCAACATCATCACGCAGAACCGAGCGACGTCCCTGAAGCGGCTCCTCACGTCGCTCAGCAATGCCTTCTACCTCAGCGACGAGGTCCCGATCAGCTTCAACATGGACAGCAAGGTCGATGAGGCCACCATAAAGCTGGTGAACTCCTTCGACTGGCCGCACGGCCCCAAGACCCTCCGCCGGAGGATCATCCAGGGAGGCCTGATCCGAGCCGTCAGCGAGAGCTGGTACCCGGCGTCCGATGACGACTTCGGCCTCCTCCTCGAGGACGATATCGAGGTCTCCCCTTACTACTACTTGTGGATCAAGTATGCTCTCTTGGCCTATCACTATGACCCGCAGGTCTCGCTCCCCGAGCTCTCGTCGATCTCTCTCTACACCCCGAAGCTGGTCGAGGTCGTGAAGGAGCGGCCGAAATGGAATGCCACGGAGTTCTTCAAGCGCATCCACCCGAACACGCCGTACCTCCACCAGCTACCCTGCAGCTGGGGCGCGGTCTTCTTCCCCAAGCACTGGAGGGAGTTCTATGTGTACATGAACATGAGGTTCACCGAGAACGCCAAGGAAAACCCAGTCCAGATCCCCAAGTCCCGCACCAACGGCTGGCAGGCGTCCTGGAAGAAGTTCCTGATCGACTTGATGTACCTCCGGGGCTACGTGAGCCTGTACCCCAACTTCCCGAACCAGGCGAGCTTCTCTACCAACCACATGGAGCCCGGCGCCCACATCAGCGCCAAGGACAACGTGGTGAGGCACAACAAGGCCGACTTCGAGGTGCCGTTGCTGAAGGAGGACTTCCGGAACTTCTTGCCCGGCGGGAAGCTGCCTCCGGCGTCGAGGCTCCCCTCCCTGAACCTGTTCAACCAGCCGCTCTCGCTCAAAGGGCTGAAGGCGGCGGGTGCCAAGCTGGGGCAGGACGTGATCGGCTGCGACAACAAGACCGAGATCGTGGCCGTCGATCACGGGACGGGTCTGCCTGCGCGGTGCGCCAAGTTCTGATGGGGCGGAGTAATCAAATTTGTTATTCTTTCAACGGATTTATTTTCCTGTAAAATCTCCAAAAAAAACACACTTCCTTCATCGCATCTGGGTCGGTGGCTGGACTTTAGAAAGTTTTTTGTTCATCAGTTGGTTCTTGTGGGGATACTGGATCCCTAGGAGGGACTAATACAATGCTTGGTCAGTGAACTGACTCCCCTTCTAACGCTTGGGGGATTAAGCATTCTGTCGATTTCAGTGAAAAAATGATAAATTGCAATCTGCTGTTTCAATGCAAAATCTCTCTCTCTCTCTCTCTCTCTCTCTCTCTCTCTCTCTCTCTTCGTTATTTAATGTTTTGCTCGATGAATTTCGGCTGTTTTGGGCCAGAAGTCTGGGGAAAAGAGTCGAAAGGCCTGGCATTTTGTAGCAGACTTTTGTTCAATTGGGTTGACATCGAAGATGTGAAACGGGCCAAAGCCTCGGGCCTCCGAGAAGGGCCCTTTGAGATTCCCGCATGGTGTCAGTCATCTGTCTGCATCAATCCGAACCATACCGAATTGCAAATTGACTAGTTTCGGCTGCTCGTCGGTTAGCTGAATCTGGAAGAGATCGGATCCCGCACGCAATGCGGGTTAGAACATCCCTACCGCGGTTTGGTCACCTATCTGAATCTAGATAGGCAAAACCATTAACCGCGGATCTTCTGGAATGCTCATTTGACAATCTTGTACAGCTTTCATTCGATGATGGGGACCGGTGTTCCCGCTTTGATTGAGCAAAACATTGAAGGCCCTATTCTTGAAATGGTCCTCCTCGAGAAACGGCTCACTATTAATAGACTCGGACTTACCGGCCGTCGAGCATGATTTATTTAGTGATCTTATACTCATTTGTCTTTGATGAAATCGGGAATTTGGATTCTTTAGCGTGTGAACCTCTTTCCTGTTTATGCTCTTGGGTAATGCTACCTAGTGTAAAAACTTAAAAGAGAGCTACAATCTACCAACATATCAGTTAGGTTGTTGTGATGGCTCGCCAACTCCAAACCTTTGCGACTTGGGTATTGCTAAATAATCATTTTTCAAACTATATATTCCTCAACGGGTGTTAAAAAGTTGTTAATCTAAACAAATGTTAGTAATTATTTTGGCCAGTGAATGATTTAGCTCATTCGCTGTTAGGAAATTACTAACTTTTATACAAAATAACCAAGCTTTTTGTGTGATACTTGAAATTTACTCACAATTATGAAAGTTGATAGCGTAAACCTAATTGATGATAAAGTCAACAAAAAATTCATAGGTGTCTCAGATTTAGGTTGTTAATTGACGTGAGACATGCTAAATATAAAACGTAGAAGACAAGAAACTTGTTAGAAAAGTTGTTCACTGATAAAAGATTATTTGGCAGGTACACTGTCAATGTAAGAAATTACTCGCATATCAGCCATCCAATAGTTTGACCCCAAAAAAAAACCATCCAATACAATTTTGTGTACCAACAATTAATCTGATAAGAGTCCATTTACAAGCAACCATACTAACATTGATAAATAAATTAAATTAAGATCGATAATATCAAACTAAATAGTAACTTATGGTGCATTTGGTTCAGCTTTACAAATGGACTTTGAGCCCAATGGAAATGCTGAAAATCAAAGCTACTTGAGGTAAAATTTATTTGTAAATGGACTTTGAGTTGAATATGCGTTTAGTAAAAAAGACTTTCGCAATGGATTTTGAGGGGTATAATACATGTATATATGTATATATATATATATAATTATTTAAAAAAAAATTGAACTAAATCCTTCGCCAAATTGGTGAAAGGCTACGGCCGTCGGCGAGCCAGATCTAGTGCCGGCGGCCGGCGGCCGAGGTCGCTCAAGGTTGGGCGACCTCCAACAAGCGTTGCGCAACCCAGCCGATGGCCGCCGGTGTCGGATTTGGCTCGCCGGCGATCGTAGCCCTTTGCCGATCTAGCGAAGGGTTGCCTCCTTTTCCAATTAAAAAAAAAAGTAATCAGAGACAAAATCAAAAATATAAAGAATTAGTAAAGATAGATTTGGAAGGGAAAAATTAATTTTAGCATTCCACCCAGTGTTGAATGCTCAAAACTGATTCTTACTAATTTTGAACTTTCAACATTTTGAAGGCTGGTTTTCAATTGAAAGCCGACTCCAAAACTAAATCAAATGGTCCAACATTTCCCCAAGGGGTTTTCAAGCTGAAAAGCCCATTGAAAATGCTTTGAACCAAACATAACCTTAATCAAATGACAATTTATACATCATTTAGGATTGAAATTTGCCATTAAGGCATTTAAGTGAGTGCATTATTAGAAAATTGATAATATGAAAAAGGAAAAACTAGACCACGTCGCATTTTTTAAAGCCATAATGGACCAAATTGTGACATAAGGCATTTTTGGATCACTAGAACAAATTTAGGGGTATAGGTGAGATGACTAGAAGTTTGGAATATTGGTGTGGCATGGAAAAGATTTGAGGATTTCTCGTGAGATTATTCCTCTAAAAAAATCAAAACAAATGTAAATAACTCATATAACTGTTTTTTTGGTAAGGAAACTTAGATAAATGTTTATAGTCATTTAAATTGAGGTTGATAATTTTATGATTGTTTGGTGGTGCCATTGTTGCCCCTTAAGTTAAGATTTTTATTTAAGGTTAATCTAGCTACTTTCAATCTTTTATTTAAAGTAATGTTTAATTTGTATCCTTATTTGAAAAAATGACTATACTTCGCGTCACTATTTTAAATTTTCCCAAACTAACTATGCTTTATAAGAAGAAACCATAAATAGGTGTTTCCCAAACATTATGCGCCTCTTATGAAAATCCTTTTGCATAAATACAATATGTTTGGTTCGAAAGTTGAACCAAAAGCTACCCGTAATTGTCGTCACCGAACTCCAGACCGTCGTGGCTTCTCGCGATTGGTCATTGACCGAAGAGGGGGCAATGCTAGCGTGACATTCTCCGTGACACGAGCTTTCCAGGTAAAAGTTGTTGTCACGGAGGCAGCGACGCCGGCACGCGAAAAGGGACGCGACAATCATTCCCACACGTGGCGCCCTCCCGTTGGCCCGCGAGCGGCGGAGGCGAATTCCAGCGGCACGCACTATGATGGGAGGGACTCCGATCGGGAATTCAAAAAACCAGAGCGGGGCAATATGGTCCACGCGACATCACCAGGCCATTTTCGTCCCCCTTTTTCTTTTTTTTCCGTTTTCGGAATCATATGGGAGCGAAAACAACATCCATTCTCTCTCTCTCTCTCTCTCTCTCTCGTCCTGAAGATCTCAGAGCAGGTATGCGTCGATTCTTCTGCGTTCGTCTGTGCTTCTGCGGTTCGAGATTGATCGACGTCGTCGCGAATCAGCAGCTCTACCCGCCGGAATCGCGTTCCGCGTCCGGCCGCGGCGTGTGCTGTTGTTGGTTCGATACGGTCGCCGCCTCGCGGTTGCTTGCCTTTTTTATATTTTTTGTTGTATCTCTTTTCAATGGCGACGGAGGATCTTTTGGAACGTAAGGGCGCCTTTTGCGATGTTTAAGTCCGTTTTTTTAATGATCCCCTTCCCGATCGTGGCGTTTTTTTCCGTGTTCGCTAACATTCTGGCGGTCGCTTAGTTCGCCTTTGGATCGGCGGTTTGCGATCGCGATGGCTCCGCTGAAGTGGAATGAATGGCGTGGGGGGTAGTGTCTCTTCAGCTCGAGCGTCCGAGGTGGTTGGAGCCTGGGAAATTGGGGTTCAGTTGCTCCGAATGGGCTCGGACTTTTGAATCGGAGAACATGGGGTGATCTGGGTTGTCATTTGGCTCGTTTAATGTAAAAGGATGTAGATATGCTCTCTTTTTTTTTTGGGGGGGGGGGACATTAGGAGGACGAAATAGCTTGAATTTAGAGTAGTTCAGTCTACCCTTCTGCTTGAATGTGGGAAGATCCATTTAGTACCTGAGCGTATCTTATCTACAACTGTCCCAGAGCATTGAGATTTACTGGCAGCTTATCCACACATTCAAATTATACGTGGACTGCGATTTATACTTCTGTGGATGAATTACCTTGTTTTTAAGTTAAGATTCCCACTTATTTAGTGGATTCAATCATATTAAAAAAAAAAACAAAAACTCAACGAGGGAGACAAGAGTAATGACCGACCTGTGAACTCGTGAATTAATTTGGGATGATGAGGGATTTATATAGCTGTCAAATGAATTGGTTCTGGCCCTTTGCCTGAGTTCCTTGCAATCGAGGAATGAAATGGAAGCTTACTGTTTTCTGTTGCTCCCATGATGTGTAACCTAAACTCAAAGTACTCTGGTATTGTTGTGTCTTGGTATATTGTGCTACATTGGGGACTTTCTTTGATCTAGTTTTGCCATTTTTCCATTGTTAATAATAATTTCTTAACGATGAAGGGACTGCGTATTTTGTCATTGGTTTTTGAAGCTGGAAACACCTTTTCTACAAGAGGTGGACACCTCGGAAGAACTGTTGTATTGTTGTGTGGATAGTCTCCTCAGAATTCATTGAAGTAGTTAAGGTCTCCTTTTTATTCTTGACCTGGTAATGTGAGAGTCGAGCATACATCAGGATGGGGACAATGCACCGAAGGTTTGTTCCACATGCTATATTTTAGCTGATTTTCCTAGCATATCAACCTTGAATATTTTAAGTCTTTCTCATTTAGATATGATGCTCAAGCTTTGAAATTGCCTAAGCTACCCTTGTTCGTTCTGCAGTGGAGTTCTAAAGAAATCAAATGACAGGGCCAGAATTATCATCGCAACTATATTGGGAGTTCTATTTGGGTTCTTCATAGGCATTTCTTTTCCATCTGTTTCTCTGACAAAGGTACATGTTCATTTAATGCTGTCTAAACTAGGTTCACATTGCTTGCTGCTTACCATCATTTATTTGACTAGCATTTAAACTTGCAGATTAACTTCCGTTCAAGTATTATATCATCTCTTGATCTGATCAGTGATGAAAGTAGATCCGTCAGCAAATCCTCTGATAATCTAGGCAGCATCCCCAAGGTATGATACCTTTTTTCTTCTGATTTTGTTTTTCGACAGTTGTCACTGATTGTTGTGTATCTCATACTTGGAAGAGGAGTCATTAGTGACGTTTCACGTTAGTGCAAAAATAACTTGTTTGTTTTAAGAGGTTGATTAGTTTGTTTGGTCTTTGTTCACCTGTTATTGCTAGGATGATGTAGTTGTCAGTTCGTAAGCAGAAAATTCTAGTCTTTTTCAGCGCATATTCTCTGAAGTAGCTGTAATGGGCTAGTTTTGTTTTTCTCACCCTCATGTTTCAAATTCAATGTGCTTCTATTCAGTTATATTGAGGTAGCTTCTTTTTTCACTCCTTTTGCAAACTTTTATTCATGACTAGTATAGAACCAATAACTTTTAATAGGTTGAAAATGAGTTTGCCTTTGCACACGCATTTTGGGAACGGATACTGGATTTAGCTAATGACACTTGTAAAATCAGTTATCTTCATTTTCCGTTGATTCTAATCTTGCATGGAGGCAGGAAAATTATATGTGAGAAACCTACCTTAACTTAGTTGATGCCCATGAACAAGTATATGTGAATAAAAGTTTAAAATATGCATTAGGGCTTAATGTTGTTGGTGATCACTTGCTTTATATTTGGCTGTTTTGTGGCATCCATGCTTCGTGCTATGTAGTGCAAAACTGGATGCCTAATCAGAATTATATGATGAAGGGCTTATCTTTTGCTGGACTATATGGTGATGGACATGGATTTTGATCATTATTTTCTGTTTCCAGATATATGTTCCGACAAATCCCCGTGGTGCAGAGTCTTTGCCTCCAAATATTATTGTATCAGAAACTGATTTCTATTTGCGCAGATTATGGGGTGACCCTAGTGAGGTATGAGTTAAATTTTGTCATCCAAGTTTTTCTCATTATTTCTGCGTATATTTACAAATGGATAATAAGTCTCTGGGAAATATAGGGTCTTTGTTTATGGTTGCTCATCAACTTAATAAACTTGTAACATGCATACCTAATTATTGAGGACGTATTTTGGATCTGCATCATGCATGATATGCCCTTAAAATGTTCTGTTTTTTATATGAGGAGCTTATAGACGATTGTTGCTGTTGTAGAGCAATAACCTTGCAGTGAAACATGCAGGACCTGAAGAAGAAACCAAAATACTTGGTTACATTTACAGTGGGTTTTGATCAGAGGCATAACATTGATGCATCAATTAGAAAGGTTCTAAGACTGCACTTTAAACAATAGATCTCCCATGCACAGTCATCTAATTCTTAAAGAGTTCTGAGATGGCATTTTTTTCCATCTGTTTGGTAGTTCTCAGAGGACTTCCAAATTTTGCTCTTTCATTATGATGGTCGGACAAGTGAATGGGACCAGTTCGAGTGGTCAAAGGATGCAATTCATATCAGTGTGAAGAGGCAAACCAAATGGTAAGTCAACTCTTATTTCTCACAGCATTGCCTTTTAGGTTAGTACTAGAAAGTAGATAGTCTCCTACCTTAACAAACAAGTTATCTGCAAGTTCTAGTTAGCTCTACATTTTTTTTTTTTTGCTTTTAAAGCTAGCTAACTATACGTTAGCTTTCAGATAGAATGTTCTTGCAATCACTTTTTCTCACATTTCTAAGCTTTATCTTCAGGTGGTATGCGAAAAGGTTTTTGCATCCAGATGTTGTTGCTGCTTATGAATATATTTTCATTTGGGATGAAGATCTTGGAGTAGAACATTTTAATGGGGAAAAGTAAGATATTTAAAGTTTTCACAAGCTATCTTGAATTATCATTTGGAATAAAGTGATAGGTTTTTATATACTTGTTACATTTATTTACCAGGTACATTCAGTTGGTCAAGAAACATGGTTTGGAGATATCTCAGCCAGGTCTCGAGCCCAATAATGGACTGACATGGCAGATGACAAAGAGGAGAGGTGACAGAGAAGTGCACAAGTACTCTCTCTCTCTCTCTCTCTGACACCCCCCTGTGTGGACATGTTTTTTTGTGTATCTATCTGCATGGTTGTTCAATAGTCCAAGTGCATTCACATTTTTCTAATTTTCATTTGTCTTGATGAATAGGGATACAGAAGAGAAACCAGGCTGGTGCAGTGACCCACATTTGCCTCCTTGTGCAGCGTAAATCACTTTCTTTATCTTAGGATTGCATGTATAGTTCATTTCATGACTTCTTCATAGTCATGAGGGAATGGAAGCAGTTCAAGTTTTCTATATTTCAGTCTTCATGTTTACTTCTGATATAGGTTTGTGGAAATTATGGCTCCAGTCTTTTCGAGAGAAGCTTGGCGCTGTGTATGGCATATGATTCAGGTTGCTGCTGTGTCTAAGATGATGCACTACTGTCATGGATAATTGGATATTCATTTATCGTATATGGTTAAGTGTATACTGATCAATATTCTTAATCATGCTTTTAGAATGACTTGGTGCATGGATGGGGATTGGACTTCGCTCTCAGACGATGTGTAGAGGTCTGTAATCATTGACTTTCGTAGATTATGCTTTTGTTATTGATTGCTGGCGGCTTTTGTTGGTGAAGGAATAGAGGAGAGGAAAGGGGTGGGGGGGTGAGGTTAGGACAAACTAGCTGAAACGATTCTTACCAGTGCTTTGGGAAGAGTTACATCATTAGAAAGTAATGAAAGAAGGGCTTGAAACAGGTTATGAAATAGTTTTCAGGATTCTTAATTGTGAGCGAGTATGGTGAAATTTGACAAACCTCTTCCAATGCGCTCTATATCTCTATGTGGCCATTGAGAGTAATGTGGTCCATGGAAAACTAACCTGCTTTTCCCATTCATACCTTTTTTTTTTTTTTGGTCCTCTCCTTGTGCTTATAGTGAGTCATTAAAACTTCCTTTTTGTTTCTGCAGCCTGCTCACGAGAAGATTGGTGTTGTTGATTCTCAATGGATTGTTCACCAAGTGATTCCTTCCTTGGGCAGTCAGGTAAGTAGTCCTACAATATAGTGAGGCTGTGGTTTCATGTACTTCACAATACCTGAAAGAAGATTGTAGTCCAGTGGATCATTATATAGTGTCTGTTTTCACCCAATCTTTTGAAAGAGGATCTAGGAATACTTGCTTGCTACTGCTTGCTTGGAAAACAGATTTTTGATGTAAGAGTGACATCTGGAACCACAATAATCGACATTAGACTAATATGACATTTGGCTTAATGCTACTTTGATATCAACTTCCTGGTGCTGATCTTACATATTAGTACCATGTATATTATTATACTCCTTCCATACATGACGGACATAATGCGAAAAGTGGTGTATAACCAATTTTGGCTTCCAGATTTGGTGAACTGTTGATTCTTTTAAGTCTTTCTTATGACCTTTTGGGTAATGGGTCCCTCGGAAATCAACAGGATCGTTGGGTAAATTTTAGTGTCAGGTTGGTCATGTGATGGCCCTCTAAATGAACTATCAACCTGCTTTGTAACTGCCTTCACTAAGAATCTTGTGTGAAGATAATATTGGTGGGAGGCTTGGGGCTTGCTCTTCTTTTAACTGTTTTTATTGTAATCTCTCGTTGATTCATAATTCCTATTCCTATTCCCTATATTATAAAGTATTTATTCTAAATTTGTCCATGTATTTTTCTTTAACACTAAAACCCTGATAGGCTGATGCATTGCTTGATCAAATTGCAGGGACAGTCGGAGAAAGGGAAAGCTCCATGGGAAGGAGTACGTATTTTTTTTTTTAATAATGCTGTTCATCTTCTCTTGTCCTGCAGTTATACATATCTTAATTGCTCACTCGACCAGTGCCGAGGAAGCGCTAAAATAAACAAATTTTGATGTCAGGTTGCTCATTTGTAGCCGTTTCTTTATTTCTTTCAGGTCAGAGCAAGATGCAGAAATGAGTGGGCCTTGTTCCAGAATCGCCTCACGGAGGCCGACAAGGCATATTTAGCTCAGATTGAGAAGAACTAATTTTGGCACTCCCTCTATTCCTGTCCTTTCCGGATGGGAAATGTGTACATGTCTTGCGACCACACATCAGATCTGTTGAAGAGGTTCATAAAGCCATGTGGCTTTCCGTGAACTAAGGTGGTTGCACTTTTGAGAGCTGCGTTATGATTTTGTACAGACAGTTTTAAGTAGAGCAGAACTTCGCCTCTCTTGTTGCCAACAAGGGGGAGGAAGGGAAATACTGAATTAGCGAGGCACCGGCCTTTTTTGGGTTGCCATATTTCTTATTTATCAATGAGAGGAGCCTTATTCTTTGTCTGTCAAAAAGAAGCGTGGGGGATTTTGTGCTTGAGACGTATCGTATGCCTGGGTCATCTGTGGCTAGCTAGGAGTGTTATTTATCAATGCTCTACCGAGCTATGTCCCCTCGAGCCAACTAGAGCATCGTCCCTTTGTCCTGATAATCGTAGCACGTGTCGCCTAGGGAAAAATAGGCAAAAACCCATGAACCGCATTTTTCTTCGATCTTAGTTCCAATTTCTAGTGGAAAGGGAAGGGGTAGATCTGGGTGGGGAAGTCATAGACACCTTTCCTTATTTTGTGCCTAGAGTGCTTTTTGAAAGTATCTAGAGTACTTCACCCTCCCTAATGGAAATGAAAAGGAGACGTAACAATCTCGAAAAATAGTAAAATCCATCAGTAATTACAAATGATAATGATACCATAGATAGACGACATTCGACAATAGCTCAAAAACGGGTTTCCTGCCAAAGCTTGTAGGTGGCATCCTGTGGATAAAGGTATCATACTCACGTAGAATTATATAGTTTGTTTTTTGGGTCGGTGTAGAATTATCATTTGGAGATGGTCACCATAGAATGATGAATTACTTCAAACAACGGAAAAGAATATTAGCAAAGATAATAGCAAGCCCTTTGGCCAAGTTACTTGGTCTCGAAATCACCCAACTAAAACACAGCCCTCGATTCGAGATTTGATTCGAATAAAACTAGCAACCTCATTTGTAACAATCCGAGTCCCTTGGCACCAATCTTATCTCGATAGAGCCAATCTCCAAATTTTGTATAGGTTGGAAATATTCTCTTGAATTCATATATCTCTCTAGATTGTACATTATCTTCCTTGATTGATTGTAATTGATATTGTAATATTTTGCTACTTTAGATAGTTATCCAATAATGCTCATATTCAAACCAAAAAAAAAGAAGAGATAAAACTTATTAACATACTCATGCACTCTTCAGTGATATTTATATTTTTTGCATTATTCTTATTTTGGAATCAGAGCCATTACTATTTGAGAAAGTGTTCATTGAATCCATTTCATGGTACAATGCTAGTCGAAAACCATGTCACTCACATTTCACCGCCAAGTCTGTGGCTTCACCTGTTGTTTGAGATTTGTGGCTGCTCGTTTTAGAAAATGGACACTACCACCAAACTTGCCACCCTCGGGCAAGTTAGATTCTAACATTTCGTCGCAAACAAAAGTCGGACGCCACCAAACTCCAATTGACTTATTCTATATCACCTTGAGTTTGAGAGGATGTTAGAGATATTCTCTTAATTTCATGTATCTCTTAGAATGCGCATTGTCTTCTTTAGTCGGCCCCAAATAATTGTAATTGATATTGCAATATTCTATTAATGCGCATTATCTCTTATATATGGATTCATATACGCTTCAATATGATATATCAAGATATATAGAATTTCACATTTTTATTTTCGGCGTTATTTTTATCTCTATAGAGAGCTTTACTAGGTTACTTTTGCGGAATCTTTGCTAGTCAAACAAACCCACATGGTCAGAATTTTTCCAACAGCTCGTTTCACTCGCGAAATTTGGTGCATTTGCCAATTTCCGGTGAACAGTTCCCTTCACTCATTAATTTGATAAAATAAATAAATAAAGTCCTCGTTTCTGCTTCTCTCGTTATTTTCTTTCTGGTGAGTCGGCTGTTTGGAGTTAAATAGGTGTAGGAATACACATTTCAACAAACGATAAAGGATGTCTTTATCAGAAGAGGTCAAAGCATGGGGAGCGCGTCCCCACACTGATCACGCTTTCTACAATTTTGAATTCATTCCTCGGCTTTGGCTGCTGTGCAGAGGTAAGATGGAGAAAGAAGTTTTTTATTTTGTATGCCAAGATTCCTAGCGTCAGCCATCAAACGTCGATCAGGACAATGACATTTCTTCTGTCAATTGGTAATAAATGAAGGGTCATTGGAACTTTTTTGTGTCCCTGTTGTGTTTGGTAATATTGGTTTTTGGAGGTCTAATAAATGAAAGAACAAATAAAAGATTATGATTCTGTTGAAGTGAAATGGAAGGTTCGTCACCCAACACTAATTCTGTCTGGTTGGAGAGAGAGAAAGAGAACCCCTTTGCTTGCTTTTGCAGATAGTTGGCCTCTCAAAGAGACACCAACATTTCACCTTCCTGTCTTGTCTGCCAAGATTCGTCCAATATGTAGCAACGGCCAGTTCAAGACATCTCAGCTGTAAATGAAACATTTGTCAACTAAAAACCATTTCAATATCGAGCTTAATCTTGAATACCCTTAATTGGAAAATGACACACATACTGCAAACGCACCTAATTTTGATCCGGACAGCCCGGTTGCCACATTTTTGTTGCATGAAAGAAACATGGTCAGTTTGATTTCTTCAAAAGGATTGCACCTACACCTTCCAGACAGGCATCGGTTGCAAGAAATGTGTCCGATATGTCTGACATGATATCCGATCATAAAATTTGCACGAACAATAAGAACAGGGCTTGCCTCACCGTTGTCTCTTTTAGCTTTAGAAGTGTGAAGTACTTGATCCATCCCAATATTGATCCAAGACCCTTTACCTTCAAACTGATAATTTAAACAATCGTACAATGAACACTTGTGTGTATGTACGTGAGGGGGAGCGCGGAGAAAAAAGAGACTTTAGATTGTCAATAGCACGCATTCCTCATGAGATTTAGCCCGTATTGCTAAACGAAATATAAGTACAATAAGTCTCATTCGGCACCATCAATTTAACTTTCAACTCGTCATCATTTTTCTGTAATGGAAGCTGTTATTTCCTTTGTGGAATCTGCCATTTTGACCAGTCCAGAGCGGGAGAGAAGGAACTTGATTCCATGGGGTAAAATCCAGCCGAGACAAATTGGAGGGAAAACGAGTCGAACCTCGATGAGAGAGGAGTGGCCATCTCGTATGAAGAAGAACTCTTACCTCATTCGCAAGAGAGTCTACTAGAGAGAGTCATCGACCATGTACGGGTAGTCCTTGCTTCAAGTGGCCGTCAACTCTTAACTTGTGAAAGTGATGAGCCATTGCCTAACCGTTAACACCCTTCTCCTATCATCACCAACCTCTCTTTGCAATCCCCACTTATATACATGCCTTTCAATGCCCTTCTCACACAAGCCAATCTCTCCCTCTTTCTCTCTTTCTTTCTCTCTGAGGGTTGGCTTCAAAGAAGGGCCTGATTTGGTGCTTGACTGGTGATCAAAGATGAAGTTCTAGGAGCTACTGCTATCTCTTCAACATCCTAGTTTTTTGCCTTTTTGGTTTTGGTTTTCCTTGGTAAGAACTAAGCAAGCCCATTTTTGTGACATCTGAGTTTGGTTGTTCTAGTACAGATTCAGTCATTCGCTTTCCTTCTTATCGATGTCTTAAGTCTGATTCTCTCAGGTTTCGTACAACGCCCTCCAAAAATTTTCCAGTTTCTCCAAGGTACTTTTCTGTTCTGTTCATTTCTTTTTGCTGTTTCATGTCCAATAAATTTTCTGATGTAACGAGCAATATATGATTCTCATGTCGGTTTTGTCAGCTGCTGGAATAATATTGAACTGCTCTTCAGTTTATCAAGAATTTGATTTTTTTCAGGTTATGACTTCATTGTCGATTTGTAAAACCTATGGGAACCAATGCATTCTGGCTGGAAAGATTGGTTGGAATGACGTGACATTTTCTTTGACATTAGAGCTAAATCACCTATTCAACAAACCTATTCCGAGAGTTGTTTAAACCTAAAACTTGTAAAAATGTGTAAGCTCGAATGGTCACCTAGAAAACAATAAAATTATCCTGCTATGCTAATCAATGGTTGTTAGCAGAGTTTTTAGACAATGAACGAACCCCGAGTGCAACATTATCAAATGATATATTGACTAGTTGACCTTCTCGTCTTTATTTGTCTTCAGCCAATAGAAACTTCTTACTTTCAACAAACTACAATATTGTCTTTTCTTAATCCCAACTCCCAAGAAACATTAAAAAGGACTCACCAGCTATGCATTATGTGATTTATCCTCTGAGACAAGTTTCATTTTGAAAGAAATTTTCGTGTTAACCTCGGTTTGTCTGTCAGAAAATATTGCAGCATGGGGGAGATGACAGGCTTCCAGTTGGGTGTGATTGGTGCTCTCTTCCTCTCAGTGGCATCATCTGTGTCCATTGTCATCTGCAACAAGGCTCTAATGAGCAATCTTGGCTTCCCTTTCGGTAAACAAAACTCTCTTCAAGTAGATCCTGATGGTCGATTTTTTCTTAGTTTTCAAGCGTGAACATGAGGTAAAATTCTCTCCTTTTCTTTGGATGAGTGCAGCCACGACTCTCACCAGTTGGCACCTGATGGTAACATTTTGCACACTACATGCGGCTCAACGCTTGAACTTCTTCGAAACAAAGGCGATTGACTTGAAGACCGTGATGCTGTTTGGCATTTTGAATGGAATTTCAATTGGCCTCCTAAACTTGAGCCTTGGTTTCAACTCCGTCGGATTCTACCAGGTTCCTATACCCAGTTGTTTGCCAATAGAAGCATTTACAACGAAGAACATTTGTACAATCTTAATTTAGTATTCAAATTGCCTCCTCATTCACTTCCTCTAGTTTCTTATTTTGGCAGATGACAAAACTAGCGATTATACCATTCACTGTACTACTGGAAACACTATTCCTCAAAAAGCAGTTCAGGTAACATACCCTATGATCGAGTTGCCTGAACACGGCTTCCTTTTTTCTTCCATCCATTTTCTGAGACAAATTATTCTGTTCTTGCAGCCAGAAGATAAAATTCTCTCTATTTGTCTTGATTTTTGGGGTGGGGTTTGCCTCCGTGACTGATCTACAACTCAATCTTCTGGGGACAGTGCTCTCTGGTCTGGCCATCGTCACAACCTGTGTCGGCCAAATTGTATCCTCATTCTTACTTATTTTTATCTTTCTAACAAGGTGCACCTGAATTCATGGAAGTATAGTCAGTGATGTCTTATACTAAACCAATGGGAATTGATTTGGATACCCTTCTTGAGAAAACTCAAAAGGGGCATACATATAAGTACAACTATGAGCTTCCACATCCCCACATATTACCATCTGATTTTTGTGGAAGGCCTTTTCTCTTATGGAGATGGATATGAAGTGTAACCCTTAACAATTTTCCTCTCTTCAGTTGACAAACACCATACAGAAGAAGCTCAATGTCTCCTCCACACAGCTGTTGTACCAGTCAGCACCTTTCCAAGCAGCCATTCTCTTTGTCTCAGGCCCTCTTGTGGATCAATGCCTCACTAAGCAAAATGTCTTTGCTTATAAGTACTCTCCCATAGTCTTGGTATGTAACGCATCCATTCTACCCTTCATCTATTCTTCTTGGTTTTCCATGGTTCACACGATCCCGAGTCTCAGACCCACTCGAATTGATATCGTCCATTGTATTCCGGCGCAAATCAAGCAAAAGTCATCATGTAATCGCATCGTGAATGGACATGTTGCAGGGATTCATCATTCTTTCGTGCGTGATAGCGGTGTCGGTGAACTTCAGCACGTTCTTGGTGATCGGGAAGACATCTCCGGTGACTTACCAAGTGCTGGGCCACCTCAAGACGTGCCTGGTCCTGGGCTTCGGCTACACACTGTTGCACGACCCTTTCACAGAGAGGAACATCATCGGCATTCTCGTCGCCATGCTTGGGATGGGCTTGTACTCCTACTTCTGCACCCAAGAGAACAAGAAGAAGCAGTCAACAGATCTCTCCATTTCTCAGGTCCCTCCCCTTCCCTCTCTCTCTCTCTCTCTCTCTCTTCTTGAGAATATGCAGGGAGTAGGCCTCTTCATACGTTTCTTTCTTGTATTTTGTCAGACTAAAGAGAAGGATACTGAACCGCTTCTTGATGGGAAGAGCTTGGGCTACCAAGACAAAGAAAGTCAAGATGTCAAGAAATCAAGCAGAGACTCCTTCGTCTGAGATTCAGCAACAAAGCTGGGATTTTTTCTTTTTCCTTTTGGCTTTCCACCGGGTCCCCTTTTCTCTCTCTCTCTCTCCCCCCTTCCTTTAAGACTTAATCTCGAGTGTAAATGGATTTTATCAAGTGCAATAATATTCTTTCCCCACATTTCAGGGTCACTCTCCCGCCTATTTTATGCTATGGTATCTTAATACTGGATGATTGCAATCTTGCTTATTGATTTAGATAATAGATTCTCAATCTTAGAAAATGTATACTTGAAACTCGAATGAGCTAATAAAGATCTATAATTAATAAATAGGGGCATGCATTATTAGATTAAAATTTTTCAATGTACTCATAAATTTTGTGTCAACGGAAAAACTTCATATCTAATTTAGTTTTTTTAGGCTGTGATTTTTATTTAAATCTTAATTATATTGATAAGTTATTGGAAGGTACTGATAAAAAATATGGATAAATTCATTGGAAGTCATGAAACTTGTTAATAAAGTGCAATTTAGTCATAAAACTTTTAAAGAATTCAATTAAGTCATAAAACTTGTCACGAAAATACAATCGTATCTTAAAACTTTCATAATGTGCAATTAAGTCATCAAAATTTTCAAATTAATTAAATCAAATCCATTTGTCAATAGCATTTTTAAAATTTTTATCACTCGATTATACTTTCGTGACAAGTTTTAGGACTCGATTGCACTTTTATAATAAAATTTAAAATTTAATTATATTTTTTGAAAATTTTAAAATTCAATTATATTAAAAGTTTTGGTGCACTTTTTCGAAAATATATGGGTTGATGCATGTACGCTAAGAGCATCTCTATCGTTAATCGTGTGGGCCCGATGGTGGGGCCGTTAACAGTTATTTGTTAGGCTTGATTTATTATGGTATGGTACGACGAGGCAATGCTTTAAATAAAAATAATTAAAAATGATAGTATTAATCTGCCTCCAATCTTGGCCTGACATCTTGCACCAAAATCAGTTAACTTTAACAGAAAGAAAAGCCAAGAACTTTATTTTGGATTTTGTCACCTTCTTCGGCTTCCGATTCTCCGAGGTGGTGCTCATCGTCGCCGTCGCCGTCGCCAGCCGCCGTCTGCGGAGGACGAGAGCACCCGGTTTCCGAAATCTCCGAGCTTCGGTTTCCCCGCTTTTCGAGTTCACGGCACGTAGCTCTTGCGGTGGAAGGGGGAGTTGCGAGGCTGATTCCGAGCGGTTGGAGGAGTCCGAGCGGTTTTCTCGGTCGGATCGGATGGAGGGCTGGTTGTATCTGATCCGCTCCAATCGGCTCGGCCTTCAGTTCTCCAGGAAGCGCTACTTCGTCCTCGACGATCACTGTCTTAAATGCTTCAAATCTGTTCCTTCTTCTACAGATGAGGTCCCGTCTTCTTCTTGTTCTTCTTCGTACAGTGTAGTTTGCATGTGTTTAGGTTCTTCGAAGGTTTGTTTACCTGAGATGATGTGCTGCTGCTTACGGTCGAGGAACTTATATGCCAAGCGGACTTAGTGGATTGCTTTGTTTCTAGTGATTCTTTTTTGAAGTCACAAGCTGAAATGCGGAGAAAACAATTTGGACGAAATTGTCGTCCCGCTTTTTGAGGGGATCATTTGGCAGTAGTTTCCCTATCTGAGATCAACCTCCCTGCGCGCAGATATTGAAGAATGGAGATGTTTTTTTTTCTTTTTTTTGGTTTCATGTTGCAGAAATGTAGTCTAATGGCTCTATCTAGACCTTATTCCGCCACACATTTAGGGTGCTCGGCCGGGATTTGTTTTTTACTGTATGGGTTTTCAAATTTGCTAGTGTCTGTCAAATAGTGAATCCTTAGTTGCATCGATTTATACCAGTCTCTTGAGATTTGATGCTGTATTTGGTCTTTGTTGCCCTCTGCTTATACTTTACCATTAAGGGTCGATTCAGTAATGCGGCGGACACTCCATGTGCCTAACTTTTGGGCCATCTTCTCGGTTCTCACCTCCTTAATTGATTATGATGTGCTGGTATTGTACCAATTTCCACTCCATGCATGAGAAAGTTGATGTGATGTTTACATAGGTCAACAACAATCTTGGTACTTCAGTTGTTTGCCTATCGTTTGAATAAATTGCCCCACTAGTTTTGCTGTGTCGCACAAGAGATCCTCCAAGAAATATGTGAAGTTGGTCTCTAGTTGTTACGTTACTTCTAATGTTGGATTTGAATATTTAAATCCTGTTTACCAATTTTTTTTTAAAAAGAACATCCAATTTTTGGATGCTGGCAGTGGATAAAGGCTTTATCCTGGAGACTGTTCAGTTTGATAAAGATGTGATGCCTTTGATTTGCTCAAAATCAGATTCACAGGGCTAAATAATTGCTACTGTCAGACAGCATGAGTTCTTAAAGTCTTGGTAGTGCTTTTTCAATTGCAATGTATGTTAATGTGAAAGGGACATGAAGTGAAGGCTTAGTGACATTGTATGCGAAGCTATCCGACGCAAGGATGTTTCAGGATATTGATCTGATTAGGCATGAAATTAATAGATCTCAATGCCTCTGATTGAGGTAGGAACCTGGTTAATATGAGGAGCATTTCTGGGCCAGTTTATTCAATCCCAGTACTAGGAGGTGTTTAAGAAAATCTTGCGCATTTTCTTTTTCTAATGGGAGGAGCTCTAACTATAACTTCACATTCTGTCCTAAAATAAGCATTTCATCCCTCTGTAATTGGGTCCTAGAACATGGTAACAATATGTATCTGCAAATTTCACTTATTCTCAGAACACTTAATCATGTGCTTCTTTTTTATCTCAGGATCCTGTGAGAAGTGCGATTATTGATTCCTGTATCCGAGTTGTGGACAATGGAAGAGAAAGCATTCATAGAAAAGTATGGTAATTTATTTCTTTCTTTCCACCAGAAGTGAGTCAACTAATGTTTTTTTTTTTTTTTCTATTAACTGCAGTTTGATGTACTTATGAAAAGCTCTTTGTGCTAACAGGTTTTCTTCATATTTACACTTTATAATACATCAAATCACAATGACCAACTCAAGGTACAAGAGTAAATGTGACTGCCATTTAAAGATTTTGAATGTGACTGCCATTTAAAGATTTTGTCGAATTTCTCACCTTTTAACTTGAGGTACTATACCAAATAGCTGGGAGCATATAGTCCTGAAGAAGCAGCGAGATGGATTCATTCCTTCCAGGAAGCAGCTATTAAGGTTCAAATTTTTAGCATTAGCGGGCAAGACATACCTTATTTGGAGTACAGGCTAATTGCTTTTTTTTCTCTTTAGGGTTTTCCAGATCCTGGTGCTAGTGTTCTGGACTGCTCAACAATGAGCTGGCAGTCATTAAGGTATGAAGAGTTATACGACATATACACTGAAGCACTAGGTTTCTTATTGACGTGTTTGTTGTCTAAATGCTATTGATAAGACAAACTTTATCTGATGTTGTATGTTGGGATTATGCCCCTGTTCTTATTTTGGCTACTAATAATCTGTTCATGCCTATAGATTAAGTGGTTCCAACAGAGTAAGCCATGTTATTCCAGTAGACTGGACTCGTGATACATCCAACAAAACAGATCTAGTGGCATCAGATGTTGTTGCCCCTTCACCATGGACAATCTTCGGTTGCCAGAATGGTGATATGTACTTCCTAGCACACTCTTGATTTATCTTTCTCTATTTCCTAAGGCATAGATCTGTGCAGGTTTGCGGCTTTTTAAAGAAGCAAAAGACCGGGATTCTCGTGGAAAGGTTAGTTAGCTGTTCCTTTCTCTCATTTGCTGGTTTCAATGAGCTAGTTGATTGTTGAGCAAGCAACTTGCAACTTTTCCTCCTCCACAGTGGGATGACCATCCTGCAGTAATGGCTGTCGGTGTGGTTGATGGCACATCAGAAGCCATTTTTCAAACACTCATGTCTCTTGGTCCCTCAAGATCAGAGTAGGTCCTCTTTGCTAGATATTTTCCATCTGCAAGTGAGATCACCTTTAGGCTTCAACATCATTTTTAGTATGAACTTCAAAAGGAGCTTGTATGGAGATTCAGAAGAATCCTGTGTCTTCCTCCGATTGTACACATTGCTCTAAATTTTGCTTGTCTATGAAATTTCCAACTCAACAGATGGGACTTCTGTTTCTATAAGGGAAGTGTGGTTGAGCATCTCGATGGTCACACTGATATCATTCACAAGCAGCTGTATAGCGATTGGCTACCTTGGTCAGTTGAAAATTTTAGCAATCACAATTTTCCTAGAAGACATCTTAAAATTTGCTTCATTTGCGGCTCTCTCATTCATGTGTCTTGCATTCAGGGGAATGAAATGTAGAGATCTGTTGTTGCGTCGATATTGGCGGAGAGAAGATGATGGAACATACGGTATGCACTCTATTGGATATTACTTAGAGGTTACACTTTTTACTGAATCCAGTAAAATATGAGGTGACATCTTTGGCCTATTATTTTGCAGTCATTCTCTATCATTCAGTGTTCCACAAGAAGTGCCCCCCACAGAAAGGCTTTGTCAGAGCATGCCTAAAAAGTAATGGATGCTCAAATTTAATTTAATGTATGCACCTTATTGAGTTCCATTGCTATATCAGCCCTGATATTTTCATCCCCTAGACAAAAAATCTCAGGGGACAATGACGAAAATTAACATGTTCATCTGAATCTCTGTTCAAACATGACTCTAATTACTTGTTTGGGTGGTGAACCTGCATGATCATACTTTGGGTGCTGTGAAGCACACAATTGCTGAGGAGTGGAATTTTTCTGTCTGCAGGTGGAGGATATGTCATTACTCCAGTGAACCAAGGGGAACAATCAGTAGTAAAACACATGCTTGCTATCGATTGGAAATTTTGGAAATTTTACATACGAACTTCTTCAGGCCGGAGTATAACAATCAAAATGCTTGGCAGAGTTGCTGGTGAACCTGATCTGTGCTTAATTAGTTAAATCTAATAAGATTGCTCCCCTATGGACTCTTCCAGTGTTAACTGAAAGCAACTGGCTTTTGTTTTTTTGCAGCACTAAGAGAGTTGTTTCAAGCAAAAATAGGGAATTTTTCCTCAGACTTTTCATCAGGAGAGTTGACAAAAAATGTTATGCTGCATGACGATAGATTTGTGCAATCGTCAAAGGATGGTAGGACAGTGGAAGAGATGAGTGATGGATCAGCTAGGGTGCCTTCAGAGCATGCTAGCCTTGTCAGCCTAAATGATGCTGCTGACGAGTTCTTTGATGTACTGGAGCCATCAGATGACCAATCAGAATGCAGTTGGTCTCATGATTTTGCACCAGAAATTTACCCTCAGGTACCAGCTTACATAGAATGGTTAGACCAGGTGATTTAATCCTAAATCAATAGTTGATGGAGTTCTCATTAGTTTTACATCAAGGCACATGGCCTCTCACTCTTTATGTTTCGAGTTTCTTATGTGATTCCTATGCCACCATCACACTGCAGGGACGTCATCCAAGATTATCAACTGCCGCTGGTTTTGTGAGAAAATTACATGACCTTGCAGGTGAACAGAATTATATTGGAGCACCTATAAGCTTATATAATTGTCCTACCCATTTGCTGCACGCTTTTCTGTCTTAAAAGGACATCTCATGAGGACCAGGACTATATCATTGGATGTGCTGACAATTGAGACTTTTGTATGTTCTAGTTCAGAAGAGGGGCTATGTTGACTTACAAGAGATGGTGACGGAAGACATTGTCTCATGTTGCTATGGAACTACTCTTCCTAAAGATCCGACTTGCATGTTGACTTCCAGCTGGACTGAGGCAGACCCGTCCACTTTTTTAATCCGTGGAAAGAATTATTTAAAGGACCATCAGAAGGTGTGTACAGTGCAATGCACAGATTAGCCAGAGCGCTAGCTCGGGATGGCACTTGCTCATACATTGCCTGATATACTCATATATATGACCCACTGAAGAGTTAACAGAAACAAAATGGTGTCTACTGGCAGATGACTCTAATTTTACATTGTGGATCTGGTTGAAAACTATGCCTGATTATGTTGGTGCTTTGTTGTATTTTCCTCTCCATCATTCTGAACTCATGATCCTCTGTAGGAAGTTCCGCTAGCCACTGAATAAGGTTTCGCCATTACCTGTTGGCAAGATGATTTTAGTTGTGATTTTATTAACCAATTGCCTATATCGAAGGGTAACTTATGTGCTTTAGAAATGCAAAAGGAGTAGTTTTTGCATGATAAAATATTCTCGAAGATTGAAATCACTGTGTTGTTCATTTTGAAACTATAGCAGTATATATAGTTGGCCGAGGCACTTTTTCTATTCCTTTTTTATTTTGTTTTGCCATAAGGCCTTGGGATCTTGTTTACAAGACAACTTTCATTGTCACCTCAGAGAACCATTGATTAGTTGGCTTCTGTGGACTCTGTTCATGCAATAGATCCACATAAAACAACGTGAATGAATTGACAGTTAACTCTTTGGTGGAAGTACCTAGTAGTGAAGATTTTTTTCATATGACCAAATGTTCTTGTCGAGTCATTTCTTGATAGAATTACATCATATTTTACTCTCTCTGATGTTATTGCTTCTGAACTGACCTTCAGGTTAAAGCGAAAGGGACCTTGATGCAAATGGTTGCTGCAGATTGGCTAAGATCTGACAAAAGGGAAGATGATCTTGGAGGAAGGCCAGGGAGTATTGTTCAGGTTCAAACTTAAATTGAATAATTTAAATAACCTCTTCACTAAATTCACAAGTGTTCACCTCAACATGGTGGCATTTATGAGTTTTCTGAACATGCTCACTTTGTTATGCAGAAATATGCAGCCCAGGGTGGAGCAGAGTTCTTCTTTATTATAAACATACAGGCAAATATTCTCTTATCTATGTTAACTGAGCTTGATGTCATTGCTGTTATTGCTTATAAAGATTTATGTCCTGTGAAGCAGGTACCTGGATCAACAACCTACAGCCTAGCACTGTACTACATGATGAGCACTCCCCTGAAAGATGCACCCCTACTGGAGAGCTTTGTCAAGGGGGATGATGCATATAGAAATTCAAGGTTCAAACTAATACCTTATATCTCAAAGGTCAGTATCCTTCATGATTGCTTTAATATTTATGAACCTAGCAGCATACTTTCATGATTTTCACTGAATCACCTGACAAGATGGTTTATCCACCCCACGTGCTGCACAGGTAACCATAAACAATTCACTTATTCTGCTCAAGTTTACCTTGCTTTTTGTTTTCTTGAGGGTCAATCTCACCTCAGTTAGACTATCCTAGAACACGACTAGACAGAAAAATATCTGCCTCCAATTAGGTGCTATGCTATGCAGATTAGCTCAATTTGATGTATACATTTTGTTTAGTGGCTTGACCACCTTCTTTTGTATGTTCAGTAAACCTTGTTAATTCTTTTCCTTATTTTTCAGGGTTCCTGGATAGTTAAGCAGAGTGTGGGAAAGAAAGCCTGTCTTATTGGTCAAGCACTGCAAATCAATTATTTTCATGGGAGTAACTACTTGGAGGTAACTCTAATGCGTTTTTAGCTTCAAGGGATTGGATTACTTGAACTTGGCATGGCAATGTTAGATATGTATTGGAATACAATGGTGCATTTGTATCGATAGTTTTAAAAGAATTCTCATCTTGGCATTCGGATGTTCTTTTGACCACTTTGCCACTGTTCACAAAGAGTGGTTTGCTTAGCCATTTGTCATTTCTTCTTGTATTCATCGCATTTGTGCAATTTACTTCATTGATCATGTGACATTATCACAATGCTTGTGCTGGGGCTTGTCAGTTTTGAACCCATTCACTGCATTGGAAGACTGAAATTATAGATCACATAGTTGAGACATCATGTTGAAAATTTTCACATCAAAGCATGCTAACCCTAAATATGCATTACAGCTTGGGATTGACATCGGGTCATCAACAGTTGCGAGGGGAGTGGTTAGTCTGGTACTCGGTTACCTTAACAACCTGGTTATTGAAATGGCATTCTTGGTGCAGGTAAAAGTGTTCGTTTCATTTGGCCGTCTTAATGTCCACTGTGCAATTGTTCCACCAACTATTACTTTGTATTCGTTTTAGTCCCTCTTATTTTATTTCTGAAACACACCGATGCACGGATTTTCTGTTCTCATCAGGCTAACACGGAAGACGAGCTGCCAGAGTATCTTCTGGGAACTTGCCGGCTTAACTATCTGGATGCAGCAAAATCGGTTCTCCTCAAACAGTGACACGGTATCTCCTGTTCTCTGTATATAATCAGGCAGCATAACAAGCCTCTGCTCGTTAGAGTTGCGGAAAAGGGAGTGTTGAAGTTTGTAATTTTAGTACAGATGGACATTCGTTGATTCATTCACATTGAATATGGGAAATTCGCATTCTACCAGAAAAACAACAAAGAAAATCGACAAGCGTGTGGGATTCTTCACTTCGTAGTGCTTTTTTTACCTTCTCTTTTTCCAACGAAGAGGCGCTTCTCACGGTGACGATGCCACATGTCCTCATCATCTTAAATGAGTGGGATATAGAAAAGATAAGGGAAATGGCGTTTCTTCCCTTTTTTCCCATTTTCTAATTATAAAAATACGAAGATAATGGCCACAACCAACCTACAAATCCACTAAACATTATATTATGGCCAACGTGGTTCATGTAGATAGATGGACAGATGGATGTAGCCGCTTGGGGGTCCATCCCATGTTGACTAAACCCCAAAAAAAAAAAAAAAAAAGGCAAAATAATCCCGACATTCCATAGTGGGCAAAGCATCGGAAAGGACAGTGCCCCGCAATTTCTGTTTCGTTCGCGGACGCTTGGGTCGCCCCCTATGAGCTTCTTCCGTTCCCAATGCAATGCCCTCGATATTGACCTTTCCTTCTATTCCAAATTTCAAACCCACGAAGAACTGAGTGGGGCTGGCAATGGAGTGGTGCGCCAGATTTGAATATGAACAGATTATACCACTAAAATGAGTGGACAACTCTAATTTTTGTTGGCAATATAAAGAGAATTGTGTATAGGTGAAGTCGAAATTGAGAGAATATTTTCTTTTAAACTTATAGCATGGCAGTCAACATTATTTTTGTGATTACCACATGGCATAATTGTGCCACATAACCCCGTACTCGGTCCATTAGCATTAGTTTGTTATTCTCAAACTTCCATCACTTATCAAATTTTGAATTTAAAAATGGATAAAGAAAAGCGTGTGCAGATGTATAATTTGAATGTGGATAAAGATAAAGCACGTTCAAATATATTGAGTTGTAAAATAAATAAAGAGGAAAATTCTAAATAATAGCCTAAAATGCCATCATTTTTTCAAATAAAAATTCGAAATAGATATTTTTTCAAATAAAAGCCTAAAATATCCTGATTTTTTCAAATAAGGATCTGATGTTACTCTTGTTTCAAATAATAGGCTAAAGTGGTCATGTTAGTCTCAAAAAATGACCTAAAATGGTCATATCAATTTCAAATAAAGACATAACTCACTGATAGATAAGGGCATTTTCGTCCTTTATTTTTTGAATTTTTTCAATTTTTTTTTTTTCATATTAGATGAAAAATAAAATTGAAAAAAAAGAAGAAGGGAAAGGGCCTAACTCACAATTGACCCCCATTGGCAGTGACCATCAACTAAATATGGGCAAGGGCTAACAACCCTCGCTAACCCTTGGCCAACCATCTCCCACCATCGTCGGCCCTTCTTGGCAATGGTGCAGTGAGAGCCTCAAGGCCCTTGCCATTTTCCCTTCCCCTTCCTTTTTTTTACTTTTTATTTATTTTTCATCTAATATAGAAAAAAGGAAAAATTCAGAAAAAAATATAGGACGAAAATGTCATTATCAACCAATGAATTAAGCCATTCTTTAAAACTAACATAATCACTTCAAACATTTATTTGAAACAATGCACAATCAAACCCTTATTTGAGTAAATGATTTGAAGCAAAATTGTTTCGGCAAAAAATGAAAATGAAAATAATTCTTTTCCAAAACCCACTTGATTTAAAATTGAGATATTGTTAGAAAAAAAATCAGATTATAAGAGATAAGTTCATAAATTCTTATTTACTACTTTATGTTTGATAATCAGTCAATAACATAAATTACAATGATATGTACTTTAGTAATTTGAAATAGATTGAATATTAGTGTCCTCACAAACAAAGACATACTGTGGAATTTTGATATTTCCTGGTGTGGATTTCAAAGAAGAAAAATGATTTCATTTGTTTTTCCGATTGCATATCATACTTATAATGAACATAACTTATAAATAGGCTACAAAATAGAAAGGAATAGGATTTGATTTCCTACCATTTCAAATATCAAATACATATCTTCAAAATATATATCAAATAAATACGAGATTGAGAAAAGTTATGCATTTAAACCGGCCTTATCACGAGTGTCCTAAATTACTTGTTAAATATACTTAGTATTTTCTCGATTAGTTGCCTCCCGGGGCAGTCTAACAAAATCCTCTTAAGCTTTGCAAATTATCTTTTGGTTTACTTGGCAATCCGTCCCTCTCCTCCTTCCGACACTCCAATAAAATTTTATTTAAATAAAATAAAAATAAAAACAAAAACATGCGACACGCCCCACTCTCTCCGTTGCGATCGTCGTCAAAAGCATTTCAGACTTTCCATCGCATCGCTGACTCTCTCTCTCTCTCTCTCTCGTTTTCCCTTCCTTCTTCTCTTTGCTCGGAGGGAGGTCGGACGGTCGGTCGCCATTACAGGGGGGCGACTCCGTCACCTCCCTGTAGATCTTCACCGCATCGATCCCTTGTCCGGAGGCCGAGAAAATTCACTGGAAATTGTGAAAGTGGTGGTGGTGGGACGCACCGGTTATCGTGAGACTTGTCTGGCGGAGCAGCAACAGAGATCGAGGAGAATTTATGAGCACGAGACTTCGGTAGAGTCGTCTATGCACAGAGGGTAGGGTAGGTCCACTTCGCTTTGTTCTCCTCTGTGTCCTTCTCTGGAGTGTAGTCTTGTTAAAAAATTTCATTTTTCTTTCGTGCCACTCACACATTTCGACATCATCGCAATGCTTCGGTTTTTAGCTTGTCTCGAAATTCTGTGATCTGGGTTTCCTTTCAGAAGACCCTCTTTATTGGTATGTCGATTCTGGGTCTTCAATTAACAGGACGTGGGCGATTTTTTTCCTTTGTTTCTTACTCCGTTTTATTAAAGGTCGTGCCTTTCGTTTTGGCTGGTGTTCTTTTCTTTGTTTGAGAAGGTTGCATGGATAATCCGATGATTAATTTATTTTTTTTAGATGGGAAAGGTGTTATTTGAGCTGCTACTAGGTGCTAAGCGAACTGTGGCATTGATCTGATATATTTGAAGTAAAAGCAAAGGAATAATATCCAGCGTTTCAGTTCGATTTTTTAAACTGTTTTGGTTGTTATGGTTT
The DNA here is from genome assembly GCA_014182845.1 of Corymbia calophylla. Lineage (NCBI taxonomy): Eukaryota > Viridiplantae > Streptophyta > Magnoliopsida > Myrtales > Myrtaceae > Corymbia > Corymbia calophylla. The sequence continues at coordinate 23,110,434 of CM024694.1, read as the reverse complement.
AGTTGGAGAGACTTATAAGAACCTGTTTGTCGATGTTTGGTCAGATTTTGTTCTTGACACCGGTGTTGGAGTAGGATGAGGCTGAAGGATCCTACTCTAAGCCTGAGGCTTGCTATTTTGCTGTTTCTTCTTGGATTGGGTAAGTGGGAGCAGATTCTGAATCACCTTCATTTTTCAGCTTATTTCCTACCTCGTTATGGTAAATGTTGTACTATTGTTTTGTCTTAAGCGAGAGTGATTAGAAGGGATGCTTTGTGCAATCCTTGAAGTCATGAAATTCCATTTACTGACTTGAAACTGAGTTGTCGCTTCCCTCCTTTTCTGTTCAGTTGAGATATAATTCTATTGTGCTTTGTCATATATTACATCATGCCATGAGGATGAAGTTTGTGTGAGTGACTGGATTGTTTGGGAGAAAATTAGGGTTGATCATGAACATTGAACTTATAAGCTTGGCTTTTAGTTGAATGAGGTTTTTAACTTTCCCTGCTTTCTCTATCAGCTAATGCTTCTCCTCACAAAAGGGATTTTGGGCATTGTGAGAATGTAGTGAAGAAGTGGGCTGCTTCTGCATCTAGTCTAGAAGTTAAAGAAGACAAGCACACCCTGCGAGATTTGCTGTTCTTTCTCCATGTTCCAAGAACAGGAGGACGTACATACTTCCATTGGTAATCCAAATCTCTCTTGGTGCAGAGCACATAGTCGTAGTTATTGGTGCATTCATCGGATGAGCCACCAGCGTGATTCTTTCTTGCTAATCTGTACTTGCAGTTTCCTGAAGAAGTTGTATCCTAATGCTCTGGAATGCCCTCGTTCTTATGATAAATTGAGGTTTGATCCCAGGTATAACCTTTTTTCCCCTTTTGACATTTTTATTGTACTTAATTTTTATGTTTAATCTGATTCTCTGCTACTATGTAGCAAGCCAAAGTGCAGGTTGTTGGTCACTCATGATGACTATAGCATGATGTCCAAACTTCCTAAGGATAGAACATCAGTGGTGACCATATTAAGAAACCCAGTCGATCGTGTTTTCAGTACATATGAATTCTCGGTGGAGGTCGCAGCTAGATTTTTGGTGCACCCTAATTTAACTTCCGCAACGAAAATGGCTGGGCGCTTGCGCTCCAAAAATAAAGGACTTGCAGTTAGTACACTGGATATATGGCCATGGAAGTATCTGGTTCCTTGGATGAGAGAAGACCTATTTGCAAGGGTACGCTTGTTATATTGCATGATGCTAGATATATTCTCCGATTTTATTTTTGTCTCTATCGATGATCATCGGATGTTTCTGGCCTACTGATTTTTGTTGGAGACCTTTATTAACTTTAAGGCATGCTGCAAAGAATCATTCTGAGGTATAGAGAAAAGGAAAAGTTCATAGTTGCTGTAGATGGGGATGAATGATTCACTTGTTTGTTTTGTGGATAAAGTAATTTAAACTGATCAATCTCCTGAGAAGGAGCTGCTGGGAAATTCCGGGCGAGAGAGAGCAGGAAGGGGGAGGGGTGTTATAGGAATCAATGCGCCACGACCCTGTGTTGTCTGCTGTTTTAGTTTTCTGTAATTAAATGGTCTGATTTGTTTTATATGCTTCTGTTCCATATGTGTTTACCATCAACCTCTCTCTCTACAGAGAGATGTGAGGAGGCATAGTGGATCCAGGAATGTCTATGGCAGTGACCCATACAATATGAAGGACGTTGTAATGCCATTGCATAAGTATATCAACAACCCTATTGCTCGAGATATAATTCACAATGGTGTCACGTTTCAAGTAAGTTCAATCCTTTTAAATCTGTATTACTTTTCAATTTCATTTCTGTTTCGTTTTCAGGCTGTTGAAGCATGAATTTCGCCATTCTTCCTTCAAATTGTGAGCTTTCTTTGAAAATTAAATATTCTGCTTAAATTTTTTAATATAACATAGGTTAAAGGCCTTAATCCGAGATGTGATATGTACTTCTTATTCATGTGCCTAAGATTCTCTGGAAGGAAGCTTAGATAGGATAGAGAAGCAACCATTGGTTTGATGATGGTTCTTCTGTTAAATCCTCGAGGATAAATGCTACTCAAGTAAAAATTTGTGCAATGCCTTACATGCACTTAAGATACAATATAGTAATTTGCATCAATTTTCCAAAGAAAGGGGAACAGAACCTTAAAGGACATCAGGAACAGAGGAGTTCCTTTGCTTGATGAGAGTGTGGAGACCAATTTCAGGCTAAATTTTCTCACTGACAGATTGCAGGTTTAACTAACAATTCCTATTTTGCGGAGTCCCATGAAGTACGTCACTGTGTTGTGCAGCACAAAGAACTTGGTGAACTTGTCCTTGAAGTTGCAAAGGTCAGTAAAATTCGTTATTGGGTTTTAATGGATTATGCTCTTATGTTGTTTTCCTAATATTGTGTTGCCCTTTTGCGGTTGTGATCATGGTAGATAATTGTAAATCTTGCAGAGGAGATTGGACGATATGCTATACGTTGGTCTCACTGAGGACCATAGGGAATCTGCAACAATGTTTGCAGATGTGGTTGGTGCACAAGTAATTTCTCAACTGAGAGGATCTAGCTCTGGTGTGCAGACTGCGGCAACAAATAAATCAGGTACATGTGGTGCTATTGTTACTGTTTCTAGCCTCTAGGTATGGTTTGTTGGTTCTTTTCAACAGGTTTTGCCGAATATGGTTGAATAAATAAGTTGAGCTTCTGGACCAAATTTGCTGGTCAATTTATGTTCTCTTGTACCCTTGTTCCTTCCTTAGCTAATTCACACAAGTTGGATCTGTAATATTCCACCATACCCCAACAGATGCTTAAGATGCATCGTTGCTGTATTTGATGCAATCTTGTAGTTTTAACTTGAACAGGTACTGTAGAACTAGCTTTTCTATCAGAATTCTCGTGTTTTTCCATTGAACTGCAAGTTTATGGTAAAGGAGGGTTTCTTGTCCTTCAGTTTGCTTTGCCATGCTTCAATGGTCTTTTAATCTCTGAGTTCCATAAGAACAAGATACAAGGGTTTATCATCATTTCCTTACCTGAAGTTGTGTACATCTGTTGCAGAACAGAGCTCCTTGTCAGACAGTGAGCCTGATGATGAACACAGTCAGGTAGATAGCAGCAGAGTATGTGCATTTTGCTTAATGTAAACCTTTCCTCACTCGATACTAATAATTGCGTTTCCTCGTATCCTCATTGTTGTCTACTGCTTTTTTGCAGAATGCCACTATGGAATTTGAGGTTTCTACGAAGGAAAACAATGAAGCAAGTAAAGAAAACGTAGGGCATTTTTTTCATGTCGTATCTTCTACTGTGTAAGGAAATTACATCTCAGATAAGTAAGTTCGTGGTAGATCTTGTATATTTCAGATGACAGTGGGAAAACTTATGGAATCTTATGAAAGCTGCACATCTACTTTGAGGAAGTCCCAGTCTCAACGCCGCATCTCTTCCTTGAAGAAAATCGCCCCTGCTAATTTTACGAAAGAGGTGCGGTCAACTTTACGCTTTTGCTTCTTGAAAGTAGCGATGCTAATTTTTCTTTGACTATTTTCATACTTTTTACCCAAGATACAATATATTTTGGGTTTGCTGAAAATGAAATGTGTCTGTCAAAAGAAAGATTATATAAGAGATATAAATTCATATGGAAACGAGAGACGGGAGGTTCACATTTTATCTGCATGCCTTCCATCACTCACATACAAAGTTGTCTCAAATTGACTTGTCTATTAGGTGATAAAATTTTCACTCAGGAATCTTGCTGTGTAGCTTCTTCTGTTAGATCTGGTTATTATAAATGTCAAATACAGTGTATCTGTCAATATTTTTAACCGCTGTTCCTAAAAGATATTTGAAGTGTCATGCATGTATTAGTCTAATTCTTCTAGCTCACTTTTTTTTTAATAAAGCTAAATGCTCACTTTGTCCTGCATGACATTTTTACTATGCTTGGTTACTTCATTCAAAAGAGTTCCTCCAATCCAACCCAGTTGCACTCCATTATTGCTCTGGAAACATCTCCGTGTATTTCCTGCTAATTTAGGACAGTTTGAATCTGCAGTCACGTTGTCAGGTTGGTGAAGCAGTTCTTCAGGAGATAAAATTACTGAATAATCTTGATTTGGAGCTCTATGAGTATGCTAAGGATATTTTTGCTCAGCAACATAGACGGACCACCCAGAAGTCTGCCGTCACAGTTAAGTTCAGCCTCGTGCAGCCATAAGAAGGGAAAAATTTTATTAAATTTCGTCAACCAATCCTACCACTGATAAGCACAACCGAGTGAGTAATGTTCCGTCATTTATTTTGCAGGAGAAATTAGAGAACATGATATCCAGTTCATATGGCTCTTCACAGTGGAACCGCGTTTTCTTATTCTTGCCCATCATATTGCTCCTCGTATTCTTTATTCTTTTTGTAAATGCAAGGAGAAGAACATCAAAAGTGAAGATATGAATGTAATTGCTTCACAAAAATTATTACAGATCGTAAGGTCCAAAGTCTCTAGGTGGTAGAAAGAGATTAATTTTGATACAGCGACAATGCAGTGCATGGAGAATGTTGCATGGAGAATGTCTCTGGTCTTAAAAAAAAAAAAAAGGAGGTTCTTCAGATGATGCTTTATTTTTCCGAGAGAAGAGTCCTATTCCTCTTTGCTTCTTAATGTAGCCTTAACTTTGTTTCTCAATTTTTTTGTTAACCCCGCTACCAGGTTTAGTTGATAGCCACCGAATCTTAAGTTAGAGGCTTAACTCCATTCAATGCTTTTATTTGGTTGAAATTTTTATTTTAACTTCCTCTGGCCAACACGCTCCATGAACTATAGTATGATATGAAGCTAGCTAATGCATTTATTAGCATGCAGTGAGCCATTTGAAATCAAATTCAAGAGGCTCCTAGAGCTGCTACATAGTATTTTTTCAATCTCATTAAAATTTTTGCTTATGTGAATAAGTCAATTGGGTCGAACTTACTATCCTTCTCACATGGAAAGATGTGAGAAAGGAGAGGTGAGGAGCTTAAATCTCCATCTTTTTAGGGCTTTTTAGGGGATTAGGATGGGGATGATTTAATTATAAGTATGGATACCGATTCTCACGCCTTGCAATGAGGTATGATAAAAGTCAAAAAGTGAGAATTATAGTAAAAATAAAGTAGGATTAATAAAAAAAAAAAATTTGAACTAGTCATTGGGCATTGGTTTTGTAATTTTCAAGGTTCCTCCCTTAATAATTAGCAGTTTTGTGGAATTAATAGAGGTGAATTTAAGCAGTCAAGGACAAGGCATTGTCGTTTAGTAGTGTCGAAAGATACTCCCAGCAATAGGAGGCTACAACATGCTACAACGATGCGTTTAGTAGTGTCGAAGATACTCCCAGCAATAGGAGGCTACAACATGCTACAACGATGCTGGGGAATAGACCCGGCTATTTTTGCTACCGATGGCAATTGATCCTCTTTTGAGGTTTATTGTAGCCTTGTTAAGTATGTTAGTTCTCCCTTGTTTATGAACTTGGTACCACTCCACTCACTTGACATGTTGTTATAGTGAGTGTAGCAGGTGCCAAGTGTCTTTAGTGCCGTACAGCTTGTTGATTGAAAAGTTATATATCTCTAACCTTACCAAAAAAAAAAAAATTTAACATCTGCTCTCAACAAAGGAATACGATCAAAAGAAAAGAAAAAAATAGGTGATACAACAAGGGTATATTCTTATCATTATTCTATATCATCCATTATGAAGATTATTTTTAATTCAATTGGTAATGAATTTATAATGCTACTTTAATTAGTAAAATTAATAACCATCGTAAATTCAAGTTATAGCTACGTTTCCCCCTCTCGATACCTGTCGATCTCTCTTCACCCCGCTTATTTCTCCCAGATTTAAGCAGTTTCCCTCGATTCATTGTCCATCCCTCTCCTGGAATTATAGTGTTGAGGTTCTGGGTTTCCAAGAAAGGAGCTGAAATTAGTTCATTGAGTCATAGTTGAGCACAACGCTTGAAGGTTTGCGGGATAGGTTAGTCCTGGCTCGAGTTCGTCAAAAAAATTATTCTTTAGATGATACTATGTTGCTTCTCAGAGTAGACTTCACTCTGTTCCTCGATGTGATTGTAACCCCATTTTGGGTTGAATTGATAGCTACTGAATCTCAAGTTAAGAGGCTTTAAAATCATTCCAATGCTTTTTTCCCTTGATTTAGTTTGTGCTTCATATGTGTCATTGATGATAACCAGAGCAAGAGCAAAAGCTTTCTTGACCAGCTAAGGAGATCCTAACATCGTTCGTGGTCAGGTGGTCAGGTGGTCAGGATCAAAGCTGGAATGAGAAATTGTAGCCTTAAATCCAGCATCATGCTCTCATCGACTCTCATAATTGCGTACCAACATTCTGGTAAAAGTGGTTGCTTAAATTCAGTATACTGTCGAAACGCCTCAACCACGGTACCCAAATCGCAACAGCAGGAGATTTTTCTCCATTCGGGCTGGTTTTGACGTCAATGGAGGCCAAGCATATATTCACCATCTTCCTTGATCTTATAATGTACAAGTGTTCATATACATTTATCAATTTGGACGCTTCTCGCACTCTTCATGTACTATTAGTCGAATTCCCACGATAATGTTTGGTCGCGTTTGCACGACATACATGTCCTGGATAGACCCAATCTGTACTTAAGCATGGGAATTTAAGAATGAGAAAAGAATGAAAAATCTTAAATTAGTTTAGTCACATGATGGGAGAGGAAAAACTCACTTAATTACGGATTTTTACGAACTCAAAATTCGGCCAAAAAAGAAATAACAAAGACCCGTGTAATACAAACCATTGGGTTATAAGATCGAAATACGTCACCTGTCGAATTAAAAGTGTGCCTTCAATTCAAGCAAGTGGATAAGTATTCAATGCCTAAAAGGAAAACCTACCTTCATACTCGGTACTTTAATCCAAAAAACAATCTAATTTATTAATCCAATTTATATACTTAAAATTATTCTAGTTATAAATGCTTCAAATTTCATGAACCCTAACTAGGAGAAAGGGAAAATTTCAAATAAGGATCCAAAGTGATAATGTTTTCTCAAAAGAAAACCCAAATTGGATCATGTCTCAAATAAGGGGTCAATTCCATAAAAAACCCTCAACTATAGCTTTAGTCCCAAAAATACCCCAAACTTTTTTTGTCTCGAAAAACCCTCAACTTTTACTTTAGTCCCAAATCTACCCTCCGTCAAAAATCACCGTTAACTCCTCCTTTTTTTTTTTTTTTTTTTGAACGGAGGAAGCCGGCGCCGGCGAGGATGGCCTCGCCGGCGCCGGAGTCAGGCGAGGGTCGCCTGGGCGGCCCTCGCGGGCGTCGGGCGAGGGCCGCGCAGGCCTGGGCGACCCTCGCCGGCATCGGCGAGGGCCGTGCGGGCCCGGGCGACCCTCGCCGCATCGGGCGAGGGCCGCCCGGGCGATCCGGCTCGGGCGGCCCTCGTCCGATCCCGGCCCGGGCGGCCCTCGTCCGATCCGGCCTCGAGCGGCCCTCGCCCGACGCCGGCGAGGGCCGCCGGATCCGGCTAAGGGCCGCCCTCGCCGGATCCGGCTTGGCGGCCCTCACCCTCGCCCGGGTCGCTCTCGCCGGATCTGGCGAGGCTCGGGCGAGGGCGACCCTCGCCGGCGTCCGGCGAGGGCCGCCCAGGCGACCCTCGCCTGACTCCGGCGCCGGCGAGGCCATCCTCGCCGGCGCCGGCTTCCTCCGTTCAAAAAAAAAAAAAAATAGGAGGAGTTAACGGTGATTTTTTACGGAGGGTAGATTTGGGACTAAAGTAAAAGTTGAGGGTTTTTTTCGAGACAAAAAAAAGTTTGGGGTATTTTTGGGACTAAAGCTATAGTTGAGGGTTTTTTATGGAATTGACCCCTCAAATAAGGGCCTGAAGTGATCGATTTGGTTTCAAATAAAGACCTAATTTTTCAGTCAACCAAATATTCACTAGCTAGTAAGCATGTGCATCTCACATGCCATTTTTTAAGTCATGTTTAGGGGCATTTTCGTCCAAAAGCTCTTTTATTTTTCTTTATTCTTCTCCATTCATCTTCTTCGTTCTTCATCTGAGCCACTTCAGTTCATCTTCTTCTTTTTGGCACGCAAACAACCCTTCATCAATGGCAATAATGACGGCTAGAGGACATGAGCACACTGGCAACCCCAAAAACAAACCCTAAGGCTTGATTTTAGGGTGATTGAAGTCGGTGACAAGCCGTCCAATAGCGGTGGTGACGATCGGTGAATGGAAATTATGGCTTGAGTGGCTTCCATGACGACAAAGCTAGCTATTCTCGGCTTTGTGCAGCTCAAATCGTATCCTTGGGCTTGATTTTAGAGGTGATTTCATCACGGCATCTTGGTGAAATCTAATAAGCCCGACTCGTTGATAAGTATATTACTTGTGTGTGGTGATTTTGGGCGATTTCTGGCTTAGGTGCGTGAATTGTGAGATTTTGATTTGGTATTTGCTGTTTGGGACTTGGTGGGACTGAGACGACAATGGCCACGACATGGAGTCCTAATGTTTGCTTCGATTCATGGTGGCGGTGGTTTGAACTACAGCAAGTCAAGGATTAGGATGGCTTTGTTTTGGCGTGCGAATGGTGCAATTCGAGTCTGTTTCAAGCGATTGAAGCCGAAGGACAGATTCTAGTGAATTAGTCGCTGATGAAACATCAACCATCGGGAAACTCTTTGCATCGTGAGCTCTATATGCTGCTGGGGTGAGTGCTTGGAGAGAGAAATGGTTTTTAGAAGCATGAGGATGCAACGGCGGCAAGGCGAAGGATGGTGGTCGGCCGGCTGGATTGTGCTCGATTAAATTTTCCTAAAGTTATTGGATCGAACTTTGGATTAATAAATGGGATAATATGGAAGTGATTTAACTTTGTTAATGAAGAGGATTCATCTTGAACGAACATTTGTTCGCTATTGTCAGCTTCGCTGCCAAAACCTTCTATCTGTAAAGCAAACATTTGAAGAAAAAAGATGAACAGTGAAAGGAAAAGAAAAAGAATGCAAAAGAAAAATAAAAAGAGTCTTTTAAACAAAAATGCCCCTTAAGATGACACATGTGCTCACCGGCTGGTGAACATTTGGCCAACCGGAAAGCTAGGTCCTCATTTGAGACCAAATTAATCACTTCAAATCCTTATTTGAAACATAATTCACTCTAGGTCCTTTTTTGAAAAAACACATTCATTTTGGGCCCTTATTTGACATTTTCCCTAGGAGAAATAAGTATAAATGTGATGAAATAAACAGCACATCGATTTGGGAAAATTTCAAAAAATGACCCAAAGTAAACCTATTTTCTCAAATAAGGACCCCAAGTAACCGTTTTCTCAAATGAGGACCCTAAGTGGCTAAACTAGTCTTAAATAAGACCTCAAATTGTTGGCTAGCAAAATATTCGCTGGCTAGTGAGCATGTGGCATTTCCGGTGGGTGGAATAAGGGCAATTTTGTCAAAAAAAATATTGATAGAAATTAACAAACCCTAAAAACAAAACCCTCCAAACTCTTCTTCATGTTCTTATTCATTTGCACTTCATCTTCTAGGTTCCTTGTCCCCTCTTGCTCGGAGAACATGGAGCAAGATCCTTGACTTCATGAGTTCCAAACAAACGTGCCAACACCCCCCCCCCTCGACTCTCTCTATCTCTTTCTCTCTGTGGAAGTGAATTCGAATTGTACCCGAGATGTGGGTCCTCGATATCGAGATGTTCTCCGTCTCTCGGTTGGGAAAAGATGATGAAGAATCGAGGCTCTCGTGTTACATACAAGTGTCTGAATAATGAAGATGTGGTTTTACTTGAGATTTGTCTTCTTTGTTGAAAAGAAATGAAGACCAAAAAGAAAAGAAGAAAATGTGAAAAAATGAAGGTAGGGGTTTCTTGTTGTGCTTCAATTCGTACTCCATTAACAAAAAATTTGGGTGCTCCAAGCGAAAGAGGATAGAGAACGGAGAAGATGAAGAGCATAAGAAGAAAACGTGAGAACGTGAAGAGTTTGGGGGTTTTGTTTTTAGGATTTGTTAATTTCTATCAATATTTTTTTTTTGACAAAATTACCCTTATTCCGGCCATTGAAAATGCCACACGCTCGCCGGCCGGTGAACATTTGGCTGGCCAACGATTTGAGGTCCTTATTTGAGACTGGTTTAACCACTTCAGGTCCTAATTTGAGACAATTGTCACTTTAGGTCCTTATTTGAGAAAATAAATTCACTTTGGGTCCTTTTTTTAAATTTTCCCCATCAATTTTTCCCGACCCTAAAGAATCCTCAATTTCTTCGCAATTAAGGGATGTTCCAAGAAAATCTTAGTATGTATATATATTACACACATGAAAAAAGGGAAGTTCTTTTTCAAATTGTAAAGTGTAAGGAAAAAAGAATCTACCCATTGACTAGTAAAATTGATATGATTATCGTGACGTGTACTTACCTTATCCAATTAAAAATTAGTTGTCGCCACTAGGACTCCCAGCAAGACCAAATCTTTGTTCCTAGGATTTTTCTCGGAAAGGAAATTTATTTGTTCTTTATAATCACGATAAGTACAAATCACGATAATCCATAATCTCAATATCAGTTTTACGGCAGAATCTTTTTTCTTTATAATCCACAGTTCGAAAAGGAAATTTCTTTTTTTTCGTATATGTGTATATATATGTGTGCGTGTGAGCAAAGACGGTCTAGACTTGAGTTTTGATGTGCCTCTAGTCAAAGATGACGCTTTCTTCCACAGGTCACTTCGTGGGTATGTCTCACTCTTGGTTCCTGACGAACTTCACTGATGTCTCTGATGAATTCTTCGACTGGTTGGGTTTCTTCCGTGATGAAGATGATACCCAAGACCATATAAGGATAGCGGGACAAAGGGATGCTGCATTAGTTCCGAAACATCCTTCAGATTTCTCATCAGCGAATCCGACTCAGACAAATGAATTTGGCGCTAATTCCAAACTGCCAAGAAGTCCCATTCAGGTTAGCATTTTTCCTATGAAAAAGATGAAATTTTTAGCATTTCTTCCGGGTCCTAGAGTCTCTTCACTTTGTATTGCACGGAAAAGATTATGCTATGGAGGAAATAACCGTGGCTGTGGAAGTGGGGAAACGTCAAGTTCTGGCGGGCAGGGCGGAAAAGATTTGTGAACTTAAAAGTTTGGAGTTCAAAAGAGAAAAATCAATGAATTTGCGGATTGGATGAACATAGGAGTAAAAAGTAACTGCAATGCCAAAGAGTGAACGTGACATTTAACAGTCAAATCGAAAAAGAAAAGAAAAATACATTCAACAAGCTGTATTTGTTTCAATAGACAATGGCGTGCATCGTTGCAAGGATTTAATTTGCCAAGGAAGCAATAGTTTTACGATCACTTTAGCTGTCTGTGACTGAAGTTGGTTTTAAACAAGAAATCTTTATTGTTAGGGAGGAGGATTACTCCTCGTATATGGATGAACTTGCCGTATGGCTTTTCACATAGGGTGATTGTCCTACATTCCTTGGACACTCCAAGGACTGCCTGGAAGCGTGATTGTCACGTCATCATTCTGTGTTCATCATAAGATCTCTATGCTCATTCGATTAATCATTGAACCCCGGTGGAGGCTCTGGCCCTTCCTCTTATCTTGAAATCTGATTTCGTGTTCAGGTCGAGCAAAGACGTATACCACAAGTTCTGCCAAGCCAAGTTGAGGTTAATACTCCAGATGGTCGACAAGCCACACTGATCGAGGCTCCAAGTCCAGTCTCAGTCCTAGAGATCAACAGAAGCTTTAACCCATCTGAAATCTTGGCACCCAACACCTCCAGCCTCTCTTACCAAGAGAAACGCCCTTGTGGTAAGCAATAGGGTCTAGTTGTAATCTGAGAGTCACTATTCCTTCACCAGCTTCAATCCTCTACTGCTTTCAACTCCTAACAGTGCCCTCTTAAATCATGCTCAGAATCTTCTCTCCATGAGAAGCCAGGGGACACTGCCAAAAGGAGAAGGAAGGAGGAGGATCAGCAGCCAGATCAACCGAGAAGATGTGTGCATTGTGCAGCAACCGAGTCCCCAATGTGGAGAGTGGGGCCCATGGGGCCCAAAACTCTTTGCAATGCTTGTGGTATCCGATACAAGACAGGGCGCCTCTTTCCAGAGTACCGTCCCGTTGCAAGCCCAACGTATGTCCCTTCTCTGCATTCCCATTTTCACAAGAAGGTAATTAGAATTAGGGAGACCACAAATTGTGAGGACACAGAAGTTGCAGCAAATACTCAGGCGTCGCAGTTGGGAAATAAAGAGTAACGAATCTTGCTAGGTAGTTTTTTTTTTCTTCTCTCCATGTACATATTGTCTTTAGGCATGCCTAAATCCTACTTGGGCAATGATTGCATCGACAGTGGATACAGTGCATAGTTATCAGATGGTTATGGGACATTCACCTGCTTTCCTTTTCATAGTTTTAGATTTTTGACGAGTGAAATGAACTTAGTCTGAAGCCAAGTTAAAAATCTGAAATCTACTGTGCAAACTATGTCGTGCAGCATTCTCAAATAGTATAAGCTTTTAAAAGCAATTATTGCACATCTTACCTTAACATGATATCCAATAAAATCCCTTCAAGCCATTTAAGGCTTTCCCTTCTTCAAAAATAAATTGTTTCAACCATTGTCGCTCCCACACGTATCCGATTCACAGTAACGTTGTGAAACCATGTCAATGCTGTCGACCTTCTCCAAAAGAGTGGCAGAGTACATGTTGATTTAGATCCCAAAAGACATACACCAACCACCTCACAGGGAAGAAAATTACAATGCAGAAGACAAGTCACTTTGTCTGTCGCTCCGTCCGTCATGACATTGATCTTCACCTTCAACCCAACTATATCCAAATGGCTTGACCAATTTTTGTCCTTCCATCACCTTCCTCACTCTTACAGCATCATCCCATCTGCCTGCTTTTGCATATATATTTGCCAACGTAACATAGTGTCCAGCATGGTCAGGTTCCAAGCGAATCAATGCTTCTGCAGCCAGGCACGCAACATCAACATTGTGATAAGCTTGACAAGCCGCAAGTAAAGCCCCCCAAATTCGCTTGTCTGGAAGATAAGGCATTTTCCTAATAAGCTCCACAGCTTCCTCAAGCTGCCCAGCACGCGCTAGCATATCAACAACACAAGCAAAATGCTCCATTGTTGGAGTGAGGCCAAAGCTTGGCATACTGTTGAAAAGTCGAAGCCCCCATGTACAAGGCCCGAGTGACTGCAAGCAGACAGTGCAGAAGTGAGAGTCACAGAATTGGGCAGAACGCCAGAAACTTTCATCTCTTGCAACAGCTGGAGAGCGGCTTCACCATGCCCGTGCATACCCAAACCTCCAATAATTGAGTTCCAAGAAATTATGTCTTTGGTCCCCATGTTCGAAAAGATGGAAAGAGCGGATTGGATGCATCCCCGTTTGGAGTACATGTGTATAAGTGCATTCCACACAATTACACCAGAGAGAGAGCTGTTTTTCTGGATGTAGGCATGAATCTGCTTTCCCAAGGTTAAGTCACACACCGGCAGAAGAGTAGATATAGTAATTTGATCAAAAGCAATTCCCAGGTTTAGCATTTCAATGAAACACTCAATTGCTGAATTTCCACATCCCAGGTCAACAAAACCGAGAATCATTGCATTCCAAGTGACAAAATCAGATTTGTCCATCTGTTCAAATACACTCCTTGCCTCCTGGATTTTCCTGCATTTTGCATACATTGTCAACAGGGCAGCGCCGGCTGAGTAGTTAAATAAACTCATTGATTCCGTTTTGATGCCATGGGCGTGAATTTCCTTACCGATTACAAGAGCCCCAAGATGACGGCATGAGGTTAGAGCACTTGACAGAGTCCTGATGTCGGGGTAAACCTTGCCCATGTTTACCATATCCCGAAAAACCTCCAGGGAGATCTTATGCTTACCAATCTTGCAATAACCCGAAATCAAAGTGGTCCAGGAAATGATGTTAGGCTCTTTGATTTGTTTCAACACATTCCTAGCCTCATCAAAAAGCCCCATCTGGCAATAAGCATCCATCACCATATTCCAAGTCACGATATCAGGGTCGACACCATCCAATCTCATGACCGGAAGCAACTCAACGGCCGAACCATGCAACCCATTCCAAATATACCCCGACATCATGGAGTTCCACGACAGCAAATCTCTGTCGCCCATTTCATCGAACACCCGCCTCGCGCTCTCAACATCCCCACATTTACCGTACATGTCGATCAAGGAATTACAAACCTGCACGTTCGATTCGCACGCGCACACGATCACGTCCTTGTGCACGTACGCGCCCACCTCCGAGCATCCCAACTGAGCGCAAGCCCTCAAGATACTCGGGAACACATAGCCGTCGGGCACGATGCCCCTGAGCTTCATTTCGCAGTAAGCGCTAACGCAATCGCCGAACATCCCGTTCCTCGAACGGTAGGCGAGGACGGCGGTCCAAGCGAACACGTTGGGCCGCAGCAGCCTGCGGAAGAGCTTGTCGGCCGACGCGAGATCGTCCAAGTCCGCGTACGACTGCGTCAGCTTGGTGGCCACGAATTGGTCGGCGTGGAGGCCGTGCTGGACGATCCGCTGATGGACTTGCTTGCATTGGGCGAGGGATCTGGAGTCGCAACAGAGCTGAAGGAGGCTGTTGGCTTGCAGGGGAGAGAAGGACTGCCATGTTCTCATTTCATCTGCGTGCCTCTGCCAAACAAGAGAAGGAGGCTGAACTCATGAAAAAGAAACAGTTAAACGCTAAAACTCCAGCAACTGAAGAATTTTAAAATTAAGTCTGAAATTTTTGTCGAAAGAAAAAAGTATTTAAAATCTAAATTTTTATATCTTCTATAACTGTGTTACGTGTATACGTTTAGAAAATATATATTTTTTAAGATGAGTAATTTTATTTTTTTAGGAAAAATGACATCAAAAACCTCAAATTTTGCCCAATTTAATAAAGTTACCCCAAACTTTTTTTATGACATAATAAACTTGTATCTATGTGACAAATTTATCTCAAATTATTTTTCATGACACCAAAAATATTAAAATTATATTTGTATGACATATTTTTATATTTCAATTTTAATTTCTTTTCTTTTTCTTTCTTTTTTTTTCCCTTTTTTTTTATTCTTCTCTCTTCCTTTCGCCAACCATGGCGGAGGGGAGAGAGAATAAGAAAAAAGGAAAAAAAAGAATAAAAAATTAAAAAAATTAAAAAGTAAAAGACGAAAATACCTTTTGACCAAAGAGTTTAGGTAAATGTGTCACGGCTACAAATTTGAGATTTTTGGTGTCATAAAAAAAATTGGGGTAAATACGTCATAGTTAACAAAGTTTAGAGTTTTTGGTATCACAACAAAAATTTAAGGTAAATGTGTCACACAAATATAAATTTGGGATTTTTTATCGGACAAAATTTGAGATTTTTGTAGCATTTTCTCCTCTCTTTTTTTATGGTTGTTCATGCAATAACTCTTAGACGAAAGATGCGAGATAGTTGTTTTAGAATTGGAGTTCAATTTTTGCATTCATTGTTTCATTAGTTCTTCAATATTTACCCTAGGTTACTAGCTCATTATTCAAATGCTGTGATTAATATCAAAACCCTCAAACCGATATATATGTGACAAATTTACTTTAAACTAAATTTTTTATCACAAAAAACTCTAAACTGGTATATTTTTGATAAATTTACCTCAAGTTGATAGACTTGTAACAAATTTATCCTCTATTAGTTTCCATTAAATTTTATTATTAAATTACTGAGTTAGATGACATGTAACATTTAACTGATATATCGGTTTGGCACTTTACTTTCCGTTTGTCACATTTGTATCATTTTTAATGATTTTTTATGGTATTAATCTAATTTAATGGATGACATAATTTGAGATTTTTTACAGTCAAAAAATTATTTTTGAATTAAATTTTGTCACAAATGTATTAGTTTAAGGTTTTTTGTAATCATTTGGGATAAATTGGTCGCAAGTATATTAATTTGAAGTTTTTCGTAATATTAACCATTTTACCTTTTCTATTCACATTTTCTTTTTGTAGGATATTTAATTTCCTAAACTTATTATGCAATTATTGAAGTTCAATTTTCAGCACAATATCTAATTTTTCTTAATATATATAAACTGGAATGTAATCTTATGTCGGTGTTATGTAAAATAGAAATCACTGTTACAAATTTAGATTAGTTATGAAGTTAATTTAGCATCATAAGGCATGCTTTGACTTGATAATATGTATGGTCAATGCTTTGAAGCTTTTAGCCAAAAGAGAACAAAAACCTCAACAATGAGATGATAACTGCTACGATGATCCTTATCTATTTAATAATATCATTTAAGTTGTGTTTATTTCACTAAAAATAAATTTCTGCGAGTTAGTTTTCTAGACTTTCACATGTTTGATTTGCTAAAAATAATCAGTTAACAAAAAATCATTAATGATAAAATATACATATTTAAAGTTAGGAAAACAAATTCCCTAACTCAAAAGGTAAATGCATGGCTTTTCCACATTGACTAAGAAATTCGCATGAACTGGCCACCTGAATAAAAAGGTCACTTTCACTTGGTGGTGGTTGTTAAAGAGCGGCAACCACCGAGCAAGGTCGCCATCCACATCTGAGCGAGAGTGATCCAATAACCAACAAAAGACGGTTACCATCCCCGCAAAGATAATTGAATAATCATGGATGACGGTTTGGAACCGACCATCCATGTCGACCATGCCAAAGTAATATGCCATTACACTTGCCACGAAGCCACCATCAATATCCAGATTTATCTTCTGAGAAGTCATCACACAAGAAGACACCATCAATACGCCATTGTCGAGTAACTTCAATACTGGTAAATTAGTACTTTGGCACAAAGTTGGGAAATATGTCTTAACAGCCCAGTCTCTGAGAAAGAATTGCAGTTTACGGGAATCACGTATGTCTGCCTAGTCACAGAGATAACAATGGGAAGGGACAACGACTTAGTCTACATTGTTCTTGGTAAGGAAATCGTTTTGGTCCTTCCAGTCTAAAATGTAATTTCACAGCTTGGAGAGGGGGGGTTGGGGTAACTTCTAAGCCACAACAAAATCAAGAGGACAAAATAGGCGGAACCCTAAATCAGCGACGAGGAAAAAGCCCACGAATCATCAATAACATAAGAGATTAACCAGCAACAGACAAATTGACAACCTTCCATCCAAACCCCTATTTGGAAAGCAAAATTACACTGTACATAGCTTGTTCTTCTTAAGCCTTTCCCAGGCAGATGTGGGCGGGTTGAAGATGACAGATGTGACCTTTCCATAATTCAAGCGTCGCACAGAGGATCAAGATGTACCTTGCATTACTCCAAGACTGCAACCTCCTGGTCAACCCTCCAATAGTTTGCGTCATTAAACTCCTTAATCCCCTCCTCGCCCTCATCAGATTTATCTTTTTCAGGTGTCTTAGGAGTCATGTTCCTTTTCAGTGGGCCTGCCTCCCCAACTATCCCCTCCTTCAAAGCCTGCTCCATCGCCTTCTCAGTTCCTTCTAATTCCACGCCCACAAATTCCACGTCCTCTTCAAACAATGAGGGTACAGCAGCAGATTTCTGACTTGCGTCACTTCCCCCTGAACTGTCACTGGAGCCAGTACTGGTAATTGAGCCATTAGATAGTACAGGTTCTGTGCTTGAGGAGGGACTGACATCTACCGCCGCCTCAACTTTACTGCAAAATTTATCTTCTGAGTCATCATGATCAACAAATGGATTCACACTTGAACCACCTATCTGCAAATCAGCTGACTCGCCCCATCCCACCCACTCAGGTAAAGGTCTGTCGCCAAATAAATCCTCACTTTCAGGCATGTCAAAACGGAAGAAATTTGGGGCTGAGGGAGCTTTTCCATTTGGTAAATTCGAATTTGAAGTGGATGTGACATTCGGGGAGTCCTTAGCCCCAGTTAAGTCTTCATCCTCTCCTACAACCACCTCGTCGTCACTGCTGCTGTTGCCGCCATTTGCAGCTCCATTCAGATTTATTTCATCCATCACCTCCATAGACGAAGCACCGACATTTGCATCATCCATTCTGTCATCTTGGAATGTGAACCAATTGGAATTTGTGAACAAACTACTGCACCAAATAAACAAATGGATGCAACATTATCATTATAGATGAGCAGTTCACCAAAAGCAGGTAACAATTGGAAATAACTGCATTAATTAAGCAGCGTAATGCAATGGAGGCCCAGAAGAGAGATCTGCACCGAGTAAATAGAAAATCAAGAGAAACCATTCACACATCAAACAACAACAATTTCTTTAGCTGCATGAGTGAAGATGAAAAGCTGTCTTTAACTGATGTTATAGTCTACTTTAGAATATGTTTCCATTTTTTTAAGCTGTAATGGACCAATTAAGAGGGTGTGAGTAATATTAACCACAACTTTCCTAGAGAACTAATTCCTATGTCCAGACTTCTTTCAGGTTATCACTGGAACTCAACTATTGTCGATCACGTGAAAAATTACCTCCCATGATCATCACCAAGTCTGAGGGATGATATAACAACTTCAGCAGATTCATCATCAAAGTAAACATCCTGCATTATGAACATCAATTCAAAAATGGTTATACAACACTTTCAGGGTTACCCTTGAGTCAAATTATACTAGTCTGACATTAACGCTCTAGATAATTATCATCACCTCATCATCTCGATCAAGAGCACCATGATCCTGCAAAGAAAAAGATGTAAGTTCAGCTGAAAGGTTATGGGGCAGACGATGTAAGTTCAGATAAAAAAGAAAAACATTAAAAGTGCTAGATTACCTCCGTATCCTCATTTCCGTATATTTTGTATCTCAAAGCCTGACTTAAGTTATTTGCTAGGGCTGCTACATCATAATCTCTGTCATGTAGGTCATCTTCATCGCTATCCTTCGTCCTATCATGTAATGCGGTTGGGCGGCTGCAGGTGTTAAGGAAAAGTCCTTGTCAGCAACAACCAAAGCATGAGAACAATTGCGAAAACATGCATGAAAATTCAATGAGAAGAGACAATTCTGATGGAATTTTTGTTAATAAGAAGATGCATATTAAGATTAAGAATTTAAAAGAGGGGAGGACATTAGGGGAAAAGAACAATATGGCCCTGCACCTGAACAGAAAACAGGAACAAGCTCATGTAACCTCAATTATGCATAACTTAATACTTGGGTGGAAGTGTTTGAATTCTAGAATCGATTTTTCTAACAGATAGAAAAAATGAATGTAGTAAATACGCCATGACACGACACTAAAAGAAAAATTGCAACCTCTTTTGATGCCATGTCTAAAATTTAACTAAACCCCAGATTTAAGAAAAAATAGAACCAATAAAGTGATTGGCAAGCCACTGATATGGTGACAATTTCTCTACCAATGCAGACCGAAATTTATGCAAGAACTCACCCGCATGCCCAGCGGAAAACATTTTCGACTGCGTTACGCTCCTGAAGAACATTAGCTTGCCACTCACTCCATTCATTATTTTCCTAAAGTAAACATTGTAAACAAAATGTGTCAGCAAAGATTGTGAACACTATGTAAAAGGGCTACCTGAAATAGACGTTAGTTATAAATATCTTGAGCATTTCTTTTTTCCTGTAAACGCAAAGGCAACCTTAAACCCCAAACATTCTCCCACCCAAGCTAGCCACTTATTGAATAATAAATTACATTTTTAGAAAGCAGACAAAATGCCACTGTAGCCTCATGTTGACCCAAAAATCTCCACTTAAAATAACTCAAATCACACCTATTCTTCCCCTATTAACATCTTTTTCATATTTTGCACACACATGCGTGGGAGCTATTTTGCTAAGTAAATAATAAGCCACGCTTAATAATTAAAGAATCAGCAAATAGTTGACCGACCCAAACAAAACTTAAGATCAGAGGAATACAACTGCATGGCCAAATAAAAAGGATACTAATGACCTCCTAGATGATTTTGATTATGAGGATAGCAAGTAGCAACAGTAATTAATTAGTGCTTAAACAGATACACAATGGAATAACACCTAACAAGAACCCTGACTTTTCCAGTGTAGATCAACTGCATAGGAGTAAGACAATTCTCTTAGTAACTTAACATATGGTGCCTTCATAATGGGGCACTAGGGCACATGCGCAACCCCTCCAACTAATAATCTCCATATCAAAACATAAAAGCAAAACTTGAAATATTTCACATAATTACCAATAAATTTATGTTAGTAAAACTAATTAGGTAATATCGTATGAAAAAATCTAATAAACGCATTCGGGAGTACTTAAATTTCAATTCACCCTAATCAAGGTCAATACATAGTAGAAAAGCTAAGATTAAGTAACAATTATATGAGATCTTTGATAACGAGTACCTTTTAGAAACTAATGCAAAAGGAGCAAAAAAAACCTTCCCACCTGAAGATAGCTCTGAATATGACTGTTGATGTTACCCAGTTGGACGAGCTTATTGGAGATCCGAGTAATGTGTCCAAGATTCCCAGCTTTAGGAACTTGTTTCCCAGCAGCGGGTACAGTTGGCTGCAAAAGGACACCAAAATCTAGACTTTATAAACATAATAGATTTTCTATGGAAAATCCTGGAGCCTGTCAATAAACCTTCCACTTTCATCAAACTTAATTCAGAATTAAGTTGAGTCCAGTGTTGTTACGATGTTGCATTGCTCAATCAAATAATTGATATGGCATAATCTTGCATTTGAAGCATGCATGCATCTACCTTATCATCACCACCAGAGAGAACAGGCTGTTTATCCATTTCTAACATTTTCTTTATTAGATTGCAATCTCGAAATAGATGATCAGCCAATTCCGTGCTCTTGCTTTCAAAGCATGATGATACAATACTCTCTACATGATGATGCAACGCATTGTTGTACGGGTACCTGCAAGCAAAAATACATGTATAAGTTTTTAATGAAGATAACTCTCGCAAGAAGATCACAAAAACTGAAGAGATTAGTCGTAAGCAATGCAGTTTCATGTGCTCAAACTGCAAAAAAGAAGAATCTTACTCAAAGAAAAGATTGAAAACACGCAGAATAGTTCCTGAACTAATTAATTCCTTCTCAGCAGCTTCATTGCCAGTTCTCATCAACACTGCAATGAACTCCACAATCTACAAAAGAGAATGGAAAGAAGAAAAATCATCACCCGCTGTCTTACAGAAAATACGATCATTTAGGTCTGCAACAAATTACTCCAGCTTTCATCAACATTAGCATAAAAAATAAGGTAAGTCGAACTCGGTGGTAAACAAAAAGTAAATGCTGTAAGAAGTTGCACCAACCTTTAGACGATGCTTCCCAAGAGGTGGCCTAAGTTCTCCATATGTTGTGGGCAGTACCCTCTGGTCTGATGACACGTTCAAAAGCACAAGCAAGTCACCTGGAGAACAATTAATTGAAAAGTAAGAAAAAATCACAGAGCCTCAATGTGAGAAGTGACCTGACTATATTAATTATTGTAGTAGATACAAATGTAAATTGATGTACAGAAGCTCTGCTAGCAGATGGTTATAGGATCACTCCAAACAAATTTTGACACCTCTATAGGCTTTTACAATCTTTCACCCAAAAGGCTCCTAATGACACACACCGAGTCAAACTAAATTCATATGACTAGTATCTTCAACAAAAATTATGCAATTTCAGAGATTCTATGATTGCTTGCATTCTATATTAAATTGTCATGGTGCTCCAATATTGATGCCCGTGTGAAGTGAAAACTTTGTCTGGTCATCTGTGTGTGGGGTGCAGAGCATGTGATTTGACCTATTATAATAGAACTCTATGCGTCCTTTGGTAGTCTTCTCTCTAAGAATTTATAAATCAAAATAGAAATTGCCTTATCATAGTAAGCATACAACAATCTACTAAACAGAACAAAAGATGCATAAACCTGTCTCATATACCTGAAACACATAAACAACATGCTTGGGATGAGAACAGAGCAGCCTTTCAACATGTTTTACAAATGATACCAAAGAAGAAAGTATTCAGACATACCAAGTCTTGGAAGCATCGCATTAATAGTCTCTGCATTAACACTTATCGGGCACTCGTACATGTGTTGACTGCGGAAAGAATGGAGCAAAGAGGAAGAAACCGCCGATCTTTTTGGATCCAGCAAAGAGATGCAGACTGAAAGTGAGTGGACAAGGCCAGATATTGAAGGTGACTCTTCCAACGCATGACTAAAGACTCTTTCAACAAAGCTGCATGGATCATAACAAACATTAAAGGCCGTTTTAAAAGTACTCACAGAGACATATCCTTACTAGAAATTACAGACCACAAAATAAAGGAAACAAGTCAATGACGATGAGACAAACCTTGAAGACGAAAGTTTTGTGGCCAAAGCTGACGGTGAATTTCGAGTAATGGCACACAGTGTTTCAGCAGCATTAGCTTGAACTTCAGGAGGGCACTGATCGACATAAAGACCAACAAGTCATTAGAATGTTACTTAGGCTCTGTTGGAAACTGAGAGGGGAGAAAATATGATAGATGAAGATTGATAATGGGTATGGGACTCTGTTTCTCAACAGTCATTTGCATACATTCAAAAATAAAAATGCAACAATTGTCACTTACAGATGGACTCAGCTTATCAACAATCATTTCCAGCAGATTGCTCTCAGCTAACCATTGCATCACATCCAAAAAATTTGGATAGACATGGTCATCAGCACCTACTAGTCGCACCAATACCTGTGTAGAAAGTTTATTTCATTAAAAAGTTAGAACAAACTCCCCACATGGTTACAGTAGATACCAACCATAATCAAATGAGTTCATGATTAAGTGCAACTAGGGAGAAATATCAGTTACCTCCATGATTGATGTAATTCCAATCAAATCAACAAGCTTGCGAAAAACATCCTCATGAGCCTATAAGAAGAAAATGTTACCAATAATCTCAAGAAAGTAACGTTGGATGCAAAAATCAATCAACCAACTAATCATAAATTGTAAGTTTAACGATAACACTACAAGACATCCATGACTTTGAAAATCAAGCATGCATTTATCAACCAACGCACTCCATTTCTCTCAAACAAACTCAACAGGGGTAGAACTCAAGAGACACAGAAGAGAAACCTCTAATTTGCTTTGCTAAGTCCTAGCAAAGATGCTTGTTGTGCAGATAAAAATATGCAGAGAGAGAATAAATTGAGGAGCGTCATGAACGGAAATGCAAAGTCATGGCATTATCATCAGCCATGGGAAAGACACCTGTACATATAAAGTATAAGATGTGACCTATGAGCACACAACACCCTTTGTCATTTATACACCCAGCCAGCATCCTGAATCACATTACTCTCATGAGCCCGGACTGAGATGTTTTCCGAGCCAAACTATCACAGACACGGAGAGACACAGAGAGAGACAGAGAGGGAGGGATGTAGTACCAATAACCACCTAGCATATCCAATCCTAACACCCCGCAATCGCACTAGTTCAGGATTGATATCACCATAACAGTAGAACTTCTGAACTATGGATGATAACAACAGAATCTCTAAAACTCAATATCATGCCACAACCTGTTCTACGAAATATTGGATCATTCATCTGTTTAGCTGATTTGACTGAATGACATTACTGATGTAGCAGACAAAAATGACATATTGGATCACGGTACCACACTGTAGTTCCCCAACCAACTTTGCCGCCATGCAAGTGGGATTTCGTGGCTCAAATATTTTGTAATAAGTGGGATATATAGAATCTTCAACAACATCACCAACACACTAAATGGTTAGTTGACCTCGAATTGAAAGACAAAGTAGAACTTTCCCCCAATCGTTCCCTTCACATCATCAAAAGAAATGCTGCAGAAAAGAGATTATCAAGAACTCACTTGAACGTAGTTCATAAGTGGAACAGTCTTCCGTAACATGAGACATACAACCACCTGCAATGCAAAATAAACCACTTTAACTGGAAGTTTGAAGCAAGAACCCATAGTTTCAAGGGGCGAAATTCACAAGCGCTGAACATATTGTACCGGTAGAGCAGAGAACTGAAAATCCTCATGCCACCAAAGTATTAATAACCCTATTTCATAACTCAAATGGCTATTTGAAGCGCACTGGAAAGAAGGTTGAGCAGGATGCCCTTCACCAAATTATCAAACACCATTTTTTGCATCGCTGAAAAGTATACCTTGCTAAAGTACCCAGCAAGCAATGCACTATGAGGACGGTTTGGATCCAAGAATGAGAAAAGCAAGTCCATTAGCTGGAGCAACAATTGTAAAAAAACATGAATTAGAGAAAGAGTGCCACTGCTGCATACACTCTAACGCACATAAAAACAAGGACTATCACGAAAACTCGTAAACCAAAACCTCCTCTTCCTCCACTAAAGTCTTGAGAATAACATCGATCTCGCAAGTAAATATCTCACAGGCAATAAAGGGGAACCTGAAAATGTGGCAGATTCCAAATTGTCAAGAAAGAAAGACAATACAGTACATAATGAGCATTATTTCCCTTCTGTCATGGCAAAGGATCATACTTGAAAGCACGTTTGCTGTCAGCATCTTCAGAAGGTTCTTCAATGATGTACCGCAACAACTGTTCTACTTGACCTCTGTCTCGTAGGCTGAAAATATATATATCTGATAAGCATCTAGCGCATGAATGGAACTCTACTTCATGCCACAATCAGTGTGGTTTTGCAGGCATCAACATCCAGTGGAGGGTAATTATCCAAATGTACGAGAACTTTGTGCTAAAACATTCACATGAATAGGACAATAAAATAACTGTAAATCCAAGGAAATGTCTTCAGTGATGCAAAAAGAAATTACAAATTAATTAGACGACTGTTTAAAGCTTTGCATTCTTGGATAATCTCTTCTTCATCCAAAAGCTCCTCCAACGTGTAATTTTCCTTGTCGAGTAGGGACTCTACCTGTAAATGCAACAATAAGTTTAGAGGTAGGCTGAAGTTGTGAGCAAAGGCAGGCACATTCTCAAACACTTCCTCGAGAAAAAGAACAGGGGGTACAGCCCACACTGCAACACTGGGAAAGCAAGACACAACAGAAACCAAATTCATCGAAGTTCCATTTTAACTAATGCTTCATCGTTGTCCGAGACAAACAAAAACTGTTTGATCAGAAACTAAGACAGTATCCACCTAGAAGACTATCTCAGACAAGCCCAAAAAGGAACAAGAAAAATCCTCGAAAGCAATTCAAATCTCAACTAAACAATTCAACAAGAGAAGTCGTGGAATGCATAAGCGTGACACGGCAAGATGCCTGAGTAGAGCGCCAGTATACAACATACTCGAATATAGAGCACTCGGCACATTGACCAAATCTAGATAACTAAAGACAAGAGAACCTCATATCGACTTCAGCTCTCTCGACCGGAATCGCCAGACCGAACACGATCCAACACCGGGCGAAGAAAAAACTACCACGCCACCACTGCCGGTACGCACACAGACAACTCAGGACGCATCTAACTCGGCACGGAGCTCTAATTGCCAATGAAAAACCACATCAAGCAGCAAACAAATAAACCAAGAATCCACCGCAAGCTGATGACATCCAGATTCTCCGAAATGACGAGACCGAGACGAACGGAGCATTCCCGGCTCGCGGGGAAGCCGAGGCATCCGGAGCCAACCGAGCTAAGGGGGAGGGGGGCGAAATTAGGGATGAGAAATCGGGACTCACGGGAGAGGAGGCGGACAGGACGGGGAGCTTCCAGAACATCTTCGGAGCAGCAGAGGCGGCCGAGGGGCGACAGGGAGGGAGGGGGCGAGGGAGCGGGTCACATCCGAAGCGCCTCGGGAGGAGGAAGGACAGCGAATCCGGGGCGCAGCTGGCTGACAGGGGAGCGAGCTCGAGATTCGAGAGAGCCGTGAAGAGCAGAGCTGGGCGAGTGCTCGGGGGGAGGAGCTCCAAAAACCCTAATTATTTTTGGGAGGGAGGAGAGGGAGGGAGAGAGAGAGAGAGAGAGAGAGATTCAGATTGAGGAGAGAGCGAGCCGTGAAGATCGAGAAGGGGAAGCGAGAGAGAGAGAGAGTGAGAGAGAGAGGCGTCGAGAGGAAAAATCGAAGCTAAAAGAGAAGAGAGATGAGAGAGAGAGAGAGAGAGAGAGAGAAGGGGGGGGGAGGGAGGCTGGAATGATTTTTTCCTCCGGTTTTTTTTAATTTATTCTTATTCGTCGTCTCTCCTGGATTTGTAATTTCTTGTTGCAGTGGAGATGTAATTCGTGACTTGGCATTATGTTGTGCCCTAATTATTTCTATTGTTTCCCCTGAATATTTAATTCGGGGATCCGGATTATTTTAGTAAAGATCCGTTTGGATTCTTGATCCCAAAAAAAGAAAAAGGTCCGTTCCGATTTAGGTTTTATCTTTTTTTATTGGGTTGTTATTAAATTTCGAATTTTCTGAAATTTCGTAGCTCAGACGCTTTGAATTTTTTCTTATAAAATACGAATTAATACGTGGATTCGCTTATAGTTCTGCTTGTTGTTTTTCTGTGACTTGAACGATATTTTAAAATTTTGATGAGAAGATAGAAAATAAGAAATTTTTTTTTTATTCTCAAGTTCTTATTTTTCAAGAACGAAATCAAAAAAGGGCTAAAATTGTTGAGAATCACATGGTGTCTTGTAGTTAAGGGTGCTAAACCAACAAGTCAATTACAAGATATTGTGCGGAGCACAAGTCAACAATCTTTTCAGTATCCACCACCCCGCCTTGAATGCAAGAGGCTTTTATATCTGCTTATCCGATGAAAACCTATTACGAAGAAGAGACGCAAAGTCTACCTTATTTATTTTAGATCATAAGTGCTTGATAGCAAGAGCCCATAAACTTTTAGTTGGGGCTGACTTATTTGTTGGTAACACAGGTGAACTGACAAAATCGTATTCCTTATATTAATATATCAATGTCCGCATAACAAATGATCCTCAATTTCCCTCAACATACTTTTCTTTTATAAGATGAATAATACCCTCTCGATATTTTATATTCAAAGGTTACTGAAGTCCATAATATTTTCGAACAAAATTATTTAAGAACATACATAGGTCCCAAAGAGAGGAGGAGGAGGAAAAGTAAGCAAGAGGCACTCCTAATTTACAAATTCAATTAGACGCCTCCAAGCACGCGCATTTTCGGAAAAATGGAAAAGAAAACAAGAAAGAAATAAAGATTTGAGAAAAAGTGGGGAAAAATCAGTTGAAACCCAAAAAGAAAAGAGAAAGGAAAATGATGTGGTACGTATTGGTCTGTGATGGTTTTAACGTACGATGTGGGGGTGGCCAGTTGGCTAATTACGTGTGACCTAGGGGACACGTGCGTGTCATAAGCCCCCACCAAAGCTAGGCAAAAAGGAGCCCTAAAACAATATTCTAAGAGTGAATCTTTCCCGACCATTAAGGATCACCATTTCCATGAAAAAGAATAAGGTAGGGATTTTGAATCCCCAATTTTTTTCAAAAGTCGGGATATGAACGATTTAAATTAAGATATGAGTTTCAATTAAAAGGGTCCAAGAGTGAAAATTAGGGTATGATCGAAAAAAAAAATTGATCTTAGCACAACCGCTCTTTACACTACTTGTGATGGTAAAATTGGCATTTAGATACTTTGATCGCATTTAGATACTTTGACGACGGCAAGTTGGGAAAAAAATTTTCTTTAGCCCATAAAGTTGCTTTCCTTAAAAGCTTCATAGCCGGAGCAAAGGAGAATTGTCTTGAGCTTTTAGCGTTTATAAAGCAAATTGGTGCATCAAAGACCCTTAAATTAGCAGTCCATTTGGTTCAGTTTTGAGGAAATGACTTTAAGAAAATACAAATATCTTTATGCCAAAGGGATTTCTCGAAATGTTATAGTATTTGGTAAATGGTAACTTTAAAATGCAATGGAAAATATATTTGGCTTAAATATTGTTTAGCAAAACCTACATTTGTGAAGGGCTCTTGTTAAAATAAAAATTTAAGAAATCTAAAAATTAAATCCACCAGAGGTTAACTACCTGAGGTAAGGCAACGTCAGGCAACGCCTTGGGTCACACAACCCAACCAACACTTGAGGTCGCTGTGGATGCACAGCCCCTCAGGTGGCAATTGTCCATCTCTACCTCTTCTGTGCAAATCGGGGAAGATGAACAGTGACCATGAAGACTTTGAGCTTTCACAAGACTAGCATTTGGCCAATGGAGTGTCAAAAGCACTTCTCAAATATTTCATATTTTCTCTAAGGGGCAGCCCTTTAGAAAAGCTGAACCAAATAGAGTCTTATGTGATGAGTCTGAAAGTTGCCTGTAAATGCGTAACCAAATGGACTCCAAACGCAACAAAGGATTTATCACTGTTTTAGCGCACTGAGGACACGAGACGTTAGCCACAGTGTCTCACCTGTACCCTGTTGCTCACGCGCCATTTTCATTGACAAATCATTGTTCAAACTGAGCAATGTTGGGACAGAATGCACAAGAATGGCAATTTTACGGAGGTACGACGAATCAATCATCCGTGTTGATGCTCTCGTCTCCTCGACACTGTTGCGATCCAATGTGATCTCGACAACAATCAAAGAAGCACCGAAGATATAAAGATCCAAGTTGTCCGAAGCTAGCAATGGCTTTTTGCAACTTCTCGTCTTATTTTCTGTCTCGAACTCGATAAAATGATAACAACAAAGTAACGAGTACAATGATTCGTCACATCATTACAGCCAAAAATTCATCGATCTCAAATCCAAATATAACAGGTAAATCTCCTCGAAATCCAGTATTTTGGCGCGATTGGATCCTCAGATGGGTGCTATGATTGTCCTAGACATGTATGGAAGGGTTGTCGTAGCAGTCATGACGAGATTAGGGATTCTTTTACTACAGGTGATGCGTGTATGTTAAAATCAAAGAGAGCGAGACATCCGAAGAGGGATTCCCTTCTTTGCTTTTGAATGCTTGGCATTTATGCAGATATGGAGTCAAACGACGGCATGTGTTGTGCAATTTGATGTTTCCCCTGCTAAGTTAATCATAGGGTTTAACGATTGATTAACCCATGAGCTTCTCCTACCATTCATTTTTATATTATGGATGATAAATTGAACACGTAGATGAAATTGAGCGAAACCTGTTTAAAATACGAATATGAGAATTCTGTCTTTTTTCTTTCCACGATTCCAAAAGTCAACATTCTTTTCAAAACAAAGATGTTGTTTGGAGAAGTTATTCAATCAGTCATAATTTGGAAGAAGTATCACAAATATCATAAATTTATAGTATTGATACCAATTCAGTCATAATTTGACATCATCGGTCGAGATAAACAATTTTTAATTATTTTTTTCTCCTTTTTTCTTCGTTTTGCCGGTGACCGCCACAGTGGGGCGGGTTGGCCTCGTCCAAGCTAAGGTGACCTCACTGGGCAAGCCTAGCCCCCCCGACCATTCCTAGTGGCCGGTCACCGGCAAAAGAAAGAAGAAAGGAGAGAAAAAAATTAGGAAATTTATTAAAAATTATCCACATTAATGTTAGCAGTGCCACGTAAACCAGTCAACGTCTACATCAACAATATTAGACCAAAATCAATTGAAAAAACTGAATTGACATAGGATCAAAAGGTTTAGGACTAAATTAGCACAAACACTAAATATTTAAAATTAAATTGACATCATTAAAAGGTCATCAACACAATATGTTTATGATTTTTTCGAATTTTTCTTATCATAATTCTATTGAACCATGTCAATTCACTCATAAACTTTCGCCAATTTAGTCATAAATCCTTGCATAAAATTTTAATATAGTCACTTTGGCCAATTTCGCTGAAAATTACCGACATAGCGGTTCTATCATCATCGATTACATTTGAATTTGGCGCAAGAGGTACAATAAGCCTAGGACCGGTTGAAAAAACCGCGAACCTAAACTGTGTGGTTACCGACGGTTGCTTGCGTTTGGGACGGCGACACAAAGTCAAAACGGATGAATTCTTTCTACTTGAAGCTTCTTTGAATTTTTGGCGGGGACAAGTGAATCTCGCTTTTTTCCAAATCCAATGCTTAGAACCAAGTATTTCCAGCTTTAAAATCGCACGCCATCCCATCCCACCCCATCTCCCATGAGCAAATCTCGCTTTCCATCTTACGGATTTTGGAAAAAGGCGTTCAAACTTTTCGTCCGATAAAAGTCAGATTGCACGAATCCGGATACAGATGGCTATGAACGGGTTTTTCTCTGCGTCCCTGGCGTGCAAAGATGACCGTCAAATCCTTTGATTCGTGCATAAAAAAAGAAAGAAAGATCATGCGGATTCCTCGTCCTCGGAATCCAACAAAAGACTAAAGTATCTCACCGTGGATCGATCTCTCTCTTTTCGTGTCCCCAAATGGACGTCGGTCCTTCCTTAGATTACGATTCTCGCCATGCGAATAATGGGCTTAATCAAAAGCAAGATCAGTTTTTTTCTTTTTGGGCAGTCGTTAGTTGGTCGAACAGTTGGTCCGAGAAATTAATACCGAGCCGTCCAATTTTTTATTTATTTTTTCTCTAGAAGTCGGGCCAAATCAAAGAAGGCTGCGATGAGATTTTCTTGGGTCTTGTCTCGGTGTATTTCGGAATTGATTTTTTTTTTATTTAATCATTTCCTTCCATTGGGTGATTAAAGATAGAAGTCAACTCAAATGCATGTAATTGAATACCATGGTGATGATAGAAATGCCGCGACCACCTCTTAGCCACACCACGATTGCTCCTTGTAAACCCTCTTGTCGCATTCAATGCCATGAACATGAAGGGACGATGACGAGAGAGGCCATGACGTAGATATCTTTGTGATTAAAAAGAAAAGAAAATAGATAACCAAGTTAATAAATGATTTATATAAGTTATGCTGGCCCATCAAATGGGGCGAGTTAAAAAAATTAATCCCACTCAAATTGACCCATCTAGTTAATTCTAGCAGCCACGTCAAGATATTTTGGACCCATTTTGACAAATCTAATTATATCATATTTTACGCAAACAACAATGAAAGAAGAACTTTTACTTACTAATGAAAATGAATACAATTGTTATAGTTAAAAGCTTTATCAGTGCCAGCGCCGGAATTTTGCTTCCTAATGATTCTTTTGCACTGCTGGCGTACTGTACAAAAAGCCCATTAATCAATGTATTGCAAAGAAAGTATTATTGGAAGAGATGTTGATTTAGATTTAGTATTTGAAAATTCGACCGCTGCTGAGATGGAGATCTATACATCTCTGTCTAATCGGAGTTAATGAGGGTTGGAAAAAGTCGTGATTGTCGCTTTCATCGATTTAGTGAGAAGGGTTGCTTCCCTTATATTTATGAGACTAAAAATGGCATGAACAGATATGTAGTTGAGATGTTGATTAAAGGTTGCTTTTAGACTTTTTATCATAACTTGCATGCCACAATTGGTTTAACGATCATCACGTCCGAAAGTCAGGTGCACACTCTACTTATCTTCCAACACCAATCGATTTATATTGAAAAATGCCACTAGTGCGAAAGGAATTCAGCTCCATAAAAAAGTCATACAATGGGATTTCCTTAAATAAGTTGGTGTTGAAAAATGGCAAAACTTGGCGTCTCCTTCGGATAAATAAAGCTGTTACCATAGAAAGTTACTTGTCTATACAACTCACGGACTAGTCGAATGTAACATCGCTTTCGAAAACCAATTCAATCTGCTGGTTTTTCTACCAGCAAACTGCTAGCGATGGAAGACCAATAAGGCCAAAAGACCGTGTCCAATCCGAGGTTTAAACCCGGTGATCTATAAAGCTCCATCTAGTTTAATTTTCCAAGAGAATCGATGACCTTGTAATTGAAAAAGACAAAAAGGGTACAAGAATCCGTTGAATGATGGAGGGACAAGGAAAAGGAACAGGACTTCCTCTGTATTCAATGCAAGGAGATCGCATCAGCCTGAAATCTAGAGGACCAGATCAAGTGAATTACTCAGCCATGGCCACCATTGTCACGTTCCAGCGAAAAAGGTTTCAAAGGCCAAAAAGAGACAGACTGCATAAAGCAAGCATTTGAGATAGAGAGAGATTCAGGGAAAAATATGGTGGACAGCTTTGCTTGACATCTGCAAAAGAAGGGGAATCAGAAAGGCTTCTGAACAAAGATTCTCGCTTTGACATAAAACGTCTCACCAGCTACCGACAATGACATAAAGCCGCAGAACCAGAAGGAAAAAACAAAGGTTCATGTTATCTTCCTTTCTAATCACTTATCAAGTTCGCACTATACCAAAGAACATCATTTGAAAAGAGAGCATGGCGCTAGCTACGGTGACCAAGAAAAGGACACAGCAAAGAATGGATGTACACTTCCACGATCCCGATGGAGGGACGGATCCCGAAAAGAAATGGGTTGCGTCTACTTTCGCTCCCACACAAAACATGGCAACATGAAAGAATTTAAAAAGTTCGAAGATCAACAAGCTGTAGTTACTCTCTTTTTCCCTGATCTGACGTTTTCATCGAGGGAGTGGGGATCCATTCCTCAAGGATCTTTAGAAACACCCTGAAGCTCCACGCCAAAAGGACCAACCTCTTAAAGGCAGAGGGATTATGCACATCACATGGAAAATTTCATTAAATAAAAAATTGGGGAATTGGATGTGTTCTTTTTTGCTTTCCAGTATGACAAAACTCCTAACCCCTCTTGGTTTTTTCACATCTATTCAACAGCAGAAAGAGGGACTTCAAAAAAAAAAAAAAAGAATATATTAGGCTATGCTCACACAAAAGACCAATTCACGAAAGAGAAAGCGAGGCAGTGGACGGTGTTCTCCTCTGCAGATAGGACCTTCCACGCAATCGCTTGTTCATACGAGACATGTCGCCCCATCGCCGACATGCAGATTCCAGAGGGCAAGTATGCAAACCCCTGAGATGAAATTCCAAGTAGATTAGCCATTTTTGGGCATCCCGAACACTTATCGTCATGTAGCATAAACAATGATAAAAGTACCTCTTGCATTAACTTAGCGAACTCAGGGCACAATTCTTTGCGGACAGAGTCATCAAATATCTTATCCAAAGTGATATCTTGTAGAGCCACCAAAGTGGTCTCTAACATGTCAAGTCCTGCCTGGTTTGCAAAGATGAAAACTGGAATGGACTGCCAAACCAAAAGGAAGAGCCTCATAAATCATATTCCTAATTACATGGCGAGATTTAATTTTTAACAATTTCAAGTAACACAAATAACAGATATTTGATACCTTTAATGAACAACACAATATGGCATCCTGATGATTCCAAAGATTCTTCAACACAGAATCAGCACCAAGTGAATCAGATCCAAGCAACTCAGTTCCTACATACAAGCTGCAAGAGAACAAAATCCTATCAGTTAGAAACAGATAAGAATTATGTGTCTGGTGTTCTATACTTCCTACAGAAGTTACGTTAGCTATTAAGGCAGTCCACTGATCTCTCTATTCCCACTTGTGCACGAAAGAGGGGGAGAGATAGTCGAGCGTCAGCTTTGATGAGTGGCAGATCACAACAAAAACAGAGTGAGATGCACCAAAAGAAGACCAATTTGATCAAATTATAAGAACATGCCTATAGCTCTGGCAGATCCAGTTTGCAAGTGTTAGAGCTTCTGGAGATCCATGTGAAAGCTTGGGGTTAACGGAAGGGCCCAACCCCGATGGAGATATGACCATGGCAACCCGCTGCACAGATGAAATAACACTACGTACGTACTGCCTTGCCATGGCCGCCACATTATCCTGCGTGTTGGCATCAAATGGGAACTGGAAGGCGATGGTCAGAACGGATCGTGCACCATGGCTCGGCGACGCATCTCCAACGCAATTTGTTGATGCAGGTCCCACCTCAAGACTCGATGTCAGATCAAGGGTCCGATTTGTTGTTAGAGAATCCTGTACATCAGACTGCACAGCAATGAAAACATAACATTAGTGCCTGTTAGGATAACCCACAGCTGATTTAGCATCAACATCTTTTTAGAGGTTTTCATATGACTTGAGCAAAACTGAAAAACTTCAGTAGAGAACTCAGGTTAACTCAACTGATTTTGAATCCAGTGGTATGATACGGAAACCAGAGGGTAGCAATGGAGCATCATCAGGGAACATTTCGTCAATTGGTGCAAAAATAAGTTCGGAACAGACTCCAACTGCATTCTCATCTATCCCGCTGCAGATCTGCACAAAATAGGTAAAGATAAGAGGACAATTAGGCTGTCGTTAAATAACTTACAGTAAATATCACTAACAGCTGATGTATTTCTCTTGGGGGTTTAAGGCCTTTTATGGCCTATAGGCATCTATTAACCAATGCGTCATGCAAAAGATAGAAGATAAAAGCAATAGGAATGATAAAACAATGATCTCTATCCATATATACTCCACATCAGACTGAGAAGAGCACCTGCAAAAGATGGATATCTCTTGATACAAAAGCATCATCTTGAGCAAGAGAGTGGCCTTCAAGACGGATAACTTCAAGCATCTGCATCAGAAAATGAAAGTTAGAAGTGTTTCATTCCATAATTAGCAAGAAATTGGGTTTTTGCCATGCTGCTTTCAGGTTGTCCGAGTATTTTTCCATACTCCTCTTATGTTAAGTGCTCTTCTAGACTAAATATATATAATATATCTCGATTGCTTCATTCGAACTTGGTAGCTTCAGGAATAGCCCTCAAGTATATATATAAGTGCTTGATGAATTTTTCAACTACGAGAAGCTTGTACAAGCACTATTTCAGTATTGCAGTTGGCATTTTGTACCTCCTATCCAGCCTAAAAAGTACCTCTTCCTGCTCAATTGTGTGACCAAGGGGCATGATGATTTGACTCCCAGTAAATCTTGTGGGCCTCATTCCAGGATAGCCAAATGGACTAGCCTTTAATGATGCAGCAGAATAAGCATCCACATTGAAATCAGCCCATTCTGAGCGGTGCTCCCTCAGAAACCGGACCAACACAGCAGGAGGGACATTCTGGCAGGCAAAAACATTTCATCAGTGAAATGCCTTTTATTGAAGCTAAAAGTTCAAAACATGCAATAGACTCGGTAGAAAGTATAAGAGATCCTCGATACTTTTATCCTCAAGATCGGGAGATGGGCAAAGCCAACTGAGGATCATGATTAACTAGCAATATATTTCTGTGCCTAGTCAAAGGGAACAGAGCAGCCCCATACTGAAAATGACAATTCTCATGCATAACTAATGACCAAAGGAAAGGGATAAAATGTTCAGACATCTTAGTGAACTCATCAAGGAGAAAAAAGAGACCAAAGATAGAAATTAAACAAAAAAAGTTACTCAATCAGTACAACTAAACAAGGTCCTAGTCAATCTATCTAATTCATAAGTTTTAACATTCCATCTTACGGACTGAACGTTAGGTGACAATTTTTTCTTCAATGGAGTCCAAACTCATGTCTAGCGTGAAAAAAAAGTATAGATCAAGATATGAATGCAACATGCTTCAATTTCAGTAAATCAAACTTACTTGTAGTAACATGGAAGCTTTGGCACATAGAATTCCTCCCACAAATGAAAGGGGATTAGCAGGATTTGATGTGGCGTTCAATTTTTTAGAGAAAGTAACAGAAATTATGACATCTTCGGCACCATCACCATTCATCAATGACCACCCACCGTCATTGAATCCATTTAGTGCATCATTAAAGCCTCTAAAACAAGTAGACCATAGAAAGGACATATTAGCAAAGTGGCTCATGCATTATGATCATTAGAGAGATATATAAATTACTAGTAGTGGATGGGTGTGCAAAAGAGGAAATAATGAGACAAAATATATAGGCAACCAGCCCAAGGATTCAAGAAATAAAGTTGCACGAGATGGCTACCGGCTCAATCTTTGGCTGAAAGTTCTCAAAACTGCTGGCTGCCTTCCCAAACCATAAACCACCTCCCCACTTGTCTCCTGAGCAATTTGCCGGATGTATCGAAGAGCCTTGACAGATATTAAAAATATATTAATGGCCATTTGACATTCTCAATCCATAATTCTGCACCGCCATGCCTCTCCCAAATCATTCCAAAACCATAAACCTCCATTCATAATTAAGTTAATGACATCTGGCAAAAAAAAATACTTACCGCAATAGTAATTCTCTGGGCCACAACTTTGGATGATTCATAAAGTGGTCGAAGAACCTCAGGAACACTCCAAGCCTGCATTTAGATGCTAAATCAAAAATTCGTTTCTTGAGTAGACTGGCTAATTACCTTGTTTAGAAACTACAGACCTCAAGATTGAGGTGGTCTACAATGTGAATAATTGATCCTCCACCCTCACAAGGGCGAATCAAATAGCCACTAGGAAGCATTTCAGCTCTCACAAATTGAGCTGCTGAAGCTGGGTTGGGGCCAGCACCAGTTCCGGACAGAGATCTCTCACATACCTTGGAACGAGAAGAGCAAGGGAATAAGAAGATTACAATATAAACCTAATAAGAACAAAGAAAACAAAGCAGCAAGCAGGAAATGTTACCACAAGACTGCCATTTTCTAGAGTCGTGGTATATCTGAGAGTCCATAAATCTCGTGCAGGAGCCAGAGTAGTTGGAGCATAAATCTAATGCAGTTTAACATACAACAAATTGTCACTACAGCCAGGAAAAATCAGAGAAACTTGCCATAATCAACTAATTGCATAAGCCAGATTTATCACCTGCGTGTAAACAAGTTCGATGGTTCCACCATTTCCGGCAGGAAACATGGTGAAGACTTCAAGGTTCCGACAGTCCCGGAACCACGAAGGACGATCCTTGAGGATCTCGACAATCTGCCGAAATTTAATGAGAATTGAGATCGAGTTAATAAAATGCTAGCTACTTTGATCTTTCTTAACAAACCTAACAAAAAAAACCCACCCAAAAGTTCTCCTGACGCATTGTATGACTTACCTTGGTTGGTTCTAAACTAACAAGACCACAGGCTCGAGCAGCCACTCCACTGCAACTTTGTGAAATGGCGAAGATTCCAACCGAATCCGGACCAGGCTGAAACAACAATTGATAAATCTTATTAGATATGCTTAGAGTTATGGGAACCACATTTCATCCCTACACGAAACAAGAGAGTAGATGCCAAAGGAAATCAAGCTTTCTGATAGGCAATGGTAACCTTCATCCCAGGCAATTGAACCCAATCGACAGCAGTTCCTGTAGCCTTGGAGAGGAACTCCGCCAATGTCTCCTCTGCAATGGAGAGGAGCCTGCCGAGAAAAAGTTGAAAATTTAGGTCTAAAATCGCATATTCAGAGATAAAGAAATAAGCCATGTCCACTATTCGGTGGGATTACCCAGCAGGGTTATTTGCATCTCTAAGAGAGTGCTGAGGAGTGGTAACCACAGAGTCGCAGCTAGCATCGGTAGTAGTAGCCGATGTCTGAAAATAAATCCAAACACATATTGCAAAAACAGTGTCAAATTGTGAAAAGGAAAAAATTAAACTAGTCTATTCAGCAAGGAAAGAAGAAAATCAAACCGAAATGGGCGTTTGGAGACCAAAACATCTTTCTCTAGCTCCATTTATAATGCGAAGGGAATAAAAAAAAAAAATAGCAATCTCCACGGTCGTACAATTATTAGCACGGGCTGGGGAAAACTAAACGCAAAACTCTCAAGGTTTGATTCCAATTCAAGCGTCTCTTTTTCCGGAGATGCCATGTAATACGGAGGAATTATCTCTAGTGCAGGCTATTTTTAGAGTTCAAGATCTGTTTCTCTAACTTCACCGTGATCTTTGATCAAAAAAAGAGATCTAACTACAAAGAAGACCAAGTACCCAGCAAACACGAAGTAAGAACATACGGTTTGGAGTTGCTGACGCATGTAGCCATTTTCGCATACCAATTGCGAAACCTGCTTCTGCAGCCGATCATTCTCCTCCATCAAGAGCTTGTTCATGGCCGTCAGTTTCCTATTCACTGTCTGGAGTCTTGAGGCCTCTTTTCTCTGCTTCTCTCGACACCTGCATAGGCCAAACAACCACCTTTATCGCAAAATTACCTAGAAAAACCTGTCAACATAAACCGCAGGGCTTCCAAGACCCTTTTTTTGCACAACCCAATAGACTAGTTCGAATGAAGTTTCTTCATCGCGCATAAGCTCGTGCTTTTACCTGCGATTCTGAAACCAGACTTTGATCTGCTTAGGCTCGATGTTGGACAAAATGGGGCACTCCCGAATCAGCTGTTGTCTACGCAAAGAGCTGGGCTTAGGGCATTCTGAATAGACCCTCTCGAGAGCCTCCACTTGCTCTGCTGTGTACCTCACGTACTTGCCCGAGTCGGTCAAGTGCTTATTGATGCTTCCGCTGCTACTCTCTCTGTGAGGCACCATCGTCATCGCCATTTCTTTGTCCCTCGACCAAATCCGAGCTTGAAAAAGCTCTATGTACAAGAGTTAAGTTAAAGACTCTTCTCCGTTGAAGCTGTCTTCTGAAAGCCCGTCCCTTTGCGAAAGGAAGCTTGCTGGACTCCTCTTCTTCTGAATTTCGTTCTTTTTTTCTTTTGAATTTTATTTTTTGGGAAAAGCTTGTGGAAGAAGGGTTCCGAAAAGAGAACCGAGAGATGGGTTCGAGCAGAAGAAAGTTTTTTGGCTGTGTTCAGACAACACAAACGCTTCTGTCGTATTTTCTTCTTTTCTCGTTTTTCTGTAGACTGCCGTTACGGGCCAGATAGAGCTACAACCCAACCAAAAAAAACCCACTGTCCCCTCTTGAAAGAATTTTTGCTGTAAATGGCCAAAAGATCCAAGACTCTTTTTTTCCGAGATTTCAAAGGGTCAACTTTTCGGTTCTTTTCCCATTCTCTGTCTTTTCTTCTCTTCTTGAACTCACTCACGAAACTCCCCTCTTTTTTTCCAAGACAAGCAAACAAAACCCAGCTCCTCCTTCCTCCTGAACCCAAGAGACTAACCAGCTAAAACCCCCAGAGCCAGGTGCTTCACATCTAAAAGAAGAAAGGAAGGATAGATAGTAAACACACGACAAAAAAACGAAAAGAAAAAGAAGCAAGAAAAAACTAAGCCAGGCTATATCTACAAAGATCTCTCTTTTCAATTCTCAAGCGAGCAGAAAGAAGAAGAAAAGCTCAGGCTCTTCGTTCGGAAGAAAGAGCCCCGGTATTCGAAGCAGGGCTAAGGAGAGGTGGGTAATGTCATGCAAGGCGAGGAGGAAGGAGGAGGAGGAGGAGCAGCAGAAGGAGAGCGGGGAACCCTAATCATGACTCGAGAGTCAAGAAGACAGGAGGGGCGAGAGATTTGTGCGAAAATTCAGGGATTTTGAATGGGATGTCCAGCCGATGAACACAGGTAGAGAGAGAGAGAGAGAGAGAGAGAGAGAGAGAGGAATTAATGCGAGACTGAGCTGAACAGTGAATGTTGGGTCAGGAAGAGAGAGAGAGAGAGGGTGTGCGTTTGTGTGTCATTACAGGAGAGAAAGGGGGGGAAAAAAAATAAAGAAAAGGAAAAAGAGGAGAGAGAAACATAAGATCATTTCCACGCAAAACGACAAGAGAGTCAAGTCAGGGGCACTGAGGTTTTTTTCTTTATTGCTTGGGTAGGAAAAAGGAGAGGGGTGTGTAAATTTACGATTGAAGACATCAGCTTTTGGTGAAATGACATCTCAGGCCCCACTCCCTCGCACCCTCAGTCTATTACTCTACTCCCCTCTTTTCATCCTACAGCCTAACACCTACTCACTCACTCACTGTCTACAAAGGCTCCCCCCCTCCCCCGCTTAGCAGTATTTCCGATTTTCTAGAAAAATAAATGCAAATATAAATTATCAGCCATGACAGAGACATTTTTAATATAATCATTAAAATATTTTTCCAACACACCAGAAGAGCTAAACCATTTCACGTTTCGCCGCTTCTTTTATCCTAAAAGTCGATATCACGAAAGATTCTAAATTAATACGTACATAATAAATTTATATTTTATTAATTTATATTAAATTTTATTATCAAATTATTGATTTAAATTATATATAATTTGAGATTTTATCCTCTATTTTGGAGAGGAGCATCAATATTTAATTTTTTGTTATATTAATTCAATTTAACAGAAATTAACATATGATAAATTTGTTGTATTAGTTTGAAATTTCTCTTTATTAAAAAATTAATTTGAAATAAATTTTTCTTATATATGTATTAATTTGAATTTTTTTCTGCTACAGTAAAATGTCATGGTTAGTGAGGAGGGACACTATTGCTTGCTCGACCAAGACTTAGCGGAGGCGGTTTATCATTAACTAGCTCCAACATAAGGTACTAAATCAAAGTGAGATGGGCCAACTTAGTCAAAAACATTGCGCGACTAAAGTTCACACTTCTCTTCTTCTTCTTTTTCTCAAGGCCACTTGTTTTTTTTTTTTTTGGGGGGGAGGGAATAGTTGTAGCAAAAGCCAAAAAAGAAAAAAAAAAAAAAAGAGAGAGAGAGAGAGAATTAAGCCTATCAATAATCAGCCGAATGAGGAGAATATTCTTCTTAAAAGAGGGAAGAGGAAGGGGGGTGGAAATTAGAAAAAGACACGAGAATAAGAAAGGAAGGATATGGCAGTCTCGAGATTCTCCAAATGCAAAGCCAAAGGACAGCTTATGAAAACTCTAGGGGGAGAAGGGAGGGGGACCATTCGTCCTTCGGGCCTTTGGCTTTCCTACGGTGCGGTTTCTTAATTCCGGACCGTATTATCTTATTTATTACCAGCCACATATTTGAAAAAAAAAAAATGAAATAAGAATAAGGGGAGTGTGCATATATCAAAAGTACACGCATACATACATCTCCTTCGGGTCTCTTCCGGCGCCGTTCCGTCCTTCGGCGCGCACGGCCGCCTTGGTCGGCAGGGCCCGTGGACTCGTCAACAGCATGCGTATTATTACTTTATGCCTTTTTTACTTCGTTTATTTCTCCAACCTACCTTTTTGCGCCGATGAAATGTCATTTTGAAAAAAATAAATACTATAGAAATCATAAAATTTATCATAAAAGTACAATTAAGTACTAAAATTTCAAAAAGTACAAATAAGTCCTACAGCTTATTACAAAAGCGCAATCGAGTCTTAAAACTTATAGCCAAAGTTGAATTGAATCCTAAAAATTTAAAAAAATATAATCAACAGAATGACTTAATTTGACCTAATTTACATGTTTAATGACTTAATTTTACTTTTAGAAGTTTTATAACTCAATTGCACTTAATTGTATTTTTTGAAAGTTTTATGACTCAAATGTACTTTCGTGACAAGTTTTATGATTTATAATATACTCATATATTTTTTATTGTGAGTTTAGTAGAAAGCAACATTTTGAGCCTGCTATATTTGTTGAATTCTTTTCCGCGTGATGTTGTAGTTGATATAATTAATCGAACTACTCTTTTTTATCAAATATTGCTAAGTAGTGTACTGCGCGACTTGCTTCCCCTCCAATTCGCTTGATTTTTGGTTGCTCTCTAGGGACCGAGCAACGCATCTCCTTGCATGTACCAAAGTGTGAAGGTGTAGCAAACTGCTGTACTTTAAAAACCGACATCCTCGTGAGTGTTAGGGTCTCGAGCCAAGGACTGCACAAAGTGCATTAGCTTCTAAAACTCCAGATAATCCTATCAGATCTAGCAAATGATTTTCTCATAACGGTTATAAAAATTAAAACAAGACTTTTGATGTAGCATGCTAATTGTCTCGCAAAAATGCTCACTTCCCATGTTTTCCAATGGTCGGAATGGCTCGAGTTTGTTCCATGCAATTCGAGTCTAGAGAGCAAATACCTCGAATGGTCATGATTTCTTTATCCCTAGTTATGTATATTACGCAAAAGACACGATGATCATCTTGTCGAGGGAGGATGCTCCTAAAATGAGAATATCCACATCCACAAACGAGAATCAAATGGGTAATTTTCATCAACTTTTTGTCCACCCCAGAAAGCACGGTTCAGCTCCATTCCGACCAGGACAAGTCCATCCTCGGACCGGCCGACAAAGAAAACAGCGACGAGATCTCCACAAGGAGTCGACGAAACCGAGAATGAAAAATGTCAATGAAAGAAAAATCACAAGAGAAATGGTCGATGCAGCGCTCGCCATTTTCGCCCCGTGCCTTTTGGCATGCGCTAAAAGCGAAGCAGGGCTCACATGCCTCCCACGAAACTCTCAGCCCAAAATCCGTAGAAAAAGCATCCACTCCCCCACCTCCTTCTCCTTATTTTATCTACTTTATTCTAATTCTCATTAACCCCCTTTTTTTTTTCTCTCTTTCTTTTCCCATTTAAAGAATTCTCCAAGCCAATTCATTTCGGAAGCAAACCCAGAAAAACAAATTTAAAATAAAAATAAAAATAGTGATATAAATAAATCAAATTGAAAAAAAAAGGAGAAAAAGGGAGTGCAGCACTGGGATTCTGCATTGCATCATAAGCAACGAGCATAAGATAATGTTATCTTTGCCGATCAAGTTAAAATTAATCTTTTCGGGGTCCAATGATTGTGCATTTTTTATGCGACGCCGTGACGATTCTTTTATAAAAACCCCGGAAGAAGGAATTCAAAAAGGCCGTGCTTGTATGGATTCCGCCTCATCGGGTTACTGGGCGGGCGCCACTGCCCAAAAGAAAAGATGATTAATTTAGTTTTGTGTGGTTTTTGCGTTTTAGCCGATGAGCAACTTTTCGCGGAAAAAGCTGAAGGTAAAGAGAAGCGGCACCGGTCAACATCCTCGTGAATTTGACCATTTTTAAATGACGACATGGTTAATACGAATTCGTATTCACCCGACTCCACTGACCCGTCCGTCTTTTTGGAAAATGAAAATCCGAAAGTCTTGTAATTTTTTCGCACGTCAAATCGGAGGGAAGTCTTTATGTTATTGCCGAAATCAAAACGCTGTGCTCGCCGTGGATTTGGTGGACGCGAGCACAATTCAGGGCCGACGGATTGCTCGAAGGTGGAACGAGGGTTTGGCCCTACCCTTTTTTTTATCGTCATGTGGGGAAATGATTGTTTTTGCAACTAATTATCCCCCAACAACTTAAGGCAAGAATGAATATTTAAGTAAGGCTACAACATGGATTCAAAAGGATTCACCATGATTTTCACTTTTTTCTCCCTCAAGTGGGTCAACTTAAAAAAAATTTCCGAAAGAAAAAAATAAAAAAAGATAAAAACAAGGGGGAAGTGGTGTGGTGGGGGTGGGGGGGAAAGGAAAATCAAAAAAGGAAAAGGGGAGAAAAGACAGTGATTGAGAATGAAGGGAAGGCTAATTGCACCAAAAATGTGTCTTTGAAAGGTCCAAAAAACGGGGACAATCAATGGGGCATGATGAAGGGAAATGGGCAAAGTCAAAATGGGTACTACTCCCCCTTTTCTCTCTCTTAGAAACTTTAAGGGGTTTGATGGGGATCAACATCCTTCCACTTTGTCCCCCTCTCCCCTCCTCCTGTTCGCTCTTTTGTTCTCTTTGCCCCCCCACCCCCGTCTTTTCCACTTGTCCCTCGTCGGCCCCTCTTTTCCCCCAATTTGATCATTCCGGTTTTCGCCTTGCGTCGTTTATACGACATAAAAGAGAAGGCGCGTCGGTTCATATTGGTTTGGAGCCGTGAAGCCCCATTAAGAACAAATCGAATCGACGGTTTAGATGAATTCAATCTCTACGGGATAGATTTTGGCGTAGTGATGGGTGGGGAAGTGGGAAGTGGGGTTTTTCCTTTATGCTTTAATTTTTTTTTTTTTCATTTTTTTTTATTAATTAATTATTTTTTTTTCCGGGGGAGAGCCAATTAGGCTTTTGTCATAGTGAAGGAATGTTTGCCAGTTGCGATGACCTTTTGGGCCCCATCTCGGTCCAATCAAAGCCCCGATCGGTGGGCCAGCCCTGTCTGGGCCGGCTCCATGCACGCACATCGAGAATCAGTGGGGAGGGGGAAAAGAAGAATGGAAAGAAAAACGGGAAAAAAAAAAAAGAGAAAAAGAAAAGAAAAATCATTGCGTGAATCGATGGGCTGCCCACGTGGCAGCGCTTTGTGGGGTTGGTGCGGTCGAAGTGGAGGTGGGCCCCGCTATCGGACACATCGGGGGTGGGGGGAGAATAGGTCCGAAGCGACACATTTTCGTGTCGTTTGCTGCC
Source organism: Corymbia calophylla (assembly GCA_014182845.1). NCBI lineage: Eukaryota > Viridiplantae > Streptophyta > Magnoliopsida > Myrtales > Myrtaceae > Corymbia > Corymbia calophylla. Next base: position 23,066,121 of record CM024694.1, on the reverse strand, counting down.
GCCTTCCTCTCTCTCTCGAATTTTTTTTTTTTATATAAATATTTTTTATCGATCTTTTTTTTTTTTTTTGGGGGTCATCCAATTCGACTTTGCTTGAAGGGCACACTTAGTAATTGGGGAGCGCCCCCCCACTTCCCCTACTGTGGCCACATGATTTCACTGTCGTGGTCTGTTGTTTTCGCAAAATGGATAAAGATGCCACCACCGGTTTCTCCCATGGGGGGTAAGGGGTGTTGCTCAAGCAAAAAAAAAAAAAAAAATGTCCTTTTCTGTTTTGTTCCCATTTCCGCTTCCCCTTTTCTTTTCTTTTTTAAAACCATTGGAGGTGTCTGGTGTCACGGGCACAAGATTTTCAAGGCTCGATGCACGAGGAATAATTCGAGGGAATGGAATAAGCCTCGAACTAGGTTTCTAGAAAATGTATGTTTGTATTCAATAAATTTCTTGTATTTAATGGGGATAGACGATAGTACTGTATTTATTATGATATACGGTAATTGGAGAGAGTAGATCTCTTCCGTTCGATCAAAGGAAGCAATTGGAATGTTTTATGTTTAACTAAGGGGGTTCCATTTTAGACCGTATTTATCACGATATACAGTAGTTGGGGAGAGCGGATCTCTACCATTTGATCAAATGCAGTAATAGGAATGTTTTTCGTATATGAAAGGGTGTTCTCCCCCTCGTTCTTATCATTCAACATTTGAGTAATTGAAGTACATTCTCTCATTGAACTTATCTCTCTAAACATTCTCTCTCTAAGATCTAAGTGGGCTATTGAGCGAGTGAGTAATACATCAAGGAAGGCCAAGCTTCGTCATCCAAGCAAGAGCCAAAGGAAGCCTAAGTGCTGCACGGTTCAATACTTCAAGCATTGACTAGTGACAAGTGGTATTAGAGTACGTTGTACGGAGCTTGATTGAGAGAAGTTTGTGGTGCACACCAAAGAGGGGTAAACTTCTAGCAATTCGATGCGAGGAGGAAGAATATAATTCTAAGCAAGAGAAAAGAAAAGTGTAGCTCAAAGCAGTAAAAATTCTTAATTCCACGAAGACTTAAGTACCGCCCGAGAGCCCTCCAAGTACAAGCTTGCCATTCATGGAAGTCAAGGTTGATAACATGAAACTCTATGCCTTGGTTGACATGGGTACGTCAAACATGTTCTTGTTAAGCAAAGCAGCAAAAAATTTGAGGCTTCTAGTGGAGCCAATCGAACATCGATTCAAGGAAATTAGCTCATATAATATACTGGGTCATTGGCATTGCTCAGAACGTGGAACTACACATCTATAAGTGGAAGGGCAAGTTCTCTACCAAATTAATTCTGCTTGATGAATATGATCTTAAGTGGGGTTTGGAATTCTTTGATAGAGTGAATGCCATGATCGATATGAGAACCAAGTCAATTGTTATCAACGACCCAAAATGCCCATAGGTGGCACCCATGATCTTTGGGTTGACAAAGAGCAAGAGCATTTTCACGATATGACTCATGGATGAAAGGAAGAGAGTTGATGAGCTCATAACTACGTCAAGGGCGAAGCCACAACCTTTGGAGGACATTAAGGTGGAGTTAGGGCGACCTACGCCACCTCAAAGTAAGATACCAATCCATGTGCTTTTTCCAAAAGTGAGACTCTCTGAACAACATGGAAGAAGCTAACAAAAGAAGGAGTTGCTTGTAGAGCGAATTGGGATTCAAGAGCTATGCAGTCGTCAAGTCAAAAGGCGAAAAACCAAGCAACATTTGAGATAGAAGAATTGCCAACATTTGGTGAAAGCAATGATCCAAGAGAAGGATGCAATTAGGCAAGCAAAAGACTTTGAGTCGAGAGTGCTGAAGACATCGCTTGATTAGGCAAGGAAGAATGTTATGGTCCCAAATTTTCAAGGCTCCACATACCAAGATTGATCCAAGGGAACGGAACAAGCCTTAAAATACTTAATGCCTAGGATTTTTGAAAATCTATATTTGTATCTAAGATATACCTTAAATTTAATAGGGTAGATGGTAGCTTTATATTTAATAAGGTATACAATGGTTGGGGCGAGCAAATCTCTATCGTTTGATCAATAGTAATAATTAGAAGGCTTTATGTATAATAGGAGTGCTCCCCCTTTTTTGTACAATAGAAGTACATTATCTCCTATGGCTTCTCTCTTTAAACATTCCCTTTATACGATTCGAGTGAGCTAGTAAGCAAGCGAACGATGCATTGGGAAAGGAAGAGCTTAGGCCTCCAAGCAAAAGCCAAAATGAACCTAAGTGTCACATGGTTTGTGATCTCGAGTTTCGACTTGCAACACTAGCCTCCATGGTGAGAATCTTCATATCGTTCATACAACATTCGGGTTGAAACATATTTATAGATATTGAAGAATATCGTTACAACTGTTATTAGATAGTAAAGATATTGTTTGATCTTTCATTATTTCCTAGGATTTCAGGTGTTATTAGATATTAAAGATATTGTTTGATCTTTCATTATTTCCTAGGATTTCTAGTTTTCTCGTTAGATTGAAATAGATAATTCCTTGTTGTCATTAAATTACTTTTATTTTTTTGTACATATTTGAGGAAAATTATAAAAAAAAGTCAAAATTTATTGAATTTTTGCCAATTCAATCATAACATTTCAATTTTGCCACTTGAGTCATAAACATTTTTATATTTTACCAATTGAATCATTTCGGCCAATTTTAGTTGGAATTTGCTGATATGGATAGCTAGCATTGATGTGACATTTTTTAATGATATTTTGAATTTTTATGGATTTTTTTTTTTTTTTTCTTTTCTTCACTTTTTTTGGAGTTAGAGCCAACGAGGGTGGCGGGCCTTGGGCGAGGATGTCTTGGCCCTTGCCTAGATGGGCGTGCCCTCACCTAGCCTGGCCTTTGCTCGGGCCAATGAGGGTTGCCAACCCTTGCTTGTGGTAGGCGAGGGACAATCGTCGCCAACCCTAACTTCAAAAACCACTAAAGAAGCAAAAAAAAGTATAAAAAAAAAAAAAGAAAAAAAAAAAAATAAAAATATTCAAAATATTATTTAAAAAGTGCCATGTTAATGCCGACTATCATTTTAGTAATTTCCAGTCAAAATTGACCAGATGAACTTAATTGGCAAAAGATGAAAATATTTAGGATTAAATTAGTAAAATTAAAAGTTTAAGACTGAATTGAATAAAGTATAATAGATTTATGACTTTTTAAACAATTTTCCCCATATATTTATACATGTATAAATGTTCTTTGATTGTAAAGATATATTTTGAGTAAAGATATATGACTTTTTTTGAATATTTTCTCTCTTCCTCTCTTCGGAAGATCATAGCTTTATCTTTCTTCTTGACCTCATTCTTTTTTTCAATAAAAAAAAGAGAAAAACCCGTGACACAAAGACCACCGCTATTGATTTCCCAGTCATTTGTTTTTTGTCGGCCAATCTTCACCCTCGAGAGCAGTCGCAGCCGATAATCTTCGAGAGTAGCACCGTCATCCTTTGCTTATCGGGGCCTCGGATCTGCTCAAGTAGTCTACAGGATCAGCTGGTCTCTCCGTCGTCGTCAGCACCAACTCATATTTCATCGGTTTCATATTCTACAAGTTAAAGTTATGCGGCATATCTACGGAACGAAGAAATGTCTTCTGGCGTTAAGGTGAAGATCCAGACCAGTCATGATGAGCCTTTTCATCCATTGGTTTTACAAAAGAGATGGTCCAATGGGTGCGAGACACATTGGCTTGGGTAACAACTTGGTGGATATAGATCGATGCAGTGATTGAGAACAACTGATTATGCACTGAGAGGACATAATGGATTACCAACCAAAGCATCACATAATCATACCATAACCAGTTAAAATGGATGCAACACCTAACGGAAAGTTGACCCATTTCGATGGATGGCGATCGTAAGTTGTAGAAAAATAATTGCAAAAGCCTCCTGAAGGAAAAAAGAAAAAGAAAATGGCAAAGGTAAAAATGAAAGGACGTGCCATGACGTTGGCTCAGGGACGATCATTGTGTCATGGACTAATGAAGCAGAATGATTGTATACTACCTGCATGACGGAACGCATTGACTTTTGCCCCTCTCCTTTTCTCTCTCTCTCTGTCTTTTTCCTTTTGGTTTTTTTTACCTCATGATCATGAATATTTCGCCACTCTCTTTTGTCCCATGCAACAGCCTCCTCCCCACTCCCTCAGCAGATAAGGGCAAAAAGAGAATTGACCCATGAAAAATGAGGGACAAAACGCACAAATTTGAAACATGCAATGGTGACACTAATCAGTTTAATGATAAGGTAATCTTAATCGAGGTGCCAGCTAGAGGTGGGTCGGGGGCTCATTAGGAAAAATCATGTGCATGTGAGTGGGAATGATCATGTAGGGAAGAAGAGTTAATACATGGGAAAGGACAAAATTTGCGCACTTTGAGCATTCAACAAGTCTGGAACATGCCATGGTTTTGATTCGCTGGTTCCAACATTCATGGAAAAAGCAGGACTGCAATTTGGTATCATTACTTCTGTGCGTTGGGTTCAGGCCAAACTCTGGATCTGGACTACTTTGTGTGTGTATATTTGTACATAGCAGACCAAGAAGAAAGAAGTAAGGACAAAAAGAATGGCTTCGATTCAGCTCAGTGAGAGATGAAGGTGGAAATGAAGGACTAAATGATGTGCATGCGTGTGTGGATAATCTTAGGGAAATAAATCAATCGAAAGGACAATTTGCACATTTCTTATCCAGCGAGTTGGTAGATGTCGCAGCTTCTCAATTCTTGCTCCAGACATTTATGGAAAGCAACGCGAGTGCATCGTCAGAACAGACACGCGTTAGGTTTTTGACATTTTTAATCATAGGGAAATTGGAAACGACAGTGTCTAACAATGTTTGATGTGCGTGTGGTAATATTCATTAGGTGCCTTGAGGATTTGACTGAAGAAAACTAGCGGCCTCAACAGGGGGAACCGGGGAATTCGGCCAATAAATGGGGGAGCTGATAACATTACTCAAAAAAAGAGAGTAGCGTACAATACGGAGAGTGACAAATTGCTTTAACGGTAGAGTAGAATATAATTAACAGGCCAAAAAGTGAATATAGCTAGGCCGTGTAGTGCTATTGAAGTATGTCGCTAAGTGAGTCTTTTTAGATTAGCCTGACAATTTACCATGAACCGTGTCGGATCAGTGGGAGGGGAGCTCATTTAGACAATATACATAGACTTAGCTTTTGGTGATACGACGATCAAAACAAAATCTCCAAGCCATTGCTTTCGCCACATCTACAACTACCCTTTTAAAGCAACGTCTCACCATTAAGACTAAAGAGTCATCAGGATCGAGGATGCCACGAAGACTACATAGTCTAGACAGAGTTCCACGTATTAAACGGCGCAACTGTGACCGGACAACATGGCACAGTGCGAAAGAGATCGACATTGAATCAAAGTTGCAATTCTCGTGTGCCAGTGCTTGACAATATGCTAACTGAATGCTAACTGAGGGAAGTCCGGCTCTTCCCCGGTGTGCCAGCCAATAGCCCATGCATTGTTAGCTCGAGAAACATGGGGAAGTCGGGGATGCACATCTCATCAACTCATCACGAGTAGCAAGGATGTGCCGACCAAAGTCAATTACAAACCGAAGCTAATAACTTTCACTGACTGTAGCTCTTAACAAGGGACTAGGTAGGAAAAAAATACGAGAGAGAGAGAGAGGAGGGAGGGGCACTCTTATAACGAGAAGAGAACAGAAGACAAACCAAACCTAAGACTGTCCAAAGCCATAATGCTATTTCCTAGACTCGCACTTTTCCAAAACCGCCATTATATTTTAAGTTTATCTATGCTCTGTACTACCGTCGATTCGTCTTGCAGGGTGCTTTCCTTGGGATTCTTGACTCCTACATCGGGGGTGGACTGACTTGGTCGTGTAGTAGGAACAAGGGCCGGACGTTCTTCTTTTTGGACCGGGCGTACATCTTCCTTCCTAGCTGGTGGAGCAGCAAACACTGGCACGGCTTGCCTAATAGACACGGAGGGGGCAAGCCGCACTGCTGCGGCCGGCATTACTGAAGTGCAGATCCCACCAGGTGGTGGACGAGGTGGAGCAGAGTACACAGGAACGGCATTTCTTATCGTCACAGGCGGTGCAATGCCCCTGCAAGATGCCCTAAATGGGCTGATTGGTACATAAGGAGACGCTGCTGCTGCAGGGAACTTCTGAGGTCGGTTCCCATGGCATTCCAAAGATGGAGTATATCGTGGCGGCACAAGATTGTCCTTTGCTGGTGATGACGGTCTGCTACGAGGAAACATCGTCTTTGGGCATATCAAAGGCAGGATCTTTGATGTGCTTGCTGGTTGTGGCTGTGGGCTGGTTGGTCTAGCGTTTTGAGTAGTGAACTTCTTTGGAAATGGTATTGAGCCACGAGGAGAGTTGCTTAATGCTATCTTCTCCTTCAAACGATAATTTAGTAAGGCTCGTGCTACGGTTATCTGTTCAAGCTCATCATTGTTCTCTGCTTCAGGCGAGCTTGCTGATTCCTTTGCCACTGTCAGAAAAAAACGTGTCACCGCACAAAATCATTTCTAGCCCCCCCATGACATTATATCAAGAAGCATTGACCAGTTCTAGCTTTGCATATCTTTGGCTGATATGAAATAATATAAACCTATGCTGTCACTGACCCAATTGTTTTAGTTTTCTTTGATTTTTCATTATCTATCATAAAGAGTTCAGATTGGTGAAGAGGGAGTACGAAGGGGACAGTGAAGATAAATTTCCTAGCCTTTTCTCCTAGAGGAGAGACCACTCCTCAAATTCTCTTGTGGGTTGATTTTGATCAAAAAGACACAAACTCACATTGTTTTAGAGATGACCACGCTGCCATAGCAGCATTCTTTTCTGCTTGTTTCTTATTCTTGGCAGGCTCGCCAGTGAAAATGATCCCGGCTAATTCTACAGTCCCTGTGAAAACAGGTTGGTGACCAAGCCCTGCTCTGTAAGTTGTATATTGAGGCAATGGAGCTCCAACTCTCTGTGAGATCTCCTGCAAGAGGTTCTTGTATATTCCTGTCTCATCCTGAAACCAGTGGAGCAAGATTAGAAAAGAACAGGAAAAGCTAAACCAAATGATAAACGTTTTCAGGCATGTGCAGAAGGCATTGTGGCATGACACCAAAAATTATGCGGGCCAACTAATTGTTTCAATAACAAATATTGCATGATTCAATTTTCCCTCCAAAATCAAGTTTTAATTCTCGAGAATACAACAGAGATGCAGGCAGACACGCAACATAAGCAATCAATATGCAAAGAACCAAGCTTTCCTATGGTATCAAAAGGAATTACAAGCGCTATACAGCAGGTCTGCAATTATCCCCAATTTCAACATAAACCCGATACACCACATTTATAGACAATTCAATGCAGTTAATGTCATCAGGATCACTATAACAAACAACAAATGACATGGCTGACAAAGCGAAAATACTTTAACAACAAAAGCAAACGGCTAAACTGGAAACTTTATTACAGTGAAATTGTTACTGACACCAGAAAAGTTCTCACATGATAAGTAGAATAAAGAACACTATGTAACAAATCTAAATTTAACAGACGAAAAACCTAGTCTAGTGAGAAAGACCATGGTAAGAAAAGAGAAGGTTCAATCAACATTGCCGAACACAAGACGCTCCTGCTCTAACCAAGCATTAACTGGCCACTCCAATTAAACTACTATAACTTTCTATCATCCTCACATCGAGCTGATTTTTCTGTGAAGACCACCCCCCCCATAGTGTCGTCACCCCAGTAAAGTTCAACCACCCAGCTAAGCTTGGATCTGAGTGGTTCCTTTACACCTAGGGAAACCGTAATCTCCTACTGGGCATGATGGTTGATGCATAATGACTAGCGACTATGACACCCCTTGACTGGAGGGACTCCAAAAAAGGCTTTCCTTCCATCCCTTGGATGGCTAAGAAAGATCATCAAAAGGTGTTTTTTAACAGTATCTCCACACACTTGTCAAGCACAACTACATGAAAATACATCGTATTTTCATGACATTTCAAATGTGAAAAGTCAATTATATATAGATTAGAAGAGAAATGGATACACAAAAACTACATCTACATTTTACTAGCATGATAATTGTAGTTAAAAAGTGTCTAGGAGCACCTATTAACACTTTTTCATCTCATAGAAAGGGCATAGAATTGCTGTTAATATGAAGGCATAAATTTTCTTTTAATCCATATAACAGTCAAAGTTCATAATCATCCAATAAAGCATTTTACAGCTTCAGTGTGAAGAAAATCTTTAATTGCTTTGGAAGTTATAGTCCATTGCCACTAATAAAATAAAATATAAAAAAAAAAAACTTGAGCGACGGAGTTTAATAGTTGTCAAAAGCAAAGATGTGAACCTTGATAGACAAATTAACATATTGCATCAAAAAGTCAATTATAATTTTGTTGATTAATTACAGCAGAGCAAAAATAGAATATCACCTAAATTGTCTTGCATAAAATTTCAAATCGTTGCCAATTTCATAACCATGAAGTAAGCATAAACCATGATCAAGAATCTTGTCAAGGAGAGGCAAGGTGAACATAGCAGATCATAAAAGCGAATAATGTAGTGAACTTACATGATTAATAACCATGGACACTGATACAATGTGCAATCACGCAAATACAAAAAAAAAAATGAATGATCCAATGCAATCGAAGATACTAAAGCAACAATACAAAGGTTGCCTATAATTGCTAAAGGGAAGTCATCTTCTGACGTCCACCAGCACTAAAACACAAATGAGGCCTTTGCTGAAGACAGTATTATGATCTTAAAGGGGATTGCAGCATAGAGCAAGCAAGAGCTTATAACATCTTTGATTCTGTTTTTAGTAAACCTTCAATCAGCACTTTTGATTTGGAAATCCTGAGAAGGGAGACTGTCGCAGCTTTAATTGCACAAACTGGAGACACCGTGGCTGAAAAGCATGAACCAGAAAACCGAGGCTATTTGGGTACTGTAAAGTTCCCCTGCCTATGGCAAAAGATCACTTGGAATGATTCCATAAAAAAAGAACCGCATTAAAAATTAGTTTCCATTCATTCACTCACTGTCACAACACCCGAGAGCTCTCAATCATGGGAAGCAACAGTATCTTAGCATCCCGTGAAGACCCTACTAATTTCAGATAGAAGTGAAGACACAAGCTTCTGTACGTTCGAGGTTAACGCTACAAGGTATGTCACGCATAAAAGAAGGGCCTACAGCCAGACATCCTTAATCACTTTCAGAAGCCTGCCGCTAACCAGTCGCTACATTTTATTTTTTTCCGAAATCACCCAAAATGAACCGAGAATTCCAAAACTCTCGCGCATTCTCTGGATTTCAACTCTTATTTGACCTACGCACGCCTGAAATTGAAGCTAGCGTATGCAGCGGCTAAAATCGCACGCAATCAACAGGGGACGAACGTTAGCAACAGCAATCCACAGCAATCAGAAAGGACAAAAAGATGAGCTGATCGGCTGCTGGCCTCAACAGCGAGTTGAGAGCAACCAGCTGGAAAACGCAATGGCAAATGAGCCACCGCACCGAGGAAAAAAAAAGTGCACGGAAATGCGCAACAGTTAACACCAATCACGAAACGGGATCCCTAAAATCTCTGATCAAGGCGACGAAGTCGAGAAACAGAAACTCAAGCTCCGGCTTTTTCACAAGAGAAAAGAAGAAGGAAGAAGGAGGAGGAGGAGCTGACCAGGATTCGAGCGGCGAGAGAGTGAGAAGGGCCGCGAGAGGCGAGGGAGTGGAGGGCGACCTCGGCGGCGGAGTGCTCGGCCTGGCGGAGGGTGGAGCAGTAGCTGGGGCTCTCGAAGACCTCGCCGTTGAAATTAACAGTCGCCTTGAAGCGAGGGGCGTGGTCGGGGCCTTCCCGGATGCAGGTGTAAGAAGGCAGGTTGAAGCAGCTCCTCTGCGCCAGCTCCTGCAGCTGGTTCTTATACATTTCGCCCGCCCCCCACCACCACAACCACCACCGGCTCCTTCTTCCCCCCACTTCCTCTCTCTCTCTCTGTCTCTGTCTCTCTCTGCGTAGCTCCTCGCCGACGGAGCGCGAGACTACAGCCTCGGCGGCTGCTGCATGCTTAGCTAAGGGGAGGCGAAGGCGAGGGCGAGGACGAGGCCGGATCGGGGGCGGCGGCGGGGGGGGAGGGCGGCGGGGGTGGCCGGAGGAGGGTGGCCGGAGAGGAGGGGGATCGCCGTGGTTAGGGCTGGGGAGGGTAGAGAGAGAAAGTGGGGTTTGGTAGTGTGGGGGTGGTATTAAAGAGGGGGAAGAGTAAATTGTGTTGCTTTTTGGGTGGGGGAGTCAACTGAACGTTAAGGCCTCTCTCTCTCTCTCTCTCTTTTTTTTTTTTTTTTTTTTTGGCTGCATGGACGTGATCTTTCTCTAGATTTCCCCCTCCCCACTTTTTCTAATTTTTCTCTCCTCTCTTTTTCCTTTATTTTTTTCTTCATTTAATACTCCCGATTTTATTATTATAATTTGTTTTATTTTTTCTGTGAGCAAACCCTGTCGTTCCTTTAATGCTGGGGTTGCATATCCGGATCTATGAATTTTAGCTAAATATGTAACGTTGTCTCTGAACTTTATCCCAACGTGTAATATTATCTTTGAATTTTTTGGTACATTTGAATTAATTGAAGAACAATATTAAAATTATGGACCACATTATACATTGGGTTACAATCCACGTGTCATTTGCGTGATTTTCCTCTTAAATTATCACAGCTAATTAATTATCAATGGCTCCTTAATTGGCCCCGAGTCATTTACACGGGAGATTCATAAACCTGAGGTGGCTTTGGTCAACCTGATCGAATTAATTAAAAATAAAAAACAAAAATTAGTGTTCTTCAAAGTTTAGAAAAATCGAACCGGACCCAAATTTGCCCAATTTTTCAACGTTAATAAGTGAAGTATTCCTACGTCCGAGTATAAAAATCAACGGGGTCGGTATACGAAAAGGAGAGAATGAGCTCCAGTACATTACTATTTTAATTGCGCATTGGTGGGTTTTTTTATTATTTTCTAAACCAATTAAAATCGTCCTAAATTATATAAATAAGCACACATACATGGATATGTATGATGTATTGGTATTTAACTAAGGGATTCTCGAGCACCGATTAAAAAAATTAGTACGTTTCAACAGAGTAATTTGATCGATTAAAAGTATATTCAATTTCCTTTTCAAGTGCAAAATGATATGAGTGAGTTAAATTTATATGCGTGATCATATGTTTTAATTCGTTTTCTTTTAACCTTATTTTTCGATAGCAATATAAAATTGAGTAAAAATAACAAATGTCGAATTTAAAAAAAAGTATTGACATGATACTTAATTATTTATCCTCTGTGCATTTTGCGTGTATTTTAGTTATATCCTTTGGCTCTGGTGTAATTGCTAGTACAACCATAGAAAGAAAGTCAAATTCACCATGCCAACCTAACGATAAGGACTTCGATCATCATTCTCATTAATTCATCACCTAACTCTCGGGCTATATTGTAACAGTTCAACAGGCCGCATTGTCCAAATCAAGCTAAGGATTAAAGAACTTACACATAGTATATATCATCATTATAGCGATAGATCTAAATCGCTTTAATTACAAATTTAACAATTCATGTGGAAAAATCACGAATAAACCGGACTACTGTTCATGAGAAAGGCATTTTCAAAGTACCTCAAATGAACCGACCTCCCTAAGGTCGAACCAACCAGGACTTGACACTAAAATCAGAAAAAAAAGAAGAAAAACATTACCGCGAGTTTAATTTTCCCATAGAGATAGCTACATGGGGATTAGGTCACGACTCAATAGAACAAGTCAAATGCTTCGAGAGGATAGATATAACTTATTCTCAAACTTCTGTTATGGTCATATTTAAGATGTTGATTTTATCCGATGATATCTATAACAATCAATCGCATAGAAAATTACGCACTATATTACGTAATATTAAACTTATATAATTTATTTTATGTATTTATATAGATGTATATGTATATATGTGGACACGCCGATTTAGAATGAAAATTAATTTGATATTAAGATGTGGACTTGGGGGACTTGGGGGGTAATGCGGATGTGGTGGCCTCCACGCGCACTCTTTTTCCATCCCACCTAATGATAATACCCCAACTCAAAGCACCGCGGATTCTCCACCACGGAGATGTGAAATTACGTAAACAGCCCCATGGGACATTGGCCTTCGCTGGGGGTAAACAGGCTCATTTTTTCCAAGGGCTTAGTCGTCAATTGCAGCGGACTTTAATGCCGGGGACAAGGTAAGTGGGAAACAAAGCTTTTTTCCTTTTAGAAATCTCCGAAATTGGTGAAAGCTTTGACCGGTTGAAAAATTTGACAGAAATTCCCCCACCCAAAAAGTCATCTGTATGTCTGGACGCCTCGCATTTCCGATCTTCCTTTTTTGATTTTTTTTCTCTTTCTTTTCTTTCAAAATTGAAGTAATTGAAATGGAAATTTTTGTTGTAAGATCGTAAGCCTTGAATCGTGAATGACTTTAAACTGTTTTGAAATCTCGACATTCATTTGACATTAAACACTTAAAAGGTACTTCCTCATTTTAGAAAAAGATAAAGATACGGGGGAAATTAGGAGTTAAAGCGTGCTCCAACAATATATTCATTGGACATACAAGACAGCCCTCGATGAAGTTTTAGGGCTCTTGCTCTAGGGTGAGGAACCTAAAAACTCAAAGGATCCATGGAGCACCCGGGTTTCTAGGATCGAATTTTTTTAAATTATAAAAAAAAGAGAGTTGGGATCTTCTATAGGAGTCCTAAATGCATGATACAAATAATCATTGAACTTTGATCCAATGTGTGATGTCGTCCATGAACTTTAATCAGTTCAATGTGGCCATAAAACTTTGATATAATATGTAATGTATTTCCTAAATGTGCAATGTGACCCTTGAAGTTCAAAACATTTTCATATAATTCATGAATTATATTAAATATTTACTAATAGTTCATATTGAACAAATTAAAAATCTAAGAACGATATTGCACATTGGCTCAAAAATTATTGACAACGTTACATATTAAACCAAAAATTTTGGGACAATTTATGCTGCTATTTCTATTTTGTTTTTCGATAAAAAGAAGAGGGGTCATAAAAGAAGTTGATGTTCATTCGATTCAATGCGTATTAAATGGTTTGGAACCCCTCATGAAAGCGAGCCCACTCGGCGCGGCCAGAGGAGTAATTGAGCTCGTCTGTCCATTAGAAGATGGGGAAAATATTCTTTAAACAAAAGGAAATGCGAGCGCCCCCCCAAAAAAAACACAGAAACCAACCATGGTGTTTTCTTATCAAACGACTAGCATTTAATTTACATCGGACCATCAAATAGAAACGATATTAGCCCTGCTACACGCTTGAGATTTTACATTCGAACATTTTGACAATTGCTGCATTCGCTGCAAAATTAGTTCTCAAGGCTAGGAGCGAATGACTACCGAAAATATTAAAATAATAAAATAAAAGGGTAACTCCCAAACTTCGTTTAGTGGGCAAGCACGGGAAGGTTGAATACCGCCCATCCCTACATATGACCCCTTCTGACTATACGTTGCAGAATAGTTTTCGAATGATCATCTGGTATTGCAATAAAAATAAATTAGTAATCAGCACCCGTAAAATTGGGAGCTTGATCATAAGCTGTTAGATCATATCGAGGAGCAGATCGTAGATGTCGAAGTATTAGGTGTGGAAAACTCACACAAGTAGCAATTCAAGAGCTCTAGGAGCTCCAAAGGACAACGTGAGTATCGGTATCAACCGCTGTAGAACCAAAACGTTCACTGCTTTAGAAACGAACCTTACAAAAATTGGGATAACTTTTGGACACTATCGACCTATTTCCCTGGACATTATTTTCTACGTCCAAAAGAAGAAGAGGAAAGGAAAAAGGGTACAAAGAAGTATCGCTCCCCCGAGGGGAAAAAATTGTGGGATCTCGTTAAATTACGTAAAAACTAAGAGAAAAAAATATGGAAAAAAAGAAAACAAATAAAACCTCTACAGCCAGTGTTATATATAAGGCAATACATCACCACGAGAAAGGGCTTGCTCCCAGCAAAAAGATCTCGTTCTCCACATCTTTCACCCATTGACATACACGATTGCAAGTCTTTATTGCGGAGGCCTAACAATTTAAACATCAATCAAATTCAATGGGAACATACCTATGTGAAAAGGAGCAAATATATGCAACTAAGCATGTTCACATGAATGCGCATGCATCACACACACACACACACACACACACAGTCTATGAGATGATTCACTAACATCTTATTTTGTTGAGAAAGTCCATATAAGTTCCAGAAAGGAGATCACTGCTGATTTGACCAAAATAATGACCCTAAAGTCTGGTGAATAAGAGGCAGGAATCCCTAAACATCTGATAAAAGAAATATTATGACAGCAAAACCAAACCTTGTCCGCAAGTGGATCAAATGCTGCATAAAGTTCAAAATCCTGTGTGACCCAGCAGAGCAATACTGCAAGGAAAAAGGATGTAGACATATTCACCACGAAAGCATTCTAATAGAAGCTTGTATCAAGCATAATATCTAAAGGATACATTTAAATATAGTCCTTTGAATCACTGAAGTCAGCTGCTTTAACAATTTCATGACCATTTACTGTAAGCATCTGTTGACCCCTACGTATCGATAGATGAAGGACTAGCAATACAAGGTTCCTTACCGTAGTGTTCATCTCTTCTGAACTGAGTTTTGTGGGCTCCAATTCCTTTATCATGCATTGAAGCATACATTTTCTGGTAAGCCCTATATAACCTGAAAAAAAGCATACTCCTTAATTCCAATAATGAGAATATGAAGAGCACTTAAAAGGGAAAAAAGTATCTAAAAAGTTGTTTCATGAATCCCGATTTCACCTCTTCTGTTGTCGGAGAGTGTTGAATGGTGGTGAAAATTCCGAAGCTACATATTGGTCCAAGTATATGCTGCGATATATGAAATGCCAAAGCCCAGCAGGACCACCAATGCCTGCATAAGCCTCCTTCAAACTTTCTTGAGAATCTGTCATTGGCCTACTTTGACCTAACCGGGGAAGTAAAGATCCAGATCGCGGCAATGGATCAATGGGCAAGTCTTCAACCCGCATCCCACCATCTAGCATGGATCTCTGGACTTCGCTAAGAACATTTGATTTCAACAGAACCGTCTCTATCCGCATCCTACAAAAGTCAAGTAAATTTTTAACAAGGACCACATTCGGAAGCTACTCCAGGGTAAGGTAAGTACACATTATATATTGAGCAGAAACAAAAACCCATACATGATGATGTTACTTGTTCTAAGCCACAAGCCACTAGCATCAAGCATATGATCAATCTAACTAAAGATGATGGGACGATGCTTCAAGTTCAAATTTATGAAAAAATGTAGTACCGGCAATCTTTCAGGTGGTAAAAGGCATCTGAGCTAGTTGTCAGCAACATCAAGTATGTCTCGACCTGCCAAAGAGAAAAATTATAGTCATGCCACAACTTGTGCAATTTACTGGCGCCCAGATTATCAAAGGGGCAAGGACAAGAACCAAGCAGCACTCACATCAAGATAATGGACATAAGCATACAAGAATGCCATAGGATTATATCTTGGCAAGCAAATTGGTGAGAAATTTTCAGATGTCCTGCAAACAGAATAGAACTAAATGTCAGGGAATGACCTCCATAATATCCACGGAACAGATCAAAACAAGAAAAAAGGGACAGACTGCAGGAAGTTGATGAAAAGTTCACTTGTACATATCAGCTCCTCCCCGTGATGGAAGGATTGGAACATAGTCATGTAGTGCTACGGCTCAGGATGAAGATGCTACTCGAAATCATTAGATCAAGAATGACATAAGGGATTCTAAGACTATCTCAATCGTATCTAAATAGGGAGCAAGCTTTCAAAAAAAATAAAAAAAAATTGCAAAACAGCCATCCAACTGGACAAGACAGATACAGCAAGGTCAAAACAGTTTAATTATATCACTTATGTTTACCTTGAATTGAAAGACTGATCACAACTCCCCTAGCCATTAAGGAGTCACTAGCTTAACAGGCTCGATTCACTATAAGAATTAAAAATACACCCTTGTGCACAAGCATGCGTGATAGGTATATGCTGTACAAATCTTCCTCAAAAAGCAGGTTTGAAGTACATCATTTAGAGTCTAGCAACAATCAAAGGAGCCACCAATAAACACCCTAATCAAAGCCTTATATAATGGGAGCAGTAAAAGACCAAGAATAAAGATGCCTGGTTTTCATGGATCGCAGGCCTTGCAAAAAACCAGCTCTACTTGCCTGAATGATTCTGATGACATAACAAAATTTGCCAGTAACAACATGTCATCAGGATGAAGGGATGCCTTTTGTGCACCAACAAGACTGACAACCTGCAAATGACCTCCAATCAGCTTCGTGTATTTGTCTATCTATTTATCGACCAACAATTTGACTATGAGCAAGCCGATCTGTTAAGCATGACCAGAGGATTCACCGAAGGACAAGGACTCCACCTTGTGCTTACACATCAATATAGCAAACAGGACTCCTGAATCAGCAACATCTTGCAGTACAGCCCCTGCAGCTTGTCTAGTTGCATAAGCAAGTGGAAGGCAAGTGTATGCATGTAGAAATGTAGCAGGATTCCTAGAAAAAATGTTGAAAATTGTCAAATTCTGTAACAATATCCAGCATATGACATTTGACAGCTTATTAGATATTGAAGATGGCGTAGAATAAACTAAAGCTAAACATGTCCGAAAGTAGGTTAATCTTGACAAAAGACATTACTCCATCTGGCATTGGGAATTCTTCCTTTGCGAGTAAAATTCTTTCTTTAACATGCAAAATCCGTTTCCTCTTCTCTTTGGATGATTTACATTAACCATTAGACTAAATTGCTTTTCATTTAGCAAACGTGATAATTTAATGAAATCAATATCAGAAACCGCCATGGACAGCTAATACGGAAAGCATGCAAGTTTGTAAAGAATACAAGAAAATTGAGAAGGGTGAAGAAAAACAAACCAACTGAAAGAATGGATGAGGGAAGAGAAGACGACATCTGTTCCTCCCAGCAAAGGTGTCATATCAAACTTTGGATTCTTCTCAAAGCATCTATTAACTGACTTGGTTAATATCAGTATCATCTGCATAAAATTACAATCATCTAAACAATGAGTACAAAACCTTCATGAAGATATTGACGCTCAGTACTGAATTCTAACACCAAATCCAAGGAGAGTATTAAGGAATGGAGAAAACACAGGTTCAGAATACCAGAAATGTTAACAAGGGAGAGGAGTCGACTTTACTACCTGACCATAGATAAGTTCCAACTGTCCTCTTAATGAATCATAAGGCTCTTCAGTGCAGCTGATGCAGACCAAGTAAATCGGTCCTTTAACAAGAAAAACTACCTGAAATATGGAGGAAGCTAGCTTTAACTAACCAGAGAGTGACTCTTTAAGATATTGCCAGCAAAGTATCCATAATTTCATTTATAAAAAATCCCATGTGGTGTACAAGTTCATGACCCTACAAACAGGACCACTAGAGAACACTACAAGGCGACTATTTTTGTAGCATCATCGAAAGAGAACTCAACTTAAAATATTATTAGTACATTAAAAAAAAGTCTTCTATTTAGGTTATATTCGCCTTTTCTTCTTCTTTGTCCCTTTTTGGGTTGTAGCATCATCGAAATTAAGAAAACTCTGACTTAAAATATTATTAGTACATTAAAGAGAAGTTTTCTATTTGGGCTTTATTTTCCTATTCTTCTTCTTTGTCCCTTTTTTGGGTGGGTGTAGAAAAGGGAGTGTATTTACCTCCACCACATAAGATACAGCACAAAGCACTTTTCAATAAGCACAAGCAGCACAAAGTTCAGTAATCACATTCACACAGACAGTAAACTGCTAATATAAGCAGACACCATGATATCTCCATAGAAGCTCTTCCATGTTTCTTCTAAGAAAAAAGGTATGATGACACTATCCAAGGTGAGATACAGAAGTCCTAGTCGAGTCCATTATTTGATGGCTGGGGAAATTTTACATAAGAAAGAGAAGACTATTAACGAATAAGCACCATTAAATCACCTGGTGTTTTCCTGCTCTGACCAATTTGACACGGTCTCCGCTGAAAAGACATTCATGAAGAGATATACTCAATATCCTCTACAGTGTCACACAACAACGAAGCAAAAAAACACCGGTATTGAATTAATAAACATGTTCGGTTGATAGCTGACCCATTTTCGACAAAAGAAATGATGGCTTGTAACGTTGCAGAAAACCCAGCAAGCTTGTGTTCGTCTCCATATCTGGAAAAAATTGCGAGAAAAGTTTATATTCTTCTTCTTTTGGTGAACAAAGAATGACCAACCATCAGAGAGCCAAAAGTGAAACCTGGAATATATTGGTTTGCCAGAGTGACTCAAAATGAAAAAATGCTTCTTCCTTTTCCTCCACGAAATTGAAGCATCATCCTGCATTTCATTCATGAATCAATCAGGGTGTTTGACAGCAGGCAAGTTACCAATTAATAAAGCAATCAAACTATTCAAATAGAAAATGGCAACTTTAATGTCATTTTTTCTTTTTGACAGATAAATTCAACTTCCCTGTTTTTATCCAAGTAGCATGACAGATAAATCCCTTTAATGCCCTTATTGCTCTCTTCCTTATTATTAGCCATGAATAAGACCTCTCTTGATCATTACCCTCTTTTTGGTAGTCCAATATTCACACATTAAAATGTGAACAGTCATCACTTCAAAATAACTTTACTATTTAGAAACTATGGAATTGATTTTTTCAGATTGACTTATGATTGCCAAGTAAATTTTACTGGTAGTCACTGATTATAATAGATTTTGCAATCCAAAAATTAAATTTCATTACCAATTCACTAATCTTCCATTTTTCTTGTAACTGATACATTTTGACCAAAATCAGGCCATTTCCGGCGAAATGCTAACGTCTTAGCCATGTAGCAATGCCCAGGTGGCCATGTGGGGACAATGGTAGTGTCCAGAAAATTGCCCAGGTGCCCACCATGTTAGCATTTTTGGTCAAAAAACTGGCCAAATCCTGGTCAAAGTGCACTAAATTCTGTTTTCATGAAATTGCACATAAGAGAGAAAACTCATCCCATATTAATTACTGTCTTCCAAGTAAGAAACCAAACAAGAATTAATTCCATTATAAATCAGAATGAATTGCCTTACTCGAGCTCTCCAAGAAATAAAAACTTAATGCATTGAGTGATCTGTACAATGATCTTATTGAAGAATCCACTAAATTTCAGTAACCATCAATATAGTTTACCCTTTGATTTACTGTTCATCTTGTAAAATCGATTATCAAAACTTTGGGATAAAAGTAAAAGCCCCCCACACAACCCCTCTTCATTGTGCAATATCTCGTAAGGAATGCCACATGTCCATGCCCAAACTTCACCTTTTTATTGCCAAAACATTTTCGATAATCAGCATACATTATGCTGGTTAATATTAGGAAAGAGCATGAGGCTGAATTACTGCATATTTGGGCATCTTTTTTCTTCTAAAGCTGAATTATGGGGCTGCAGGTATGTTAAACAAAAGAGAAACTAAACTTTTCTCTTATCCACCTCCATTTTCTTTGGTCTCGATATACAACATTGGCCCATCTAAAATTTTGACCAGTAAAGCAACTTGTTAAGTAAGCACACAAGAGTAACTGCATCAGCATAGAAGCATAATTGAAGTGAGGCCCGTTCTGAGAACATGGAACAGGATGTCTACTCGCAGCACTCAAAGTTGTCCAAATTAATAATGTTGTTTATTTTGTCAATGCCTTATCACAAACAATTTTTTTCTTAACCGAGACTAGTGAAAGCCAATCAATATAACTATCTACACCTCCCAAACCAAAGCATCAATCGAACTATAACCACTACCGGTAGTTTACAGGTTCTAGATCAATGCCATATCTCGAAATCCTAATGAGCAATTTTACTGCCATAACGGAGAATGTTTAAGAGCTACTAACAGGATCTTTGATCTCGTGAATCCCTCAAATTCAGCAATGCAGGCGTTAAATGGAAAGAGAATGAGAAATGAAGCAACGAAAGCACGCACTAATGCAATTTCCACTGCCAGCGAAAGTCTAAAGTTTCCACACTTACAATACCTCATCAACGTGCCGTTTTCCAGGCATCCAAGCGGCCTGCGAATCCGAGACCGCGTCACTCCTCAATTCCTCGATCTCATCCTCCTCTTCCTCAATCCCACTCCCGCCGCTGCTGCTCCCTCTCTCCCCCGCGTAACCGCTGCTGCTCGGGCTCGCCTGCGCCTCCACTTCCCCCTCCGAATTGCTCCTCCACATGACCCTCGCCTCTCCGATCTCCTCAATCTCCGTCTCCCCCGCTCTAGCGCGCGCCGCACCACCGACCTCCGCAGCGATCCCCTCCCCGTCGCCGGAACCCTCAGCAGCCGCAGCCGCGGCGTCGCCATCGTTCGCCGAGCCATTGGCGAGGTCGCCCACACGGAGCTGAGAGAACCCGTCCTCGATCGGCTTCGAACCGAGGACCGGCCCCGAATCCGTGCCGGAGTAAGCGGAATCGTCGCCGTCGGAGGAGGACATTTGAGGGGGGGGGGGAAGTAGAGTGGTGAGCTCGCCCTCCTTGCCTCTCGCTTCAGGAGATATTTCGAGGAATATCCGTACCCTGGCCTCCGATTTCGATTCCTGATGTAATCGATCGCAAGGAGGGAGATAGGCGGTAGGGTTTCGAGGTCATTTGACGGGGATTGTGGCCTTGTGGGGGTTCTCCTCTCCTCCCCCTCCTACCAGTCCTCCCTTTTTTGGCTCCGTGTCCTCTGCAACTGAAACCTGGCAGCGCGAAGCGACGACCAGTTGGTGGGGAGAGAGGACCGGATAATCGGGTTCGGGTTCGGGTTCGGTCCCCTGGGTTCGGGTGGCGCCGAAGAGCCCAAACGGAGCGGTCCAAAATAGATCGGACCGGGGATTCTGGGCCCAACCGGTTGGCTAATGCTTTTTCCTCTATTTTGGAGTCATGTGAGAGGACGTTCTGATATTTATAAGGCATTGATTGTGGTTTTCTTAATTGGGTCCCTAATATCATCACGCGGTGGGCCCGGAGCTAAAAAAGAAGAAGCAGCGTCCCTTTATTTTCGACCGGAACGTCACGCATCACATCATTAGGTCAAAACATGGCTCGTGACTGTCTTATGGTAACTCGCAACTTGGGTGTAAAGTAGGGTTGAAATTAAGAAATTGCCGACAAAACCAAAGGGAGCGAAACAAGGACCACTACCAAGGATAAATGGACAACGAGATGTAACAAAGTAATTGTGCATGGTGGGGATAATTAATTTAAGGGTGGGTCAATTTCCACCTTATGATCTAGAACCATATTGGGTAAGGTTGATTTCTCATTTGTGGAAATGGACCAACTAGATTGAGCCAGTTCTAAGGTTAGTCCATGAAGTGGTGATTCTTTTTATTTTTTCCTCCCTCTTCTATTCCCCGAGTGAGAAATTCCCAATGTTAAAAGAAAGCTAAGAGCATTATTTTCAATTTATTTGTCAAGTAAATATTTACATGATCGAGGGTGCAGCGCTAATTGACAATGGATTCCGTTGAATTTTGTAGTCTTTACTCCATTACATGGCATCATTCACATCAATTTGTCTTAAATAATAAAATAATGTATATACCCATAACTAGCTAGTTCTCGATTGGAGGGGACCGATGCATGGCTTTCGTCTTGTGTTGTAAGTGCCAAATTAAGGACACTTTTGATGAAATGAAATGAAGAGATCGATATACCGGCGATGTCAATCTCTCTTGTGGGCAAAATTAGACATTATCTTTCGTGATAATGCTAAGGTAGATCATTGAAGTGGAAAGTAATAGCGAAAACGAACCGAGTCACCATCATCAACAGTCGTATATTAATAAGTCATCAAGCGTTAAGATTAAAGTTGCCTAGATGTAGCCCGAACTCCTATGGGTTGAGTTCGAGCCAGGAAGCAAAAGACCAAAAGGTCGAGTCGCGCAGAGGCTGAGCTAAGCCCAAACGAGCTTGCATGTCGAGCTTCCTTCATGGGCGAGCACCACCGTAACACCTGCCCGCTCGGTGAGCCCCAACCTAGTCATATCAGACCCCACATCCAGTCCCTCCTCGTCAAGTGGCCTCGAGAATTCCAAGCCTTTTACCTTCATCCATGGATCTTTTTCTCGCCAGTGTGCACAGTACAGAAAATGTCGTCCAACTTTGATGATGGAGTCACGACAAACACAGTAACTCGTCCATCATCGATTGCTAACTGTCCCCATAGCCGAGACTAAAGATAGTACTCTGTTCATCATTGCTAGCTACTCCTTCCTTAACCTCAGCCTTTTTGTGGTCGTTTCGGTTCAATTTTTGGGTTACAAACTCGGGATGACTAGATACATTGTACATGTACATTAGACAAAACCGGCAACATAATCAAAACCCCGATACCGGGTGTCCAATTTCTTTTCCTCATCCCGCGGCCGACTCTTGAGATTCACGCAACACCTTCCGTAATCAGAGGCCGAAGCGAAGATGAATATATTCTCTCCCGCTTTTATTTTATATTAATATATTTCCAGTCGTATGGAGCATCCGCATCAAGCGACGCACCACTGGCAACGACCAATGATGGGACGCTGAAGAACCGGCCGGGACGACGGGACGAGCGTACCTTGGCGATTCTCTATCGGTACCCAAAATCTGTCCGAACTGTCAAAGAAATTCGCGGGATCGCGCGCGTGGGCGCGTGACGACGCCCCGGCTCGCGGCCTCTCCTTTTCTTTCCCCCTACGAAACTACGTCAGACGAAGTACATGCTGCTACTGCTCTGCGTAATAAAATCCTCCGGGCGCGACAAGAAGCCGCAAAACGACACCCCAGGGCTCCGCAAAACGACGAATGAAAGCGAGATCGCATATAATTGCGGTCAGCCAACCCGCATACCGCCCCCGATCCGACGGTCCTCCTTTCTCCTCCGGTCTCGGCTGTTGCTGCAGGTGCTGCTCTCAGTGTGCTCCGTAATTGTGGCTTTTCCCTTGGAAGGGAAGGGTAGGCTCCTGCTTTTTTCCTTCCTTCCGCCACCGTCCGGTCATTTTCCCCTAAAAGCGAGTCGGGTTAATGACCATGTTGCCCCTCCTCTTCGCGGCACGAAAATCTTCCACCCCCGAAGGTCGGTCAAACGTCAAACGATGGGAGTGCCCTCCCATCGTTTGACGAGCGGTACGTTTGGAGCGAAATTAGCGTTTCGAGCGATTTGTTCCGTTCGAATCTCCATCCGTCTCCGTACGTCCTTGAAAACGGATTCGAATGCCGTAAAACAAAAATCCGAAAACGGGTCCAACGGAGCCCCCCGATTAAAACTAAAAGGATTCGCAAAAGCCGTTGGATAAGAAACGTCGGTTCAGGATAATGATTTCGGTTAATTACTGGATCCGAGGAACATCAATCCGTTTACCAATGGATAAGAAAACCTCGATCGGAATCGATTTAGTTAATAGCGATAAAGACACTGAGGGGCAAACAACGTTTGCAGGACTCGAGCCTCTGCACAGTCGAGAGGTTTCGACGAAACCTCCGTAAAAGCTCCGTCCAAAAAGGGAGGGGGAAAAAAAGGGTTAAAATTGAAGGTCAATCGGAGATGCCACCGCTACGTGTACTTTAACACGCCAAAGCCATCGACTTCAAAGGGTGTCTCGATCAATCTTTGGTCTCCACCCCGGATGGGTTCCCACGTAGAAAGTTAAAAATGAAAGTTCGCGGTCGGTCAAGAATCGCTTGGTAAAAAAGAAGAACATTAATAGCATAGAAATTCCATTCCAATACCAAAAAAGAAAAAATTAAGAAAAAAGAAGAAGAAGAAGCCACCTCAAGAGTCGAGACCACAGAAAAACAAAAAAACAAAATTTGGGGTTAAAAGAAGGAAAACCCCCTCGAAGAAGTTATCAAGAAAGACCCAAAAAAGTAAAAAAGGAAAATGTGGCGCCATCCGATGATCAGAATTTCCTTCATATTACCTAAAACGAATATTCCGTAATAAAATTTCTCCTCCGCAGTTACTCAGAAAACAGCGAAAACTTGCAACTCGCGTCTGCCTCCTCCTCCGTATTCTCCATCAGTCCTCGAATCCCGTCTTCTCCCAAATCGCGTTTCGGACCCGGCTCAGATCCCTCCCCTTCAGGGTCCTCCCGACCCCTTCGTGCACAGACGACGCGATCCTCGTCCTCGCCATCTGCCTCGCCAGGAACTCGTGCGGCGGCACCCGGGCGCCGTCCTCCCCTCCCCCGCACGCGTCCTCGTCGTCGTCGGAGTAGCAGCTGTCGCCGAGGCTGTCCCGCCGGCGGTTCTCCCGGTACTCGCCCCTCAGGATCTTCGACCAGTCCGGGATGTTGACCGGCAGCGACGACGGCGCCGAGCCGCGCCGGTCGGCGGGTTCGGACCGTCTGGCCGCGGCAGTGGCGGCGGAGGACTTCCTGGAGGAGGCGGAGGCGCGGGAGGAAGAGGAGGAGGAATCGGAGGTGGTGGTCCAGGCGGGCCTACGGAGCTCCGGCGGCGAGCTGTAGATGACGTCGGACTCGTCGAGCTCGAATGCGGCGGAGTCGTGGGCGGCGGCGGCGGGGGCCGGCTCGTTGGAGAAGAAGCGGTAGTTGGCTCGGTTGGCGAAGTAGCTCTTGCTCGTGGCCATCGAACCAGTCTCGAGAGGCAGTACCCGCAGATCTCACTCTCTCTCTCTGCGTATCGATACGATTTTGGTTTTGGGTGAAAGAGAGAGAAGCGAGCCTGTGGTTTTTGGGTTTCAAAAAGGGAGGTGGGTTGTGCTTTAATAAAGGGTTGGGTTCGGGGAAGCTAGAGATAGAGAGAGAAAGAGAGTATGTGTGCGTGTGTGGATAAGGGTGGTTCCCCTCTCTCTCTCCCTTCCCCACGCGGAAATTACCGAATTCGCCCCCCCGCCGCGCTGGGGCCATGCGGTCGCGCCACGTCGGATCTCCAGAGACCCGCGATTTCATTGGGTCGGGGCCCACCCGAGACCCGGGAAAACGAAAGGGTGACCCGCAGTGCGCTGGCCGGGGGACCCGTTTGTCCCGCGTAATATTATTATATTACGTGGGCGTGATTGATCGCTTTCGATCAATAAGAGAAAAAAATTAATCTTTGCTAGATAAATCTGGGCAAACTTGTACCTAAGTTGTCCCCGACGTCATCGATTTAGCTGGCTACACTTGTAATAATTAACCAATGCACAAATCAGCGATGACGAACGTGATTTCGATAATAAAAAAGTTGATCATCACAGCATGCGGAATTCGTGGCTGATGAATATCAAATGTAGAATGTCTCCGCGATTATTATGGAGCCACAGGGCATAGCATTTTACATTTGAGATAACCTTGAATTGACATATATCACTCCGTTGATAAATATTTTATTTGATATACGAACCGGGCGATTTAGATATAGAGATTCGTGTTTCAAAATATTCATTACAATTACACTAGTGAGGAAAAAAAACAGGAATCCACGTTGCGATCCCCGATTTTCATCAATGGTCACGAAGTCAGACAAAGCTAGTGGAATCCTCGTGATAGGTCAATAATCTAAAACCTTGCTAAGAAGAAAGAAGAAAGAAGAAAAAAGATTCTTGAAGCTGTAGCCAATGGATCGTCGTTCTTTCTCAACGAAAGAGAGAAGATTTAATAATCAAAGCCCCGACTAAAATGAATTGTTCAAGAGCGGTTCATCAGAACGAGGAAGTTTCCATGGGAACTTGCTTGATTGGTGCACCGCATTCATCTACCCGATCACTCCGGCTCGAGCTCTGATGCTGATGCCCTTCATGAAGCCTTTCCATCCCTTTGAGGCGATGCCCTTGCGAACCTATTTATATAGATTTTCTTTTTCTTTTTGCGAATTCTCAATTAGTTAATTAATTGCGTTCATAACCATGTGCAATCTAATTCTTATTTTCTTTCTAGATAAAAAAGAATTTATAGTGTAGATGAACACAATCGACAAAGGATAAAAATGAGTAACGTTATGAGATTGGTTTGGTCGTTAAGGCGGTTTGACATCTTTTCTAGTTCGATATCATGAATGTCTTTAGATTGAGGAGCCATTCAAATAGGAGAAAATAGAGTTCATGGAAGATTTCAACAAAATCAACCAAAAATTGGGTAATTCCTAAAGTTCAACTCAATCAACTTTATCGGCAATCCAAATACAAATCTTCTCAAATCAGATTATGCAATCCAAATGGGAAAAAAAAAAAGGATGTTCCTCTTTCAAATTCTTATGAAGTGGTTCGACTTCTAAATCGGGCTTCAATAGAAAAACATAAACAAAAGTTTAATCACATTCATATAGGACTCGCTACTTACTAAAGAAGGACTAAACACTTCAATCCTCTTAGTTTTAAGATATCATGCCCATTGAATTGTGAGGACAATCATTGGAACTAGTGGGCCAATCTATTTTGACTGTTATCCCAATTTTTCAGTCTCTCTTAAAGATAAAACCATTCTAGGAGCATTAACTCTTCAGGTTAAAACACATAATTACAAAAAATTGATGGATCAATTCCTTTAGCACTTGTCTACAAAATCCACTACGGAGATATGCTCTCAACTTTCGGCAGCAAAGCTTTATAACATAGTCCAAAAGGACAACTGTTCTCCATAAAAAAAGATAATTCTAAAGCCAACACAGTTATTTCTAGGTCCATTAATTGGAACTAATAAGTGATTCTCCCGTATCAATGGGAATTAAAAACCACTGTTCCCAACAAAAATTTCAAAATAAAGATCTTGCAATTATCACCCCATACGCAAGAGGTTAAAGGCTAACATCCAATTTTCTAGAAAATCATTTGACCTTAAATCAACTCCTTCCTCTTTTAATTCAACCTCATCGCAGAGGTCGGTTGATCTCCATCCTAATATTCCTCCTATAATCACCCTTTAGAATAGTAGTAGCTCCTTTAATCTAGGATTTTTACTTAAACTAACAACCCAAAAGTTGTTCCTATTATTAGTGGTCTTGATAACAAATATGGATTTCTAGACTTGTTTATCAACGAGAACAGACCGATTAGAATCCACAAACATTAGATTATCCGAATTATTCACCAACTTATTCATCCTTGGTTAAAAATCAAAATACCAATCACGAACTTTTTATCTCAGGAAATTTGTTTGACTCAAACATAACATTTTTAAATTAAGAATTTATTCGAATCAAGTCCGACAAGTAAAACAAAAACATTACCTTTACATTGTATGAAAAATACAGCGAATCCAATACAATCCCTGATTTCAGGGGAGGAATCCACCAATCTAAAAATCGATTGGCCGAGGGCAATGGCAAACATCCACGACGAGAAAGAAAATTTGATTTTGAAGATTTAACTGCACCCAGCACGATTCACTGGGAAGCGAATCGTCGGTTTCTCAAAAGGGGTACCGGGCCCCTTTTTCACATGCCAAGTACGAAAAGAACAAAAGAAGCACGACCCCGCCCCCCTTCCTTCCTTCCTTCCTTTACCTCCCTTTTCTCCTGGCCCGTCCGTTCTCGCCACGCGTCGCGCTGCACTCCCAAAGAGGCGACGACCGAGCAGGTGGGGGAGACTCGTCTCGTTCGCTCGCGCCTGCCAACTCCACGGTCGATCCTGTCTCTCTAGTTCGTTTCCTTCAACCTGACTCCCCAATCCTGGACCAAATCCTGGAAAGCAGGACGAGACTCAGGCCGTGGTGGTCCCCATGTGTCCCAGACGCCCGACGATCGCGACACGTGCGCTGGCCCTCGTGTACGGACACCCACCCACCCACGCGTCGTCTCCCTGTCGTGGCCTTGATGGCACGTGAAGTGGGCCCCTCGCCCCGCTCGAGCCTTCCGCCAGCTGGACCGTTCCTAGGGGCCCCCACCCGGCTCCACCTGCGTCGCCCTCGACGGGATGACGCCATTTTCCCAGCGACGAGTTATCGGTTCGCGGTTTTTAAAAATTTCAACGAGCTGTAACTACACGCAAAGACACGAGGAAAACAACGCCTTGCAAGTAGCTCCGGGCTCTCTTCACCGTAGTCATTTCTTTTCTTTGACCATACACTACATGGAAGTGCGGTTTACGTTGGCTTTTGAGATCCTACAGATCTCGTGAATTAATAAAATTCGAACCTTTTTAGCCTATTCGAGTGGTCCTATCAAAGCAATTTGAACCCATGTGATAGAGATTTGAATAAATGACCACTCGTTGGCTTATTCGAAGAGAAAAGCCTTTTGACGTCTCAACTCATAATAAACACGATTTATTATATTATGAATCATTTAAATGGTGTCACAGCTACTGAGCTTACTTAATTACTAGATGTTTGGGGCCGACAAACTTATCATTACAGTCCTACCAGTTCCATAGAAGTCACGTCACTCTTATCGCAATAAAGAAAACTAGCACAATAAAATCGTTGCTAACACAGA
Organism: Corymbia calophylla; assembly: GCA_014182845.1. Taxonomy (NCBI): domain Eukaryota; kingdom Viridiplantae; phylum Streptophyta; class Magnoliopsida; order Myrtales; family Myrtaceae; genus Corymbia; species Corymbia calophylla. The sequence continues at coordinate 23,037,444 of CM024694.1, read as the reverse complement.
TTAAAATGCCGCTTAACATCTTCTCAATTCGAGATGAGATGACTATCTGACGAGCAAAGCGGTATTACCTAAATCCGGCGGCCCGTCCCTAGAATTCTTGTGAAAAAGTAAATGAAATCTTCGGAACAATAGATGCGTGATGATTAATATAATTGGTGATAATGTGCGAATTCGGGAATACATGAAAGTTTCGGGTGCATTACGCAAAGTGTTCAGATTCATCGAGGTGGGTTGTTGAACGTTGAAACGGGCGGGGAATAGGATATGGTTTCATGCTTTACACGTGAAAGCGATATAAATATTCTCTCTTCAATCGCGTTTCTCTTTTGGTCCCGGTCCCCGTCCCCGCTGTGTACTTTTCAAGAAAAGCGGGTCTATTCGGTTTGTCAAAAAAAATTAGGGGCAAATTTGAAAAAAAAGAAAAAGTAGTCGATTAAGATTCCACGATTATGCCAACATAAATGGACTAAGAGTGGGTTTATTCCTTGCATCAATGTCGACATTTCCAACTATTTATATCTCTTCTTTTTTTCCCTTTGACAAATAAACAATATAAATTATCTAATGTGACCGTGAACTTTTGTTTTGTTCAAAGTAATTCATGCATTTTAACCTAATGAGCAAGATCGTCCATTAACTTTTAACTTATTTAATGCGATTTACAAATTTTTAATAGATGTTCAAATTAGCCCCAAATTATATGAAAATAATCAATATTATTATTTAATTAGTTTAAATCGAGGGACAACATCGAATATTAAATTCATCGTCCATCCCATTGCTGTTATTTTATTTGATTGATTCCCTAAAATAATCAATCTACTTTTTTCTCCGTACGGGGACGTTTACCAATTCCTTTTCCTTTATTTTTTCGATTTTCACGGAATTACATGCCCTCTTGCTCGTAATCCATAAATTAGTTTTGGTTGGATATATATATATATATTTTTTTAACAATATCCATGCACAGCTCTATCGAGATCGTCAATGTCTCGAACACTAAACCAAAAGGCACTCCATGACGACCTCATCACACAAGGGTCCCTTTGGATCTCTACACCAAGTTGTGCTAATCAACATTATTATCTCCTAACGATGCTCGCGAGGTTATACTCTGTTAAACAATAAAATGTGGGACTAGATACGAGCGACAATACTTTATTCTTGGGATATTACCGATGGGTGCTCTCGGAGCATAAATTCACCGACCAAATTAATTAATTTTTTTTTATAATCACTGTTTTGCTTATTAGTTAAGTGTAGGAAAAATTATAAAAAAATCACTAAATTTATTGCAATTTTGTCAATTCAGTTATAAATATATTAATTTATAAAATTTCCATGTTTTGAGTATATTCGGCTAATTTTGGTCGGAATCACTAACGCGAATGTTAGTTGTCCTACATGACACAACCAGCACTCATGTGAATAATTTTTAATAATTTTTTTCAAATTTTAATCTTTTTTCTTTTCTTTTTTCTCTTCCTTTCTTTTTCCCCACTGAAGAAAAGAAAAAAGACAAAAGGAAAAAAAGATAAAATAATAAAAATGGAGAAAAATATTATTAAAAATTGTCAATGTTAAGACTACCGTATTACGTAAGAAAGCTAACTTCCTCACTAACACTTTCGGCCAAAATTGACTGAATTGACTCAATTGGTAAAACGTTAAAGGTTTATGACAAAATTGGTAAAAGTGTAACAGATTTAAAGCTTTTTTGACAATTTTCCTGTTAAGTGTACTCATAACCAGCTTTTGAAAAAGCAGTTGTTAATAAATTATTTATTTACTATTAGAAAAGTGCCACTCGTAATTACTATTTTGCTCATCAACAAAGTGTATTCATAATCGGTATCTCAAAAGCACTCGTTAATAAATCATTTATCTACTATTAAATGAATTAATCTCTTCCTCCTATCAAGGCAGAGCACTTGGTTTCTGAATAAACGAAAAGGGCAAAAGAATTGAGCCTAATTAAATGATGGAAGCATCCGATGCGACCTAGGGATAGCTTTAAGCCTGCAAAAGAGAAAGGCGCCATCGCCATCTTTGCATTAGAAAAGTCCCTCCCCTCCCCCAATTCAAGTGGTCGCTGGGCTCGTGTTTCGTTTTACGACTACAAAAGGACAGGGACCCGACTGAGCTGTGGAAATCGAGATCGAGGTTTATGTCTTGTTTATCTTTCATGATTAGATGGTAAAATCGAAAAAGAGAATCTGATAAAGTCGTTCGTAACAAAAAAGATAAAGATGTGTTAATGCATAAACTAAGTAATCCCATCTTAGTCACTTTGAGATTCTACCAACTTTGGCTCGTTAAAAACATGGGCGGCATGTTTCTTTTTTGAACTTTATTAACATAATAATTTTTGGGCTATTATAAAAATAACAGATTGTTGTAAGTTACAAATTTTTAAAAATTAAACTCCACATTAATTTATAATTATTTGTTATTTGATATTTTGTGGTTCACGACATATTATTATTTTTACAATAGAGTCACCCAATCATTTCTTTTCTTTTTTCATCCACCGCTTTGCTCTAGGTCCTTGCCAAAGCAAATACATGAAGGTTGGGAAAAAGAAAAAAAAGGGGATAAATGCACTAGAAGTCCTAAAGCTTTTTTTGAGAGTGAGATTATGTCTTCAAATTTTCAAAAAGTATAATTGAGCTTTAAAACTTGTCGAATTGATGCAATAATCAAGTCTTTTAATTAAATTTATCAAACTCGACTTTTTAAAAAATACTAATATGACTTTTTTTTCTCTCTCTTTTATGTGACATTAAGGTTAACTGAAACACTAAAATGATATTGTTTTGATCAAAATCTCAAATTTCAACCCAAATTTTAGATAAATTAGATTACAAAACAAAAAAAGATATAAGTTTTTTTTTTCAAATTATAGGTAGGAGGGCCAGTGCCTCCGCATGTAGTTGTCCTTAAGGAGAGCTGGCTACCCTCATAAGATTAGGGAGATTTGCCAAGGGCCGTGACCCTCTCTCGAATTCAGCATACCTCGCCACCCTTGCTGAGGCCCCAACAACTCCTATCAATCACAAGCAATGCCCCACTGACAATGGGGCGACGACCACAAGTGGAGGGCTTAATAATAATGATAATAAAAGCCATCAACATCTCATAGTAGCCAAATTTGATAGAGTTAACAAAACTACTTGGTTATGGTATCAATTTGACAAATTTTAGAAGTTTCAGGATTCAATTACATATTCGTGATAAGTTTTAAGACTTTTGCTAATCTTACCCAGAAAAAAAAAATTGATACGGGGAATAAAAGACGAGAATAGGCGAAAGTAAGAGCAGAATAAGAAGGCATTAGGCCATATATGCAATTAACCGAATCGGAAACCTACCCATCCCAATGTATAGCGCTATACCTCTACGAGTGCATAGCATGCGAAACACGGGCCAGTCCTTTTCGTCTCCTGTTCATTAAAGTTTTTCTCGTTTTCATACGAGACATTGCGACAATGGGGAAAAGTTTCACAGCAGGGAATAATCGAAAAGCGAAAGATATTAGTGACACTTTTAGGGACTCTCAAATCTAGAATATCAATCCCATCAACGTGAGAACCCTCCCAAATGGTTGAATAACTTGCCCGGTAGTAGGCATCTTTGAACAAAATGAATGTGAACCATAGAAAATGCTGGGGTGCAGAACAGCTTCACTGGCAATCCTCGTTTCGCTCTCGGTGGCGTGCGAGAAAATGGACCGGGTGCCTTCCTGGAGGAATCGTGGCCATTTGCGCGGAGAGAGGGAAAAGGACGAGAGCCCCGAAGGGGGAAGCGAAAGCGACGCGGCGCATTATATGCCAGAAATGTTGAGCCGATGCGACATGGACGGGGACAATAAAAGGGGCGGATTGGACCATTGGACTAGGAAAAAAGAGGGGGCAAAGTGGTTGTGACTTGCGAACTTGAGGCTCTCTTCTCTCTCGTAGAGAGAGAGAAGAGAGGAAGCATTATTGCTTGCGTCGTGCATGATCCGAAAGGGAACTGGAGTGGGGTGGGGGGGCTTCTGATTTGGACCCTTGAACGCTCGTTTGCCACTATCCTCTCGCACTTGTTTTCAACCCCTTTTTCGCGATCGAGGCCGGGTGAGTCTCGTGCCACCGTGAATGGCTCGGGAAACATGATCCCCATAAAACAATGGCAGAGAATGAATGTCTGATGACCGGCGTGGATCTTACGTATTTGGGTCATTAGACGAGAGAAATGCCAAAGATTGAGGCTAGCTGATTTGGTTTGCTAGTGACGGTGACGGCTAAGTTCTGTTGGCAAATAGGTTAAGATTTTTTATTAAAAAAATTATCAAAAATATATTAACGGCGACTCCTAATTGAAAATCATTTGCATAATGGCAACTCCTAATCGAAAATCATTTGCATATTAATGACTTAAACCCTAAGTCGTAAATTGGTATGGGATTGAAAGAGCCTGAGTTAATCCCGGGAACAGATTTAGTGGAGATAGGGCAGGGCCTTTAGCTTAGAGGATTACGGCACATGGCTATGAACCGTGGTGTCGGGTGGAAAAGGGTGGAAAGCCCTCCTTTCTTGGTTCTCTTGTAGCTGCATCCTTTGGAACCACAAGAATCCTTAGTTAAAAAAAAATTCCAACTCAGTAGCCCTTGAGATTTTGCGAAAAGTTTCTCTTTGAAGAGCATGGTACGATGAAAATTGTAAACTATGTTTGGGGGAGGTATTATCTATCATTGGCTTTTATAGTAGGTACAATCAGGACGCCGGAGAGGCGGTAGTTTACCATGTGGCGGATGTCGGCAGTTCGAGTTAAGCGCCCCTCGGGCAGCTGATTCTACCTCTAAGTTTAATAATTCATTAACCGAACCCCTAGGTGATGCACTATTCGGGAAGGTTGCGACCCATTGTTTAATGCTTTATGAACTTTTTTGAGCATGGGTGTTTTCTGTTTTTTGACCATGTGATCGTCTTATGTTTAAAAGAAGAAATTAGCTAAAGCCTTTCCGGATTTCTAACATTATTCCCGAGCAATGATGGATCCAGTAATGAATCTTCTCGTGCAATAAGCCTCTGTATCTAACGTCACTTGATCGTGAATGCGCTAGAGAAAGTCGTGTTTACATACTGCGGCATTTTTTATGGTTGCCGGTTGAGATGAGGATCTTAGTTTCAAAAGATCGAAAGCCATTGTCGGATAGACTTGTCGACCTAACAAGGTTTGCTTGGATTATGTTAGGTGGTGATTATAAGACACATGAATACCGCTTATCTCTTTTTTGAACAGCAAGAAGAAAAAAGAGATGCATTCATTCAGATGCTTTATCTCTGAATCTGAACTTTCGTATGTCGACACTGTGTCGGAGTACTAATGCCGAACATTTTGATTAATCTCTTTCTTAAAATGTTCTCTTTTCGAAGAAGAAGATTCATTGATGTGACTACCCCGTCTGCATCTAGCATGTTTGTGTTAGGTGGGAATTAGATTACATTTCCTACGATTTTCCTAAATCATGGGTTGAATTGCTAAACATCGTCATGTTTATTAGTAATATGGAAGTTGCGGATGATGCGGGAAGTACAAAGAGTTTTTCTAAAATCTTTTCGCATTAATGTTGACATCTGAAATTTTGCCGACAAATTAACAAACAAACAAAACAAAAGGGAGAAAGAAAATAATAAAAAGGGCTCCAAGTCAGTATCCATTTAGCCATCTTGCAAAGGCCCATTTTAATTGTAATTTAGACTTTAGAATGGTGATGGCCGGAAAAAAAAAGAAAGAAAGGAGCAAAGCTCAATCCGGCCCAATGAACATAATTGAGCATACGCTTCAATTCTATGATATCTAAATATGGGCATCGCATGATTCTTTTTATCTCGCCCCTTGATCTAAGTGTCCGTGCCCATTTCTAGCTTCCATCTCTTCTTTCGAGACTCATATTTCAATTAACTTGGTAGTGTCGCCCTAATCTATGATGAGGAAAAGTATAAATGCAGGCATCCCTTAAAAAAAATATAAAAAAGGAATAGACACTTGAACAATTTGAATGAGAATATGTGCATGTGTGAATAGAACAGCCGATGACCTAAATTGGGGTTGAAATTGCAAGTAAGCAAGTCTAGGCTTTTGCTTCATCGGCCCATATGGGCCCAAAGCATCAAGTGCTTGAACCTCCAATTTAAGATGAAATGGTTAGCCCAACATTGGGCTGCAAATAAAGGGATTCATGATGGAGAGTCGATGGAAAACCTTGATGCCATCACACTTAATTCGAAAAAATTGTAAGTCTTAAACTTAATAAATGGTGATCAACTCAGTTCTAAATATTTCAATTATACTATTTAGTTCTAAATTTTTTGATGATTTACCAATTTGGTTATAAATCTTTCAACATTACCAATTTAGTATTCGAACTTTTGACAATTTACTAATTTATTTTTCTTTTTTAGCAACAATTAATCTTTTTACCAATTTACTAGTTTAGTTATAAAGTTTTTGAAAAATTTCAATTTAGTCTATTGGGTTAGTTTTGGTCGGGAATTGCTATGATCTAGTCACTTTTAGTGGTTCTACATAGCGTAGTTAGCGCTGATGTGGATAAATTTTTGTATATTTCAATTTTTTTATGATTCTTACAAATATTTGAATTTTTTTCTTTCTTTTTTACCTTCTTCCTTGCTCAACGACTGGCAGAGGAAGAAGGGGAAAAAGAAAGAAAAGAAAAAATTGATACAAATTTGGTGAAATTAAAAAAAAAGTGAAAAATTGTCAATGACAATGGTTTTAATATCATGTAGAACAGCATGTGTTTATGTTAGCTATTTCCGATTAAAATTGATCGAAATAACTAAATAAGTGAATTATCAAAATGTTTTAGACTTAATTGATAAATTATCAAAAAATTTAAGATTAAGTTGGCACAATTAAAGGTTTAAGATTAAATTGAAAAATTAATAAGATGTTCAGCATTAAATTGACACAATTAATAGATTTTGGAACTCAATTGATTGGTGTGTAATAAATTTAGGATTTTCTAAATAATTTTCCTCCACTTCACTACCATCATTCTTCGAAGGCGTAATTTTCCTATTTTTTTTGGAGAGAGGGTTCCTTGCATATAAATAAAAGAGTATGAGCATCGTCATCAGCATCACATCCACCGGCCAATTTGGACATCATGGGAGGAGGCTACGGCGTTTGTGGGTTTGGCGGTCGGACAAGTGGCTGCCTCGCGGCCACATCTATATCCTTCATTTTCAGCTCAGCTAGAAAAGGCTTCAATCATGCAAATTTAAGATTTCATTAAACAAAAATGGGGCGGCGGCGGCGGCTTGCTTCGACCCATCAGAAGATTGTATAAGATTATCATGCATGGTCGGCTCTAGCAAATATGTATTTAATATGGATCCCCCCCTCATTATTAGTCAAATACGACATGGAAATGTGGCCAATGCGATTTAAATAATTGATCGCAACTTAGAAGTTCTAAACTAGAAGAACTGAGCTTAGGGGGCTTTGGGGATTTGAAATTTATGAACATGATCTTTTGTTTGGGCAAATGGAGTAGAGCGTGGTGGAAATTAGAAGAGAATCAAAGGAGGGGAAATAGAAAGAGGAGCATCAATACTACTCACGAGCCATCCCATAGAAAGAGGAAAAACATCAACCCAATGCTTCAGATCCTCCATATCAAGAATTCCGACATTGGCTTAGTTCAATATAATGAAAGAATTATGAAAAAAATGCATGGTTTCTGAACTTTTATTTTATTTAATGTGATTTCTAAATTTTAGTTTTATGTACAATATCACTTCTGAACTTTAGACAATATTTGCTCGATTGCCATGTATGGATAACCATCTTTCTTTCTTGCTTTCTTGTTTGGCTAAGTTAGGACATATCGGAAAGAAGTTAGGAACTATAACGAAGGACAAAGGAAGGGATTAAAACATAATTATATTCATTATGAGAATTAGGGCCTTATAATTGCTTCGACAATAATAAGAGAAGAAAGGTAATTGTCCATATCACTTCCATCTGGCAATGCATTATTGGCTACTCTATCAAATTGCTCCGAAGCTTGATTTAGGCCAAAACATGATTATAAGATAATGCAAAGAACAACCCGAGAGTTAGATAATAATTTCAAACAACTGTTAATTATATCTGTTATATTATATTTATAACTAGAAAATGAAAAAATAATTCAATCTATCTTAAATTTATTTTACCGATACTAAATTAGTCCTAAACTTTTCATTTTTGTCATTATAATCTTAAACTTATGTGCAAAATTTCAATATAATCATTTCGATCGATTTTTTTTGGAATTCCTGATGTGGTGATCCATTTATCGCTCGTCGAAAGAATTGCATTAAAATTTCACGTAAAATTTTTTGAGTCTATTAGTAAAATTGAAAAAATTAGAACTTGATTAATATTCATATAATGAGTTTAAAACTGACTAGATAATTTTTCTAGTTAAAAATTGTAGGAAAAAAGTCACAAAGAGAGTGGTTGAAGGACAAAGTGGCACCACGCAAGCCAAGAGATCGAAATCAACCTTAATGGGGCGGCCAAAAACAATTGCTCTAATTATGTCATCAATCAAGGCCATATGCAAATTATGCACCAAAATATTGACTTCCCTATCTCATATAAAAGCCACTCGACTCCTGCACCATCCCCACAACACACACACTAAAAAACTAGTAAAGCTAAAGCATTCCAAGCAGAAGCTCAGCAGCGAGAGAGGGAGAGAAGAGCCAAGCAAATGGGGAAGGACTTGGAAGCCGCGGAGTTCGCCGCCAGGGACTACGAGGACCCGCCGCCTGCCCCTCTGGTCGACCCGGATGAGCTCGGCAAGTGGTCGTTCTACCGTGCCCTCATCGCGGAGTTCATCGCCACGATGTTGTTCCTCTACATCACGGTCTTGACCGTGATCGGTTACAAGAGCCAGACCGACCCCGCCTTGAATGGCAACGAGTGTGGCGGTGTCGGCATTCTCGGCATTGCCTGGGCCTTCGGGGGCATGATTTTTGTCCTTGTTTATTGCACCGCCGGTATCTCCGGTAGGTTTCTCTTTCTTTAATGGATCTTAGCTAGTTCTTCAAACAATTTTAAATTCATTGGACCAAATATATTTGTTTATATAGGTTCTGAATGGTTAATGTTACATTAGTGACGAGGTTACGTCACACTGTTTATTGTAACCTTATTGCGAAAGTTCAAACTATCAGAAAAATAAAACATCATCCCTCGTGTACATACCTAATCTCGGTTTTTTTGACATGAACAGGAGGACACATAAACCCGGCGGTGACCTTCGGTCTTTTCCTGGCGCGCAAGGTGTCGCTCGTCCGGGCCGTGATGTACATGGTAGCGCAGTGCCTTGGCGCCATCTGCGGGTGTGGATTGGTGAAGGCCTTCCAGAGGGCGTACTACACCCGGTACGGCGGCGGAGCGAATGAGCTGGCCGATGGGTACAGCAAGGGCGTGGGGCTGGGGGCGGAGATCGTCGGCACCTTCGTCCTGGTGTACACCGTGTTCTCGGCCACCGATCCGAAGCGAAACGCCAGGGACTCCCACGTTCCTGTATTGGCACCATTGCCCATAGGGTTTGCAGTGTTCATGGTTCATCTGGCCACAATCCCTGTAACAGGAACAGGCATAAACCCAGCGAGGAGCTTCGGAGCTGCCGTGATCTACAACAAGGACAAGGCTTGGGACGACCAGGTGTTGCATTGCTACTTCTTATCATACCTCAGATTATTTCATCAAATTTCCCTTTTTTAACATGTGTATCTGTGCATTGATTTTGAACATAATTGAGAGAAACATAGGCATAAGCTGACGTGATTCTTTTGATTTTGTGTTATGTGTACAGTGGATGTTCTGGGTTGGGCCATTCATTGGGGCTGCAATCGCTGCATTCTACTACCAGTACATCTTGAGAGCTGGAGCCGTCAAGGCCTTGGGATCCTTCAAGAACAACCCTTGAAACTCGGGGATAAGTTTTTTTAATTCTCCGTTTCAAGGGTCAGAGCTGGATCAAGGGAGGGTCAAAGCAAAATGTGGATAAGCAAATTTGCCCTTTTGGAGTGTGCCTCGCTTCTTGTCTTTTGATTTTTTTTTCTTTTCCCAACTCTCTTAGCTTTTAGCTGCATTCTCGAGTGCTGGTTGTCGTGGTCATTTGCCGTTCTCTTCTCTATTCAACTTTGCAAGTGGTGTAACGGATTGCAGCAATGCAAATATGTCAATTTTCTAGCACCTTCTCTCTTTGCATCGTGCTATATGTATAAGCCATCTTCTTAATGGAAGTTCTCGTGTTAATACGCTTTTTAAGTCTTAAGATGTCTCGTGCAAAGTCTTTGTTATATCTCAGCCCCTCTAAAGTAGGGTATTGCACGGTTCCTTTTATCTGGCCCCTGGTACAAGTGTCAGTGCCCATTCCTTTTGCTTCCGTCTCTTTTTCCGAGACGCATGTTTAAACTACGGTAGTACCACCCTAATCTATGATAAGGAAAAGTATAGATGTGGGCTTCATTTTTAAAAAATAAAATAAAAATAAAAAATATATATAAGAAATAGATACTCGAACAGGTTAAATCACGATGTCCACAAGTGCGCGAATAGAATGGCCGACGGCCTAAACTGAGTCTCCATGATGTGGCCCATTGGCCGCAGTTGAAATTGCAAGTAGACTGATTTGGGCTATTAGGTTGTGTTTGGTAATAAGCGACAACAATTTATGGCCAAAAATATATATTTTTTATTTCTATTTCCTAAACGAGTTTGTGAGTGTTCGAACACGTTTGATAATTACAAAAAAAATTTATTTACAAAATAGAATAAGAATATGAATGTGGTTGGTGTGATCCTCAAATTTTTTTGTGATGAAAAATTTTTTAGTTTTTTAATAGTTTTTTGATATTTTTTGATATTTTTCTTTTTGTTTTTTTTTTCCTCCCTTCTTCTTCCTCCTCTAGTTGGCGATCTCGTTGGCCCTTGGTGAGGCTTCACCTTGCCATGGTTGGGCAAGTAATCTCACTCAACCACTAGCGAGGCTCGACCTCATCCAGCCATTGCGAGGTGGGCTTCGCCCAAACTTGTCTAGCCACCACAAGATTGGCTTTGCCCAACCTTACTTAGGCCCTGTTTGGTTCAGCTTTGCCAAGGGGCTTTCAGCCCCGAAAGCCCCTTGGCCAAATGCAAACCCGTTTGGTTCGTTTTTTGGAGTGTTTTGGCCAAATACAATTGCATCTTGAAAGCCTTCTAAAGGCCTTTAGCCCAAGGGACGTCTTGAGTGACTTTGGGAAATTGCATCTTGCAAATGCAAGTTGTACTGTTCATTTTCTCCGAGGAGCCGACGCAGCCGAAGATCGCCGGCCAAGGCGTCCTCGACCCAGGTGACCGCCGGCCAAGGCGTCCCCCATGCCGGCGACCGCCGGCCAAGGTCGCACGGCCCAGGTGATGGAGGCGACCGTCACCTGGGTCGCGAGCCTAGGCGACCGTCACCGTCGCCTGGGTCGCGTGCCCGCAGGCGACCGCCGCTCCGCCGTCGCCGTCGCGGGTCGCGACCCCGTAATGCCGTCATCGTTGCCCGGGTTTGCGTGACCCGTGCAACGGCGACGGCCGACCACCGCCCGAGGTCGCCGACCTCGGGCGGTCTTGTCCGGCGACCGATCCGGCCGTCGGAGGGTGGCCGACGGCCGGATTTGGCCGTCGGAAGTGAATAAATTTTAAAAAAAAATATTACAAATTTTTTATTAAAAATTAAATTTAGTCAAAGTGCATTACAAAATGTAGTGTTTACTAAACGGTATTTAGGCCAAAGTTGCTTTGCAGACCGCAATGAAAATTTTCATTTTACCAAACGGTATTTGCATTTCGGAAAACCCCTTTAACCTAAAGATACTTGCATTTTCCTAAGGGCATTTGCTCAAAGCCGAACCAAACGGGCCCTTAGTCACGGTGACCAGTTAAAGGAGGAAGAAAAAAAAAGAAAAAAAAGAAGAAAATGACTTGTTTCAGAAATTGTTCTTGGAAATAAAGAAATAGATTTTTTCTACTTCTTATTTCTATTCTAAATCTATTTCCTAATCACTTTCTCTTTTGGGGAATAAAAAAATTAATTGACAACCAAACGGATTTATGTTTATTTTCTATTCTGGAGAATAAAAGAACAGAAAAATAGAAAAATAAAAACATTACCAAATGAAGCCTTACTTCATCAGCCCATATAGGCCTAAAGTACCAAGTGCTCAAGCCTCTAATTTAAGAAAATGGTTGGGCCAACATTGGATTGCACATCAAGCGATTCATGATGGATTATTGATAGTAGGAAAATTTTAAAACCTAGTGCTTCGATCAAAAGGGCAACTCAACAAGAGATCAAACCTCAACTTTGAAATGGGTTTTGCCTCCCTCAAAGTCCCTTAAAATTAACATCAATGGAGCCTTCATAGCTGGAATATCCACCAGAGCGATTGCTGGAGTGTGCAAAGACACTGTTGAAGTGTTAATTAGTGGGTTCACCCGTGAGGTAAAGGTGCAACATGCATTGCATGCTGAAACCTCAGGCACTAACCGAAGGAATGGAGCTTGCAACAGTGTGGGAGAAAGAAAAGAGCAAAAGAGATGTAACTGTCAAGTCTCACTACCTTACTTTAGTTCAGACACCTCTGAGATCATATCATGTACCATGGGAAGTAATTGTACTTATCAACAAAGGCCGGGCCACATTTTCTTCTTTGCCTCATTGAAGTTTGACCCATTGTTACAAAGATCAAAATAAAATTGCAAACTAGGTCGTTGGAGTCCAACTCCATTAGTCCTTCCCTTTGAACTGGATCTCAAGCGCCCCCCCTCCCCAACCATTGTAGGATGTTCCTTGCTTTGAAACCCTTTCGGGTTTTTCTTCTACATTATTACTTAAATTGAAATGAAATAAGGTTTTTCTAACTAAAAAACAAAAAAAATTCCTTGATACCTATCATATTTAATTTTGAAAAATTGTTCAAAAAGTCATAAACCTATTATATGGCTATCAATTTAATCCCACCCCTTTTAATTTTGCTAATTTAATCCTAAACGTTTTGATAATTTGCCAATTTAGTCATTTCAACTAATTTTGATTTGAAATCACTGATATATGCAATTTTTTTCTGCATTTTTAAAAATTTTTCTAAATTTTTATAATTTTTTTGAAGTTTTTTTTTTTTAGAAAAAAAGTTTATAAAAATTCATTAAAATTATAAAAAATGTAGAAAATTTTCCACGTTAGTATGGGCTATGTCACATAAGATAGCTGTCATTTACATCGGTAATTTTTGATTAAAATTGATCGGAGTAATAAAATTGATAAATTATCAAAATATTTAAAATTAAATTGACATAATTAAATCTTTATCATTAAATTGAGAAATTATTAAAAATTTTAAAACTAAATTCATACAATGAAAAATTTTTGGGACTAAATTTACCCACGCATCATAGGTTTAGAACTTTCCGGGCAATTTTCCACACTCAACTCGTCTCCCACCACCCTTCGAAGGCTTAATTTTCCTTTATTTTTTTCGGTGGGGAGTGGGGGTATAAAAAGGTCATTGCATATTAATAAAAGAATATAACCATCGTCATCACTCATCAGCATAACATCCACCGGCCAATTGAGAGACCATGGGAGGAGGCTAGGGTGTTTGTGTGTTTGACGGTCGGACACGTGGCTGCCTCACGGCCACAACCATATCCTCCATATTCAATTCAGCAAAGAAAATGCTTTAATCATGCAATTTAAGATTTGATTAAATAAAAATGGGGGTGGCAGAGGTGGCTTGCTTCGACTTATCATAAGAGTGTATAAAATTATTATTCGTGGTCGGCTCTCGCAAATATGTATATTTCTTCCTCATTATTAGTCAAATCTGACATCTAAATACAATCATTGCAATTACATAATTAATTGCAACTTAAAAGAACGAAGTTTAGTGGGCCTTTGGCATTTGAAATATATGAATATGATATTTTGTCCGGGCAAAGGCAATAAAGTGTGATGGAAATTAGAAGATAAAATTATAATGGGGGGGGGAAGGTTGGAATAGAAAAAGGAGAGCATTGATAGTACTTGCTAACCGATCAAATAAAAAGAGGGAAAAACATTGCTGAAATGAAAAAAATTAAGGAAACAGATAAAGCTCTCACAAAAAGGAAAGCTTGTTTCTCCAAAGAACTTCTACAGCATCTTCCACCATGGCAAATTCTGTCCATCCTCCATATCAAATGTCCAGCACTGGCTTAATTCCATCTAAGGAAGGGATAATTATATAAATGATTTTTAAACTTTGACATAGTATGAAATATGGTTTATAAATTTTTAACTTGTTCAATGTAATTCTTGAATTTTAGCTCAACGCGCAGTGCTATTTCTGGACTTTAGGCAATACTTGCTCGATTGTCATGTATGGAACAACCATCTTTTTTTCGTTTTTTTGTTTGGCTAAGTTAGAATATATTGGAAAGAAGTTAGAAACTATAACGAAGGATGGTAGGTTCTTAAAAGATTAAAGGGAGAAATGAAAGAGGGAAGAACCCTTAAAGGGTGGGACTTCCCACTACATACTCCTGTATTCCCTTCTTCCTAAAAAGAAAAATATATGTGAGCGAATTAGAAATGTGTTGGGTATGTACTGATATATTAAAATAAAGAACGTAGTCTTGTTAATCCACCTGATTTATTAGGTAGGCAAGATGCCCTAACATGAGATGTCAAACTTTATCGCTTGGTGAGGTTATCTAGTAACTAGGCGTCAAGGATGCAAGGGAAGGGAATAAAACATAATTATATACATGATGAGCAGGAGGAGCCTTATAATTGCTTCCATGACAATGGGATAAGAAGGTGATCGTCCAGATCACTTCCATCTGGCAATAAATTATTGGCTGCTCCGTCAGATTGTTCTGGAGCATGATTTAGGCCAAAACATGATTAGAAGATAATGCAAAGAACAGCCTGAGAGTTAGTTAATAATTTCACACAATCATTCATTGGATCCGTCTTATTATATTTATAACTAGAAAATGGAAAATAACTCAATTGGTTTTAAATTTATTGGGTGGATGCCAATTTAATTCAAATTACTAAATTTATCAATTTAATTCTAAGCTTTTGTGCGAAATTCAAAATAGTTATTTTGATCGATTTTCGTTGGAAATTGCTGATGTGATAATCCATTTATTATCTACCATCTTACGTGATATATCACAATGTTAATGATTTTTTCTAGCGAAAATTGACTAGAAAAACTGCATTGAAATTTTGCTTAAAAGTTTATGAGTTAATTGACGAAGTTAAAAGTTTAGAATTAAATTGGTATCCGTACAATAAGTGTAAAATTGATCATGTGATTTTTCTATTGAAAATTATAGGAAAAATAGAGAAAAAGAGAGTGGTTGAAGGACAAAGTGGGACCATGCAAGCCAAGAAATCGAAATCAAACCTAATGGGGCGGCCAAAAACAATTGCTCTAATTATGTCATCAATCAAGACCATGTGCAAATTCTGCACCTAAATATTCACTTCCATTTCTCATATAAAAACCACTCGACTCATGCACCATCCCACAACACACGCACAAAAACTTTTAAGCTATAGAAGCTCGGAAGAGAGAGAAGCCAAGCAAATGGGGAAGGACTTGGAAGCCACGGAGTTCGCCGCCAGGGACTACCAGGACCCGCCCCCCGTCCCCCTGGTCGACCCGGAGGAGCTCGGCAAGTGGTCGTTCTACCGAGCCCTTATCGCAGAGTTCATCGCTACGATGTTGTTCCTTTACATCACGGTCTTGACCGTGATCGGTTACAAGAGCCAGACCGACCCCACCTTGAATGGCAACGAGTGTGGTGGTGTTGGCATTCTCGGCATTGCCTGGGCCTTCGGGGGCATGATCTTTGTCCTTGTTTATTGCACCGCTGGTATCTCTGGTAGATTTCTCTGGCGTTAACTGATCTTAGCTTGTTCCACAAAACACTTCTAAATTTGGGCCAAAAATATATTAGTTCATATAGATTCTGAATTGTTAATGTTACGTGAGTGACAAAATTACATCACAACATTCATTATAACCTTACCACGAAAGCTTAGACCGTCAGAAAAATATAACATCATCTCTCGCATACATATCTTATCTTAGTTTCTTCGACACAAACAGGTGGGCACATAAACCCAGCAGTGACCTTCGGTCTCTTCCTAGCGCGCAAGGTGTCGCTCGTCCGGGCTGTGATGTACATGGTAGCGCAGTGCCTCGGTGCCATCTGCGGGTGCGGGCTGGTGAAGGCATTCCAGAGGGCGTATTACACCCGGTACGGTGGTGGTGCGAACGAGCTGGCCGATGGGTACAGCAAGGGCGTGGGGCTGGGGGCGGAGATCGTCGGCACCTTTGTCCTGGTGTACACCGTGTTCTCGGCCACCGATCCAAAGCGAAACGCCAGGGACTCCCACGTTCCTGTATTGGCACCACTGCCCATCGGGTTTGCAGTGTTCATGGTTCATCTGGCCACAATCCCTATAACGGGAACAGGCATAAACCCAGCAAGGAGCTTCGGAGCTGCTGTGATCTACAACAAGGACAAGGCTTGGGACGACCAGGTACTGCATTGCTAGCTATCATAGCTCAGACTATTTCATCAAATTTCCCTTTTTTGATATGTGTATGTGTGCATTGATTTTGGACATAATTGAGGGAAACGTGAGGCATAAGCTGACATGATTCTTTTGATTTTGTGTTATGGGTACAGTGGATGTTCTGGGTTGGGCCATTCATTGGGGCTGCAATTGCTGCATTCTACCACCAGTACATCTTGAGAGCTGGAGCCGTCAAGGCCTTGGGTTCCTTCAGGAGCAACGCCTGAAACTCAGGGATAAGTTTTTTAATTCTCCGTTTCAAGGGTCAGAGCTGGATCAAGGGAGGGTCAAAGCAAAATGTGGATAAAAATTGGCCCTTTTGGAGTGTATTTTCCTTCTTGTCTTTGGATTTTTTTTTTCCAACTGTCTAATCTTTTAGTTGTATCCTCGAGTGCTGGTTATTGTGGTCATTTGCTGTTCTCTTCTCTCTTCAACATTGCAACTTGCAAGTGGTGTAATGGATTCCAGCAACGCAAATGTGTCAATTTTCTAGCACCTTCTCTCTTTGCAGCGTGCTACATATAAGCCATGTTCTTAATGGAAGCTTTTGTGAACATACGTTTTAAGTCTATGATATCTTGCGCAAAGTCTTTATATCTCACTCCCCCTAAATTTGGGCTATTGCCCGGTTCTTTTTATCTCGCCCCCGATGTAAGTGTCCATGTCCATTTCTCGCTTCCGTCTCTTCTTTCGAGATGAATATTTCAATTAACTTGGTAATATCACCCTGCTTTATGGTAAGAAAAAGTATAAATGTGGGCTTCCCTTAAAAAATATATAAGGAAGAAATAAATACTCGAACACTTTAAATAAGAATATCCGCACGTGGTCGGACATACTAGCCGATGACCTAAACTGGGTCTTCATGATTTGGCCCATTAGCCACAGTTGAAATTGCAGGTAGGCAAATATGGGCTTTTACTTCATCGGCCTATCTAGGCCCAAAGTATCGAGTGCTCGAACTACCAATTTAAGAAAATGGTTGGGCCAACAT
This sequence comes from Corymbia calophylla, assembly GCA_014182845.1. NCBI lineage: Eukaryota > Viridiplantae > Streptophyta > Magnoliopsida > Myrtales > Myrtaceae > Corymbia > Corymbia calophylla. The sequence continues at coordinate 23,019,775 of CM024694.1, read as the reverse complement.
TCGGCTGCACATAAAACGATTCATGATGGATTGTCGATGGCATGAAAATTTTAAAACCTATTGTTCCAATTAGAAGAATAACTCAACAAGAGATCAAATCTCAACTTAGAAATGGGTTCTGCCTACCTCGAAGTCTCATAACATTAATGTCGATGGAGCCTTTATGGCTGGAACATCCACTGGAGGGATCACTGGAATGTCTAGAGATGCCACTGGAGTGTTGTTAATTGGTGGGTTAACCCATGAGGTGAAGGTGCAATCTACATTGCATAGTGAAACCCCAGCACTAATAGAAGGAATGGAGCTTGTGATTGTGTGGGAGAAGAAAAAGGGCAAAAGAGTTGTATTGTTGAGTTTGACTACCTAACTTTAGACACTTCTGGGATAAGATCACATATTGTGGGAAGTTATTGTGCTTATCAACAAGGGCCGAGTGACACTTTCTTCTTTGCCTCATTTGAGCTTGACCCGTTGTTATAGAGACCAAAGTAAAACAATGAAACGGGTCATTAGAGCCCAACTTTGTATGTCCCTCCCTTTGAACTGGATCTCAAGCCCCCCTCCCCCCTCCCAAAAAATCGTTGTTAAATGTTCTTTGCTCTTAAGCCCATTCGGATTGTTCTTCTACATTACCTACTTGAATTGAAATGAAACGAGGTTCTTTCGATTGAAAAAAGGCCTTGATGCCCATCAAACTTAACCTAGGAAAATTGTCCAGAAAGTCATAAACTTATTGTATGGTTATCAATTGACTCTTAAACATTTCAATTGTACTAATTTAGTCCTAAAATTATTAATAATTTACCTATTTAGTCATTTAAGCTAGTTTTGGTAAGAAATTGCTAATATAGGTAGTTTTTTTTTTTTTTCATTTTTTCTAAAATTTAACATATATATTTTTTGAATTTGCAAAGGAAGAAGAAAAGAAAGAAAAAGAAAAGAAAAGAAAAGAAAAGAAAAGAATAAGTTTATAAAAAAATTTAGTAAATTTAAAAAAATGTAAAAAAAATTTCCACATTAGTGTGCACTGTGATACATAAGACAATTAGTATTTACGTCAGTTATTTTTGATTAAAATTGACTAAAATAATTAAATTGGTAATTTGTCAAAATGTTTAAAATTAAATTGGATGTTTGGTAACTTTTCTACTTCTTAATTTCACTATCATTTTGTTTCCTAGAATAGAAAAAGAATGAAAATCAATTTGACAACATCAACTAATTTTTCTCTTTCCCGGAATAGATCAATTGTAAGGAATAAATTTGGAACAGAAGTAAGAAATATAAAAAACTTATTTGTTTCCTAGAATAATTTCTAAAACCGATCATTCTTTTTTCTCTTTTCTTCTTCTTTCTCCTCAAATTGATCACCAAGCCTTGGTGATGGCTAAGGACTGATTAGAGACGAGGTCTGACGACCTCACCGGCCATGGCGAGGTCAACCTCACCTAGCCACAATGAGGCTCCCTTGAGGCTGGTGAGGTTATCGACTCTTGTCTTTAGTTGGTTGCTAGCCATTGTTAAGGCCTAGCAATTAGCTAGAGAGGAAGAAGAAGAGAGGGAATAAAGAAAAGAAAAAGTGCAAAAAAAAAGTTTAAAAAAATCTTAGGAAATTGTTAAAAAACTAAAATAAATTTTATGTCAAAAAATTTAAGGGTTTTGCCAAATGTATTGTTTTTCTTTTTCTATTTCTATTATAGGAATATAAAATTTGTGCAATTAATAAATGTATTCGAATACTCATAAATTCATCTAGGTAATAGAAATACAAAAAAACTACTTCAAAATAGAAATTATTCCTAAGAGTAGAAATGTTACCAAATGTACTTTAAAAAATTTAGGGTTAAGTTAATACAATTAAAAAGTTTTGGAACTGAATTGACTCACGTGTAATAGATTTAGGACTTTTTGGGCAATTTTCACAACTTAACTCCCACCACTCTTTGAAGGCTTAATTTTCATTTATTTTTTGGAGAAAAAGTTCATTGCATATAAATAAAGAGAATAAAACCATCGTCATTAGCATAACATCCACCGGCCAATTTGGAGATCATGGAGGAGACTTGAGCGTATGTGCGTTTGGTAGTTGGACACGTGGCTGCCTCACGGCCGCAACTACATCCTTCATTTTCAGTCCAGCAAAGAAAATGCTTTAATCGACCATAAAAAAAGAAAATGCTTTAATTATGCAATTTAAAATTGATTAAACAAAAATAGGGTGGCAGTGGTGGCTTGCTTCGACTTATCATAAGAGTGTATAATATTATTATTCGTGGTCGGCTGTTGCAAATATGTATTTTCCCCTTCATTATTAGTCAAACCTAATATGTAAATATGACCGCCATGATTGATGTAATTAATTGCAACTTAAAAGAACTTAGCTTAGGGGCTTTTGGGATTTGAAATATATGGATATGATCTTTTGTTTGGGCAAAGGGAATACAGAGTGATGGAAACTAGAAAAGAAAAGTAAGGAGGGGGGAGATAGAAAGAGAAGAGCATCGATACTACTCCCGAACCAATCTAATAAAAAGAGGAAAAAACATCAACTAAATGCTTGAAATCCTTCAAATCAAGAAGTCCGACATTGGCTTAGCTCAATATAATGAAGGGATAATAATATAAATTGTCCCTTAAATTTAATCTACTGTGCAATGTGGTCATGAATTTTAAATTCGTTCAATAAGGTTAATAAATTTTAGTTCAATATATAATAATACTCCTAAATTTTAGGCAATACTTACTCGATTGCCACGCATAGAACAGCCATCTTTCTTTCTTGCTTTCTTTTTTTTTTTCTTTTTGTTTGTTTGTTTGGCTAAGTTAGAATAGATAGGAAAGAAGTTAGGAACTATAATGAAAGGGCAAAGGAAGGAAATAAAACATAATTATATAAATGATGAGAGCAGGAGTAGCATTATAATTGCTTGGACGACGATGGAAAAGAAGGTTATCGTCCAGGTCACTTCCTTCTGGCAATGCATTATTGGTTACTCCATCAGATTGTCCCGAAGCTTGATATAGGCCAAAACATGATTAGAAGATAATGCAAAGAACAGCCCGACAGTTATTTATAAATTTCACACACCGTTGATTATATTCATTAGTTATAACTAAAAAATGAAAAATTACCTAATTGATCTTAAATTTATTATGCGGATGTCAATTCAGTTACAATTTTTTTTTAATTTTGCCGATTTAGTTTTAAACTTTTATGCGAAATTCCAAATATAGTCATTTTGATTGATTTTTCCCGGAAACTGCTAACACGGCAATTCATTCATCATCGGCTATCCTACGTGAGACACCACCACATCAATAATTTTGTCCTGTGAAAATTGGCTAGAAATATCATATTGGAATTTTATGTAAAGGTTTACGAGTCAATTGGCAAAACTGAAAAAATTATAATTAAATTGACATCCTTGTATAACAAGTTTAAAATTAGCTAGATAATTTTTTCACTTGAAAAATGTATTCGACGGAAGAAAAAGGAAAATGAAAAGAGAAAAGGGAACCGGTTGAGGGACAAAGTGGGACCATGCAAGCCAAGAAATCGAAATCAAACCTAATGGGGCGGCCAAAAAGAAATGCTCTAATTATGTCATCAATCAAGGCCGTATGCAAATTATGCACCCAAATATTCACTTCCCTCTCTCGTATAAAAACCACTCGACTCATGCACCATCCCCACAACACACGCACAAAAACTAATAAAGCTAAAGCTTTCGAAGTAGAAGCTCGGAAGAGAGAGAAGCCAAGCAAATGGGGAAGGACTTGGAAGCAGCTGAGCCGCCGTTCACCACTAGGGACTACCAGGACCCGCCGCCTGCCCCTCTGGTCGACCCGGAGGAGCTGGGCCAGTGGTCATTCTACCGTGCCCTCATTGCGGAGTTCATTGCCACAATGTTGTTCCTCTACATCACGGTCTTGACCGTGATTGGTTACAAGAGCCAAACCGACCCGGCCCTGAACGGCGGCGAGTGTGGCGGCGTTGGCATTCTCGGCATTGCCTGGGCCTTTGGGGGCATGATCTTCGTCCTTGTTTATTGCACCGCCGGTATCTCTGGTAGGTTTCTCTTTTTTTAACCGAACTTAGCTAGTTCCTAAAACAATTTAAAATTCATTGGGCCAAATATATTTGTTCATATGGGTTTTAAATTGTTAATGCGATGTTAGAGATTACATAATAACATTCAATGCAACCTTATCACGAATGCTTAAATCATCAGAAAAAATATAACTTTTTCTCTCACGTACATACCTTATCTTGGTTTCTTTGACATGAACAGGTGGGCACATAAACCCGGCGGTGACCTTCGGTCTCTTCCTAGCACGCAAGGTGTCGCTCGTCCGGGCCGTGATGTACATGGTAGCGCAGTGCCTCGGTGCCATCTGCGGGTGCGGGTTGGTGAAGGCATTCCAGCGGGCGTATTACACCCGGTACGGTGGTGGTGCGAATGAGCTGGCCGATGGGTACAGCAAGGGCGTGGGGCTGGGGGCGGAGATCGTCGGCACCTTTGTCCTGGTGTACACCGTGTTCTCGGCCACCGATCCAAAGCGAAACGCCAGGGACTCCCATGTCCCTGTACTGGCACCACTGCCCATTGGGTTTGCAGTATTCATGGTTCATCTGGCCACAATCCCCATAACGGGAACAGGCATAAACCCAGCAAGGAGCTTCGGAGCTGCCGTGATCTACAACAAGGACAAGGCTTGGGACGACCAGGTATTGCATTGCTGCTATCATACCTCGACCATTTCATCAAATTTCCCTTTTTGATACGTGTATGTGTGCTTTGATTTTGGACATAATTGAGAGAAACGTGAGGCATAAGCTGACATGATTCTTTGATTCCGTGTTATGTGTACAGTGGATGTTCTGGGTTGGCCCATTCATCGGGGCTGCTATTGCTGCATTCTACCACCAGTACATTTTGAGAGCTGGAGCCGTCAAGGCCTTGGGTTCCTTCAGGAGCAACGCTTGAAGCTCAAGGATAAGTTTTTTAATTCTCCGTTTCAAGGATTAGGGCTGGATCAAGGGAGGGTCAAAGCAAAATATGCATAAAAAATTTGCCCTTGTGGAATGTGCCTCGCTTCTTGTCTCTTTGATTTTTTCTTTCCAACTCTCTGATCTCTTAGCTGTATTATCGAGTGCTGGTTGTTGTGGTCATTTGCGGTTCTCTTCTCTCTTCCACTTTGGATTGCAACAATGCAAATATGTCAATATTCTAGCACTTTCTCTCTCTGCATCGTGCTATATGTGAGCCATCTTCTTGCATAACCAAGATGACGGGCCCGAGCGCCAACGAGAAGTGGGGAAAAGGAAGGAGAAAGACTAAAATCCAACGAGCATTATCAACCATCACTCGAGAATCCCATACTTTCCCAGAGTTAACTCCACAGAAACCAAGGGGAAGAGGCTATAAAATGCATCCATTACACGGGGAATTAATCATCGCCCAGTAACTAACATCTGAAAATGTAATAATAAACAGCTGATTTTCGAAGCTGCCCGATAATTTACATCATGATTTTAATAACCAAATGTGGTTGTGATGGAAGTTCTCGGGATTTTGTGTTGGGATACTTGGAGAAGTGGGATTTAGGTACCAGCTAGAGTAGGGTGAGTGGTGCCTACTTGTCAAAACTGGTTTTCCATTTTTAAGAACTTAGAACCTATCGTAAATACCCATGAATCTAAATGTTGCAAGTTCTAGGGTCCATTCGGAAATTGATCAATTTTCTTTTCTTTTTTTCATTTCATTTTTAGTTAAGCAAAATGAAAGCCAATGTAATAACAAAAATGAAAAGTTTTCATTTATTAATAGTAACAATCCAAAAAAGCTGAATTTGTAAAATTAATTGAATAATAAAAAGTTCAAAACATATAACAAATTTTTTTATTTTTAGATGAGATTGAAAGTATCATAATAATAATCCTGTTCAAGCAACATCATTTTCACAACCAAAAACAAAATTCTGGGGTCTCTTGTAAATAAGACAATGATCATGAAGAAAGGACCTAGGACATTTAATAAAATATATAGATATAATAGACCTTTTATTAGATTATATGATCACGGGACAGAACAAGAGGAAGACATGAGTGCCTCGGTGTTCAGCATTATATTTCAAATTACTAAAATAATGATGCCTTAATAATACAGAATAAACCAAAGAAGGGAATGCGTGTGCGTCTAACTTCACAAAATATGAAGAAATTATTTTTTGTTACTCAAGTAGCCAAGTCTTAATTTCTATTTTATGATTTCGTAGGTTCTCAGTCCAATTCTTGATTTATAGTCCTCGATTTTTTATTTGATTCTAATTTCTCGATTTTGCCCTAAAATCATGTTCACCCGTTATGATCACTTAGGATCCTGGATGACTAGACAAACTGCGCTAGGTTGGTCCTGATCCAAATCCTAAATGGCCAAATGCTATACTGGTAAGGCCCGTGATCAACTCCTATATCCCATGGCTAAGTCTTTTCAATTACCAAGTCATGAATAGCACCAAATGCATTAGGACCGGGTTGAATCCACAGAAAACTCTCGACTCGTCATATGTCGTTTAATTGGCGACTTGTAAATCGAACTCCCGTCGAGTTAAGGCAGCGCACCCATTTGAAAAGTGGGAGCCCCACTCGACTGTGCTAAACGAGAGTCCTATGCAAATTTTCAGCTCACGCCTTCGCGGTGTAAGTAGCATGTCATGTGACTACATGAGTGAGAGTCGCTTTCGCAGTGCGAAAGAAGGAACAGAATGAGGGGAAAAGCGTGAACGTGGCCGATCTGTTTTTTAAAATATCAGTCGAGGGAATGAGCATTGATTTCAGCTTTTTTTCCGCCACTCTTTGCATGCGTTTCTGTTGCCACCTTCGCTATAATAATTCGTGGGCAGGTGTAATGCGGAAGTAGCCACACCCCCACCATTATAATTACACCCACCAAGGGGTTCATTGCTAATATATGCAAGATGTATATACCCTTGCTGAGCTCCCAAGCTAAGAAATGAAAATCCACATGATGTGCCATCACTCCTCCGTTTCCACCACGCTATAAAGCAGAGCCAACGTCGACTCCTTATGATTCTAATCTTTGCTTCCTCCCATCATTACCGCCAACAAAATAGAAAAAGATGGCTTGGAGTGAGAAATAACAAATTCGTTCAAGGGTCAATTAGCTTGTCCTCACGTCCACACTTAGATGTGCATTAGAAGGCACTCAAAAGTGGAGATAACATGTCACGGAAACCCACATGAATGCCACGGGTCTAGATGTAGAATGAATAAGGTCACGAGGAGGGAGCCTCGGTGTCCAAGATGCCCTCTTTACTTGGGTACTGTTCTCGCAAAAATTCAGCACTTAAAAGTTAAGAACCATGAGAGATATAAGCAATGATCTCTTTCGAGGAGTCTTGAAAATAAAATTTCCTTTCTCAGGCTTAGGGTTGGAAGAAGCCATTTTAGGGAGAACTTGCTTTCTTATCGTTTATGCTTGAATACCTATCCATCATTTTGTTCCCTCCTCTCTCTAATCATAACCGTCCACCAATTATACTCAAGAATTTAACCCCAAGCAACAACCCCCTTCACGACCACTATAAGAACCTGCCCAAAGCATCCTAACCTTTCAACCCCAAGAACTAGACCACTTCCACTTTCAACTTTACTCTCGAGAGACCGAGAAACATGTCACCCATGTCTTCTTTCTTGTTCATCCTGTTGACTCCCACTTTTCTGTGCCTGGCTGGAGCACAAGACAGAGCCCCCCATGGCCTAGCCCATGAAAGCCCCGTGGCCTTCTCACCTTCGGCGTATGATTTCTTCCACCCAAACAAGCAGCCGACCACTGTAAAGAACCCGTGTGCCGAATCCAGTTGCTCCCCATTGCCTGAGGCGGCTCAAGTGGTTGAGGGTGCTCAAACACAGGAAGGCAAACTCTCCGCGACCCATGATGGTAAAAGCCGGATGGGAGCTGGTGGCATTGTTGGCATTGTGTTCGCTCTTGCATTTGTGGTGCTCTTGGCAATGGGCGCATACTATGTTGTGGTCAGTCGCCGGGCTAATGCAAGCAAAGCCAAAGCCATTCAGCCAGACGCTGAATGTGCCCAGTCAGTATAGGGTGTTCCATCACGCCAAGAAGCCTCTCCCTATCCCCCTATCTCTGTCCTTCCTACTACTATTGTTCCCTTTCTCTATAGGACTTATTGTCAGGGAGTTTTTCTAGCTGATGTATGTATTGCTGAATCTAGCGAATATATTTTAGATTTAGTGAAAATGTTGCCTCCAACGTCAATGACTTTACCCTTTGCTGCACTGTCCTGGCTCAGTGTACTGCATGAGAACTATGAAATGGCCAGACACAAGGACATACTGGAAAAAAGGTCCCTGAGAAATAATACGAGATGATAGGATAATTCAGAGAAATATAGCCGCAATGGCATATCTGAAAATGTAAATGCAGATAAAAATTTGTCAGATATGTAGACCTAAAATTGACAAGATAGTGTTAGGACGTCTAGAGGTATATAATTTCACTAATGCACTCGGAAAACAAGGAACAGAATGGGGTAGAGTTCACTAGCTGTACAAACATTTTAATTCATCCTATTACGAGTACTTGCCAAACGCAATCAACGTCCAACAAGAATCCACATACCAATCTACAGGAACGTCCAAATTTCAAACAAATAAAGTCTCTTCACATGCTTATAAAATGAACTTTGGTGAAAAATACAACTCTAGGGACACCTCAAGTTAAGGATTCATACAAATCACACCAAAGAGAACAGACAAATCGCTCTCAGATGGTAAAATCATCTATATCAGCATATTCCTCATACTCTAGTCCACTCAAAACAAAATTCATGTTGATATATTTTTAATGATGTCTTGTTAAAAAGTGACCCACGGGCACTAGTTAAGACTACTAGAGTTGGTAAGAAAATGCATATCAATACATTTTGAAAATGGGAAAAGAATATATTTAAAAAAGTGGCATGCTTTAAATAGAAATAAGAGCACAATTAATGACCATTAACAACTGCCTTTGAGCACTATTTAATATTCTCTTCATGATATGAGTTACAATCTGTGCCCTCCTCGCAACATCTCGAAGAATGAAAATTTATTCAACTAAACCTCAACCAAGATATGCAGGAAGGCTAAGCCTCACCCAATTCATGCAGGAAAGATATGTCAACATCCACTCATCGAGGATAATTTATCCATCACATCCATTCCACACTCTTCTCTTGAAGTTCTAACTCTTGCTCCAGAGAAAAGTGAGTGAAAGCTCGATCTACTCTTAACCAAGCTCTAGATCATATATCCACAAGTCCAGTAAGAATCACTAGTCTTAGATGCCCCTGTTCGATTTTGATAATTCTTCCCATTTGATTGCTCTATTCAAATTAATAGCAACATCAAAATAGAGTCACAGGCTGATTCAGTGAATCAAAATGGAAGGTCCAAAAGGATTCAGTTTCAATCTCATAAATGATACAGTGAGTCAAAAGAAAGAACAATGGCATTGAAGTGATATTGGCACAGGGAAAACTATAACCATCGTTCATATCCGATGGGCCTAGCTGAAGAAGCAGGTCCATTAAAGAGGAAATGGAGAGATACAAATATAGGAAGGACATTACAAAAGTTGTTTCAAAAAAATTACGAAGTTCCATGTATTGGGAGAAGAGCTCAGATTTTTCTACCACCCACGAGAGCTAAGATACTCAATTGCAGGTCCCAACGTCCCATCCACTGACTTGTTCCACAGGTGTGCGAATTCTGAGCGAAATTCTTTTCCAAATATTGGCTCACTTTTCTGCAGAAGTTTGAAGCAATGAGATCTAAAATACTGCAGCATGCAATGCCAAGAAGATATGCAAATAACTGCATCCATTAAGTCCACAGATCAGAAATTAAAGCAAGCAGAACTTAAGTAATCAAAGTACACCAGTGCTTGGCAATGGGCAAATTTGAGTAAAGACAGAAGCAAAGTCGCTAACAAATCAAATAGCCTGAATCAAAACAAGTGAAGCCTCACATCCTTCACGATGTTCATAAACTGCTAGAGACACTGTTTTCACTTGCATCTTGAGATGCAGGCAAGAACAGCACCCTGGATGTATCTGGCACAATTGAGTTCTTACTCTTACCAGAGAGTGACAGGGATTAGAAGTTTTTCAAGACAGTGCCACAGAACTTAGTGGTAAACCCTCTCGATTGAGTACGAGGAGACGAGGCAAGGTGCCTAATCATATTGAAACTAACTTCTTGACTACTGTGAGAAGAAAAATTGGAAAGAGAATCTCACAGGATCGTGATAAGGATGACATCCTATTTCCCCTCGACTCTATAAACTATCACAAATTGGGAAAAAGCAAAAAAATGCAAAACAGTTTTTGACATGCTCTTTGAGCAAGTCTTCTTTTCATGTACCAACAAAGTGCTCCACCTCAGGTATCAACATATCCCACAGTTTTATCCAATGGCTCCACGTTACTTTGGTTTAAGTGGACAGCCATAATCTCAATCTCCATCATCTCCTTCGGAAAAAAAAAAGTTCTACCAGCTCTGACCAGTTCTGATAGTCAAGAGACGAAACGTCCAAACTTCTAAGTGCAATCGAATGGAACAAAACCGTATAGAGCACCGCCATCACGATATTCTCTTCCTGGTAATATACGTCGCACTCATTCAATCATCTGACATCGAAGAAGTACGCTCGTTCCATTGGGGATTACCAAGAGTTATTTCGTTTCTAAAACGCATATTCACCGTTTTACTCAACGATGGAAAAGGGAATCCACAGCTACTGAAGAAAAGCCCAAACGAAGAGACGCAGTCTAGGGTTGAGAATCGGGATGAACAAATGCCAGTCGAGAAGAGCAAGCAAATCGAACACCAAAGTTTTCACCTGAGCTTGGGCGGCGAGGCGAGACCGATCATCGGAAATGGACCGGTATATCCTCTTGCGTTCCTCGAGTACAATCGCTCCGGCGAGCATGCCTCCCAGAGCTGCCCCAAGCAGGCGCTCCTGCAAAATCGGATCAGCGCAAAATCAATCAATCAACCACCCAACCACCCAACCATCCGTCTGCAGAAGCTCGAAACAATCGACGAATTTGACTGCCCAAGAAAGAAACGGAGAATCTCAACACTGGTTCGGCGAATCGTTCGGCGAAATTACCCGAGCTAGAATGCTAATCATGCTGGATTCGCTCGCTCGCTTCCTTCCTTTGGCTCGGGATTTGCAGAATTTTCAGAGCGGAGGACGAGGAGGAGGCAGGGAGAGAAATAGGCCAGGATGATTGGGAGGTTCGCGGTCGGGCCTGAATTGAGAAATTCTTCCGCCATGGGAGGCCCAAAGGCTTTTGTAGGAAAGCCCGTTCGTGGATGAGCACCCCCACGGCTCGTGGGCTGTGATTTTCCTTTCAGGAAATTCCAAATAAAAATGCCATTTGATTGTAAAAATTATGAAAAATTTACCCACGACTCTGACTGCTCGAATAACCGTGCAATGAGTAAAGTAAAAAATCAATAAATCTCAATACCTTTAAGAAAGTCATGGGAACCATCTTCTAAAATTTTTTTTTTCAAATTTTCTAGCATTCCAGTGAAAACATTTTCCGTAGGTGGAAAAAATACATTCAAAAGTAGGGAAAATGATTTCATCTTCTTAAAAATAGGAAATCATTTTCCTTCTCTTTCTTTCACTTGGACCAAACACGTTCTCCTTGCACTTCGTTTTGTTATTTTTTTATTTTTCTTTTCTTTTCTTTTAAAACGAATTTTTAATTGTTTTTTCTTTTCTTTTTTTTCTTTTTCTTTTTTCCTTCTTTGATCAATTACCAACCATAGAACGGCAATGGCCAGTGATCGATTAAGTGAGGGGCAAACTCGCCCAAAACTAGTGAGGCTCAAACTCACCAATTTGACAAGGCCTTAGGCCTTGCCAACCCTGGGCAAACTTGCCCCTTTCTAAAAGGCTAGTGGCCAAGGAAGAAGAAAAAAAAGAATAAAAAATTTGATATATTTTAGTAATTTTCCTTGAAAAAATAAAATTAGATTTTTCATACTTAACAATGGAAAATATTTTCTAATTTATTTTTAAGTTTCACCAAAACATTAATAAATATTGTTATTTTTCCATAAATGTTGCATTTTTCGTGAAATAAACGAAACCGTAATATTAGTTTCTATAGGGATGTGCAAAAGAATCAAGAATCCTTCGAACTTGGATTGAACTGAAGATTCTCGATTCCAATAATTGGAACTATTGATTCCTATAATGGAATTGCATATCCAGATCGGATCGGTATATATATATATATATATTATAAATGATTTTTTCAACTTTAAAGAGGAATTAAGCTTCCCTTTCTTTCTGCCTTTTTTGAATTAGTATTGTTAAGGGTTTTTTGTAAATTTTAAACTCTTTGCTTCTTCAATGTCTTAATGAGGACATTGATGCTCTCTTCTTACTATCTAATTGAGACTCATCTCTACTATGTCATCGTCGTCTTCGTTGAGCCTAGTCTTCTCTTGCCTATTTCTTCAATGTCTTTGCGCTAACATCCATGTCTTGAAACTTTGGCATAATCTTACAATAAGGATTTCAATTTAGGAGGTAAATTTGCCAATTACACTCCTACATAGACATAAGAGTCCCTTCTAAAACATCTACTTCATTAGGATTGCAAGCTCCCACATAACACACATTATAAATATTTTAACTTTATCAATTCCTATTAGATCAATTCCATGGACCCGCCTAAGAAGGTTTAAAAAGATGTTATTTATCAATTTGTAAGTTTGATAAAGACACGATGTGTGTGTATATATAATTTCAAAGTAAGAACTCATCAAATTCTAAGTTTTTTCAAGAGTCGGACCTCCATGATAACATGGTGTTTCTTTGGAAATTTTCAGAGTTATATGAGTGACCTAATCCATGAATTGGCATCGTTTTGGACCATACTAAAACCAAATAAGTTCCATGTCAGTTTCATTTGCCCAACTTTCTCCATGCAAGCCACCACATTGGATCTTTAACAATCATACTGAATGAAAAGGTGATGTTTGTGCCGCACTGAGGAAAGTTTAGGCTTTTTGATGAAATTTTCATAACCCATATGATATCCATGTCAAATTCATTTACTTGTCACTATCTAGGGATGATTGATTTCATAATTGGTCAGTTCCACCTTTGAATTGAGAACTAGATCAGATAGGGTTGGCCCCCAATTCGTGGAACTGTAAGTTGATCTTGTCCACCCTAGAATAAGATCAGACTAAATAGGCTAGTCTGGCCTAGCTCCTAAGCCCCAAAACTGTTACTTTTTTTAAGTGTTTTATTTTCTTTCTAAAAAATTACTAGACCCATCAAATGGGTGGGTTGGGTCGAAAATAGTTCGATTCATATTGACTATTTAACTCGTTTTGACTCATGTAATATAGATCTAGTAACCCATACCCAATCCGACTCTTATTGCTAAAAACCATTATTATTGTAGAGAAACCCAAACTCACTCTAAACTCTATGTTAAATGAATAAAACTTCAAATCAAATTAAAAAAAATTAAAAATAGTAAATAAAATAAAAAATGTAAAAAACCTATAAATTGAAATATTTTTAAAGAATTTCACAAATTAAATATATCTTTGTAAAAAACCTATACATTGAGATGGGCTGGAGGCGAGCGGCGGAGGCAAGCGGCAGAATGTCGCAGTTACTGGTAGGTTACCACCATTCACCAAGCTTGAGAATAACTCAAAGAATAAAAACACGTTTTATAGTTGAGTTAAAAATTGGTCAAAAACGGGTCGAAAATGACTCATATGTTCTATAGTTGAGTAGAAAATGAGTCAAAAATGGGTCACACATTCTGACAAATTTTCAATCCATTAAGATAGAACATGACTCACAAAATAGGTCTATGACTCATCTTAACACTCCTAAAAATTACTAAATATATTGAAAGTTATTTTAGTTTTTGATGAAATTACTAATTACAAGGAAGTTACGAGTAACAAAAAAAGATTACTCCCACAAATAATTTATACTTTTACCCTTGTTAATTTTTTTTTTTTAAATAGTCCAAGTTGGTTTCATTGATTTGGTTAGGTTTCTCCCCATGAACCGAGAACTAGATCGATTCAAGAGAAAACTACTCTAAACTAGCCGATTCATTTAGATTTTTAAGTTGTGTTAGGATACGTGTGTGAGTTGTATTAGAGAAGTTTTATATCGATGAATTAATATGGTGATGAATTGTTAATATATCATAGGCTTTTGAGTAAAGGTAAATCTGATTGGATATGTTGACGAATTTAGATTTAGGCTTTTTCTTGGTAGTTTTCCCAAGTGAAGGCATTGGACTTCTACTGCGTATTCTCAACAAATGGTATCAGAATTAATAGTTGATTGGTGGGCCAATATGTATTGGTGTTTAATGAATATCTTAGAGAAGAAATTCAATGGCTAACTCGGTTTTTAGGCATGTGAATGACAGACTTCATGATTTGATCCAAAAAAGAGATCAAGAATGAAGTCGGGCATTGGAGATTCAAGATAAGTTGATGTAGAAGGACAGTTTAATTGAGTAGGAGCAAACCTAATATTGGAACTCACATGTGGGGGGAGATTATTAGGATACACGCATAATTTATACTAAAGAAGTCTCAAATCGGAGAATTTGTATGGTATTGAGTAGTTAATATGTACTAGTTTGTTTATAACTCATTAACTTAAATTTTTAAGTAAATGTGAGTCTAACTAAGGATTGTTGATAGGCTTGAACTAGAGCTCCCTTATGGTGGTCTCTTCAAATAAATAAATGTATTGAAGTTCTGCTGCACACTCTTAATAAGTTAGACCAAGACCGAATATACCTTTATTGCTGTGCATGCAAATGGTTGCAAAAAAGAAAAAAAAAATCTGAATATTGATATCACAATTAGCTTAGTTAATCCCAAAAAAAAAAATTCAGTTTAAGATTTTTGGTGTTATTTCTTTTTTTTCCTCTTTCAAGAGTAAACTTTCAAACAACTAACTGTTCACTCCTTAAACGTGACGGACGTTAGCAAAAAACCAACACGAACCTTCTCGTCTTTGCCTTCATCACGACAATTTGCCCCTTTCTATTTTATTTTTATTTGTTCTAATTGAGATCGAGCAGGTCCAAGTTTTGCGTGACCAGTCACTGGAAAAAAAAAAAAAACCACGTCTTTCGTTCGACTTAATTCATCATTATTAAATAAGGATGTCAAAGCAAATCCAAAAAAAACGGAAATAAAACAAAACTTATTATTAACCACTGCCTAAATAAGCTCAACGCTCAGATTTATGTCACGTCATTAATTTAATGGCGGTCAGCCCCAGAACGACGTCGCACTTTCCCAGTCAACGGTTTTTCTGCTTCTCCGTCGTCGTCGGCACCACTATAAAACATCACTACACAGAGCGCAGCGCACAGCCAGATCTCACTCCCTCTTCCGATCACCATGTCGACTCGCGTGCTCCTCTGCCTCTCCCTCGCAGCGCTCTTGCTCTTCGCCTCGTTCCCCCGCTCCCTCTCCAAGGACGCCGCCGCCTCCTCCTCCGCCGCCGCCGCCGCCGACGGCGACGAAGACGAAGATCTCAGCTTCCTCGAGGAGGCCGACGAGGGCCACGGCGCCGGCGCCGCGTCTCACTCCGAGTTCCCCGACTCCGACCACTTCGACGACGACGAGGAATTCGAGAATTACTCCGATCTCGACGAGTCGGAGGCCGATGCGGACGCGTACAAGGAGCCCGAGGTGGACGACAAGGACGTCGTCGTCCTGAAGGAGGGGAACTTCTCCGATTTCATCGAGAAGAACAGGTTCGTGATGGTGGAGTTCTACGCGCCGTGGTGCGGGCATTGCCAGGCCCTGGCGCCGGAGTACGCCGCGGCGGCGACGGAGCTGAAAGGAGAGGAGGTGGTCTTGGCGAAGGTGGACGCGACGGAGGAGGAGGAGCTGGGTCAGAAGTATGAGGTGCAAGGGTTTCCTACTGTTTATTTCTTCGTCGATGGCGTTCACAAGCCGTATTCCGGCCAAAGGACCAAGTAACGTTCTGTTTTTTTTTTTTTATCTTTTTATCCTTTCGTCTATTCCCAAGATCCGTTTTTTCTTTTTTCTGGAAATGAATGTCAAGATATGATTTTGCGATTTTTGCTTTCGTTGATCCTTCAGGCCGTTCTGAATTGAATGTTATGTCCATGTGAGTTGGGCTAAGCGGTATTTTTTGATTTCACTCCAGGGATGCTATTGTGACTTGGATCAGGAAGAAAACAGGGCCTGGCGTGTATAACTTAACCACAGCGGACGATGCCGAACGGGTGTTGACTTCCGAAGAGAAAGTTGTTTTGGGCTATCTTAACCATTTGAAGGTACATGGTACTTAAGACTTAACATTTACGAAAATTTTCTGCATTTTGTCTGGTATCTAATTGTAATGGGATGAAGCGACTACTTTTGGAGCAAAATGCAATCAAAATTGATGGGCTTCTGCCAATAACTGTAGTATCTCAGAATTATATGCATTACGAAGTAATGCATGCCATATGTGCGGTGCTTGAGTCCGAGATAATTTTCTCAGTAGGGATGAATCAGAATTCATTTGACTCAGTCTCCTTTTGAGTGATTATTCTCTGTTCTTATACCCCCAATTTAAAGATGGTAACATTTGAAAATGCTCGTTTCCTAGCTATTCACCTAGTTTGTGCACGCTTTCCAAAACCAAAAGATAAATGGAGAAGGATGAAAGGTATTCCAGGTAAGTTAATTTTGCCTTTCGTAATTGATGCTAGGGCCCTGAGAGCGAGGAGCTTGCTGCTGCTTCAAGAATTGAAGATGATGTCAACTTCTACCAAACTGTTAGTCCTGACGTTGCAAAGCTTTTCCACATAGACCCTGAAGTCAAGCGTCCTGCTTTGGTCATCCTTAAGAAGGAGGCAGAAAAATTAAGCCTTTTTGGTAAGTTTAATTTGCTCTCTATGATGAAGTGAAACAAAGCTGCATATATGCCAAGGCACCTGTGTCTCATAATGTGTTCCTTTTTTCTGCAGATGGTAAATTTGAGAAGTCTGCAATAGCCGAGTTTGTGTTCACGAACAAGCTTCCTCTGGTTATCACTTTTACAAGGGAAAGTGCACCATTAATTTTTGAAAGCCCAATTAAGAAGCAGGTAAGTGTAATACCTTGGTACATGTACACGTGTCAGAATCCCTTGTTGACGTTGATTAAGTTTTGCAAATTCTTTTCAGGTGTTGCTGTTTGCCACATCAAAAGATTCAGAGAAATTTGTCCCAGTATTTCAGGAAACTGCAAGGCTTTTTAAAGGAAAAGTAAGTTGAGACCATAAGTACCAAAGCTCCCAATCGGTGTTACATCCTTCTAAGTAGTGGTTTTTCGATTGAGGAATTTCTCAGTAGTCTTAGTCAACATTTCATGAATTAGTGGCTAGATGAAACTTGATGAGCAACAGAAGATGCTGCTGCTTACAGAACCAGGAATAATTGGTCTATGAATTAGTCCGAGTTGTATTGGTGGAGTTCATTTTCATGACTTCATAACTTTAATAATACGTTGTACTTAGGTGACAGACTGTTTTCTCCTTATACGCATGTAAGTGTTGGGTTTGTCTTCCCCAAATGACAAGTTCAGCTGGCTGGTGGCTGCTGGTGACATCTTATGGTTTATTTTGCCTGAAACTAAATCTAGTTGTTGTAACAGTCATATGCATTGTTATCACAAAAGTAATAGGATGGTTGATGCACTTACGACTCTGGATGGTTGATGCACTTACGACTTTCCTTTTCTTTCAACTCCAGCTGGTCTTCGTGTATGTGGAAATGGATAATGAAGATGTTGGAAAGCCTGTGTCGGATTATTTTGGTGTCTCTGGGAGTGGTCCCAAGGTAATTCTTGTTTATCATTCTTTATAAGAACAAATGTGGAATGATTGGCTTTCATTTCTCTTGAATAACTTCTTGATACTTGTCTTCAACAGGTCCTTGGATACACTGGAAATGATGACAGTAGGAAGTTTGTCCTTGAAGGAGAAGTGACTTTGGATAATATTAAGGTCATGACGCATTCTATAAAGTTAGAACACTTCGTACTGCATTTAGTTAGCTGGAAATAACATTTTACATTCATCACTCACAGGCTTTCGCTTCAGACTTCTTGGAGGAGAAGCTAAAACCTTTCTATAAATCAGACCCAATTCCTGAAACTGTGAGTGATTGGTTTCAATTCTATGGAACTTTGGTTTGTCATTTGGTCGTGCTTTGGATAATTTGGCATCTGTGATTTTTGTAGAATGATGGTGATGTGAAAGTTGTTGTGGGGAACAACTTTGATGAAATTGTGTTGGATGAGTCAAAGGACGTCCTGCTTGAGGTACCATTTCTTTTTTAGAGGAGAGTGCTTTTCATCTCTTTTATGTCTGTATGGGACAATTCTAATGCAAGGTCTGTCACCAGATATATGCACCTTGGTGCGGGCATTGTCAATCATTGGAGCCTACATACAACAAACTTGCCAAACATTTGGGTGGCATTGACACTCTTGTTATTGCCAAGATGGACGGAACAACCAATGAACATCCCAGGGCAAAGGTAAGTTGGCTTATGATACACCAATAAAAGAGAATAAAGAAAGTTGGCTTTTGTAAGAGTGGTCATTGGCACTTCAGCTTAGTTCTTCAAATCGGTGTTTTTTCTTTTTTTGTGTCATTAATTACAACTTGGGGATCTTTTCTTGATCAACTTGTCCACATTTTCTATTATTTTGTCAACGACTTTTTGTGATCCACCTTTTCTGATCTATTTGTGTTTGAGAGTTTTTGCTATGGAAATGTCTAGGATCGATTGTTATAGGAACAGCATGGCTAAAATTTGTCTACTTCATGCAGGCTGATGGATTTCCCACACTTCTTTTCTTCCCTGCTGGAAACAAGAGCTTTGACCCAGTAAGTCGCGTTTGAAGTTTATTATCGATGTGGTTGTATGCTCATATACTTCTGCTTTTGCCTGTTTTCGTCTTGAATGAAATTGGACTAGATATGCCCTGTCTTTGTGAATTTTTGAAAAGCTGAAATAACTTTACTGTCCTCGGGGCTTTAGTGATTTCCAATTTTGGTAAAACTGATAATGGGATGTTGCTTAGAAATAAAACTGATTCATTTACGTGTTGATTAATTCCCTTCTCTCGTATTAGAAATGCCAGGATAGAAAATTTTCTGCTCTCTCTCTCTCTCTCTCTCTCTCTCTCTCTCGTCAGCAAGTACCTTACGAAATTATCTTACTTTGGACAGATCACTGTAGACACCGACCGGACTGTGGTGGCTCTGTATAAGTTCCTGAAGAAAAACGCATCAATCCCTTTCAAGCTTCAAAAACCGGCATCTACTCCTAAAGCTGCTACTACTGACACCGAAGAGAGCGAAGAAACTGTTACTACTGATCTGAAGGACGAATTATGAGGGTAACGGGTGTCGCTCTCTTTCATTGGGTAATGGGAAAGAAGGAGAAGAAAAGAAGCGAATAGAAGTTAGACAGTGTGTAGAGTGATCAGAGAGAAGGAAAACATCCAGAGTAATTTAGGGCTTTTCTTTACCTGGGTGAGGACTGGTGGGGGGGTCGTTTCTCCTAAAAAGTAGTATTGGCCTTCTAGTTTTGACTCTGTATCATCAGTAATAAAGTGCATTTTTCCTTTCCAGATCTGGTCGATCTTTCTGTTCATTGTCTCTGGCCACCGCGTGAGGCTTAGTCATTTCTCAGTAGCTCTAAAGCAAAGACTGCGAATGAACACTTGCATTGGTAGGTTTCTGCTTTGCCAAAATTACCCCATCAGTATGAATGCGGGCCGGCGCTGTGAATTGTATCAGTAGGCAGCAAGGCAAGAATCTTTGGGTCAGTTATTAAACATGATCTAGAGAGGGATTTGATCTTAAGGTGGCTATGACTATCAGATTATGGTCAAAGGCTCCATCTGTTCTTCGCTTATGAGGACGGATCAGATACATACATCTTTACTCCATCTATCTATAGTAAAGTTAGGGTTGGTAATTTGGATTTTTTAAGGATGATCGATTTTTGGTCAAATCTGATTTCAAGATAGAATTGAGAATTGGACCGGTTGGTCCTAAGACGGGAACTGGACTATAGCATTGTATGATCTAATGAAATTGATTGCTTTTTTTTTTCTCCACTAAAGAGTATTCGTACACAATGTGAGAGAATGCCAAATCTAAAGATATTGGCAAAAATGATGATGGGTAAATAGTTATTATGTTGTATCTTATGGTGTCATTAGGCGAGATAGTGTTTAGTTCATATTTTATTAATTTTTTGAAGACAAAAAGAAGAGTATATGTAGAGGGTCTAGTCTAGTTCTTCCCTGGAATCTAAAAAAGACTACCTAAATACCGGTTCTATTTTTAGGAATTGGGAATTGAACCAACACTTTGGAGAACCAGACCCAACTACGGAATCAGACAATTCCCATTTCAAGTGGTCCATCTTGCTTTTAATTAGAATAGAACTAGATAGGATATAATATGAAATTTAGAAATTTTACCTAATTTATTTTTATTTTGTTTTTTCCTCTCTTTCTTAATCATTTTCTTTTTTATTTCTTTTTTCCCTTCCATTATTCTGAAATAAAATTTTATTATATAGTATACTATAGTTATATACCTAAAATATGAAAATACCTAAAATAGGTAATAAATATATATTTATATTATAAGATAGAATTTAATTCGAATATAAAAATAAAAATAGAATAAAATCTAAAAATAAATTGTTATTTTTTATCTTGAATTTCTTATATTAGAGTTTAAATATCATTTATATTGAAATATGATTTTAATTTAATTTATCTAAGAAGTTTGTTTTTCAAGAAAAATAATTCTTTTTATCATATATATTGAAAATTCCATTTACTTTTATTTCATATATTTTATGAGATAATTTTATCTAAACTATATTTTTTTATATCCGATTTTATCCTATATTAAGTAAGCACAAAAATGTAGGATATGATATATTTAATCATATCATGCTAAAGCGGCAACCTAACAGTAAGATGGAACAGAATTAAAACGCGTAGGCCGTCGTCTGTTGATTCCCGATGGAGAGAGGTGCAGGCGAGAGAGAGATCCCAATTCCGCATTACTCGAGAACCTGGGATCCGGACAAGGTACTATTTGGGCGAGGATCCCAAGATCCCCTCCTCCGCATGCGCCAGATCCACAAAAAAGAATCGACCGAAAATTAAAATTATAGGAAACAAATCGGCCGGCATCGTCCTGGGTTTTGTTTGACTAAAGAATAATTTTTGGGGAGGGGAAACTGCTGGTGCAGTGTTATTAGAAATAGCTTCCGCGACACTGAACGACAGCGAGAGCCGTGGAGAAGAAGACCCGGGAAGACCGGGCTCCACGATCGCGAAGTGCATGCACCCCCACGTTCTTTTTACCTCTCCTCCTCCTCCTCCTCCTCCTTACTTCACGCTTCAAACTCGAGTCTTCTTTTCTCTACAGCAAAAAATGTCAGAGATGGAATGCTGACGACCACCGCCACCTCCGGGGAAGAAGAAGACAAACTGCCAAGCCTAGCCAGCAGCATCCCCCCCCACTATTCACGCGTCCCGTCGCTTTGCTTGTTTCGCAGGTCCTGACTCTCTCGCCATCGATCCCCCTCGTTCATCCACGCGAAACGACGGGTGGTTTCGGGGTTCCTGGTTTTGGAAGTTTCCTCAGCAGTCCGAAACGGTCGCTCCCTTTCAGTCTCGTCTCTCGAGGTCTCCTCCTCCCCTCCTCTTCCCCCCCTCCTAAAAAACCAAACTTTATACTACCCCACATCTGCTTCTCTCTCTCTCCAGCCACATAAGAACCAGAGAGTCTCGCCGACCAGAAGCTTACCCCTTCGTCGTCATGGCCAGGCCTCGCATTCTCGCCCTCGCCCTCTCCCTGTCTCTCCTCCTCCTCCCACTCGCGCTCTCCTCCGACCCCCCGACCCCCTCCCCGGCTCCCGCTCCTCAGCCCGACCTCCCTACTTCCCCCGCGGGCCCGGCTCCCGCTCCTCTGCCCGACCTCCCTCCTTCCCCCGCGGGCCCGGCCGCCACTCCGCTCCCCTCCCCGCCGGCGCCGTCCCCGGCGGATCTCGCTCCCTCCCCTCCCCGGTGACGTCGCCTCCTCCATCCCCGGGAAATGCGCCCCTCCCGCTCCCGCTCCCGCTCCCGCACCCGCGCCGAGCAATGCCACGACCGAGAGCCGCGCCGCGAGTGGGTCCGTCCCTTCCGACAAGAAGGCCATGAGCGGTGGCAAAAAGGCGGGGATCGCCTTCGCCGTGATCGCCGCGGTCGCGCTCGCCGTGCTCGGAGGAATGGTGTACAAGAGGAGGCGAGAGAACGTACAGCGCTCGCAGTACAGCTACGAAGCGAGGAGGGAGATCCTGTAGAGAGAGATTTTCTCGTAGAGAGAGCTCCGACGGTTCCTGTTTTACCCCGAGCTGTCCGTTGTTGGGAGATATCAGTTTTGTCGTGACGCTGTCACTGGTCAGTGCATGGGGAAGTGAAGGGAGAGAGAGGCTCTGCCATTTTGATTGATATTCGCTCTTTACATATTTATATATACAGAATAATGCAGAAGCTCATATATAGTCAGCGATTTGCCGTTGTTGATTGTCGTCTTCAGCTTCTAATGACTTGTATAGATCATTTGGAGGTACTATCATGTTGCTTCTTCTTCTTCTTTCTTCTTATTCTGTATGTGGTATGTAATTTTGGCATGATCCGGACTTCGAAACAGAATTTATTCTCTTACATTTGACGAATAATACTAGGGAAATCGAATGATTTAGTAGATGTCCTAAATTTCTTTACGCATTATTATTTACTAAATTGAATGTCCGTTTACAGTTTGTGACAATGTTTCGATTTTTTCTGAGTAATTCTTGTAGTGCGGAAAACCTACCCAAAAATGTAACCAAGTAACATCGACTAACAAGGTCGGTAAGAGATGAGTTGCCAAGAATTACTATTTTCGGCTGTCTTGATAATTAACTCTTTTCATTGGGATCTTCGCCCGTGTTTCGCTTATAAGGGGTTTCTAAGGATTCTTGGAGAATGGATTCCACCCTCGCGATAACTTTGAGATCAAGAAGATAGTCAATCTCGCTCATTGGTCGTAAAACCTTTTGAAGTTTTTGTGGGTTACAATATTTTCTATAGCAGTTACAAAAAATATATAAGGAGCTACGACCCTTGTGACTCGAGGATCCATCTCTCGGTAGATCATAGAACCCCGAGAAAGACGTGGTGTGCTTATTTATTAACCCCAAGTCAAGGATGCCTCATCGATTAAGCAAGTTTCAGTTCTTACTCTGCACTCAAATGAAAGGGCCATAGAAAGTGCATATTAAGTTCACAGAAGCAAGCTCTCTTACATATCACCCTTTTTTCTTTCTCGGTTGAAGGGAAAAATTTCACACTGCTAGAAAAAAGGAACCGGAAAGCATGATATAGCTCAAGACATTAATCATCAGCACTAATATCATCGCAGTGCCATTTTTCATCATAACAATAGAACAAGTGGTACATACGCTGCAGCTCAATATTTAGATGATTATTCTCTTCCTATGTTGTACAATAGTGTAATTGGTGTGACAACTTATGGGGTGTTGTAGAAGACATAGGTGGTTTACCGTCAAAATGCTGTCGTATACCTTCTTGAAATGGGGATTGCGCTTGATCTTATTCCTCGGCAGCAGGGTCTACCCAGCGACCGTGATCCTTTATCAGCTGAATCAAGGCATCAGTCGCTTGCTCCATCGCAATTCCTCTCTTGACCACAGTCTGAAACAGAGAAGTTATGGTGAAGTCTGAATGCTATCCACATTTCGAATTTAAGAACTTAAAGACCGAATCAGTGTACTAATCATTTGTCACGGTAATTTGTCACACTAGTGAACTGAGCTGTCTTACGGTGTCATCACATTCTTATCTCAATGCCATAGAGAGCAGGTACTTGATCTTGACAACAAAAGCAAATTAGATGGGCTGCTCAATGAATAACGTGCACAGAAAAACAGGCATATATGCATCACCTTCCCAACGTAAAGATCTATCTTTCCAGGAGCACCGCCGACATAACCAAAATCTGCATCAGCCATCTCTCCTGGGCCGTTTACAATGCAACCCATAATTGCAATCTGAGAGACGGAAAACAAAGACACCGTGAAATTCTGGCCCAGTGGAGTGTAGTAGGAACCTCATCATAAACAACTGGGAGTATCTGATTACCGAAACACCGGGTAAGTGAGATGTCTTCTCTCGTATTTGTGCACTTATTTCTTGAAGATCAAACAATGTCCTGCCACAGGAAGGGCACGATACGTACTCCTGAAAGAAGATTTTAGGTGCTCAGCGGATTACTCAAATGAAATTTTTCTAACTATATGTCAATCTCATTATTTTCCGATCGACTGTCCTACCGTCTTCGTGTTTCGCATTCTGCAACCTTGCAGTAGATTGAAAGAAGTATTTCTCAGAAACTCAAAATCTTGGTCACAGGCTTCTATGAGGACTCCATCACCAAGTCCATCAACCAGAAGGGCTCCTGCATTTGTTCCCGCGCCAATTACCAAGTCGTCCCTATCATCAGAATAACCATTGTCAGCTTATTTGTCGAAGTATAAAAGTTCATTCACATAAATTCAAGGACATTGTAATTACCGGTGAGTCCCATCTGGAAATTGAAGATGGTGAATAACAGGGAAATTAAGATCATTTTCTTGTAGATACTCAAATAGCCTGCAAAAAGACATACAACATTATTTTCTGAGGTGAAGAAGATTTGTAATGGGCTGGAGAGGGCTGCAGGAGTTGAGCACTATTGAGGCATACGGCATATGCTCTCCTGATGTCCCAATAATCAAAGTGTACAATAGTGTTGTGCTTAGCGTTGGGATTATATAATGCACGCCAAGCATTGAATAGGAGTTACAGGGTAAATAGGGCTGTTCCTCAAGGAACTTAACAAATTCAGGAGGTTTCATCAGGAAAAATGTGTCTGCTGCCTTGAATTTGTCCTTCCTGTGTACTTTAGTCACTATTAAAGAATTTGGCCTTCCAATAGCCCTTCAACCAGACAAGAAGGACCTGCCAAAAGTTTACCTCCTTGCTGCATGCACTCTGCTGGTTTTTTCTTCATCAAGTGGGAGATCATGAAGAAGCATTGTGGCATCCACACTCTTAAGTATTTCCAGGTCTTGATATGGCTCATCTCCACGCAAGGACACAACCAAGCGTGTGCCTGACAGCCAGTAAATAAATAGGCTATGAGAAAAATTGCCCCAAAAGCAACTGGCATTAAGCTCAATTTAGTGACTCCCAACTATAAAAGCATTAACATCAGCAGTTCTACCTTCTGGCAAGAGCTTGTGAGCACCAGATGACAATTCCTTCAGATTGACCAAAACCATGGCATGGGGCAATGGCTTTGTCAGCTGTTCTGATAAAGGAGTTATAACGCCCATGCTTACATCTATCAATCTTTTGAGAGCTAGTCGCTGGTCATGAAAAGATTGAAAATTATCTTAATCACATTACTCAAACTGATTACTGGTTGTCAGAATATTGCAGGTATGCGAGTGCATCCAGGGAATGTGTGGTGGGATAAATGTCGTAATGGAAAACTATGCGAGAGAAATCTGGTTCTTACGGCATCAGCATCATCAACTGGTGGAAGCTCTCTCAGTAAAATTGAGTCTACTGTTGCCAGATCCTACAGTAAGAGAGAAAGGCACTGAATTTATGATTAAAATCCATATACCATTATAGACTTCTTTTAGTAAGAGAGTAAATGACTGAAGAAATCTGAGAAAGGGATAGACCTTAAATGGCATTCCAAGAACAAGCTTTGCAGCAAGAGAACGGTAGAAATCTTCTGGGGCCTGCACTAACAAATTCTTGATGAAGACCACTTCACCAAAACTTACAATCACAATCACAAACACACTCTCACCCTCCCCCCACCAAAAAAGAGAGGAAAAAAAGAAAAAGAAAAGTACACCCAAGTTAAAAGGTTCTCAAATATTTTCTAGTTTTGTGAAAGTTGAAACAGTACCTTCAACCGATCTAAGGAGACAGACATGAGAACAGAACCATCACGGTGGAGGACGCCTCTGTAGTCCACCTCCTCACCCTACTCCCATGTCAAGTATGGTCGTCAGAAAATGGAACTATCAAAAAAATTTTGGCCAATGTCATTTTCAAGTTGATGACCAACCTCCTTTTGCATTGGCAATTGACCCGATCGTCGCTGGAAGTCAAAATAATGTCTGTGCTTTTCCTCAAATGGTGCCTGATGGTAATTAGCAATAAAGACAGGGCGATTATGAGGTCCCAAAATGGTTGACTAATGCAGAATGATACAATAAACTAAATTAAAAACCTACCACCCCCTTCTGAAGCTTTGCTCCTCTCATACCAAGATTTGCTAGCCTTCTACAGGGATCTATCTCTTCCTCAGGTGGTTCGGTAAGAGAGACTCTGATTGTATCACCTAAACCATCCTGCATTAAATGGTTTCATGAAATTTAAGGTCTAATTATGGTATAAGGAGCATTACAAATATCACCATCAATGGCACATTTTGCGCAATCCACTAAAAACAAAATGAGTTTGATCATTCAAAAATATAAATGAAAACAGAAAAGTTTGCAAAGCATTTTAAACCACCCCATCACTGAATTGCAGAGTGATATATCTAGATCTACAGGGGTTCTAATCATGTTCAGGACAGTTGCACGAAGCCAGTAGGTGTAAAGGAAACCTGAAGAAGGGTTCCAATGCCAATTGCAGACTTCATGCGTCCATCTTCACCTTCTCCAGCTTCAGTCACTCCCAAGTGTAATGGGTAATCCCATCCCTGTACATTCATTTCAGCTACAAGAAGACGGTATGCCTGAACCATGACAACTGGATTGCTTGCTTTCATAGAGAAGACAAAATTGTGGAAATCTAACTTCCGGCATATTCTTGCAAACTCAAATGCAGATTCGACCTGTTTGAATGAATACCTTTCAGTTTCAGAATTCAGATCATAAAAACACTGAAAACCAACAAAAAAAGAAAAAAAAAGTAAAAGAAAAGTTAAAAGAACTTTTAAAAGATTTAGAGAGAATAATTGTTCACCATTCCCCTAGGAGAATCCCCGTAGTAGCTCATGATACGATCTGAAAGGCTACCATGATTTGTGCCAATACGCATCGCCCTTCCATACTTCTTGCACTTCTCAACCAATGGAGTGAATACCTGGTAGACCAAAACAATTGTATTTAAAACAAGAAACTAGGTACTCACAAATTCAAATTGCTTCTACTGTGACAACTCCACATTTCAGTTCAAAGCCCTCTTTTCACCAAACTCAAGCCCACAACATATAAAAAGAGCTAGTCATGGTTGAACGACTCTTCTTTCATGTTACTGACAGATAAAAGATAGAATGCTGCCACATCGACACTTCTCTTATCGTGGTTCAGGCAGGAACTAAAATCATACAAATGATGCCATCGTTACAGCAATTACCCCCCATCTGATAAGTTGATTTTTCTGTAAAATTTCTTCACCCTAGATAGAATATATGCAAGTCATGTACCCACTTTTAAAGGTACAAGCAAGTGGTTCAAGTCAAATATGTCTCAAGAGGTCGAGTTATTGATGGATCAGTAATATAACCTGCTCAATATGCTCAAGTTCGTTCTGATACTCCTCGTTTGTGTACTCTATCTGCTCGAACTGAGCCCTTCTATCAGCTACAATACACAACCTTGTTGAGGAAGTGTACCTCATACACAATTAATAACCGAGAAGGACTTGTACATACCAAAATTTCCTGGATTAACACGAATCTTGTCAAAACATTCAGCCACCCGCAGTGCAACAGAAGGTGCGAAATGAATATCTGCCACCAGTGGGATATTGTAACTGCCAAAATTCCAATGCATATATATATCATCCTTCACGAATCGTTCCATAACTTTCAATAGGAGTAAATAAGACCTACTTTTTCTGCACAAGAGAGTTCTTTATCTCAAAACATGCATCTGCTTCTCTCTTTCCTTGAACTGTTATCCGGACAATATCAGCTCCCCTGTCAGCAATTCTCATCACCTACAACCAGAACAGAAAATTAATAGAGGAAGATTCTCCACAAATGTTCGATAGTACCAACGCTGGCTGTATGATTTAACTAAACCACCATGTCACATTTCAATAAAAGCAATATTTTTATGCCAGGAAACTGTTTCAGTTCCTTAGGTTCTTCCTAGCCTTTAACTATCACCAAAAGTATCTGCATTCACCTCGGCCACTCTTGGTGCTCTTCAACATGCAGATGCTTTGATGATATTACTAATGGAAGGATAGAGTATCATAATGGGTGGCTTAGTAGATCGAACAAATAAATGATTGGCTGGCAGAGTTACCAAATTAAAGCATAGGATATGCCATAAATGCTTATGATAGAATCAACAGAATGGAATAGCACTTTGTAATGGAACTAGCTTAAACATGCAGGTTTGAGTAAAGAACCTGTTCAACTGTTCCAGCAACGTCCTTAGTATCAGTTGTAGTCATTGTCTGTATTCTTATGGGATGCTCACTTCCAAGAGCCACGTTTCCCACCATCACTGTCCGTGTCTTCCTCCTGACTGTTTTGTGCAAAGACTCACAGTACTTCTGCCTGGGAACTGGTTAAATTCACTGTTGTCAGATAAAAAGTGTATGATATTGTTCAATATTTCCTACTTCAAAGGATAAAATACATATCCATCTTTCTTCCAAGCATCTTTACTTGCATTTACTGAGGCATAAAGAAGCAATACAAAGATGGTAATGATCAACTTCTCCTTCTCCTTGCTCCAGGAGAAAAAGCATGCGGTAGGACCATCTATGTGTCAAGCAAATATAACTGCAACGTTCATATCCAGAATTAGGATTCTCTACCTGTTCAATTTTATCTTGAGCCAATTATAGAGAAGTATGTCAAAAAGTTAAGTAAGGCTAAAACCTTTTCTCCTTTTTTAACGATTTTGGAACTTGGGAAAAGAATTAGAAATTCGCGAATTCGTGTCATCATGCCTCCAAAAACTAGCAACCCAATTCAAAAGGTATCTTACCTAACAACGGGCTCCCATCTGATGCAGGCTTGAGTTGTATCTCGGAAGCAGGTTTGCAATTCCTGATCACGGTGATCTTCTTTCGGTGAGACCTGACTCTCTGCTGATCAGAAATCCTGACAAAATCCATACTCTTCACGAATCCCAACCCGCTGTCCCGGCTCTTCAGCCCCGAGAAGGAAGTTGGCACTGCTCCGCTCGCCATTCCCATGAAGTAGTACCGTCACCTTCAGCCCAAAACACAACAAAGAAATTGCGTTGATCAGTCGAAACACAACAATACCTCAATCCTAAGCACAGCACGTCTCAAATAACCATCTTGTCATCTATCGATGTACATGGTAAGTGCAGCACAAAGTTTAGTGAGTTCTTCAAGACAACAGGTGACCACAATCAATTCCCCTCAGCAAACGAACACCTCAAAGGAATAACCACTCGAGAAATCAGAAACTACCCACCTCGCAACCCAAGCGAAAGCTCAATACTTGACAGTTAAAGCAGAGAACCGGTCAGTTTTCTCGGACTGGGAAATCAGAAGAGAGGACTTAACAAAGAAGCAGGGCTGGCAACACAAAGCTGAAATATAAAATGAGCTCAGGCCTCGCAGTTCTACCTGGGAAAACACAACACCCGTCAGCTACTCAAATTCAAGGACGAGGCTCGCAATGCATAAGTGAGAGCGATTGAAAGTGAAGACGAAGGATCGAGAGAGAGAGGATTATGTGAGGCTAGTGGTGAAGGTATTTTCTTTTTTCTCCTTCCCCCATCTTTTTCACGGAAATTAGGAGGTGGGTATTTAATTAGGAGCTGGAGTAGGGGTGGGTATATGCCAAAAACGAGCAGAGATGAAAACACGTTGAGCAATCCGACAATAACATTTTTCTCGTTTGCTCGTTACCTTTCTCCTCTCCTCACTGTTGGTTGGTGGTGGCCATACGAACACTCGCAGTGATCGAAGTGGGAAAATTATTTATTTTATGGGACAGTCCCTTCCCTTTCGTTTATTTCTGCTAAGCCCCTCAATTCCGGTCGGGGCTTCATTTCTGCTCCCCCCTGACGTTTGTTTAATTTTACCTCGCAAGGCTCTCCTCTACGAAATTGCCCGATCGAGCATTCGAGACAGAATGGTCTTGAGAACACAGTTCTTAAGGGGCAAGCGTACATTCGTTTAATCAGGATCCAGTGTTCGGACTAAATGAAAATTTCCGAGCCGTGTCTGCTTTTATTGTTTCTGGACCAATTGGGGCTTTGCCCAATTTGTCATTTAACGTGGGAAGAAGTGTGATTATGGGATTTCGCAGGGGCTTCCCCAACCAAACACACTAGCGGCCACGAGGGTAGGGGAGAGGAATCAACCAGCTCTTGGAAGAATCTTTAATCGAACCCGTTTGGCGTCTAACTTCACGGCATAAACCGTCGTCTTAACACGCCGATTAGCTCCTAGACTGATTCTCTAGCGCTGTTACCTAGACGAGGACAAGACGACCCTAGGGTTTGGTGGGTGATTTGAGGTTTCTGTTTTTGTCCGCCCAAATACACCGTGCTACAAATCCTAGTGTTACATGAATCTTACCATGCCTCACAAATGATTAAAAAGTTTTCGCCTAACCATCAAGATTTTATTCTTCAGTGATGTAATGATCGTAACGCTCTTCGATCCCTGGAGTTTCTATCCTTGGTGATTTTGTGGAAGTGCCTCTGCCTTCGCACCACTATTACAAGTGGTGCGGTTGGCATTTGACTACGGCTTTATTTTGTGGAGGTAATTTTATGCGGGAGTTGTACAATAGCTCGTGGAAAAATCGGACAAGAGAAAAAAAAGGAAGTTTTAAGATTCAAATTAGACAATCGATCAAGATACATATCCGATGGAGAATTTGATCGATCGGGTAATACCATGTTCGCGGTGTATTCAATGCAAAGAACGCAGTTTCGCTTTTGTTCAGGGGATGAGGAGTGTCTGAAACTCATGTCATTCAAAACCGAACTAACCAGCCTCTGCAAAGAGGATGTGACGCAACGTGTTTCACAGGCCGTAATCGCTTCATCTGTATCCATCGCGCAACGTCACCAAAACAAAGCCGTACGGCATCCCTCCCACGCGATGGATGAGTTCTGGCTTGGGCAAAGCCCGGAATGGATGCCACTTCGGAGACCGAAGTTTTCAAGCAACCGTGCATGATGGGCCACGAGATTCACGTGGATCCATGATTTCCATGCGTTGCCGCCCCGATCTGAAAGGGGCCCAGATTCCGTGGAGATATTGAGGTGAACGGCGTGCCGATTCAACGCCAACGCCAAACACGTGGTGCACATTCGCTCGAGAGTGCACAGGCATCGCTGCAATTTGTCTGACGTGATCAAGACATTTGATTTAAGGACGAGTGGAATATCCTGTGTCAAACCATTACATGCGACTAAACAGAGCAACAAAGATTGTGTATATTAGCCAGAATGCCCGGATGTTCTCTTCATGGCTCGATGACTATGAGTTCGCTGAAAGAATCAAGAATGACCCCCCTGATAAGAATTTCAACTGATAGAAAAGTAAGCATCAGGCTCCAAGTGATACAAGTGCAATCACGGAGACACTATTAGTTCCTCCATCTTCTGGACAAAACCCTGCACTTGTTTATATTTAGAATTAGATCTACATCTCAGTATGCCTCTTCACTGTGGAATGAATAGTTTGTGAGAGCTCCTCTATGCCTTGGACTTTTCTTCGATTAGAGAGTGCCTTTCAAGGATCGCAACAGTCTCTTCCTCAGCACTGGCATTTAGTTCAGACGAGTTTTAGAAGAGTTAATACCAATAACCATGTGGCAAATTTCAGCTATATGTGATGCATGCCTTTGCATAACCATGTCAGTTTAAATACCAATATCGCCTCTGATTTGAGCCATTTCCTAGCTTAATCATCAGGAAAGAAATGACATAACAAGGGAACACATCCTCATTATACACACACATCAATGCCTCTTCAAATAGTAGAATCCCATATGGTGATTGTGACAATAATGACTAAGGAATTGCTGGCTGTATCCTTATAAGCATAACCAAAACCAATTGATTTTTATAATTACTAACTCAAATTAGAGGAATATGGGCTCCCTTACTTCTCTCTTGGTCACAGAAGTTGTGTGCAAGTAATTTGATGGAATGTGATGTTTGTACTAATTGCAAAGAAGCTATCACGTAGGCACAGGATGGTTAGAGTCAATAGCAAAGTGGAGTACCTTCCAGGTCTGAGAATCTTGTAACAGCCAAGCTTTGTAAGGTCCACAATTGTTGACCCAGCACGCCCTGAAGGAAGCACACCACCATCGTAAACATATGCACAGTGTTCCCAGAGGCTCTCAAAATCCTTGATGCAGACGCTACTTGGCTGGCCACTTAAGTTAGCGCTTGTTAAGGCAAGAGCACTCCCAGCTCCACGGGCAATGCCCCTGATGAAGTTGCAGTCTGGCACTCGGACTCCTATACTATCTAATCCAGGATTTAATGACTTATCCAGAATACTTGATTCCCCTGAAAAGCATTTAGATTACTGCCCTTAGAACACTTCTGGATAATGCTGAAATGAAGCAGAATGTGAAACATGCAATGGTGGGTAGGGTTGAAATCTTTGGACAGATGGTCAGGATTTGCTTTATTTGCATAACAATTTCCTCGGTTCACTGATTCTCATTTCTCATTCATGCTTCAAGATGGTGAAGATAAATTAACTACCTCGCCTCAATATGACAGTTACTGGTCCCGGAAGGAGAGATTCGAGCAAACCATGTGGCAAATGGTTGGTCACCGCAAAACGTTCTATGTCAGAAACATCTCCAACACAAATGGCAAGAGGACTTGTATGCTTCCGTCCTTTGATCTCATATATCCGGTTAACAGCTTCTGCAGAACTGCAGATCAGCAGACCATGGTTGTCATCTGTAATCTATAATCAGAGGCACAATGCCCGCATACTACTCTAGTGACCTACACAAACTAAATGATCAATTACTGGACAGTTCAATTATTTTTTACAACTCTCTTCATCATTCTGTCTCGCATGCTACTACAAGCACTTCGAGTTCAAATATCATAATTCAAATTGATAGACAGACCTCCATCAACTATCAAGATCAGCTGAACAAATTGAGAGAACACCATTAACTTGAATTCCATCTACCAACAAAAATAACACCGCACCGCCCAAGATTCACATTTGACCACTTTATAAGTGGGCAATCTTCCGAACACCACGCCTACAGATTAAGAAAGGCAACGGTAAGGTTTAATAGAGGAGCGACATTTACCAAGCATCACAAGCGAAGCCGTAGATCGTATCGGTCGGCACAGCAATCACCTTCCCCGACTTGAGAGCTCCAATTGCCTCCGGGGCGTGAGCCTCGGTCGCCTCGCGAATCACATCCAACTTGTTCTCGCACTTGTCCAGACTCCACGCCATTTTACTTCCCGGTCTCCGGCTCTGCTCCGGAATTCGCACGAACCCTTTTCTGGGAACACCTGAAACGCCAACCGGAACGGCACGTTAGACGCCGAACGCACCCAAGACTGGAACTTTCGCCGGAAAACCACAAACCCATGAACGAACGAACACGCTCACGCTCAGAGAGATGGACCTGAGAGGGGGAAGCGAGCGTGGAGGAGAAGAGGGGGGAGGGTATGAGCTATCTTAGCGGGAACATTCATCTAGTCGGAGAGGTGGAGATTGCGGAGGACCCTGTGCTCCGTTTTCTGGGGTCAACTCATGTCATGACCGTTTGTCAACGGATTGCCCTAAAATCTTGGAGCTCGCCGCCTTCTTTACTCCTCTTATGTAAAATTATTCTCCTCCCTTTTCCTTATCTAGGGCTTTGCTCCGGATCCACAGGTTTGATCCGATTCGGTTTTCAAGTGAGTCAATCCGATTCTCAATTCTTAAAAGTGAAACCAATGTTCATGCTATACAATTTCAATAGGGAATCGAATAGAATTGAATCGATTAAATATATTTATTATTTTTTCAAAAAAATTTGTAAAATGTAAACTAAACACTATTTCAATTCGGTTTCAATTAATATAAAAAAAGTAATGGGAAAAGAAACTGATTTCATTAGACTGTACCGGATCAATCGGTTCAGTCATCAAATTCGAATTTTGGGAATTAATTCTCTCAATTTGGTTCTAGATCCAACTTGGAATTGGGCCAAATTGGACCGAAAATCAATCATCCCAAAATTGGGTTTTGAAATTGGCCTCAAAGCCACTGCAAATTGAGGGCCGGGGGGGGGGGTGATGGAAGTTGGTTTATATGAAGACTGATTTTGGAGGATGAAGTTAGATGCCAATTGCTCCACTAATGCCCTTTCTTATTGAAGAAAGTACATTGGTGAAACGGCAGGTCTTGTTTCCATGTTTCATTCATCCGATGTGAAGCCGGAATAGACTGACCTCATTCGGTACCGAATCTGAGCACAATCCATAAACTGAACGTCTGAGACATTAGGACCAGAGCAAAATCGACTATCTATACACCTCGTAAACCAGCCACAAGTAGCAATACCACGATGATCGTAATAGTCCCGAAAGGAAACCGCCTATTTAGCACATACATTGCAGCATCTTTCCACACCAACTACAGAAAATTTGGCCCGGAACTGTTTATAATCAGCCAAATCAAATTTTGCGTGATCTGCTGTGTAGTACGGACCGGTTCAGTTCCCGCTAAAAGTTTCCGGGTTGTTCACATGGGTCGGATGGCTTAGAGACGATCCATCCCACGGTGAACCCAGAGACATCCGAGGAACCTGGCTTGGACGTGTCGCCACCTGAGCACGGCGAGATTGTACTGAATGGGCATGCCGTCTTCTCTTCCATCTGAAGAACTCGACGAGGATCGAACTCCCGCTCATCGCAACACCGAAACCAGCAAAAGACGCGAAGAGAACCGATAGGATGGCTTGCAGATGAACCTATGACATGCATCACAAAGTTCTGAGCAAACTCAGCCACTGAAAACGGGAAAAGAAGCTGTTCGACAACTGATTGTGATTTTGACAGCAGGCCTGCATTCTTACCAAAGAGTAAAATACATGAGCGAAGAGAACCACCAAGGCAAACTGGAAAGATGCATAGACCCAGACAAATCTGCTCTTCACTGCACAGACACATCAAAGAGATCAAGTTAGAAAACATTGTTCCGATCAACAAAACATACACCCCATTTCGATAAATCCATGTTTTTCTTTTGCCGTATATACATCCTAGTTATGTTTGCCGAGCATCTTTCGCGACCTACCCATGGTTGACGAAGTGATGGACGCCAGGAGACCTAAAAAGCAAGAAAATGGAAGAGATATGGCAATTGCGCCTGTACCCATCTTCACAACCTGCACGTCGGAGGCATGCCACTCAGAAACAGAAAGGATGACAGGACAACGCATTCGAATCACTTCTTTTTTCCAAAGATTTAGATCGCTAATGTCTTACCAAAAGCTGCTCGAGAAAACAAAAGTAGGCGAGCATGCTCACAACGACAAGGACCGGCACTTCCTGCCACAGCCTGTAAAGATTCGTAGTTAGTTCAGAAAATTGCCCCTCATCAATCATCTATTAATAGCACTCCTTTTGGCCAACTTTGATCGAGAGTACTTTGATGTTGCAGAGTTGATGGCATATGCATTACATGTCAACTATTAGCATCGGTAAACGTTTATCGGAACCCAGAAAAACGTCGGACATCCAGCGATGGAAGGAACCAAGAGGAAACACAAAATTAAAAGATGCATAACGGACCTGTGTAAATGTAAGTGGTCAATCACTTACCTGTATTGACCAAGATCTTGCAGTTCAAATCGAGTTCCTCCTGCGGTTCGATTATGGACGCTTTGTATTTTTAGAAGAGTCACGGGCAGATTCTGAACCTCTTGTTTGCACACATCGCAAGTCTTGTTACCTTTGATGCTAAACCATTTCACAGCGCATTCTTTATGAGCCAGAGCCAATTCGCCTTTGCAGCTGCATTCCATCTTGAGAGTTTCCCCACCCTCGGACAAAGCAACCAGACAAATTCTACAAACCGCCTCTTCTTCGGGTATGTCTTCACCATCGGCATCATTTGCTTTTCAATTGAAAGGCTACGTTAAGTATAGGATATTACCAGAAAACCAAGCATGTGTGTTAAGATAAACTTGAGCTACAAGAGCAGGCAAAGAAGTGCGCCTGTGAATACTGCAAAGCTAATTGTCGCTCTGACGGAAAGAGAGAGAGAAAGAGCTCTGAGATATCGAACAAACCGAAGATATTGAAAAAAGGCAAATAACTCATGGACTAAAATAGTTAGGGAGCTCCTCAAGTGCTAGACTAGTAACATGATTGCAACTACGCATCAACAGCAATTTGACAATATCTCAAAGCAGAAATCTCTTTGGAAAACCGGCGTGAACAAGAAATTTTAGCCGAAGAGTTCAAAGAAGGAATCTACAGAATTCATCCGTTAGCTAATCAGTGAGAAAATACCGTGATCAACTGTCTGAGATATGTTGGGCATCGCATCTCCTTCCTTTCGACGGGGTGTAGGTATTATGCGGAAGAAAGAGTCCATTCTTCTAATGTCATTCTCTTTGTCGTTAACAGGAACTGAAAGTGACCGCGGAATTGGTCTTCGAAGTCCTGTTGACTGCAAAATTCACGGGAAAATATATCAACCAAGAACTGCAAATCAAGAACCCTTGAAAAGTGATTTCATATCCCCTGCCCACAACACTGATTGTCTAGTTAGGTGTCATAAGTTCGTTAAAAAAGGAAATTCAAGAGGAGTCCAGTCAAATTGGTGGTACTAGACGCCCACTAGACAGTATCGTAAATATCTTACACTGGGCTGTGGAGTACTACACACCCTTTCGCTGTGCGAGGATTCTTTACTGGAGTTCCCAATTGGAGTTGCCGGTAGCGAAGATGCTCTCATTCTAGGAGTGAATAACTTTGTGAGTGACAGCGACCTAGCCATGGAAGGCTTTTCTCTTTGTCCTGTGAATGAAGCATCCAGATCTGGACTGGCCACTTTCTCAGTGTCTGCTGCTGGATTTCGGTGTATGAAGCTCAACTTAGGCAGTAAGTTCTTTATGGATGATTTGCCCCTAGAAGAAGAGGGACCTGGAGACGCATTATTATTTCTTGCTTCGTTCGAGCTTGGCGTTAAGAGAAAATTTACCCTCCTAGGGGTGGCACCCGGTGTCGGTGGCATTTTGATCATGACACTGTCGTGAGTCCACATTCCCATCTTCCTTGAAGGTATATCCAGGAAAAGATTTTGTTTTCTCCAATGAGGAACCTGTGGAGCTTCTTGGGCTGTTCCCATCAAACCTTCGACCTAGAAATAAGAAACAAGGATCTCTACCGCTGATCAGAAACCATACTTGGTATACGCTTTCAAATTTTATCTGCCAAGCCTCATTCATGCAGTGGAGCTAGTCACTCCCTTTTTACGATACAAGATGAAAAACAAAATCCAAGTTATCGTGGCAGAAATTACTACAAATCATTGGCCTAACCGGAAAGCAACAGATCAAGATGATGAATCTCATTCAGATGCCGAGTGCACTAACTAGGTGCCAGAAATGCATGCAAGCTGAACCTCAGTACTCAAGAAACATAGCGGATCAACAATCTCGAAGATAATATAAAGAAACAGTCAACTAGACAAAGAACTGCTAGAGTAAGCACTAACTACAAAGCAAGCAAAACAAAGAGCAGCACAGGTAAAACTGCTGCGACATAGTACAGAACTTTTATGAATCATGGAGTAAGCTCAGAATTCATGAAGCAGCAGGATAAACGTTTTACTTGCTTTCATTCATTGGGATTCAGAGTGCAGATTAACAGTCCCTGAAAACATGCACTGCCATTGGAGTTTTTATTTCACTCAATTGAAAGTCCTTGAGCTCCAGAAAACATCTTTCACCAAAACTAAATCACGGTGCATTAAATAACCCAAATCAAAAAAGGAAAGAAAGAAAGAAACAGAGATGCCACAGAACTACCTTATCAATGGGAATGGCTACAGTTGCTTCACCAGTAATAACATCTTCCTGCACCTTCCCTGAGACCTTGTCTTCAGTTTCCATTTTTACTCAAAAACCCGAATGGGTATATAGAAGATTCGACAAACAGAGCAACCTTCGGAACAGAACACAGGAATTAGTCCGAGACCGCCCAAGAAATCACACCAGAACGCTTACAACATGAAAAAAGAAGAAAAAGGGAGGGAGGGAGAGAGAGAGAGAGAGAGAGAGAGAGAGAGAGAGAGAGAGAGAGAGAGAGAGAGAGAGAGAGAGAGAGAGAGAGGATGAAGAAGAAGAAGAAGAAGAAGAAGGGCGTGTGTGAGGAAGTATAAAATGAAAATGAGTCTTGGACATAAATGGGATCACGGGGAAGACCAAGCGTTAGTGTTAACGTCATTAAATGGTGGTGCGAACATTTTCGTTATCATGGAGGACCCTCCCAGAACGTACGCATACATACGCACGACACGCACGACAAGCACGATCACTAGCACTTAAATTCCCTCCAGTGCGCGCGGACTTCTCACCACTTTTTGCGAGCGATAATTGACTCATGATGTCTTCGATAGATGAACAGAGCATCACTTTGTTTAATCCTCTGTTAGAAGTGTAAGCTCTGCGGGAGACGGGAAACTCTGTTCCCCTTGATTAAACAACAGCGGAGGATGGATCTTAGAATTAGATCTTGTACATTAAACGCATGCGTGTCTGCAATCTCTCAACTGAAGTAGACCTTGTTCGCCCGTGTTATCATTCGGTCGAGAGAGTCCGAGGATTGCAAAAGCTACCGTGCACCAACATGCTGCAGGCAATCAATGGATGATGATTCACTGATGGGCCGATGTCACATCATACACAGAAAAGGAAAAAAAACCGGTTTCGTCGTGCACCATCATCACCCGATTGACAAGTTACAACGCGAGAGGGGAGGGGGCAGAAGAGGAACAAACCGGATCTTTAAGTTCTGTTTTTGTTTTCCTCATGTGTTTAGTTATTGGATTTACATTGCGTAACTTTAGAGATATTTGGGATTCCAATTTTATTAAACGCTGGAAGCCCAAAAACTTTACAAAATGCACCCATAGATATGAATTTTACCATGTCTATTTCTTCATATTCCAAAATTATCTTGTGCGATTTAGCCAAAAATCAGCAAGTATCTTGAAAAGCCTTTTCTAAATATGCCTTTTAAGATGCCAAATATTTTTGCTGTGGTTGTCTCCATTTCAACCGTCCGCGTATTCAATCCCAAAATTATTATTCGAGCCCACAGGAAACATTTTACCGGAACAAATCAATTATAAGTAAAACGAACATTCTTTCTGTATTTTATTGTCATTATAATTGTTTTTTTTTATGCGGGTGGAAAAGGGCAGGATGGATTCCCAAACAAAAGAATTTCACGGTCCATATTTTTTTCGGAGTTATTTAACTGAATGGGATGGGAATAAAATTCTCCCTTTGGATTTGTCTAATCATTGGGAAAAAGAGAGAGAGAGAAAGAAATGGGGATCAAATTCAGAGTATTTTAATCCCTGGATGATTCTAATTGTCTGGTATGGAAAAAACGGCACACCCAACTTTATATGAGGACTTTTTGGAAACCAACTTTAAAACCAAACTTTTTTTTGATTTTACGAAGATAAGGCTAGACCAAGTTCATCTTGCGAGTAAGTACGGCCTACTTTTAGGCAAAAAAGTTAGGAATTAGGTTCATTTGAAACAGGGGAAACTCATCTGTTTTCACACAAAATTTCAAACAAAATGACAAAACTGAGGCTCCTTTTGCATGCCAATGCCTACCTAAAGAGAAGTGCAGGACTAAAAGAGCATGGAATGATTTTATCGATTACGTCTCCATTAGAAAGAACTGGGGACGAAATTGGTTTGTCTAATGAAACGATTACATAAAATTTAAATGGGTGGATAGCCTGATCGGACAACGACCCTTTTTTGCGAGCAAAACAAAAAGGTAAAAGCTGTATACAAGCCCAAGAAAGTGCTCGTAGAAAGCTCTATGTCCATACAAAGTATCTTTTCTTTTTCCCTTCTTTTGAAGTTTTTGGGTGAAATAAGAAAAGAGGAATCTAAATATAAATCTTAGGACGTGGCAAAATGGACCATAACTTCGGCATTAGGTCAAGAAGGGTCCATCGCCTGTCAAGGGCCGGGCGCTGCGAATTAAAAAGAAGAGAAAGCCGGTCGATGAAAAGGATTTATGTTGGACCCAAAAAATAAAAATAAAAAAGGCTGAAAATCCCCCAGAAGAAAATAAGGAAGAGAAGAGGAGAAGAAAATGGGGGGAAAATGAACTTTGAGGCTCTCTTTGCTCTTCAGGCCGATCCAAAAAGCAAAGGCACAAGCACCTCGTCAAAGCAAAATCAAAAGAAGATCCACATCCCTATTCTGACTCCATCTTCCACTGTTTTTCCCCCTCGAAGTGGTCGACCCGCGGCCAAGGTCATGATAACTGATCAATCATGCAGTCTATTCAATGAGTTCGGTTCAATTCTATGGCTCGAGAAGGAGTCAAAATTTGAACATTATAAACAACACCTAACCCGATCAAAAATGACCCGTCTTGATGTCGACTGTTGTGGTTCTAGTATTTTGCATGGTCCAACTTCAGCTCCGCCAAAGATCAATGTTTTGGTTGGGTTAGGTTAGAGTTGAGCTCGAGCATATGATTGCCTTAGTGAGTCAAAGCTTGAGCTCAATCTTAAGGTGCATTTGTTTAGAGAAAATTTAACGATAAAGGAAAATACTTTATGAGAAATCATTTTTTAGGAAAAATGGATAGTTTTATTTTATTTGGTGATATGTGACTGAAAATATTTTTTACTATCTAGATCTCATTTGGAAAATGATTTCCACCCTATAACTTCATCTAAGGCAAATTTTTTTTTATTTTCTTTATTTTTCCTTTTCCTCCTTACTCCGCCGGTTGTGGGTCCTCAACGACCGGTGGCAATAGCCCACAAGTGAGGTTTGAGCTCGCCAAATTTTGAGCCTTATTAGCCTATGCTTGTGGTGGTCACTGGTCATTGGTCATCGGCGGAGAGAAGGAAAGAAAAAGGAAAAGGAAAAAAAAAAAGAAAACAAAAAAGAACAAATAACATGAAATATTAAAAAAATCAAGCAAAGCAATTCTGAAAGGTGTTTTTACCTCTTTAGATTTAGAAATTTATTTTCCTAATTTTATGCATAAATATTTTCAGACATTTTCGACAAATCAAACGTGACTTTCACTCAAACAAACACATCCTTAAAAGATCTAGCCATACCCTTGAACAATTCCTTTATCTTGTTTTTTCTTTTTTTTTTTTTTTTCTGGGTCGGGTTCACTGTTCAGGTATCGCTGTGTTTGCTCAGACCAGACTTACTCCTCTACTCTTGATGATCCCTTCTTACAGAGGATTTCGTGACAAACATGGAGAATTGGAAGAGCAAATCGAGACGAGAGGTTAAGGACCAGTAGGCCTGCCCCACCCGCCTATATTGGGTCCTCCGTCGCCTCAAACGTTGGGAGAAAATTGAAATTCTATGGACCAAGTTCTCTTAACATGGGCCTGCGTGCAGTGACGCAGAAGAGATCCGACGTACAATAATGAAAGGGCCTAGGGGTCTTGGCCCGCCGACCAGTTCCGCTGCTGCTAGCCCGAATGGTAAAATGTACTTTCCCCTTCTTTTAGACCCTTCCAAACGCCGACCAGTGTACTTTATTTTGGTCATCAATCATGCTAGAAATGAAGCATGCGGAAATAGTCGCCGAGAGGATGCGGAAAAGGGGGGGAAATTCGTAAATAAAAAAGCGGAGACTGGAAACAAGACCTAGAAAAATTATGAACCATGTCTGTTTTCTTCCCTCATGCAATTCATGTGTGAAAACAGGGGGCAAATATAGTAGAACGAGTAACAAGTCAAAATGATAAATTAATCATTTCGATGCCAGATATTTCCTCTCCCCAGACCCTGCAGTGCGGGAGGGCCGTGTGCAGTTCGACCAGGGATACTGACCATCACAATAAACGAAACCCTTCGCAACTTATAGTCGCTCTCTCTCGGCAAATTTTTCAAGACCCTAAATGAGCTGGAAGAAACTCATCCAAGATTACCAGAATAACTAGTCAGATGAAACTGGACAGCCGCAATAATCCAGACTGACAGTGTGATGAAAACGAAATTTAACTTGACAAATCTTATATAGTGCAAAAAAAGCCTACTAAATCAGAGAAAACTTCGTGAGATGAGCAGTGGAGGAAGACAGTTAACCATGCATTTGAAATATACTAAAGAGACTAAAAACTATGTAGTGCAAAGCAAGTATGTACATTTTCTCGCACTTTGCAAAAAAAATTTCATGGTAAAAGTGCAGAACAGGTTATACCATGATCGAGCAAGAAACATCTTCACTGCCCCAGCGCATTGACATTTCCAAATGCTCACAATAGTGCATCTGGCATCTTGTTTCGATATGATGCCAACTTCATTATGTCATGGTCTATAATCCGTATTGATTTCGGTGGAAATCAGAGTGCTTTTGCCTGACAATGATGACATGTCTAATTCAACCATGCCATCTTTTCAACACCATGCTTTGAGTAAAAAATTCTGGAGTAAATTGCTAAGCATTTTCTTTCAGCAAGACCACAACTAGAATGATGTCTAAATTGGACAGCGGAATATCAAATCCAAGGAACAAAATCCAAACTTCCTTGAAAACGGATGCAACAAAACAGATAACAGAAAAGAAGCCAAATTAAGAATCAAAAGATGAATGTCATTATTGCACACACTAAAACTTTTCACTTCATTTGCAGAGATGACCTCCTTGTGCATCAGACAGAGATAAGACAAGGCTAAAATGATTTTTCCATTCCTCTTATGCAATAAACATCGAATAAGGGG
The DNA here is from genome assembly GCA_014182845.1 of Corymbia calophylla. Taxonomy (NCBI): domain Eukaryota; kingdom Viridiplantae; phylum Streptophyta; class Magnoliopsida; order Myrtales; family Myrtaceae; genus Corymbia; species Corymbia calophylla. Next base: position 22,976,588 of record CM024694.1, on the reverse strand, counting down.
AGGGATAAACATAACCAAATACAAGCATTAAGAAAGAAAACCAAGTTCGAGGTTCAAATCCTATTGTAAAGACTTAGTCTGGTTGCTGAAACAAATGTGCAAGAGAGCATCCTAAATGGCCAGGTCAGATAGCAGGTACTGTACCTTCTTCAAGTCAATTCTGATTTAACAGTCAGCAACCCATCACAGCGCAATTGTATACAAACACCCCAACATTCTCCTTGACACCAAGCACCTTCCAATCCAAAATGCCATTCTTGACCCCCGATTTTGGATTCCAAGAGTTCAGCACAATAGCTTCACCTTCTGGACCTCTCTGCCCTCCAACAACCAAAAGTTCCTTGCCCCAAGCCTTAAAAGCAAGGCCCCAACCATTCGAAGAATCAGCCTTGACTGGAAGTCTCCCCAGCAAATCCCAGGTGTTCTTCACTTTGTTGTACTTTTTCACCATGTTGGTCAAGGGCTCTACAGAGTAGAGCTCATTATCCACAACAGCCACAAGCGGAGGTGCCTGAGCAGCCTTATTGACATTTGGGTACATTGCCTCTATTTTCCTCCACTTCTTTGTCTCTAGGTCATACTCTTCTCCACATGTTAATGAATCAGTAGGGCTCGACATCCCACCAATCACGTAGAATTTGCCGTCCATAAAAAAACCAGAACACAATCTACGTGGTGTGTGCATACTAGGTAACAACTCCCATTTACCGGTGGAAGAATCATACAACTCAGCCGATTTCAGTATATTCCCCTTCTTATCACTTCCACCTGCCACGATAGCAATAGAGCCGAGGCAACCTGAGGCAAACAAGCAGCGTCTGTATTCCATCCCCTCACACTTTGCCCAACTTCGATCAACCAAGTTATACTTCCAAATGGCAAAATCCAACAGTTCACGGCCAAACACCAACAATTCAGTGCCGACAGCCAACGATTCCTTATCTGCATGGTTGAAGCATTCATCACAAGGTATCTTAGGCAACGTCATCCACTTCTTTCTAATCGGGTCAAATGCCTCCCACCCCCTTGGATCACAAACAAAATACACCCAATGTTCAATGATACCCATCTGCCTCCTCAGCTCATACAAAACCCCACTCTTGATTAATTTATTAAACACCGTGTTGGTACATGATAACGAAGCATAATCAGATCGACAAACCCAAGCAAGACAGTTCAAAGCAACATCATCTATAAGACCCGGAAGGAGCGACTCACTTGGTCTCAGCCTGGATGGTGAATGACCATCATCTACTTCTCCCATCGAATTTAAGCTAAAAACAGTATTCACTTCTTCCTGTACCCCCTCCATGTCTGAACAATCCTTTTTTCACCGTATTTGTCTATAGTATACCAACCCCTCCACACACAAAATGCACGAAATTTCCCACCCAGAAAGATTTCTAGAAAAAGCTAAAGTAGAGTTCTATGACGCCATATCCAGGAAATAAATCTTGGCCTTTGCACGCAATCAACTTCCATCTCCTTTTCATTCTTCGGATCAATTCATCAAATTGAGAACAAGCACCGAAAACCGTATCCCTCAGATCAAGCCAGAAACAAATGCTTCTACTGAACCAAAGCTTCTAATTCAGGAAAAAGTCCATAATTCGCATGAACGATCGAGTAGAGCTTCCCCGTCACCGCTAGCATCGCGCGCGTTCCCTCCATACAAGCAATCGAAGCGGCTATATATATATCTGAAATCAGCAAAAAAAAAAAAAAAAAAAAAAAAAAATCGACGTAAGCACCACACCACACCTCGCCCCAATATCATCTGGGTTCCGCTATGAACAGGAATTAAAAAAATTAAAATCAAATGAAATGTTGCACGAATCAATCCAAATTTAGGGGAATCAATTCGCAGCAATCAGGCTCGGATCCGCATGCGATTACGACGCGCGTGCGGGCGCGATAAAAGATCAGAGAGAGCTCCGAACAGTTCGAGAAGGAACGCAAGCGGAACGCGTGCGTACCGGCAATTCGGAATCACGGCCTTCGATCTCAACGCGCGGCATTTGCGGTGCGGTTGTCGCCGCCGGGCATGTCACCGGATTCCGGCGCGGTAGAGAGAGAGGGAGAATAAGATGTGAGCTACTTTTGCACACAGAAACTGAGCTGGCACAGCTTGAGAGAGAGAGAGAGAGAGAGAGAGAGAGAATCGCGTTTATAACAAAAAAGGTTCGCGGTGTGTCTATTTTCCACCCATCACTTCCTTCTTATTTCTGTTTTAGCCCCTTGCTTTTTTATTGTGGTTCAATTTGGTGACCATGATTTATTTAGTTCTCTTGCCCTTGTTACGTGGATATACTTGACGCATGAAACACTATACTATCCACGCCAAAACCCCACGGCTTAATTCTCTAGAAAGACCCTCAAATTGAGGTCAAATCTCATTTCCATCCTGACTTTTTTTTGTCTAAAAAAAATCCCCAACTTTTATCTTAGTTCGAAATATGTTCACACGTCAAGAAGCTACCACTAATTTTTTTCAAAATTATCAACATCATGATTAATTAGATGTTCACTATCTGAACCTATCTCTTCATTAACACCCTTGTCTTCATATGAAACAACAATAATTTCATAATGTTGATAATCTTGAAGAAATTAGAGCCAATTTGGACACATGAGCAAATTTGAAACTAGAATGGGAATTAGAGATTCTTTTAAATAAGAAAAGGATCAGGGCAAAATTATGATCAGACCTAAAGATTGGGAGCTTTTCGTGGAATTCATGCGAAACTCCAAGGAAAGAACATGAGTACAATCTTCTTATGAATTGTGATCGATTATGCAATTGATCACATGTAAAAGCAAGACCGGTTTGCATACTTAAGTCGGTAACCTGTCATGATCCAAAGGACATTTTGATCAGATCGAGAGATGTTTAGCATGGATCCAGACGATGCACGCAAATAAATCGACCACTTAAGATCCCAGTGAGTAATGACTAGTCGTGTCTCTTCGGATTCTCTGAGAGGTGCATCGGTCAAAGTGCATGAAAGATGATCTGGATACTATTTGACCGTTAAATTAACCTAAAAAAGGGGAGGGGGGAAGGAATAGTCGAAGTCAACAGACGGTGCAAAAGCCACGGCACGTGGGGCGAAGGAAGTTGGAGGCCGTTAATTCGTTATGATTTCGTGGTAAATGTCATATGGGTTCGGAGGAGGATCCTGTATTAGTCTTCAACAATGCTGAAGATGTAGTGACCATAAAGAAGGAACAATCCCAAACCAACGTGGAGGTTATCGCCTACATGAAGAAAAGAGTAAGGAACTAGAGTCCGGCTTCGGGAGCACTTTGTCCAAATGAGTTATTTCGCCACCCATACAACTGAAATTTGAAAAAAAAAAAAGAGAAAAAGAATTTGAATTGCATCGGGAATATATAAATTCACTCAATCTCGATTAGTATATGATATGCGTTTCACGTAAGATTTACATGATCTAATAGTTATAATCGAATGAGCTGACATGTATCGAACACATACATGAATTAGGGTGAGATTGGGATAATCCTTTAGTGGTTAGCCGCCTTAAAAGAAGATAGAATAAACAAAAGGAAAGATAAATAAAGTCTGCAAGAACGCATGCACATTGGAGATCTAATCATGGGTGGGCTTGAGCCGCATCTTCTGTCGTCAAAGGGTTCACTTTATCAAAGTTTGAATTTGTCCAGGGCACGTCTCTTCTTCTTCTCCAGCTCTTCACCTTGAAGTTTTAGGATCCTACGGCTCTGGACGCCTTGGAACTTTTCTTCCATGGAGAAAAAGAGAATGCGAAAGCCAACAAAAAGAAAGAAGTACAAGCGGATTTGATAACCTTTGTGAGGAGCAGCGACTATTGAATCATAGCTTCGATATCAAATTGTTTTCGATGGAAAAATGGTAATGTGAACATAATGTAATGACAGAAAGATAGCTTATGATACTATTTGAAAACGAAAGGTACAGAATATATTTCTATACAATATATTTCTATACGAGGAGGTAAAAGGTTGTAGTTGAAATGATCTTCTAAGGTATGCCCTAATTAGAATTGCCCTTTAATCGCGGTGGGTGGCTGAGTTTGATGTGGTGCTTTGACTTCGATGAGAGGGAAGGGCATGCGGACAGAAACGTGCTTTGAAGTTGGAACTCCTTCGTTAGTCCCGGTCTTGATCATCGTCCGTCGGCTCGGCAGGACTTCTTCATCGAAGTTAGAATTAGGTTGAATGTTCGAACGGTTTACTGTGCCTTTCGGTTTGGCTCAAATGGTCAAACAATCATCCAACAAAAAAGAAGCTGAATTTGCAATTAGCCAACCTATCTAATCTTCATCACCAACAGCACAACCTACTTTTCAAGTTTGCCGACTCCCCAGCCTAAGGAGCCAAAGTACTCGACATGTGTCGGGCTAAAAGTAATGAACCGTGTCAAATCTCCACCCGATCCGACGGCCCAAGTCCAATCTAACTATCTACGGTACATGAGGGATTCGCTACTTGTTGACTTCACTTCGAATCCAACCCACCTACAGTGCATCTTCCGACAACATGCGCTATTCATGATAGCTAGGCTACATGGAAAGGCCAAAGTGGGCCAAATGCGGCTTGTGTCGCTTTTGTCCCTATTGAAGATGATGACCCATTAAAAGATGGAGATAAATCTCTCGCGGAGCCACCTAACCCATTACTCCCCTTCTCTCATTAAATAATTGTAGAGCAATTGATGATAAGAACAATCCCTGCTTGCAAGCACGACTCTTTTACGAATAAGACGCGGCAACGGGAGACTTCTCTGCCCTGCATGCTGAACTTTTGAATTATGGGCACGTGAGTGCTTCTAAACCATCTCCATACACAGCGTGACTCGGAGAACCATTCAGAGGTCCACTTGCCGCTTGTTGCTTTCTGTAGTTATCAGTAAGATCACTAGCCCCATCACATGGAATGGACGTAGGTGTTGATGAGGATTTCACATCAGAAAGTTTGTTCGGATCGGTCGCACTTTGCAACTCGTCACAATACGGTAAAAGGTACCACGTCCATCCAACTAGTAAGGAATGTCAATGAAGTGCGGTGAAACTATTATTCAATCAAAATACCATAACCAAAGAAGGTAGAAAATCAAGCATCAAGCAAATTGTTAAGGAATCGACTAATGTCAGTATAAACTCTCTCTCAGTTTCAAAACCTATGAGCCCAATATAAATGGCAAGACAAGCTAATCTTCCGTCAAAGAGATCACGCGCAAAATCTGAAAAGCCTTAACCTACTAAAACTCATATCTGCATTTCTAGAGCCATCCACACATATCTATCCATCTCTATTTCCACTCTGAGAACAGGTCTTTCACTCCTGTTTCAATGGGTAATTCCTCTCAGCACCTTCTCTGATTCCCGTCTCCAGATTCGTCAGCTCGTGAGCAAAAAAGGACAAAGAAAGGAGAAGTTCTTGGGCTTTACTATACAGATAGGTAATTTCAAAAGTCAACGAAACTCAGTCAAACTCATGTCAGTATCGTATTTGCTCCCATCACGTTCCTGCGCCTCCAAGCTTTTGCGCTTGCACCAGCATAAATATTGAGGGATTGGTCCGTCTTCTCCAACAACCCAGGCATGAGCTGCGACAGCATCCAATGTCAACCTGTGTGCTGGATCTGCATATGATAGATTGGCATTTTAGCAATCCAACCAAAAGAACGAGAAGGAAAAACTGTCACTCTGCACAGCTTGCAGTTGGGATAAAGTATGTGATGGAGCCCACTAACACCACTAATACTAACCTTTGCAAAGAAGCCCCTCCAGCAAGTTCTTCAGTTGTGGATTGAGACCATCAGGGAGTATCAAAGGGTTATTAACTATCTGCCAAATCAAATATCAAAGGGCATAAAGTCAACTCAACTAATGGCATGAAATGGTGAGATAGAAGGGGTTAGTGCCGACTGAGGCATATATACCTTGTCATACGTGTCTTGCAGTGTTTCTCCAAGGAAAGGATAATGTCCCAAGACCATACAGTAAAGAGTGATTCCCACAGCCCAAGTATCAGCAGCCCTCCCGTGATAAGTGAGACCTATTTTAAGTACCAGGAAGAAAATCATATTACAGAGGAGAAGTTAAAATCCTTTCATGTCGAGATTTTATTCTATCATTGCCCTAATGGATAAGGGACTGGACCTAGACAGCATTCGGGTGCTGTGAAAACAGGAGTCCCAGGGGATCGCCGAAGTTCATCATTATCATCCTGCAGATAGCAATGACAACAAATTCACAATCCCCATCATTTAACAAAAAAAGTGACCTAGGATCTATCGTCTTTAACCATACCAGATTACTCCTAGACTTGGTACATATATGCTTTAATTGGGAAGGAGGGGAACGGAAAAAAAATGAGGGGTGGGTGTTGAAAATGTAATAAACTTTGAAAAAATTTAGTGAGGAAGAAAGGAGAAAATTTTTAATTTTTTCATCTATTCTCCTAATCTCCAAGTGTTCCGAACATAGTATCAGAATATCCCGTTTAGATCCACAACCATGAGCTAGCATAAACTTTTTTCTCGCACACTTATACAGATTGCCTGAGATAGGAGAACATCAATACCAAACACTTCTCCCTGCTGGGGGTCAAAAAGTAAGTATATCTTTTATGCCGGTTAGAGATTTGTCTTCTCTCCCAGAAAATACAAACAGTAATATGAATTTCAAATTTACAACTGCAATTATCAAGCAAATTCATGTTTGGTAGTTTCTCTTTCACTCAAATGATTATTTACAGAGGCCTTGGGAGCCAGCAATCATTACCTCAAAGACCTGGCTAACACTGAAATCTCCTATCTTCACAATGCCAGAACTGGTCACCAACAAATTATCAGGCTTGATATCTCCATGCACTATATTCTGGTTCCCTCGCATTAAAGAAAAGAACATGCACTCACTACAGTGTTGACAGCTTAACACAATCTCAGCATGAAGGACAAAAAAAAAAATTAATGCACGCATATATTTCAACATAGATAGTAGTAGCATACATGAGCGTGGAGATACATCAGCCCAGAAACAATATCGCGCAGATACTTTCTGGCAGTATTTTCTCCAATCCCACCAGGTGGACCAGATCCTTCATAAGCCCATTTGCCATCCACATATTCAAGAACTATCCCAAAAACAAACCATTTGTCAATGTTACAATACTTAAGACAATTTCAACAGAAATTCAATGCATAATCAAGCACACAGAAAATTCATCCTAAAAAACCAATGGGAAGTAATATGATGAGCATACCCATGTAGAAGTGATCTGTTTCTGGGTCATCAATCACCTCTATGAGGTTGACTATATTAGGGTGCTCCAACATTTTCATGATCAAAACCTGCAGAGAAAGGAGGAACATAAATGAAGCTTTTATCTGGAAGTGCAACTCCATGCAAAAAGCTGTTGCTCTAATCCTCTAATAGGTTATGTCAAGGAACAAATGAGCTCAAATAGGTCTTTATTATGTCATAGTTGAACAAGAAATAGCATCGGAATGACATTAAACAGCTGCACCACATAAATAGAATGAATGGATTGAGCAACACAAGAAGTTAAGAGTTAACTTTTATGATGCATTTTCTCCCTGATCATAAACACAACTTGCTCAGAGAATTCAAATTCCTAGCAAATTGAGATAAAGCGTACAAAGATGAATCAGACAAAAAACATACTTCCCGAAAAACATCGGTCATGGCGGTTTCTGAAGGTGCCACGCGCAGCCTTAGCAAATGGGACTTATGAAAGGCCTGCAATGAAATTACTAAAATTCATACAGATTATCCTTTTCTAGTTATTGAAAACAAGCCCCTACATTATGCAAATATAGAAAAAATACATGCTTCTAAAGGACAATGAGTAATAATTAATCCAAAGAAAATGGTATGAGATGGGACATTTTCTAAACAAATGTCTGATGTTCCCATAGATGTATAGCCACCTAGTGCACTATCTTTGGAGTATCTATCGTTTTTTCAAGCAATGATGATCAGACAAAGATAAGGATTCATTAAGTTAACTACTCCAAATTTCTAAGTTGCTGTCTCATCATTATACCATGCTTGCAAAAAGTATATATCATGCGTGCAAGATATTGACAACAAAAGTAAGGATGAGAGATACTGTGGGAGTGTGTGTGTGGGGGGTTTTTTTTGGGAAGGGGGGTTGGCTTGAGAGAGAGAGATTTTTTATCTCTTGGTTAGAGTTTTTAGCAAACTTATAAGCAGCCAGAGAGTATATTGAACTTACCTTAATTGCATAATGCTTTCCATCGACTTGGCTTCGGTAGAGAACCTGTTGCCCATGAAAGAATAACTACTTCATTTTCCTTAAGAAAGTAAGGAGATAGAATATGATACAACCACATACCACTTTGCCATAGCTACCAGAGCCAATCTTATACTCGCGAACATATTCATTGACCATCTTATTCCCATTTTCATCCTGATAAGAAAATCAACCATTAATGCATGATCACAGATAGACATATGTGCCTCGTCAGAAAATGACCACCTGTAAGCTTAACGTAGAAAAAATATGCTAAATTACACAACTGAGATCACTGAAACAAACACTCAGAACTACAGATTCATATAGACTCCCATAGCTTTGCTCAATCACAGGTACCCCTACTGCGATAAGACTAGAAGCTTGCACGGTTCACTCAACTAAGCTGTGCAGGCTACTGCATTGTATATGTATAATAGGCAGCTTATATGAAGGCATCATAACAGAAAAAGCCAGATAGATGCTCAACTCTTAAGACAAGGTTTGGATAGAAAAACTACTTCGGGTAAGATCACACAAACTAAGAGCACATGCAGAAATCATATTCCCTGACTGCAGGATATCCATTTATGATCTCTCAAGAAACAACTGCAGCATACTCCCATGAATGTGGCCAAGAAAGAGTTTTGCCATTCAATGATATTTACCTCCGCACGAATCACTTTGTGGGTTTCTTTTACAGGATATTGCCTGCAAATCATGCCATTTTCTTCTCTAAACCTCAGTATATCTTCGGAACGTTGGGCACGGCTCCGCAATTCACTATCATCATCATCATGAGCAATATCCGTGACCTCGCCATTGTATGAGCGATCATCCTCAACTTCCGTGTCTTCATCCAACAGATACTCCTGAGAAGGATGATTATTCAATCCAGCAACGGGCCTCGGGTTCTTTTGGGCTTCCTGGAGAATCCAAAGCAACTACAGCAGCCCATGAATCTTGCAATTGGATACCCTTTATTGAGCATGAGAATTTTGGAACCTATAAGTTATTTACTGCAACTTTCAGCTTCAAGACGAACAAAAAGTCCAAAGACCTGCAAAAAATGCACACCCTTGATATCCTCTCCTAAGCAAACAGAAAGAGTCACCTAAACATAACATGCGGAAAAAAAAAAAAAAAAACTCTGGCTGATTGTCGTATCGAAATCTTCACTCCTGACAAAATCAACACTGTAGTTCTGAAGCTTCCTCGCGAAAGATTCATGACATCAATCGCCTGAAGCGAATCCACGCTTCAACAATTTCAGTCAAGATTCTGCGAGCGAACAAAAAACCCGACCTTCATACACACACCTGGTACACGCAGGAGAGGACAGGGCGTTCAAGCCCAAAACAGCTTGGCTATTCCAACGGATGCCATTCAGACAGATGAACGAAACAGCTAATTACGTTGCTGCAGCAGCTGTTTCTACCGAAAACCAACATAGCGATAGCTCCAGTTTATAGGACCTCGATGAGAGAGAGACCTGAATCCACCACCTCGCAAAAGCAATGGAAATTCTTGACCCTTTCCGACAAAAAAATAAGAATAATGCAATTAAAATAACTCAAGATAACGCAAGAAGAAACCTGCCCAGTTGACGAAGTTCACAGATAGGAAATAAGAAAACGACACGCTCGCATAGAACTCTCAGACCGCCACCATCCGAAAATGGATGGAAACACGTCCGACACACGGCCCCATAACCCACGCTTCAGCAAAATCCCAAATAAAAACCTCACCTTTTTCCGTATAATTTGCCGAAGGAGACGCCGGGATTTATAGCGAAACGAGCATTACGATGCGCGCTCGGCAATACGAATTGCCCCAGACAGCGGCACCGGGCGATTCGGCGCGCGGAGACGCGAGACTCCAGAAGATCGACGGGAAATCCGAGAGGCGGAATCGGCTGGAGATCCAGAAACCCTAATCGAGCACACGAAACGGCCACGGAATAAATACGGAGGGGGAGGAGCGGCTGGAATCGGAGGAGATTTCGCGGCGAGGCGGGGGCCTGAAGGTCCTGCGCGAGATTGCCTTGCTAAAAATCCTACCGCGGCGGTTAAAACGGGAAGGTTTCCGAGAATGGGGGAGGGGAGGGGAGGGGGGGATGAGAAATTTGGGAAATTCCTGGGGGCCAAAGTTAGAAGAAAACCGAAAGCGCGTCCGGGGAAGGAGGGGGGGGGACGAATGTATAAATAGAGAGAGAAGCGGGGGAGGTTTTCTTCGTTATGATCAAACGTTTGATTTCGACTGGGCGGCTCCACGCCAATTAAAAAGTTGCCCTAATTGACAATTTGTAGGGGAATGTAAGGCTGGAGTGGGCTCCAATTAGGAGGATTGTGTGTACCGTTGTGACATTTATACTTTATCTTCAAAACGATTTAAAAAATATGATTTGTATTGATTATAAAATAAATGAATAGAAGATATTTTTATCGTTTGTAAAATTATTTCAGGACCATATATACTTTTGTGATATCTACACGATATTTAAGAACCGTATGTGCTTTTGTCACAAGATATAAATGATTGTCAGCAGTGAAAATGTTTTTATTGATCAATTATTTCAGACGATATGAATGATCATTTTTAAAAAAAAGTATTTTCCAAATTATTTATTTCAAGCAAAGCCTATGTATGTCTTTTGATGAGGTTGTGCGTTTTATTCGCTCAACTAAATATATTGGATTGAGATGTATCTTTATCTCCCCATAATTGTATGGTAGCCACGATAATATGACTTATTCATTGAGAGTGCTTGTGTCATTGATGCAATCTTTTTTAAAGTGTATGAGTGTCGTAGTAGTGATTGAGACTAGGTAGTATAATCTACCAGCTTCTGATGAAAGCTACATGGGGCTACGCTTGGACCTACTCAAGGATTATTAGTAGATTCTAGCCTTGTTGGTGGCTGTTTGTGAATGAGAGTGGACGTAGACATGGTTTAAGATGAACCACTAAAAAGATTTACACGCATCTTATTTTATCTCTATTTATTTCTATGTCTGTATGATAGAAATAATTCACTTTCATATTTGTATATCTATATATATATACATAAACTTGATTCCGTTTATCTTGCGAAAATATATCAAGTTTCGTTATATAACATATTCAACCCCTTTAGGTGATATAACTAGTTATAACAAATTATTAGTTGTTATGTTTGTGTAATTTTGATGTAATTTAAGGACTAAATTGAATATTTAACAATAGTTTTGATACCACATTAAACAAATAAAAAATCTAGGGATAATATTGCACACTATGTTAAATTTCAAGGATCAAACTGCACAAATCAAAAAGTTCAAAGATAATATTGCACATAAAACCAAAGTTCTAGAATGATGTGCACCTATTTTTCCATTTCAAATTTTCTTGAGCTCAATATTTCCATGTTCCAATCTTAAGTCAGAATTCAGTTTATGTGAACTATAATATTTAAATATTAAAACCACACAATTATTAAATAGTTTAAACTTTCTTTAACAGTTATTAACGATCTCACGAGATCTTCCTTAACAAGGACCACATATGACTTATCTCTCTCTCTCTCTTTTTTGGGGGCAACCTACGATTATTTCTCATCTCTTTCGAGCGGGTGCTAAAAACAATTAGTATGTAGTTCGAAAGGGCCGACTTTAAAGCCCTCATTGGTCCCCAGATAATCCACCTCGAACCCTAAAAATACCAAGAGAGAAAAAAACAACACAGAAGCATATAATTAGGTGGAATCTCTAGAGACATTTTAGCATAGCGGATGTCCATAAAATGTCCAAAACTCAATAATCAAGTCCGGTAGACATCTTCTTCATGTGCGCGCACGGACACGATGCTCCTACCTTAATAATTTCCTAACTTAATCCCACGAATCTTAGAATTGTACAATGACTGGCTTACATAATTCGAATTGAATAGCCTCTCGTGAATATTATTTCGTCGCGATCCGACAGCCCGAGGTTTTTCCAGTGAGGACCGACCACCTAACGCAATGAATCGCCAGCATGCACGGGCGACGGTCCCCTACGTTGTAACCTGGCCAGGTCGATGCTCAGTGAAAATTCGTAATTCTTAAGGTCAAGGCAAAAAGGGTATTGGAGTTGCTGAAGTTGCACGTCATCGCTCGACAGAGATTTGGAGGGGCGAAGTCAAAATTAATCAGATTTTCTGGCCAAAAAGAGAATCACTAATATTTTAATTTCACTGCCATGCGTAAAATTTGAAGTGGGGAAACAAAAGAAAAAAGAATTATAATCAGGAACGAAAAGGGTGATCTGGATTTATGTGGGGAGGGTTGTCGATCGGAGGAAGCTTCTTGATCGGATGATGCCAACGGAGGGAGTACTCGCACGGATTGCTCCGCGAGATCGAATCAAAGCTCGTTTGGGACGTGCAATATGTCTTCAAGTGACGGTACTTTTGTAGCCACACTCGATTTGCATTGGCCATGTGATGTCGCCGTCTAACTTTTGCGTGCCGGGTTAACTCATATTTTAGGTATTAGTTAACAACACGTCATCCACGTCGACACTCATGGGTCCACATATATTTTATTTCGCTTCAAGGGATTGCTTCGAACAGAAGTAAACCTTAAGGTTCCAATCATTTTGTTGTCATAAAAAAAGGTTACGAGATAAGAAAGTGACTACACTTGGAGTCGACGCCCGAAGGATACAGGTACTTGGGAATATCGAGTTGTTCTCCTCTTCGGCGAATCATGGCCGGAGAACCTCCCATCCTTGACTGCCGCAGACGCATCGTCGGCTTACAGTTCGATTCTTGAATGGAGCTATGGTAGGATTAGAATGACCATACGCGAGAATTTTGATTTGAGGACGGTTGGGAACTTGGCATCAGCATACCATCAAACAACAACATAAATCTAATATTGTTAACAGTACACTGAGAATGACAAAGCGATTCCTCTTGATAATGCATACGCTGATAATACATACTCTCAACAACACAACGAGAGTATAAGGTTGGTTTATTTCGCAGAAAACGTTTTTATGGTAAAATTTTTTTTTTTTCGTTTTCTAGCACAAGTAAAAAAAAAAATGTATGTTAAAATTGAGAAAAATGATTTCTTTTAAAAAAAAAAATCATTTTCCAAAAATATGATTAGGTCTCGGTGCTTGGACCCGAAACTCTATACTTGGGCACGGAAACTCCGACGCTAATTCCTAGCATCTAGGACCAGATCACCGACGTCCAAACTCGGGTCCATTGAGGTCTAGTGTGGGACCTTGATGCTCAGGCCTGGGCCCTTGGTGGCCTCACCCAATTTTGCTAGGTTTGAAGCCCCAATACCCATGCCCAATGCCTCAGCACTAAGGCCAGGGGTTCACACCAAGCCGGGGACCTCGGTGCCCACTCTCTGGTTTTATTAAGTCTAGGCCCGGTAAACTAGCGTACACACCCTAGTCCATCAAGGCCAGGGTTGGGACCTAAGTGCTCATGCTTCAATCCCACAACTTGGGTTGCGATCCATCGAGGCTAGAACCAAGACTCTAGTACTCATATCCATTTTCCTGATTGCTTATGCGCAAGTCGCTAGCCTTTGAATAGTATACATTTATTTAAAAATCAAATTTTCCACACCAAATGACATCAAATATTTTTAGTTTATTTTTAAATTTCAACCATATACTATAAATATTTTCATTTTTTTGGAAAACATTTTTTAGAAATATTATATTTTCTACAAACAAATGGAGACTAAAGCTTTCTCTATTTCACAGTTATATATTTTTCAGTGTAGGTTGGTCTTCTTAATAATCTTCACAGGAATCAATTTCGTCGTTTTTCTTTTGGTCGAACAATTTAGCCGTTGAAGATAAGTAATCAAACATCGGAGATCTAGCCGTTCATGCAATCAAATCTGCGAGTAATCTTGTTGGTTCCACAAATAGAGTTGCTTATTTTAGAAAATAATCCTTATCACCAAATGATTGATAATTGATCAGATTCTTCCTCGATTAATTTTCTAGATTTCCAAAGCCGTGACTAAGTGTTTAACCTTTTGAGTTGCTTCTTTCAACAACCCATGAGCATATCCTAGCCGCCCGTTTTTATTCAACTTACGAGTAACCATTTATTATCTTTCTTAGTACCTCGGTGATCCAAGACTACATAAATTGTTTGCCTTGTCTAGTACCTCAAAGTCTCTACAAACTTTCCATTTTTCATTACTTGTTCACCTATGTAAAGGTCTATCAAGTTATCCTTAGTCTTTCATTCCATACTTCGGATACCTTTGATATTGGCAAAGTATATCAAATTCACTTAGACTTTTATCTTCCGGTCTTTCAAGCATATTAGCAATCATGGTTCTACGTAACTATTCACCCATTAATGGTACCTCCAAGCTTTACCGAACTCCCCGTTCTAGGCTTGTTGAGCTGCTACTCAAGTATCTCTCCTTTTTAGGCACCTGCCTTGTTGACCATTAATAAAGCAGTGCACTCCTTGTTTTTAGATGGTCCTGGTAGCACACCATATGCATAATTGCTTGGGTGTATTTCACCTAATTTACTAAATCAAGTTGTTAATCTTCAAAATATTATATCATATTTTCTTATAACATAATTTTAGGATCATATTGAACATATTAAAAGTCCATAGATGACATTGCACATTGAATCAAATTTTAGGAACCATATTTATAAATTAATAAAAAATGACAGTGTACATTGGACCAAATTTTATGCACCTTTTTGTATTATTGTCGGATTTGAAAACATGATCTTATGCTTTGATACTATGCTGTGATTGCACCAACAAATAGCAAAAAATGTCCACTCGTTTCATTTTAATTGATAACATGTATATATAGGGAAAATTCCAAAAAATGGCCTTAAGTGCCCACATTTTCTCAAATAAGGATTCGAAATGGACATTGTTTCAAATAAGGGCCTGAAGTGAATCTTGTATCAAATAAGGACATGAAGTGGCTATGTCTATTTTAAATAAGGACCCGACTTTCTGGCGATTAATGGCATTTTAGTCATTTATTGTTTTCTCTTTTTTTCTTTTGGTTCATCTTCTTCTCTGTTGTCGGTGGCCGGCCAACCACCGACTAAGCCCATAGAGGGCTAGGCAAGGGATGGCCTTGCTTGGGCGAGGCGACCCTTGTCGGCGAAGGCCGACCTCCGGGGCGAGGTGGCCCTTGTCGGATCGGCGACCTCCCCTTCACCTAATAAAAAGGAAAAAAGAAAAAGAAAAACTAGCAAATGACGAAAATGCGAGGTCGGAAAATTTAGCGTCCCCGGCCTTACCCTCAAGTTGCTTCTCATATAAGCTTAGAACATAGGAATCTCAAGAATATCGGAAATTCGACCTCCCCCGTGGCATACTTTCGGGGTTTGCCCTCGTTACGGACTAGAAGAGAATGTGAGTGTTTAGAAGATCATGGGAGACCCTTGCCCTTCTTATTTCACACCTGGTTTTTACAATGGCTCGAGAATAAAAAGGAAAAAAAAGAAATGGGAACAAACTAGCCACTTAAGGGCTACACGCATAAGGAGTCCTAAAGAAACTCGCCTGATGCTACAGTGAAAGTAGACTAGATGAACAGTGAACAGTGTACAGTGTTTTTAGGACGGCTTTTATTTGTCTCTTTCGTCTCTAGCATTGTAGTCATAGTCCAAATAATCAAAGCTATGATGAGCTATATGTTCCGCGAAGAGAGCGTCTTCATCGATATCTGATGGATTGGAGCTTCCGTCTTTTTCTCTTTTGAAAGCACGGATGAGATTCTCAATTTCTTCTGCCGACAGGTCGGGTGGACGGGAGGAGCTGGCACCGAAAGAGCCTGAAAAGGGGGCGTAATTTTAGGTGTCTCCCCCAAGGGTCTTGTGAAAGGGCCCCCCCCAAGGATCATAGGGGGTGGAGGGGTCTGGATTATTTTGCCGAAAAATATAGAGTGCTTCTTGGATCTGGTCTCGAGTGGGATTTCAGGCTGTAGGGTGGTCCCAAATGGCAGGGACCTGTGGAGAAAGCCATGCTTCTGGTGGGATGGTGCGATTTTCTTGGCATAGGATCCGCTGGAGTTCTCGGGATGCGGGTCCTGGGTGGAGATGGAGTGAGGAAGTGTCCGGTGAATTCGTGCAAATTCTTGGAAAACTTGAGGCTTGTAGCTTGAAGTTCTGCAAAGGGTTTGTCGAAATCCATCCGGTGGGATGGCAATATGTCCATGGTCTGTGGAATAAGACAATAGTGTGTCTTTCTGGTTCAGGCCTTCCTTGACGATTCTGGATTTTGAAGAGTTCCTTCTAGTATTGATGAGGTTTAAACCATGCAAAAATATCTAAGAGATATTTTTGGTTATGATCTTGACCAGCTGCGTTTTTGATAAAAACCTGCAAAATTTGCTCAGTGGGAAATTCAATGGCTATGGTGTACAGAGTGAACATGTACCAAAATAACCATTTTAGGTCTTCTGGAAATTCATCATTGGGAGACTATCGGAGAGGATGAATGAATGGATATTCTGGATGAAGTCCATTTGGTATGAGCATTAATCCTCCATACTCTCGGAAAATTCGGAGATGATATTCCCACATGAGTTCTGGAAGTCATTCTTTTACGACATTGTGTCAAATGTGACCAATGTGATATCGGGAGGATATCGAAAACTTGGCCAACCACATTGCATGTCAGTGGTGCGGTACGTGTCTGAGAAGGGTTCCTTTTTGACATACATGTTGATTGTTTGGATTAGTTCTTTGGGTTTGGATAAGAAGTCTGCGAGGACATTCTTAGTTCCAGGAATGTGTTTAACGTCAAAGGAATATTTGGAAAACCATTCAGCCCATCGGAGCAGTTGTGGGTGGGGAACTTGCTTTTGTTTAAACTTAAGCGTCTGAAGGAATGATGACATATCCATTTCAACAAGAAAATGGTGTCCAATGAGATGGAATTCGAACTTCTTGATGCCATACTTGACTACAAGTATCTCTTTGAAGGTAGAATGGTAATGGGTTTCTGCCTTGGAGAATCGACCACTTTTGTAGGCATAGATATGCCTAGTTTCATCAATTTCTTCGAAAAGAATGGCTGCCCAATATTTATCACTAGCATCTGTTTGGAGAATCCGTTTGCCAGTGGATGGGATCTTCAGAGGAGGAAGATCTTTGCAAAAGGCATTTAAGGCGAGAAACGGCTTGAGTTTGCTTGGGTCCCCATAGGGGAGGGTCTTTTTTGAGCATTCGCTGGAGAGGTTGGAGATATTGAGAGATGTGGGGAACAAAATCTCGTAGATAATTCACAATACCAAGAAATTGCTGAACTTGTTTAGGATTGAGATCCTTTTCAGGAAATTTTTGGAGTTCATCAGTAATATGAGGTTCAAGGCAGTAGGTGCCTTCTTTCAGGCGCATGCCAAGAAATTCAATTTCCGTTTAGGCAATAACCATTTTCTTTTGGGAAAGCATAATGCCATGCTTTTTGACAATATCAGCGAATTGTGTCAAAAGGTGAAAATGAGAGTGTTCATCAAGACTGAACAGAAGGATGTCATCAATATATATCTGAGAGTGTGGAAGGATGGGCTCAAAGATTTTACACATAGCCTTTTGGAAAAAGGGAAGGTGCAGTTTTGAGGCCAAAAGGGAGAACTGTCCATTGGAAGTGTTGGTTGGGGATACGAGAACCACTTTTTGGGTCATGCGGAGGGTCAATACCCAATTGCCAAAATCCTGCCTTAAGATCGAATTTTGAATAAATTGTTGCTTTGGCAAGGCTAAGAAAGAGAGAATTTCGATGGGGCAATGGGAATTTATCATCCCGAAGGAACTGATTCAGAGGCTGGTAGTTGATTACTAACCTCATTTTTCCACGATTCTGTTCTGCCCGCTTGTTGACATAGAATGCTTCATATGCCCATTGGGAATCTGATGGTTCAATAAGACCTTGTGCCAATAGGTCTGCACATTCTTGTTAAGCAAGAGCGAGGTGTTCTGGGCTCATACCAGAATGACTTGCTTTTGTGGGATTGATATCTTCATTCCTTTTGAAAGGAAGTTTGACATAGAAGAGAGAATTTTTCCATAAGGGCTGAGTACAAATTTGTGAAAACTGAGAATGTGTCTCAGCACAAGAGGAGAGTAAGCTTTGAATGATTGGGTCTAGTAGGGCTGGTTGCAAAGCATAGAATCTTTTAATGTCCACAAATTCTTTAAATTGGTCATGTGAAAGGATTCGAAGTTTAGGAAGTTGAGTTAAGATATCCCGGCCAATAATGATATCTTTGTCCAGAGACTTGGAACCAAGGACTTTGGTGGTAATAAAACACTGGGGAAAGAATTGGATGGTGATGGGTTTACTACGGTACTTTGTAGCAAAAGTGTCACCGAAGCGAGAATTGAAATACACTTGTATGGTTTCCAAAATTCTTACGGGAGAATATTTGTGTCTAGTATAGAAGAGGCGGCTCCAGTATCTATGAGTGCCACCAGAGGGATGGGTTTATGGTATTTAGATAAGAGGATATGAATGGGAATGTAGGGATGATGAACATGTTCAGCGATATGGATGTTGGGAAGAGAATCAGGGAAGAAGGTGAAGACATCATTGTCAGAGTCTGAGGCCGAGGCTAAGTCGGAGCTATATGTCTGAATATCACAGAGAGTGTTTTCAGATGGTTGGTCATCTAAGGAAAATACATACTCAATATCAGAATCATCAAGTGGGATGCCAGTGCTTCTAGCAATTTTGTCAATCAAATGGCTTCCACGCTTTTTGCTTTTGGACAATTCTTTGCAAAATGTCCTTTTTGTTGCAAATGTAACATCTGTCTTTGTTGCGTTTCTTGGAAGAACGATGATGACTCTTTTCGCAAAAATTTCCATTTGCCTTTACTTTTCCCTTTGCGTGTATGCCGCTTGAAAGAAAACCGTTTAAAGTGTCTTTTCTTTTTGCATGCTTTGTGCGGAAGGATCTGAGCAATCTTTGGGACATTTGATCTTTAAACCGGGTTTGAAGCACGCTTTGTCAAGATGTCTGTTTTCTTTAAGATAGCTTCGGAAAGCTTCTCTTCGGAGACAAAGTTTTTCTATGGCAAGGTGAACAGCTTGCTGGATCTCGCCAAGAGTAGCTTATGTTAGGCTTTTCTGTCTCTGTTGGAGGGTTTTTTTAGCCGCTTGGCTGAGTTCCCTAGGAATTGATGCCAAGAAAATAGGCTTGAGATTCCAATCTGCACCAAGTAAGTAAAATAACTTGATCATAACTTGGAAGTGATGATCGAGGTCTTTGCGCCTTAATGAACAACATTTTCTTTCAAAGAACTCATTCCTTTTGAGTTCTTTGGAATCTTCGAACTTGCTTGATGAAGTACATATGGATAATCTGGATAGCATTATCCAAAGGCCGAGATTAAGAGATACATCGATCTTGTTCGAGGCGGTATGCCACCAATCTTTAAGTGCTCCTGTAAAACGGCTAGTGAATTCCAAAAGAATATCATAAGTACTAGGTTCAGAAATGTGCATAGTAGTGAGCCAGGCATGGAATTCTTGGAGCCTATCATGCCACTTATAATATGGGATGTCATCCAGGGTGAAGTAGACTTTGGATGATGATGCAGTAAAAGTTTGGGTTGCATCAGGTTGATCAGGGTGATGTATTTCGGGCTCAGAAAGTATTTCTTCATCCTTGACACTAGTTGCCATAAACAAGGTTTCTTCCGAGGAAGAAGATCCGATAAATGATCGGATTCGGATTCGGAAGAGGTTTCCACATGCCTTGTCTTGGATGGTTTAATAGTTTCTAGCGAGATGAAGAAGTCTTTCTCTTGTATTTGAAAAATTCCGTGCGTGTACTTTTTGGGGTCTTTTTTTGAAAATTTTCCTATATATATACATGAAAATGAAAAATGTGGAAAAGAGACACCACGTAAATATGGCGAATATAGACTTTGCCTATAATCTGAATATATAGTCCACGTGGATTTTGCCAATAAAGGCTACTACCCACAGAGAGAGAGCGGAGCACACAAAAAGGGCGGCTTTTCGAAACGAAAGGCCTGCACAATTCCATCGCTCCACGTCTCTCACTCTCTCTCGTTCGCTCGCTCGCTCGCACGCACCTCCTCTTTCATTGGCGCACAAATTCAACAGGACCGCTCGTTCGCCCCTCTCCTCCTCCACCCGCCGGGGCCCCTCGAAGCGGAAGCGCAGATTGCGGAGATGGCTGTCGGCGTCCTCTCTCTCCAGGGATCTTTCAACGAGCACATCGCAGGCACGTTTTCTTCTCCCTCGTTTCTCCGCCGGCGTACGCGCGCCGTCGCCGGTTTTTACATGAGCTCGTGACCGGAGGAATCCGTCTGTTCTGTGGTTTTGTTTCGCCAGCGCTTCGGAGGCTCGGGGTGAAGGGAGTGGAGATAAGGAAGCCGGAGCAATTGCAGGGCGTTAGCTCGCTGATTATCCCCGGAGGGGAGAGCACCACCATGGCCAAGCTCGCCGAGTTCCATAACCTGGTGCGTTCGCGCCTTCTTTTTGGTTTCCGATGAATCGTTCGTCGCGGTGGTGTCGGATTGGGGATTGGGAAATGAGAGACGCCCGTACTGTTGTCGGTTTAGGATTGGCAATGGGAGTGTACTAACATTGCCTTTGCGACTTCGCGACCGATTGTCTTCTAGTAGTCGGTTTTCGTGGAGTAGGAATGAAATGAGGTCACTCTTTTTGTGCTTTCTGAGAATTCCACGACCAGGAAGGAGGTGCCCCACGTCACGTGGACGTGTTCATTTGTAGTAACTTGCGTTTTGTTGAGTTTATTCATCTATGGTTGCTTTGGCAATGTCAACTAAATAATTTGCCGGATAGGACAAAATTAGGATAGCAAGCTGAGAAGCTGTCATTGCTGCGTCGAAATTAGTGGTGGGGAGCAAGTCTAATTCTCCGACTTTGCAAACTCACGATCAGTTCTCTTAAAGGTACTTTTTTGTGTGGAGTAAGATGAAATGATTTTTCTTTTTTGCTGAAATGTTTTCTGAAAATTGACATAGAGTATGGTTCATTCGGTTTTTCAAGGAAAGAAGAGTCCATGATTCTCATCTCTATTTTCTGTGCTGCATGCAAGTTCGGTTGCATTTCAGTGTGCCCTGTCATGGACTTTTTCTGACTTAATTTACTTTTCCACAGTTATGCTATCAGCAAGGTACAGTTAGTTCAGTCATTTGTAACTAAGTCCTTTGATTCTGCAGTTCCCGGCTCTTCGAGAGTTTGTTAAGATGGGAAAGCCTGTCTGGGGAACATGCGCTGGTCTCATATTCCTGGCTGACAAAGTAACTGGTGGGTCTTCTCTTGTAGCTTCATAGTAGGCCTGCAGATTGCACTGTTACAAAATTCATTGTTTTAGCTGTATGCAATGTGAGGATGCTGGTGATGAAGTTCAGATAGTTGAAAAAAGATGCTTGTTTTTCACAGGACAAAAAGCAGGAGGACAAGATCTTATTGGCGGCCTGGATTGTACTGTCCACAGGAACTTTTTTGGCAGTCAGGTCTGCGTGCCCTTATGATTCTGAAAATGTTACTCCACTTTATTTATGACACATTGTAGCTGTTTTGGTGAAAATAAATGTTGCACCATCTGCTATCACATGTGAGATTGTGAGTGTGAACCTTGACTTCATCTTCGTGTCCAGTATATGTAACTTTTATGCCAGAGTGATCATGTTATTGCTTATATATAATGACGTAGGAATTGACTTGCTTTTTTATCCTGATATTTAGATTCAGAGCTTTGAAGCGGATCTTTCAGTACCGGTGCTTGCTTCAAAGGAAGGAGGTCCTGATACATTTCGTGGAGTTTTTATTCGAGCTCCTGCTGTACTTGAAGTAGGGCCAGAAGTTGAAGTGCTTGCTGACTACCCAGTTCCATCTGACAAACCGATGGATCAAGCTCAAGAGGTATGGCATATGGTATTTGTTTTGTTTAAGCAAGTTCATTGGGTATAATTTGCTATTTGTTGCTCTTATATGACAAGTTTCATGGTGAGATTTAGTTTTTTCGAGTATTTCCTTATGGTTAGGTTTGCATGGATGTGCTTCTGACTTGATACTAGTTTTGAACTCATTGAAGGTTTTGAATCGTAAAACATGATTAGTATCTGATAGGTTTTTCCTATAAAGTGTTTGTTTGCACCATTTTGCATCTTTTGAGTGCAATGGTGTGGTGCTAGTTGCATAATTTAATTTGTAGCTGGCAATTTGGAATTGTGAGTTTAATTCATCTGGCATTATCATTTCCCTGCCAGTCCTCTTGTGTTACTCATACTGTCTCTATTCATTCGAATGGCTGAAATTTGTTGTCATGTGAATATTGCGGTGAGTTTATTGGATAATTTGCATCGAAAAGCCCATTTAGTGCAAATTTCAGTTATACCAACTTTGATTCTTTTATTTGACTTTCTAGATTAGTACTAAGTTGAACACTTTTTGGGCCATACTCTGGAAAATAGGTATGATATGGAATAGTTATACCTTAAAGTTGTCAATGGTAGTCGCTGTCAAAAAGTCTCCTATATAAGGAGTTATAATAAGTTTAGGTTCATTTTTTTGAGAAGGAAGTTTGTTCACTTTCTATATCAAAATTTTGGTTGATTTTTAATTTCCTAATGCTCTAGAACAATTAAATCAATCAAGTAAAGGCACAAATGTCAAAAAAATGAGAATAACTTTGTGGCATTGAATTAAAATGAAGCACTAGTTATTAACCATCATTTCTGAGGCCAACGATCAGATTGCACATTCTGTTTAGTCTTCAGTTTTTCCTCGAGGATGCTTAACTGCTATTTCCAGTGAATTGAGTTTGGGCCTTTGGGCCTGCTGATCTAGGTGACTGCCCCAACTTTATGCCTTCAGTTGGATTAGAAGTAACACTGTTGATACTATGCATTGGATTGACCTCAATCATGTATTTTCTTTTGCTCACTGTCATCTTAAGGTTTTGAGAGAGCAACCTTGATGCAAGAGAAAGTTGCTTTGATATGATGTGGGAGCCATTAGATCAAATTACAGAGTTGCCATACTCAGTTTTGGCCATGCATATTTGTCTCCCTTCAGGCTCTGTCTGGGAGGCTTGTGCATTGAGATGCAGGGCAGCTTCATCTTGTTGGCCTTTAGTATAAGCAGCTTGTCAAGTAAAGATTACAAGAGTGTCAGAGTGCTAATAAACTTGTACCATGAGCTTACTGTATCCTGGTTCAACAATGTTGAGCCTCAGGAAAGTGATGGTGAAGGGGGCTTTATATAAGTTGCATGGAATTGAATATGCTTTTATCATGTTTAATAAGGATTTTTTCCCAAAAGTAAGTGGAGATGTTGACTGCTGTGGATTGCTCATCATAAATTTACTGCGAGCAATCTAGTTGTTATTGTGAAGTTTTCTTCTATGACCATGTTTTAATGTTGTTGGTTCATCTTAATGTGGAAGTTATTAATGTACCATCATTTTTTGTCTTTTTGATGAATTATTCAAGCTCTTTTGTTCTTATATTCCTGTTTGGAGTATATATTTATTGAAGTTGGTCTGGATACTAATAGCCTAAACCTTGTTCTTTAATTAGTAGATACACCAGATTTTTCTGTTTGCATTGTTCAATGAAATACTTTTCCTTTGTAGGTGATTCATTGGATATAGATCCAATTTTTCAGTTCTTTTGATTCCTTAGAATTTATTTTTCCTGTTCCTAGAGGTATCAGGATGCCACTGTGCCGGGATCTCTCTCTCTCTCTCTCTTCAGGATAGTAAATATCACCAGAAAAAGTTCCATATATCAGATCCCTGTAATTTATCTCCTTCTGAACCTTTTTTGGTTGTCGTGACATTTAGGAAAACAAAGGATCTGAAAAGAAAGTAATTGTAGCTGTCAGGCAAGGGAACTTGCTGGCGACTGCCTTCCATCCAGAGTTGACAGCGGACTCACGATGGTAACTTATTTACCTACACCATTATCTTTTCTCCTTGCACCTCTTTGATGAAACGTTTCTTGTGCAGGCATACATACTTCCTTAAAATGGCGAGTGAAATCGAAGGAGGGGCCTCAAATAGCATTGTGGCGGTCGAAGGAGGTGATTTGACTTTTGACCAACAGCCAAAGAACGATCTTCCCATATTCCAATAGTGTTTCACTTTCATCTCGTTGACCCGGGAACATTCTTCTCACAGTCAAATTGGTTTCATTGATAGGTGGCTTTATGATGCTCGACCTCTCCTCAGGTCTTAGTTTTTGGGTCCAGCTTTAATGTTTCCTTGTGCATGCTGAACATGTATATAATGTTGCTTCAAAATTTGGTTATGTTGATGTCCCGGTTGTAAAAGAATAAGTTGTTGAAGCTTTCTTAATTCCGAGGGTTAACTGTATGGATTTCCATTTTTAAAGCACTGATGATTTTTTGGACTAGAGTCCATAATAGTTCTGTTGACTAACTCGGCCAGTCAAGGTCTGTTCCATGGGTAAAAAGTCGGGCATTTTTTGGCCTGTGGGGACTCAGCAACCTTTGTGGCCGATGTAAGCAACCACTAGAACGCGTTTGATCCACGTACATTTTACCTAAAGCTAAGGCTTTCGTTGTTCGTTGCTGTAAGCAGAAGTTCATTTGAGCCTGATGACCATTATTAAATTCTGTAAAAGCAGGCCTCAACCTTTTCCATTAATTTCCATGGCTTTCTGCTCCAGCAATTAAGGTTCATTGATTCTTTCAAGATTGCTTGGTCAATGCTAGGGCGGGAGTTGCCTCCCCAGCAATAAAAAAAAAAAACCATTTACTGTTTTCTGGCAATCTAAGAAAAGAAGTTGAACTCGGAAACTTTTGAAATGGGCATAACGTACCATATTGTACGATGATGATAACAATTGCAATCAAAGTGTGATCACACCAAGCATGTGTTCGACTTTACCATCATCCAAACTAGGTGTTCCTTCTGTTGAATCCAACGTAAAAACAAAAACGAAACAGGAGCCTTCGTGAAGACTTGAGATTTCCATTGACAGCAGATTTAGCAGCTCAGAATTACGTGAATTTTCAGTTTGTGAGACCAGAGGATCCAAGGCAAATTTAAAGGGGGCTCAAAGTTCAAACCACATGGCATGTGCGTAGCAGAAACGAAACGGAGTGTCTGCTCAGGAATATATTAATGGAGTTTAAGTTTCCCAAAGAGCATGAAATCCCTTATCTTTCCTCTTCTTCTTCTTCGCTTATTTTATTGGGATATAATAAGCTGGATCTTGTTCATATCTCCTCAGGGAAAGCCATGTTTCAAGCTGAAAACGTGGCGTGGTCTAGAAAAGGGAAAAACTCTATACTTTGAGTAGAGTTTAGGTTCTTACAGAAGGTTGCACTTCTCTTTCACGAATTCAAAGGCCACTTGGACCTGACCCTCAGCACCATGACATGTCACATTCGTAATTCCAGGAGGGTTTTATTACATGGTCTCGAGGATGAAAACTGGTCTGAAAACTTCTCGAGCTTGATACTTTGTCCTAACAGTCATGGCTAGTTATAAGAGTACCTTGGGGGTTATTTCATATGGGGAGGAGTTCCCTATGTATGAGCCTAAGCAAGAAGAATCAATGTAGATTATGGTGACCCTCGCCTCGATTGGAGGATTTGCAAAATGTTTACCTCTCAGTGAATTATTGCCATTAGAACAACGTTAAACAATAACTGAACTCGAAAATTGGATTTTCTTGGATACTAAAGTCCTAAGCTGAGTTATAACTTGTCAGCTTGCAACTAAGCCCTCGATTAAAAAATTTGTAGGTTTTGCTTTGGAGAATGTGGATAATGAGCAGACAGTGAATCTTATGATAATTACCATAATTGCAGCAATTAAGAGGAGCAGCATATGTTAGCGAGGTCGATGAGCTTGCTGCAGGCTCAAGTATTGCAAAGAGTTTTACAACTGGCGCATAGTCAACTCTTACATATTCAAGCAAGTGAAAGCTTTAAGCTCTTTCCAACTGTATAATAAGACTTATTAAAGATGTTAAGAATGGTCTATGATTGTTAGTCAAAACCTATATTTTGTTGGAAGCAAGAAATGCAAGGATTAAGCCGGACTCCAAGGCCTTGTTTAAGTTAGGCATTTCCACGTTGCCATATAAAGAGGCCTCTCAACATTCTAATCCCTCCTACAATATCCATCATTTTCTGCTGTAAGCATCTGACAATCAACAGAGAAGGTAGATTGAGAGAAGCATCTTCGGGCTGTGATTGCATCTCGAAGACAATGGAGGGAGGAAAGCCATTGATCTTGATGGCTAGCCTTGTGGTTCTGGTCTTGCTGGGGGCATCCATGGTGCAAGGGGCAACTAGTAAACCTGACCCCGATTCAACAAAGTATGTGATGCTAAACAAAACGTCTTCCGGCCATGAACGAGCCTTTTGCCTGGCGTACGGCAAGTGTCACCTCAAGAAGCTCACTTGCCCTTCTGAGTGCCCGGAGAGGAAGCCCAAGCAGAACAAGAAGCACAAAGGTTGCTTCGTTGACTGCAGCAGCAGCAAGTGTGAAGCCACTTGCAAACGTAAGCAAGCTTCTCTCACTCTCCTGGTACAACAGCCCTACGTCTTAAGCTGTTTTCTGATTGCTACTTTGGAAAAACACAAGCACGATAGTAGTCTTTCTAGTCTTGGCTAGATTTATGCAGACACGATCGATGAATCCTTGATATCGATTTTGACACAACCGTTCTTCTCAAAAAGTTTGAACCATTGGGGAACAGGCTCACGTATTGATGTTCATCTCTTCTTCTTCTTGCTCGTGCAGATAGAAGACCCAACTGCCAGGGATATGGCTCTCTCTGTTACGACCCTCGGTTCGTCGGGGGTGACGGTGTCATGTTCTACTTCCACGGGGCAACCGGAGGGAACTTTGCGCTTGTCTCCGAAGACAACCTCCACATCAATGCCCACTTTATCGGGACTCGCCCTCAGGGACGGGCGCGTGACTTCACGTG
Source organism: Corymbia calophylla (assembly GCA_014182845.1). NCBI lineage: Eukaryota > Viridiplantae > Streptophyta > Magnoliopsida > Myrtales > Myrtaceae > Corymbia > Corymbia calophylla. The sequence goes on along the minus strand of CM024694.1, from coordinate 22,949,338 downwards.
GGTCCAAGCCCTCGCCGTCTTTTTTGACAAGCACACCCTCATCGTCGAAGCGAAGAGAGTCTCGCACTGGGACGACAATGTAGACGCTCTCAAAGTCATTTGGGACAATGAGGCCGTCCAAGTCCCCACCGACGGAGAGGCCGAGTGGAGGCATGAAGGCGAGGAGAGGACCGTGATAGTCGAAAGGACCGACGATACTAACTCTGTGAGGGTGACGGTGAGTGGATTGCTCGAAATGGACGTAAGGGTAAGGCCGATCGGTGAAGAAGAGAACCGGGTTCACAACTATCAAATACCCAAGGACGATGCGTTCGCTCACTTGGAGACACAGTTCCGGTTTTCTAATCTGTCAGACCTGGTTGAAGGAATTCTGGGCAAGACTTACAGGCCAAACTATGTGAGCCCTGTGAAGGTTGGTGTTCCGATGCCGATGATGGGCGGCGAAGACAAGTACCAAACACCATCTCTATTGTCACCTGTCTGCAAAGTTTGCAGGTTCAAGGGGCCAACTGGGCGTGCTAGTGTCGAGGGTGTTGCTCAGTACTAACCATGCTGATAACAAAAATGAAGTTCGTTCCTTTTTACTCATTTTAATCAGAGAAGACATCTGTGTTTTTATCTGGTTTTGGGGGGTCTTCTGCTTTGTTCTTGAATGATTTGCGTGTGTACAAAATAAGGGACGAATCGGCCCATGATGTCGTGTTCAACTAAAACTTATTTTCATTTGGTCTCAGCCATTTCTCAGGAAGAAAGTACCTGAGCCTTTATATGTCCAAACGGTAAGCGAAGCATCGTCGAATGGTCTGTTCTGCAAGTTGAAAAAAGTCCTTCATGAATCTTTTTTTCCCTTTAATTTCGCTTAATAGTCGCAAAGGCCGTCAAAACTTAGACAAACTGAACATGGTGGTTATCAAAAGCTATGTTTAGGACATATAACTAATATGCAACCTCATGATGATACTACTACAGAGGAAGAGATCTACCTTTCGGTAGTTCGGTATCCAGCCCACAAACGGCGAGTGAGCAAGAGATCCATTTGCTCGACTCGATAGTACACATGAGAAATGAAACAGAAAGACAACATATTAGCCCACACAACAGCGATCCTATGCATCCTTGTCACACAATGTTCAGAGATGCTCTAGCTACCTCAGACATTGCTGCGCTCTCAGTACTGCAAAGAAATTTCCCTTGCGAGAACATGGATGTCAACAGCAAATAGCCGGCAAAGGATTACCTGATCTGGATCTGCAGTAGTGTTTCATCGATATAGTTTTGCTAATGTGAAATTGAAAAAAAGAGAGGCAGACGTTCTTTTGATTTGAATGAAGTTATAGAAGAAGTTTTGCCTATCGCGAAAACCCCCTTTGCAGCATCTCTTACTAGGTGAGCAGAGAAGCTTCTGTCAACTGCCATTTATCTTAAGATTGGTTTTGTTTTTAACCCTTCGGCAATGAAGTTGGCGGAAAAAATCGATTCCACGTACCAATCAAATTAGGGATGAGCAAGACAGACTAATTGAATTAGGCATCGCTCGGGATATATTGGACTGAACCAGCCGGTTGGGTTTGGTTCCTGAGAGTGCCGGTTCGGTGCGGTTCCCAATTCCAAAGGGATACTGGATTGTCCAGACTGATTGTTTTTTTATTTATTTATATTTTATTTTTTAAATGTCTCAGACACACCTCCTCTCATCTTTCGGTTTTTCCCTTTCGCCCCACGACACTCACGTTTACTCTTTTCTTTCGATCTTTCCCTTATCTGAGTCTCCATCACCTCTCATGGATTTCGAGACATTCTCTTTTTTGAATTTGACTGGTTCTACCGGATCACCTAGGAACTGAACTGGAAACCGATCATCCTAAATCAAAAGATGGGAATGCCAGGACAAAAAAGTGAAGTCTCAAAGCCTCGCCGAGCAAGGCGGGCCAAAGAAATGGCCCATAATCAAATTAATCCCCAAATTACAGTCGTGCCCTAATCTCTCCCTCGAGTCCGATCGCCCCTGCCAAAGAGAATCGGCGCCAATTTCATGCAACGTCGAACGATGACAGAGACCAAATCGCGAGAGAGAGCGGGAAGCTCCAAGACGGCGCCGAGCAAGAAGAGCAAAGCCGACGCCCCCGCCGTCAAGAGCAAGCAAGAGCCGCCACGGCCGCCTAAAGCCGGCAAGAGCAACGGCGTCGCGCCTCCTCCCGGACCCCCCGAGGTCCTCGTCGTCCCGTCCTCCAGCACCGAATCGCAAGCTCGGGAGCCCGAATCGAGGAGGAGCCGGAGCCCGAAGGCGCGCGAGCGCGGCGCCGATCCGGCGGGGGCGAAGAAGCGGAGGCGTCGGAAGCGGGAGGAAGGCGGGGCGAGCGAAGAGGGGCGTAGATCGAGCAAGAGCAATGGCGCTGCCCGCGAAACCGAGGTGCTGGTCGTTCCGTCCTCGAGCGCCGAGTCGCAAGGAGGAGGAGGAGGAGAGCGGGAGCCGAAGGGAGACCGGAGCGCGAAGCTGCGCGAAGAACGCGTCGCGGGCTCGGCGGCGGTTCAGAAGAAGCGGAAGCATCAGGAACGAGAGGACGGCGACGAGAGCAGGGACGATTCGAAGCTCTGCATCTTTCCGATGAACAGGATCAGGACGATCGCGAAGAGTGAAGAATCCGACTTGCGCATCAATCACGAGGCTTATTTTGTCATCAACAAAGCCTCGGTATGCTTGTTTGAGCTCTGCTTTTGTTTGGAATCCCATTCTTGTTTTAGCAGCATTTTCCATGTTCTTGTTAAACCCTGGGAATCACTAGTCACTCCAAACCTAGTTTAGTATTTTGATGGTTTGATGTGTACTTACTTGTTTTGTGAGTGACGAAACATGTGTACTGCTTCTGGTTCTCATCCAGCTCTTGGGATTGTTGCAGGAAAAGTTTATCGAGCAGCTTTGTGAAGACGCGTATGCCGTAGCTGCTGCTCGCGACCGTAAGAGATCTTTCAAATATCAGCACCTGTGTAAGTTTCTCTCTTGTTTCCAGTCGAACTTCAGCTCCTGCAAAAAAATTGAATGCTTGATGTTATTGTAATATCGAGTTTCACAATGTAAGGTTCAACATTGAGTTATTTTCCATTCCACCTTCATTTACTTAGTGAAGCTATAAAATGTTGTGGATTCACGGGCCTTTTGAATTTCAATGATGGTTTTCTGTTACTTTGGAAGTGATTTCTGAAATAATTACACTTTGAAGTTTCTTGAAAAAACTTATGGGGATTGAGGGTGGGGAGGCTCTTGGCTTTGGTTTGGCAAAGTGCTTTGAATAAATTATTCACTCGTTGTTTGGCTCGTGACACCTATTTCTTCTCCTGTAAAGGAGCTGTGTCATTTGAATTTTCTAGTTGAAACTGGAAAATGTCCTAGCTTAATTGTTCGCAGTTCTGAATTGCCTCATCTGCTTTTCATTTACCCTCCTCTGGAGATTCGGTTGTTCTTGTTCAGTCCTTGTGAAATTCTTCAACTTGGAATGGCGATATTTATTCGTGTAAATTTTCCTTGCTTGCGGAGAGATTGAATGGGGATTTCCAGCCTGAACACAGAAAACTTTAAAATACGCTCCAGTGCGGAATAACTATGTGAAGTTATCGTTTGGTGCACTTGCTTGGATGAACTCGATGCCTTCCTGAAGTTTTTATTTTGATCATTTTTATTGTGAGTTAATGTATCTGAGCACTGCTGCACTATTGATGCCTTCCTGAAATTGCTGTAGGCTGAATTTGGTTGTTTGACATATGGAGATAGGCATTAACCTTTCTTAGTTATGCTGATTATTTCTTGTGTGTCCTTTTTTTCTTCAGCATCACTTGTTTGCAAGTGGAAGAGATATGACTTTCTTTCAGGTACTTGTTTTCCATACCCATATTGATACGTCTGGTTAAATCATAAACTTTGGTTTTGATTGTTTGTATGTCCAATGACTGTATGACCTATTCAATGACATTTGGTTGTTTGCTAGATTTCGTTCCGGAGAAAATGAAAGCTGAAGATGCATTGGCAGAGAGGAAACCTGAAGAGACATGATATGATACTAATCTTAGGTCAAGAAGCTGTAATTTTTGTCGATTGAGGGACTTCAATTTGTACGAGTATCTTATCCTGTTATAGAGTTCTTTTCCTGCTATAAGAGGATAAAGCCAGCAAAATGGGCAGTTGCATTTAGCTGCAGATGATGTCCATATGGGCGAATTTTTTCGCATTTTACATTGGACAATGGAAATGCTTTTACTTCTGGTAATTTTTTCAGCAAGTAATCTCATACCCCGCTGACATGGATGGTGAGATGTAGCTTCTTGTGGGGAGTTCAGTGTTTTGCAATTAATATGTCATAGACAAGTACTTCGTATTTAATCTGATTCTTGGCCAATGTTATATCTATTTTGAGCTGTATACTAAAGATATTGAGATCAGTCAATCTATTCATGCAACGCAGAGAGTCTAATGAGGAGAGTTGCATATTTTGCAATATAGTTTTGAAAAATGGATATCCAGATCCCTATGCACTGGATTCACGCAGTCACTGCTGCAAGCTCTGGTTTTTTAGCTTAGGAACCAGATTATGGTCAAATATGATTAAGCCGTTGCGTGTTTGCCAGCCATCAGAAACGGAAAGGCTAATGTTGAGATAGATAGACAGATCATGCTGGGATGATTGATTGTGAATCTTACCCATGACTGTCATCTATGTTATTGGACTGTGTGCGCGGGTGTACGTAATGAGTGATATCAAAATAACCAGACAACAGGCATCGGAGATTAGCTGTTGGGCCACCGTGAAAGGTGCCTTATGCTTGAAGGGTACAGCATGCAAGCCATCGCCAGTGACAACTGTAGAGAAGAGCTATAACGAGCATTCTAATGCATTCTTTTAATGTACAGCATGACATGAAGGGGGCTCGAGTATAGCAAACAGTTTGTGTGAGAAAGATCATTTTCAATAGCATAAAAGAGCCTGCTTTCTGCTGCAAACATGGAAAGAACTTACATTTCAATCATTGAGGACAAAGAAATAACAAATCCTATATGGTTGAGATTTCAGTTAGTCCATTCGAACTAAAGTGGTGAAGATGTCAGTTTTTCTTGCGGATGATATCTCTCATGTATGTTCCGCAGAGGCAATCACCTTGTTTGTAACTAGACATCTAAAAAACCTAACAAGGATTGATGGGTGAGGTGAAATGTCTGTTTCCTCTTCAATATGGATCCAGGGATGCATTACAGAGCAGATGGATAGCATTGGGTTGTCCTAATCCTTAGCTCGAATGTTCGATTGGTAACAGATGTCTTTTCTTTTCAATCAGAGCTGAGAAATGCAAATATCTAAAACCATTGGACGTTTGGTGCTTGCAAGTATGCATTGCCCCACTTTATGGTTCACATTTCAATAATGAGTAACAAGGTACTCGGGAAAAGAAGAAAAGGAAATTCGCACAACCAAAGTTGCTATGCAGAAGTCAACTCAATCCTAATCAAGGCGATGAGAGTGTTGGGCCCTATTTTCTGCAGCAAACATGAATCTCGATTCTTCTCCCTTGCGAAAGAGATGGAAGCTGCAAAAGCTTCTCTCCTAAGTTTGTTGGCAAGCAAAATTGATTTTGTACCAGCAACAAATCCAAAGTGAAACCCAAGCAATCATGCATGGCCTGATTTGCCATGCCCATTTGATCTCCCTCTACTATTTTTCCTGCTTTCTCAAGCAAACTAGTTGCTGTAACAGTGAATGCTCCCACAACTCTCTCTCTCTCTCTCTCTCTCACTCTCTCTCTCCATTTATTTCATCCATGTTTTGCTTTTCGCGCAACACTTATCATTGAGGTGCTAACTACTGAATTCCCCTAACAAAAAATTGTAACCCCTCACCTAATTTCATTTTCTCCCACTTTGATGATCACCGCTGTCTTTCCCAGATTTCAAATAAATTGCCACTCTCTCCCTCCTCTTCCCTCACACAACCAAAAGCCTTTCTTCAAGTACCACTTCTTCATTGTCCTCTATTCACAATTCCCCCCCCCCCCCCTACCAAGAACAAAGAAAGAAATATGATGAAGGGCCTGTCGTTTCCACTCCTACTGGTCCTGCTCTTCCAATGCTCTACCACCTCGGCTCAGCCTGCGGCAGCCCCAGCTCCACCTGTGATAGCCCCGGCTGCGCCTGCTACACCTGCCTTAGGCCCGGCTCCACCTGTCTTAGGCCCAGCTCCTGCAGGTCCAACTGACATCACGAAGATCCTTACAAAGGCGGGCCAATTCACGGTGCTGCTCAAGCTCATGAGGGCCACCTCAGTCGACAAACAGGTCAATACGCAACTTAACAACTCTAACAATGGCCTAACTATCTTCGCCCCGAACGACAATGCCTTCGCAAGCCTCAAGTCTGGGACTTTGAACCAGCTCTCAGCTGAGCAGCAGGTCGAGCTCGTGCAGTTCCATGTAGTCCCGACATACTTGTCTGTGCCCCAATTCCAAACAGTCAGCAATCCGCTGAGGACACAGGCAGGTGGTAGCGGGAAGTACGAGTTCCCACTGAGTTTGACGACTTCCGGCAGCAATGTGAACATATCGACTGGTCTCACCAATGCAACAGTGGCCCAAACAGTATATACAGACGGCCAGTTGGCTGTGTATCTGGTTGACAAGGTTCTGCTTCCAATGAGCATATTCGGCCCAAAGCCACCTGCGCCAGCACCCGCCCCAGCGAAGCCGAAGAAGAAGCCAGCTTTGGCAACGAGTCCGGTAGCTGACAATGTCCCAGTGGACACATCTGGTGAGGGGAAATTGATGGTGCCTGGAATGATGATGGTCATTGGATTGAGTGTTGTTGGGACATTCTACTCGTGACGAGATAAAATTGGGACATCACAAGAATGATCAGCTTGAAACACTGAGGTGGGGGTCACTTTTGGGTTCTGCATTGAGCTATTATTTGGTAAATTTGGTTGAAGGGCAGTGAGAGATGTGGTCAGTGATTTGAAATAAATTTGAGTCCCGGTGGTAGAACATGTCATTGATGAGAGAAAAAGAGAAAAAAAGAGTCAAAAGTCTGTTCTTTTTTCTTTCCTTTTCCTTTTTTTTTCCTGTGTTCCCTGCTTTCAGTTTTCATGTACTTATTTGTTGTATTATTTTGAGGAAGTGCTGTATGTTCCTGGATTGTGAAATTGATCTTCTTTTTCATCTTCAGTTTGCTTACTCCATCACTCTGATATGGAAGCATTAATACCCCTAACAGCCATTATACTAACCTGTACAGAGCAATGACTCATTTACTGAATAATATCATCCGTCACTCTTGCACATAACTAAGAAAACAATGCATTCACTTTAGTACGCATCAAAATAAGCGGCTAACTAGGAGCAGCATACGAACCATTTGGACAAGAATGAAAACAACATACTCAAAAACCATAAGGATTTCACCGTGTTGAAGTCTTTTCAAAGAAACATTTCATCTTCATGTCTAACTAAAAGTTCATCGGAGAGCAGACAACATCAACCTCTCTTCTGCATCTAACTATAGAGGAGCATAAGAATTCAGCACAAGCATTCTCAAGAAAAAAATACTTAGCTATAGCTCTTCAATTCTATATATGTCTGCTAAAGGATGAAATTAAGAAGTTTATCTGTCAAGAAGTGGGAAAAAAAAAAAAACGACATCAATTGATGAGATGCTTAAATTGTCTAATGATTGGCTATAAAGAAGTGATCATAGAAATCACAATTAGGGCATGTTTACAAGGTAGAATTTGGAACTGGAGAATTGGACCAATGGGAATTTGTCCGGTTTTAAGTTTTAGGGTATGTACGATAAGTATCAAATTCCAAAAATTAGGAAATTTGTTTCAACACACAGGTTCGGACATCTAGAACCTCGAATAAGTTTTTGTGTTTTTCAAGGTCTATGTTTTTGCAGGATCCTGCAATATTCCACAACATCCGATGATGAGTATATAATTTAAAACTAATAATCTAAGCCTTCATTTTATGATTGAAACTTTTACTTTGTTAATATTTCATATTCTTCATGTGTTTAAATATAAATTGCGGTCAATGGATTGAAGCAACAAGTTGTAGTTATTAAAGTGATGATTCACTGCAATTATTCAATTAATAATACAAGTAGAACCTAGGCAGACCTTGAAACCTCTAGTAAGATAGGTTTTAAAAATATGCATGGTAGATTTCAGGTTCCAAAAAATGAGGAACTCATTCCAATGGATAAACTACAGATTTCATGTTCCAAATGTAATCATTCCGACAAGAAGTACGCAACGGTCAAGCTATAAGTAAAGAAGAAGTTCGATTGCATTGAGCTTGCGCATGTGTTTGGGCCTTTAACTTGCCTGGGCCTGACATTCTCAAGGTCCTTTCACTTGGGCCAACTGTATAATCATCTTAGGCCATGCATTCTCGTTCAGATTATGACTAAAAACCAGTGATTCATGCATACCCGAGAAGAGCTTATAAAGCTTTGATTGGGTATTCTCTCTGTTTCGACATCATAAGCCTTGAGGTTCTAGAAGCCCAACATGACACCAATTCCATTTTTTTTTGGTCGTCCCATGTTCATTTCTCTTTACTTATCTTATCTATACCATCTTTTAAAAAAAGGAGAATGCCATGAAAAATCCCAAACTTTGCCCCTTATGACATATTTACTTTAAAAAAAAAAAAATTTGTGACAAAAAATCCCAAACTTTGCCACGTGACACATTTACCATAAAAAAATTTTTTGACATAAAAAAAACTTTCGCTTTGTAATGTGACACATTTACCTCAAACTTTTATTCTGAAGGGCATTTTCGTCTTTTACTTTTTATTTTTTATTTATTTTTTTCCTTTTTTTTCCTTTTTTTCTTTCTTTTTTTTTTTTTTCCGTCGAAGGAGTGGCGGCGTCGGCCCTTGCCGACCGGGCGAGGGCCCCCTCCCCGATTCGGCGGGGGCTCACCCTCCCGTCGCTCCCCAAATTCGGTGGGGGCTACCCTCGCCGGCGTCGGTCCGCCCTCGACCGACGCCGGCAAGGGCGACCCCCGCCGGATTTGGGGAGGGCAGCCCTCGCTTGAGTCGGGCAAGGGCCATCACCGGCGCTCCTCCGACGGAAAAAAAAAGAAAGAAAGAAAAAGGAAAAAACAGAAAAAAAAGAAAGAAAAAAAGTAAAAGATGAAAATGCCCTTCGGAATAAAAGTTTGGGGTAAATGTGTCACACTGGGTAAAGTTTGAGATTTTTTGTGTCATAAAAAAAAGTTTAGAGTAAATGTGTCACACGGAACCAAGTTTGAGGTAAATGTGTCACACATGGCAAAGTTTAGGGTTTTTGGTGTCACAAAAAAAGTTTAGGGTAAATGTGTCACAAGAGGCAAAGTTTGGGGTTTTTCGTGGCATTAACCCTTTTAAAAAGGAGAGTTTGAATTAGGCCTATTCTTAATTAATGAAGTAATTTTATGACCAAAAAAAAAAATTAGGCCTCTTCTTTACAAAGTCCAAAATACCCTCGCAACTTATGAAAAGTAGGAAAAGTTTGTTGATTTGAGGGTTAACTAACGGGGTAGCACATGTCGAGTATACTAATATTTTGAAAATGACGTAAATAGTGCCTTCTCCTTTCAAACGACATACTTATCCTGCTCCATTTACTACGGCCTCGGATTTTTGGGCGCGATAGATTGCTTGCCAGTCCATATAAGGAATCAAAGACCATCAATAATACAATATGACTACATCAAATCCCTAGAAATTTTGATGTGCTTTGCCCCAATGATTGGTGTGGAACAGCTTGTAAGGTTCGCCGTATCCATCCATCTAGTCAAGAGATTACTCGATGGGGAGACTTAGGTCAACGAAGTCTGCGGTCTTTTGGAAATTACGTGTGATCGAAGGACAATCTACGCGGTGAGAATTGGAGAAGAATCATGTCGGGAGCATGTGAAGATCTATTTCAATTAGTCACAGCAACAACTTGACGATTTTGCTAGTGGAGTGAATGTTAATGTGCGGAACGATGTCGACATTCAATGCAAAAAGTAGGACATTTCACACTGCCACATGCATGGAGAGATGACCCCGGTCTCTCAAGTCGTTTCGTGATTCCTTTCCCATTCCTTCGAGTATATTTTTTTACTCCCGTCTTGACGACGGAATAATCCATTTAAATAGATAAATCTACTCATAAAATATCTCGTTAACCTCATGCATTAAATAAGATGCAAGTCAAAATTTAAATGGATGGGTGATTCAAATATGGAATTATTTGCACTTTGATTACATAGAGAATCGAAACATCTCACATTCTCGCCTTCATCCTCTCGATAGTTAAACCTAATGCTTGGTGAGAAGTCGTTTCAATATACTCGGGCCGCCACTTGTGCGAACTAGCTAAAGACAGGCTTGGTTGAAGCTTCAAGCTGTCAACATTCTACCTTCCTAGGATATGTTTTAAGCATGAACTAGCTTCTTTCATGAATTCTAGAGCTCTAGAACAAGATATAATTTATATTAGCATAGCTAAGTAAACTGTAGTGGGCTCAAATCCGCGGACAATGAACCCAGTGAAGCAAAATCTGCTAGCCCTTGCTGGTGGACGTGCGCTCTTTGTTTGCCTCCAACACCAAGAAAATCCCTAGTCAAATTGCCTTCAACCAATGCACGATTCAGCTTGCCTTGAACAACTCTCGGTTGGCTCAGATTCCCATTGGCTTGCATCACCATATTACTCAGCGTGTTCTCAGTGTCGGCTGTTGGTGAGCTCGAGTCCGACTCGCCGAACACCGGCACGTGATCTCCTCCGGGAGAACAAGTGACTGTGGAGGACAATGAACTCAGTATTGACTCATTCAAGTTCTGAGAAAGGGAGCAGAAATTCGAAGAGTTGGGAAAATAAGACGACGATGAGCTCATTTGTCCGAGACCCATGTCGTTGGTGAGTGGTAAATTGGCCATGGTAGATCCCAACATTGCTGCTTTTTGCAAGAGTGCAGTGGCTGACATGAGGCCTTGGCTTTGTTGTTGCGGATGATTCTGATCGCTTGAACCATACAAAGAGCTCACTGCATCAGATATCGAACTCTTGCTCTCTTCTTCCTCCTTCACATACCGAGGAAACTCCAAGCCGGATGGACCGGACCCAATGAAGGACGCGTTCGGCGGCCCGAAAATACTCATCGGCACCGTAGGGACGAATTCCGGTCGGTCACTGCCGAAAACCGAAGCTAAGAATGCATTGGAAGATGCACCGGCAAATCCGCAGCTGTTAAGATGGGACAGCTGCGGATTAGCGAACTCCGGGCCGAGTGTTCTGAAATTATCAGGGATTGTTGCAGCTGGTTGAGGAGGAGCCAGTGTTGGGTCGTTCCTGAAGAAGTTTGAGGAATTGAATTTCGTGCTCTCTTCAGCTAGAGCATCACAGAAGGCTCTGTGGGTGATGAAGCTGTCTTTCCTGTGTCATGATGATGCAGGATCGCAACAATCAACATCGTCTCAATTATATTCAGTATAAATAGGAACGACAGAGCCCCTGTTGCAATCAAATGAATGAAGACGACGAAAGCACCTAATGTGTTCATTTAATTTCCTCAACCAACCCAATCGTTTCAGAGCTATATAGAAGCTGGATTATACGTGTGCGAGTCCAAAACAAGTGAATGAAATAAAGACAAAGCGAAGAATTACCTGGAGAAGACGGTGCCACAATCGCATTTATACTCTCTAGTCCCACAAATCTTGCTGTGAGCCTTCCAATCCGACTTGACTGCATATTTCTTGGTACACCTCTCGCACTTCCACTTCTTCTCGCCGTGCTTTCTGCTGTAGTGCTTCTTCACCCCTGTGAGGTCCCCAAGAGCTCTCGATGGGTCGTGGTGGACACAGGTCGTCTCTGGGCATATGTAGACTCTCTTTCTTGGCTGGTCCCTGTCCTTGGTTCTTCGCTTGAGCTTCCATGGAAGGTTGTGTCCTCTCCTGTGAAGCTGCAAGTTCTGGTCCCTTTGGAAGCCTTTCTTGCATATGTCGCACACGAAGCGGTGGGTGGCCATCAGAGACTCTGGGGAGAGAGCAATCACTTCAGCATCTGGATCTGCTCGAACATTCGAAAGACAACCGAGGGTAAGATAAAAACGGGATCTTCATTTGAAAACTCGAAAAGCTGTTTTGCGAAAAAAGTTCAAACTTGCCTGGTGTTCCTGGCAAGTTCCTCTTTTTATTGACTGGATTAGACTTGGGTTCTTGAGCAAGCTCTCCGACGGAAGCAAGCCCATTTCCAGACATCTTCTGCACTGATATTTTTAACCGGGCGGGCTTTTGTAGAGGTGAATACGAACCTCAAAAGGCTACAAAAATGCTAAGCTTAAAAAGAAGAGGGCAGTAGAACTTGGAAAGAGTGGAGCGAGGGAGAAGTATATAGAGACGGATCAATCTATGGTCCCTGAAATCAATGAACCCGTTAGGTTCCTAGTCTACAATTTCAGACTCTTTCTGCAGATTTCACATCTGAGTCATCACTAATTATAAGAGAAGTGTAAAAGCTAGCAACCATGGAGTTTGGTGCTCTCTCTCTTTCTCTCTCTTGCTCTCCTTATCTTGCACGGCTCTTGTCAAAGTCGGTCAGCCATAGACTTAGCTGGACCCCTCTTTCTCAGTCTCTCTTTCTCTCTCCATGTGGGAAGTAAGAAGAAACGATGAAAGGGATGTGCAAACTCAGTTTGATTGATACGTTGTTTTTGGGTGACAGAGATCGGACATGTAGACTGCATAATTCACTGTCCCATCTTTTACTCTTACCGCTCTACACATGGAGAACTTTGCCTTCCGGGGCAAGTTCTACTGCACGTACAGCAATTATCAAGTCCAGTCCATCGTGGCCAGAGCAAAGATGCCGAAACGGGGCTCTCCTCCGCTACCGTTCGCGTACGAACTTTCGCTCCTCTTTCTCGTGAAGATTACGATTCTTATTATTATCGCACGTAAGGAAAGAGAAATTTGTTTTCCTGGAAATGGGATTTTAGCCACGGGGCAAATAGCGACACGCGCATCATCAAAGGCAGGGAAAGTTCCCGCAAAATCTGAAAAAGGGTCAGAAAGGGGTGTCGAATCAGGAGGGGTTCAGGACGTGGGATTCTCCTAAAAGGCCGAGCGACCGACCGAGCGAAGATGGTGACAAAGGCGATGAACGAAAGGCTTGTCATGCTTTACATTCACTCATCGTGGTGAAAAGGAAAAAAAAATTCATAAGGGGAAAAAGGGGGGAACCAGATCGATCGGGAGTCCGTGTCAAATAATTGCCCATCATCAAAAAGGATCCACAGATTCCCACCGTGACTCGAGTGCCGTCCGTGAGACCTGGCTTGTTAAACTGGGGGGGGAGGGAGGGAGGGAGATTAGGTCGGACAGCGTGGGGACACCCAGGGTCCCCCCTGCCTGCAGTCGCCACCACGGGTCAATGAACACGCTTATGGAACAGAACAGAGGGAGGGCCTCCCATGGAGAAATATGGCATCCCGTCCGTCGAATTATGACGTGCGCTTCGCCCTTCTAGAATCCTAACGACCCGCGACATTGTCCCGCTCGCTAAATTTCAAGCGCTCTGTCGATCCCTTGCCATGTTTTTTCTCTAGGAAATGTGCGAGTTTAGGATGATGGGTCTAAGTTTTGACGCGTGCTCGACAGATGCTGTCGAAATTTGACATGAGCTTAAGTTGGCCGATTGATGCTCATACGGGAGAGAAAAAGGCAGTGAAAGACTTGTCCAAGGGGACTCGATACTTAACAACCCCATCAGATTCACAAAATTCACATGGACAGGATGGGATTGGTGGGTCCATCTCAAATTCGGCCAATCACAGGATTTTAACGTCACATGAACGCAGGGAAGGAGAGGGAGAGAGAGAGAGGGTACGACGTAGGAAGTTTCCTGCTCGGGAGTTTCTTTGATGGACCCCAGTCCTTTTTGACTTTGCCTCCATTCCAGTGGACGAGAGCCGGGAGTATGATGAGTAATGAGCAAATCGTCTTGAAGGGGTTTCTTGATTTCCTAAAGCAAATGGAGTTAAGCCAAGATGATTTACTCGTCATTATCCATGAGAAAAGGATTGGTCCTCTGACGGGGTCAACACCTTTCTTGGTGTTTAAGATGCCCCAAACCTTACAACTTGTTAATACGGAGAGAAGGATATATTAATGTGAAAGGACATGTGTAAAATCTTGTGAAAGTGCAAAGAGCGTGTGGAATTTCGACCTCAAAATCATCATGAGGTGTGAAAGAGAAAAATTCTTAAATGGAATGTCTAATGCTAAAAGAACCGATTGACATTGTCTAGGTTGGTCCGCGACTCGATGACTTGAGTTTTTGAATGAATGTGGATTCAACGAGATATGTCAATGGGCTCAGGTTATGTACTTTCTCTCGAATTTTCTCGTCGTTGAGATATCGAACTTCAATGGTGCTTCCCCGAACAATATCGTATCATTGCGTTATGCTTTTGATCTCTTTGATGAGTCTAGTTGTCGATCTAAAGCAGTCATCTCTCCGTCCAATTTTTCACTGTCTACTCAGCTCGTGATACTAAATAAGATCTAAGCGTGATTCACAAGTGTCGAACTCTATATTTTTTTTTCTCTACCCTTAAAACCTGCACCCTATTATACCCTGTTCGACGATTCAATATGACATATCTTGATGAACAATCTCAGCACAAACTGATGAGACACGTCCTATGGGAGCTTCAACTTGGATTAGCTAAAGTCCTGAGTGCTGATCCACGACGGGCAAGTACTTCCCGTCCCTTGCCTAGTGTTTCTCTTTCAAGACATCCAATGCCCTGGCGAATCTCGGCCACCCGTTGGGCCTACTTTCTAAAACCATGGGCCAAATACGGCCCAAATCATAAAATCGAAGCATGATCTCTTACCATCCTCCCCCTATTTCCGGGCCAGACCTTTTCAATCATTTGTGGGAAAATTATTTCATGAACCTGGACTGAAATGAGCCCAGCTAACATCTACCGTTATTGAAATTCGGCCACAAGCACCCATATAATCTAACATTTCACAAGAGCTGAGCTCGTAAACTCTGGATGTAGGCAACAATTCTCCGGCCCCAAGCTCAAGAATCTAGTAAGATTTTGCTCTGTGGAACCCCAGCCTCAGCAACCAAAACAAGAGCCCAGAGACCCATGAGCAAGGGATTCAAGTGCCTTGATATATACTAATGACTTCTTTTAGGCTTAGATTAAAATTAAAAATGCTACAAACACTAAAATCAATAAAGGAAAATAAATTTGCAAATTTCTCTTAATAAGTGCTTGCATATGACCGGCTTGTTTCAGCTCGTAATTTCGATTTGTTAGGTTGTGAACCATTCTTGATGTCCTTAAGATTACTTGATTAGATTAAAGTTGGATTAATTGTCAATATTATGTTCCCTGGAATGGGGCCTCGCTCACTTTCTTCACGCAGCAGATAAAATGATCCCCTACAAGTTTGTCAATGCATAAGAGACAGGAGCACCAACTTCGAGGATTCTAACATCAATTTCTTCGGCAAGAAAACAAGGTTTCGTCGATTTTAACAAGGTTCAAAACGTGAATATGTCAATTTTCGTTCTTTTTTTTTTTTTTTTTAATTTTATCCTGTTCTCTCCAATGAGGAAGACAAAGGACCTGGGTATCATCGTCTGCCTTTTTGTTTTTATTTAGGGGAATTTGCACGAGGAACTTTCTTCCAGACGCCTCCAAGCTAAGATCTCTAGTTAGTTTCCATCTAAAATATGCCAAAGTTGGTTCGTGCACCTTGAGACAAGAATACGGTATTCTAGATCCTGGGTGATCATTATTATACCACAGTACAGTCCGAGTCATGATACGCTTTCTCATCTCAATAAAATCACAACAGGTAGTTTACCCAAGCTACAAATATTCCTCGGTCCATTTATCGTGCTATCATAACTTTTTTGATGTAAAAGATTTTGTACATGATGGACGGACAGAGTGGTAATAGTTTGTTCCTCTTCCTAGCCCCCATATTTCCATCTTACTTCAAGGATTAATTTGCTCGATTCTACCGAGTTATTAAGGTCAAACCTCCAATTGTTCTCAGTTCTCATTGAGCTTCATTTTGCCATTGCTAACCAACAAAGTTGGTCGGAAGAAACCTAGCCTGCAAACAAAAGAAAGAAGTAAGTTAAGATGGTCAATAACCTGAGAAATCCCCAATGCAGCTCGTATTTCTCATTCTTTCCGGAGACTGCAGATACGGAGGTACTGTAATGACATGTTAGCATATACCGATAAACTCCACGCGTATTTAGGTGTGGAAAGTTAGAGGAAAAGACACATAAGTCATGCTTACAAGACTCCAAATTAGGAAAGTAACCTATCAGCCCAGGTTCGGCTGTCAAGCTTGTTTGTCATTACTATGCTCACGAACAAGCTGCATGGCTTTCTCCCCATGTCTTGCCTCGGTGAGAACAATGTCCTAGGATGAATATAGCCGAAAAGAGCATCTCTACAGAGTTTCGGGGCAAAGCTCCCACTTGCAAAATACATTGATCATATCCAACCAAAAGGGATGGCTTGCATCTTTTACTTTTCATATCATAATCTAGAAGACTATCCAGGTTTAGAATAATCAAGAACATTTTAGGACAAACAATTCAATATAATCAGGAAATGCACCAATATCTTCACCTTTTCACACCAGCAATGTATATAGTTCTCGTTTTTTTTTTCTGCTTTTCTCAATGGAATAAGGCATGTGGTGCATGGAGAGCTTTCAAATACGTCGATCAATAATGATCGAATAATCAATATATATCAAGCTTCTGGGATAGGTTCTTCATCTTTGTAATTCAATGCTAATAGCTAACAATTTCAAGCTCTGAGTTGTTTATGCATTAGTTTCTTTTAACTTACAACCATCGAATAGTGGAGTTTTGCTTCTGAAACTGTACACTAAAATTCTTAGTTACTTGGTATATACAAATACAATAGCTTAACATAACAAGTGCCTACTTCTATTGCTTGGGAAACTCTTGGGCCTATCCTGTTAAGACGCAAATGTGATTTTGCATTTGGAGAAAACTGTATCACTATGCCCTTCTCCACAGCGATGACCAGCTGACACCAATTAAAGGGGTTTCATGAGACCATTGAACCTAATTGTCATAATAACAAGCCAAAACCATGAAATCAAGGCATGTGAACAAGTAACTGTATACTTGATCTTCAATATATTGACCAAAAATATGTAGTAATTCCGTCAATTGCATCTTTTTGTCTTCCATTCTATGGTGAGAATTGGGATGAAGATAAGGTGAAGGCTCAGAGCCTCCTCCATATTCTGGCTAAGCTACCAGAACGACCAAACTCCTGAGCCAAGACCAGAGAAAAATAGGGAAAATAAGGAAATTAGGGATAAACCTGAAGGGGATCTCATAAATATGCATTAACAAATGGTTCCCTCATGCATGATGCAGTTATTGACACCCTTTATTGTGTCCAAGAGGTTCGCAGATTAAGGTCAGCTCCAACAAGTAGAACCAAATGGGTCACTTTCTAATTGATTTGGCTCTTTCCTGTCTATTATCTTAAATGATGTCCACATCTGCATGAATTTCTGCCATATAACACTGGCACTGTGCTCTCATAAAGTACTCCTCAATTGTTCGATACTATCAGGGTTCCCTGATTCCATTATTCTCTCCATGCTCTTCTACGACACGAAAAAGACCTTCTGCAAATGGAGAAAGAATCCCCTTCAACCTTTCAATTTCCTCCAGGTTTTAGGTTCCACCCATCAGATGAAGAACTCATAATTCATTACTTGCGGAACAAGGTCACTTCGCTTCCGCTTCCAGCACCGGTGATTGCCGATATAGATCTGTACAAGTATAATCCATGGGAGCTACCCAGTCTGTTCTACACCATTTTCTTGTTGTACTTTTTTTTTTTACTCACTCGAAACTTAAGACTGCAGATCCTGTTTTCCTTGTTTCATGGCTTTTGGTTTTCTTTCCGTCCCAGCAGAGAAGGCTTTATTTGGGGAAGACGAGTGGTATTTCTTCAGTCCAAGAGATAGAAAGTATCCAAATGGTGGAAGACCAAACAGGGCAGCAGCTTCTGGTTATTGGAAAGCAACGGGAACCGACAAACCTATACTTGCTTCTGGGGAATCAAGGAGCATAGGAGTCAAGAAAGCTCTCGTCTTCTATACTGGTCGCCCAACCAAGTCAGCCAAGACAGATTGGATCATGAATGAATACAGGTTGCTCGACACAGTAATGAAGCCATCAAGGTTCAAAGGGTCCATGAGAGTAAGTGGGTATAATGCACCTATGACAACACAATCTCTCTCTCTCTCTCTCTCTCTCTCTCTCAAAATAAATGTTTAGAAATTATTTTTCTACAAGATTTCATGCTGCAATATGGCTCGGCCAATAAAGAAGTTAATGCTCAACTATATTTATTATCACGCATCATTAGAAGAGTGAAACAAATATTGCCTCTTGTTGGCACAGCTGGATGATTGGGTGCTATGCAGAGTGCGACAAAAAACAAAAGTACCTAAAAAGAACGTTGAAAACCAAGATAGACAATCACCGGAAGCACCGAGGTACTCACCAAAGATTGAGGCAGCACAAACTACCTGCACATATTTCAATCCTGACATGACAATGGATCATCTGTTCAAAGATTGCCAAGTCATAGCATACCTGCTGGCTGGGAAAGATCCACCTGCCATGGAAGCCATCTCTAATATAAGTGTTGAAGGCAGTAAGAATGGTAACAGTGCGAACTCAGTTTATCATGAAAGTTCTGATAATTTAGATTCTCCAAGTACTGTGTATTCAACAAGCAACTGTGTCAACACATTGAAAAGGAAAGCTTTTGAGGAGAATGAGAGTAACATTTGCACTAAGGACAGCAGGAAGCAAAACAAAAGCAGAAGCAACGGGGATTCAACTGGCAAGACAGTAGCTGGTGATGATTCAAATGGGTACAGCCACGTTCAGTATCAGGAGAACATCGTCAACATCATTCCACCAAATTCCATGATTGCCTTCCAGGAACTTAACAATCTGGCATATATTAGACAATTACAGCAATGAAGCACATAATTGGCAGGAGGACATGACTTTCCTGATGGTGGTCATGTAGAGGCAAAATCAGGGTGTACAGCATAAGTTGTAGACAAAGCGTGCATAAATAAGATCCGCAGTTCTACATTTGCATGTGATGTATATTTCTGTGATTTTTATAATTGTATTGTGAAACTGGAAGTGGATATATGTGCACTGTAAGCTCACTATATATGTTACCCAATAAAATGGTAATGTGATGATTACAAGTAAACATTTCCTGTTAGCATGTTTGAGAAGGGAAATGAAATAGACTAGAAAAAAGGACACTGATGATTTGTTTGTAAATGCAGAAGATCTCCACACTATCAGCGGTCTATTGTCAGAATCCAAATTTCGTATCTGGGCCATCTAGAGAATATATCTTTACCCGCATCAATTATACTAAGGACTTAGGACACACCAATGTCTGTCTGCTAGAAAAAACAGGATCGGTGAATCAGAAAATTTCCAGGACAGTCGTTTGTGAAAAGCTTGAAACATACAAGTGATTTCTGTGAAGATTTAACTCTACCGCATTTCTTGAAAACATTAAGCATCTGGCTACATTATAATTCTATTGTTTCAACCAATTATAAATTTTCTACTATAAGATGATAAAGTACTTGCAGTGATGAACTTAAGGACAAGGACTTAGTAGACTTGCGCAAAAAATTACTTCACTTCATTTTTCCTCAGATGCAACTATATCGGGGATTCTGTAACCACTTTAAGTATATTGTAATATATATATATATATATATATATATATATCAGTTTACTGCTACTATTTTCTTTCTTTGTTCCTCTGGTTTCAACGTTCAAGAAACACGTGCAAAAATATCAACCATAAAATCTAGCCTGTAAGACATTTCATTTTCTATCTTTTTATGTTTCATCTATTAAGTTGAGAGAGAGAGAGAGAGAGAATCAAGAAGAGAAGGGCAAGTTGGTTTTAACCTCACCCTTTTTGTTCAAACATAAGAACAATTATTATTACTCTTTTCAACTTATACCACTCTAAGCAGTTCTCAAATAATTATGTCAAACTTATACAGGCTGTAAATAAGTAGTGAGATTGTAGTTCACATTTCCCTTTCATGAATTCTGCTCCTAATATAACTTCCACTGTCAGATGGTCACTTTGATTTTTGTAAACTGATGAGATAAATTGATGTGAGCTGTCTAAGATGAAATTTCCCAGATAGTAAGGGGAAGGAAGAAATCACCATTGCATCGAAAACTTTTGGTCAATATTGTAATGATAGCAAGGTCTTGGATCGCACAATATGGGCCAAGTCACCGGTCGATAAAGCAGTCATCTATAATGAGAAATAGTAAATTAAGAATCATCAGTCTAATTTCTCTCAGCCCTATGCCTACTTACAAGCACAAAAACAGCAAGACACCAAGTAACTGAGTGGTCGGTGACTCAAACTATTAGAATGTTTCAGAATAAACACTAGCAAATCTAGTTAAGGTCTCAAAGGACGGGAGAAAAGCACCATATTTAAGGAAAAATTCAATCACTTTGTGTCTTTGCTATGAGTGCATAGAAAATTGGACAAAGCAGAATCAATTAAGTTCCCATTGTTCAGAAATCCAGTAGTTTCCTTAATTTGAGAAGAGTAAAATCAGAACAAGAGAGAGTTGCAAACAACTACGAGCCTGTCCTTCTTATCCTCCAGGGACTAAATTTTATGGCAAGAAATATCATTTTCAGCTGAACTTTAAGTGTAAGTGTACAAAATGGTACAAAGGAAGGTAACAGATTAATCATTTCAAAATGAAGAATTTTGTTAATCCTATCTAGGAAGCCCAAATTTCCAAAATAACGATTAATACAACATTCTTCTAAAGATTAGGGTAAAAGGCCTAGGTTTATGAGCCTGATAATATTCTTTTGAAAATCAGATAAGCTTTTCTACACGTGAATGCACAAGTAACTAGCTCATCTTCTGTTTCAAACTCAGTTATAGCTTTTCTGCACAAGAGTACACAAGTCAGTAGATCACCTTCTGTTTCATCCCGATAATTTGAAATTGACAAATTTGCAGACAGTTAATGAACTTGCACATCCAACTTTGAAACAAATTGCAAGGAGCAAATTGTTTAGCAGTGAAATATGATTAATTGAAACAATGGTCAAACTCATTGACAAGCCACACTTAATTATGCATCCAATCCTCCCAATATGGCATTGAGACGTTGATCCTGTGGGGAAATTTCACAAAATGAATCACTAATGCACCTTTATCAGAAAATACTTATGATTGAACTGACCAGTCATTGCCAAAGAGAAAGACAGACAAAAACAAATGACAAAAAAGTCAGGATTCTTACGTGCTCTGATTCATCTTCTATACTTCAGATTGATGCTTAATTGAGTTGATGTACTTGAAAAAGAAAGACATTGTTAACATCTCACTGATACCCATATTTGAACAGGCAACAAATACCATCACCAACTGCATCTAAGAATACGCAACCCTAGTCCCACTGTCCAAGAAGTTCAGATATTTCTGCAAGGTACCAATTGCGTCCTAACTGTTCTGCTCTGCATCATGTTGTGCCCAGAATTGATCGGCTACTTTGCATCAGATAAGTTTCCTGCATATTGGATGGGGTTATAGGTTCAGAAACAATTTTATCTTAAAAGGAAGTCAGAATTACCAAGAACTCAGAAATGAGGACTGAAGTCTAGCACTGAACCTCTAGCAATGTCAACCAAGCCACCAACTTCAGTCCCTTAACACACATGAACATACTAATAGGATGACAATCATAGAAAAATTCTCTCTCATTCTTCAGGGATTGCATTATTCTGTTTCTTTCCTAATTTCCTAATTAGAAAAGTGATTCATGGTTCAGTTCAGTGTTATGCAAACAGCACAAGAAAATCCAAGTGTAGGTGTTACCTGTAAAACACTATATAAGATCAGTAACATGGATCTCATAATCTGAGGAACTTCTTTACATGAATTATGATGATGGAATATCAAACTTGGAATGAAAGCCAAGTTCATTAAAGGAAGGCCATAAATGTGAGTAATCTGCACTTGATCTTCTATTCTTCATGACTGAAGACTTCTGCATTCAGTGTAGCTACCTTTCACAAGGGAGGGCTGCCTAGAATCAATTATGACTCCAAATTTCCATAAACCTTCTCTCGGCAAGTGAATAGGTAGAGGACGTAGTTTTCTTTCTTACCTTCTTCTTTCTTTCATCCTTCATCTTACAGGCGAAGATCATTTACCCCTTGTAACAGCTCAAAGAATGGCCAACAGAAAGTTCCCCATTAATGAATTGGAGAGTTCAAACTTGGTGAAGAAAGAGAGGACTTCCTTCTCAGGTGGTTTTAAATCTCATGATATTTGTAACTCATCATGCTGAAATATGACTTAGGCTCGATCATGATAAGCGAACATTAGACGTTCCATTTCAGACAATGTCGAGCAATGACTGACCAAGAGAAGCAACAGTGAATTGCGAGCAGCAGCTGACCTTGATTATATAGTATACATCACGGTGAAGCAGAGCAGCTGGGTGGTGTCTACAGATCACAAGATCTCCTCAATGAAGCAATGAAGTGGAGTCACTCGAAACAAGAGAGACTAAAAACTTTCCATCACTGAAGTAGTTCAGCTAAGTTCTGCTAACAGATAAATCGCATGGGACATTGATTATACACAACGATAAGAAATCTAAAGACATTAATAGATTTGGACTCATAAGTTGTCCCTTCCACAAAAAAGTATGATGTCGGGAAAAAGACTCGTCTTCTTCCGACCGTTTGATCCAAAGATTCCTCATGCTCTTTTGTCCCTTCTATACTATTGTTTTGTGATTTAACTAGTTATGTCGCTACTCACCTAGTTTTCTTCGAGATTCTTCTAAATCCTCTTTTTATCCAGTCAAAATTTGTCTCATCTAAGCCAGCGTCTTGCAATCTCATCCCTGTGAAGGCCATCCATTCTTTCCGAATCATGTAGATAAAATGACAAGCGCACTTATATAAAAAATCAATTCTGAAGCGATGAGTTCTTGGAGAAATCAGAAAATTACAACTATGTGAAACTATATGCCAGTCTCTGAACAGTGAAGCACATAAAATTTGATAAAATATTTAAATATTAAACCACGCATTCCTTGTTTGCCTCCCTAATTACATATTTTCACGCTTTAAATTTAGGCCAAAAGTCCTGCTTGCTTGCGAGGGGATTGTTGGATTACTTAAATATTAACCAAAGCCTTTGTCTAAAAGCTTAAGTTTTTATAATAATTGACAATGATTCCACAAAATTTCACAAAATTTAACTGGATAAACTCAACAGCTCAACAGTGAAGTTCCTCTAAGATACATCTTGACAGCCGAAACACGGAGAATATGACAGCAAGCTCAACAACGCAACACAGAAGAAACATAACATCATAACCACAGCTCTTGCTCACGGTTTCGATGGACATAATCTACATACGAAAGACAAGTATGCATTTTTGCGTGCACATGATTCTTAAATTATATGAAAATATCTAAAGTTATCATTTCATTAAATTACATTATAGTTTATGGACTAATTTGAACATTTATTAAATGTTTATGAATCGCGTCAAACGAATTAAAATTAAGAAACAACATTGTACATCGGGAAAATGTTTAGGAACCACGTTACATAAATTAAAAATTCATGAATCACATTACATATTGATAAAAGTTCATGGACCAATTGTCTCATTTGCTCTAATTAGTACAAAACCTTTTCTTTTTTTTTATAACTTCAATAGCACAACCTAAGACAATAACAAAAGTGCATAACCTTCCATACCATGACTCCTTTAGTGCACCTTTCAAGCTTACCAAAAAGATTCACAACATTTGACAGATGCTTGAGAAAAAAACCTAGTATTTGTCAATAACCATAAGGTCCTCACCTATAATCAAAAGTTCCAATTTTTGAGAGAAAAAAAAAATCTAGGTCTTTTGTTAATCGGATAGTACTCCTATAAAAAATATGAATAAATATACTGGAAGTCCTAAAATTTGTCACGAAAGTACGAATCCTAAAACTTTCAAGAAGTTCGATTAAATCTTAAAATTTGTCACGAAAATGTAACCAAATCCTAAAACTTTCAAAAAATTCAATCCAAGTCCTAAAAATTTTAAAAAATACAATCAAATCCCAAAATTTATCAAATTGGTTCAATCAAATAATTCCGTTGATTATACTTTTTGAAATTTTTATGATTCAATTGCACTTTCATAACAAGTTTTAAGATTCGATTACACTTTTTGAAAATTTTAAAATTTGATCGCACTTTCGTGATAAGTTTTGAGATTTAATTGAACTTTTTAAAATTTATAGGATTCAATCGCACTTTACTTATCTCCGAAATATAAGGTAGCGTGATTTCGGGGTTGAGGAAAGACCATGAAATCGATATTAAGATGGAAGTGGGCTGTATACGGACCTGCAGAAGTGCCGGTGCTGGGCATCACTAACAATCCAGGAAGTGAGAATTAGGTGGGCCGACACGTAAACAAGACATTGGCGATAATGGGCCGAATACTAGGTCTGCTACTTTTGTCAAAATGGTAAAAGCTCGTTGTTTTTCTTTTTCCTTGCAAATTCGAATGGTCGTGTAAACATGTCACGGCCGTAAAAGGTCATGCACCATTTTAATACGTTTAAAAGGTCGTGCCAAATTTGAATGTTGATATAAAATTATGCATTTTTGCGTGCACATGATTAAATTAATATGGCCAATACACTTCAAGAGCAAACCGTCGGTGCCTCGATTAGGAAGCTCACAATGAATTAATTTGTGATAATTACATAGTTTTGACTTTGGATGAGTTGTGAACATAATATATACGAGACTATAAGCTTTTTCGAGCCCAAGATCAAATCGTTTTGCCACTCAATCGATTCTTGATTGCTGGTTTGGGCCTAGTGATTGTAGGGATGATGTTCAATCGTGCTAGTAACTTGTCAATGGAATTCTCAAAGAACTATATTACACTAATTCACAATATCATCGTTGTATTAATTTGACGATCCTTAGTTAAAGAGAACCCTTCTAATAGAAATATTTCAATTTCCAAAGCAACGATCAATTACACTTAACGAAAAGAAACAAAAAAAAAAAGAAAGATATCGCATTGACATTCAAATTTTTTTCTTTTTTTAATTTTCAAAGCAGCGATGAAATGCACATAACTCATTGATTTTATTAAATCATTAAATTTTACAAAATAAAGAGAACTTTGATATAAAAAAAGAGAGTCAGAGCTCAGGGCATTCGTCGGTAAAAGGAAACAAAAATGTATTTATAAAATAAATAAAAAAGAACGTGATCTATTTTTTTCAATAAAGATTTTAAATAATTTTACGAAGAAAAATATTTCAATTGAGAAAAATAAAAGGAAAAAGACTGGAATTGAATATGGGGATCAAACTATCACATTGATGTTCTGGCGACCCAGGGATATACAGCAGCAAATTACACAAATTCTTGAAGTAACCACGTGCTAAAAAATGGGAAGAAAGGAAAGAATAAAGAAGCTGGTATCTTCCATTTCAAGTTAGAAGTGATTCTCTCTCTCTCTCTCTCTCTCTCTCCATGGATATATATATATATTTTACGAGGGGATGCATAGCCAGGGGCTCGTCGCTCCTTTTTCCATGATGAATCGCGCCATAGTCGAGCAAGTGACTATGCCTTATCGAACGAAAAATTCTGCGACCCCATATTGATTTCATGCTGAGTCGGGGCCGGCTGAGGAGCCGGCGCCGCTTGGGACGAACCCAGCTCGGGTGCGGCGTGACCATCTTCCGTCCCGTGGTGATGGTGAGATGATGAGCCTTCGCCTCGGTGGTGATGGTGATGGGTGGAGGACAGGGAGTCGGTCTCCCAGTGCTCGGCGTCGAAGTTCGATCTCCGGGGGGACGTGTGGAAGCTATCCAGCTCGCTCCTGTAGTGGCGCAGGAGATGCATAGGCGACATGTGGTGGGAAGGGGTGGTCGGCCTGCTCGACATGGGGGTCACGGCAAAGCTTTTGTTCTGCTTGATGTGCTTCTTGGCAGATTGGTGCCAGTTGCGCAGCGCCGTCGCGACTCTCTCATTGAATATCGTCGGTTTCATGGTCGACCCCATCTGGCGCGGCAAAATAATCAGTTTCAGGATACTTGGATCCGCAAGGCAACTATGCTGGTTTTGGAGAGAGAAAGAGAGAAACTAGAAAGAGAGATTCTACCTGAGTGACGAGGGCATAAAGAGGGAGAGTGACATAGCTGCACAGGATCTGAATCAGGACCCTGTCGAGGTCAATTCCGATGAGTATAGATGTTCCTCATTCCAACACACAGAAATGCTTTGCATACAATCTTTGCATGCTCTTCAACAAAAAGAATAGAAATGTCGAATCGGGACAACTCACCCCATGGAGATTCGGATCACCACATCCTCCGTATGCGAATGGAAACAAGATTTCAACCCGAACTCATACTGAAAAATGGAAAGGCCAGAGTTCAGGTCTCGTACCAAAGACTAGGAAATCGACATGAAGCACTTAGATTGAAGTTTAAGACCGAATCAACTCACCCAAGTCCAAAAGAAGAAAGCGAGCTGAAAGGCATTCTGCAGGAAGAGCAACAAATCACTAAACGGTGAGCATGTAGTTCGATTTTGAGTCCACAAGTAGCAAATGTAACGGTAATGTAGATTACAGTACCTGAAACAGAACAAAGTTGATGAGGTAGAGGATGAGGCGAGGACGGTTAAACCAGAAAAGGTCATCCCCCAGCTGAACAACCGGCACGCCCTTAATGACTTCACCCCTCTCGTGAATCCTGAGACCCATTTTCGTGATGATCACCTGCAACTTGGTTCCCACCAAAAGGATGATCTGCAAGGCATTGAATTCAACTGCATCAGATCCTAACCAAGTACAGAAACCGGTAGCAGGAACATTGTTTCCGAGCAAGAAGATGTCAAGAGTGTGCTCACAATCAGCGGGATGAACGGAAACCACAGATAAGAGTACCACCCTGCACACATCAAGAATCGGAATTCAATCCAATTTCGGTCAAAAATTTTAGATTGCACATATGACCATTCAGAAAGTGGAAAATTGTTGACAACCCACCATGAGTGTTGAAGAGCAAGAACAACACAGCGAAAAACCAGATGGGTGGACTGATCCCCACCACAACCTTGAAGTCCTCTTCAAGGGATCTGTTGATGTACTTCTGGAAATCGAATTTGATCTGGCTCTGAGGTGCCAAGTGTGCCTGAACAAAGGAGTCGAACACGAGCAAAGGCAAAAGTCTCGTCAGGAAAAAAGGACAAAGTTTCACTCCAAATGATCGTCAAATCATAACAAAAATGAAAGAAGTCAAAAGTAAAAGAAGGAAATGGCCAATGAAAAATGGAAACCTACCATGATGAACCCATGCCTCAAGGTCAAGTAATCAACTTTAGGGACCGACCTCACGAATTGCCTGAAGAAGCACACCTTGAAATCCAACAAGGGAAAGGGTCAATCGCTCGTGTACAAATTATTTTAACCTTGCCCAATCCGCATCAGAGTAGGCCGATATATGAAGGTGTCCATAACTTATGTAAATCACTTCAAAATTTATCCTAACATCCTGATGTTCTGTTTAAACACAACGCAATGAATGATGCCACGGTATTTGGCGATGATAATTATCTGTGCAATTCTGATTTCTCAACGTGAGTAATAGCTTCCATTAACTGGAAACAAAAGGTCCTTTTCGGACTTGATTCATTCCATCTTTCAGTTGAAAAGTCGTAAAAAAACAGCGAAACTGAAGAACTTGGAGAACAAGTCGATCGTGCGAAGAAGTCCCTTCTGGAACCGAATTTGCTCTGTCAAGAATGGGGAGAAGTCAAACCAGGACCTTCTTTGCACATTCATTAGTTCCCCTGTATGGCCTCTCTCTCTCCTTTTCACCTTTTTCTTTCCGCCGGATTTGAAGAAGTCAAATAAGTCCTACTAATGAATAATGGTCAAACAAGAGAGATGCATTGGACAGCTACCATCGTTATCTAGATGAGCCAGAGCCATGCTAAGACCGTCACCCCCACCTTGACTTATTCGCAATTGATTAAGATCATTAAACACCCAGAATTAAAGAAATGCCGCTAATCGGGACAAACCCCATTTGCAAGCAATCGACTAAAAAGCAAAGTGCCTAAGTCAATCATTTCATTATACTGCTAAGTTGCAGAACATAATTACCTTAATGACTTCATGTTTAAACTTTGCAAATCTGGGTGGGGTTGGGGAGGAGTTTGGCTTAGGAGGTGAGTGACCATTAGCGCACATACTTATTGCATCTGTATGACTTTGTCTATTTCTATAAACTTCATATCGTCCCCTTCAACAGTTGGTTTCTTTTCAGTCACGACCCAGTTATTTACGACTTGCTAATCTTATTGAGAGGTGGAGCGATGAAGAGGGCGAAAAGAAAAGATCGTGCTAAAGCCCTAATGGGTTCATTCGTTCTTTTCTAGGTCCCGGTTCTATGATTCAAATTGCCTGAATTGAGCAAAGCACATGCTACACGCAACCAAATCTGTCATAGCATGTGGAAACTAAAAACCTCCACGTTTTCTACAGCCAAAAGAGTCAAAAGAGGTAGTACTAGTGCGATTCAGTTGCCTAAATGGAAGGGAAAATGAAACAATGGAACAATCGAGAAATCAATGAATAAAGGTGGGGAGAAAAAGCAGGAAGAAAGAATTGAAGACTTACGATCCAGATAAGGACGGGGGTCTTGGTCCAGAAGTTCAAATGTCTCTTTCCGAATGATGTTTCTCTAGTGAATCTGAACCTATGTGGATCTGTCACAAAGATAAAACAGCTACTCTTATTTCCCGTACACGCATATGCAAGATCAAACCCAGAAAATAGAATGAACTGAACTGATAAAACGTATATATTGAGGGAAGATTTGGTCACTAACCATGGGTGAACTGGTACTCAGCTGTTCTTGTTTCCTTTTCCCATGCTTTCCAGCTTCTCATCTGCATAATCACGTCATTTTTAAGTACTAATCGTCATTTGAATGGAGAGAGAGAGAGAGAGAGAGAGAGAGAGAGAGAGAGAGACCTTGGCTTGGCCCAATGCCATGGTGAGGATACAGTACAGGACGTGAAAAACAGCGAGGACGAAGATGAATATGTGGAGCTGGTGGATGCCATCCGCAGAAATAAACGGAACTTTATCCTGCAAAGATATAATCCAGGTTTACCATCAAAACACAAAACCACCAAAATGCAAATCAATTTAGTCCTTCCAATTTACTCGTATAAATGAATACAGCAATTTAATTTATTTTGTTCGATTCATCGGTTCCATGTCAATAGCCCCTCTAATTCATCATGTTTTGCTTGGTCCCTAAATGGTTATCGCCTAAATCAATCATTGACGTGCATGTCTCTATGTGCCGTCGGCACATTCCCAGGACAAATACGACAAAAGTGTGGATGAATGTGAAAACGTTGGTGCACACCTTAGCCGCGCACTTGTCGGTGGTGGCGGCCGCCAGAGAACGGCGGAAGCTTCCCCCAGAGCCCCCCATGGCAAGCAGCCTCCGCCGGCCGGAGTCGGTTTCTTGGTCGGCCAATTCCTCCTCTTCCTTCTTGTTGCAAGGGTGCCATGTGGCACCCACCTTCCGCGATATGCAGATGTCGGTGATCGGGCCTTGTCCCACCGTGAGGAGTAACGATATGAATCCCAACAGCATAAGCTCTGCACAACCATCAAAATAACCAAAACGAAACGAGTTGATCAGGCAGGTAAACAAGCCGTTTTCTCTCAGAGCCAGTTTTATAGCATCGACTGCATAATCAAGAACAGAAAGGAACTTCTGATGAACTTGAATATCAAGTTAGGCAACCGTGTCTTCGCAAAGACTTAGATCGCAGAAAAAATGGGCCAATATATTTTGGAACTGCTAAAGTTAGTCATCTTTTGATTCAACGAATTGCATACCGGACTTGATCTTCTCAAGCGCTTCGTAAAGTGCACGCTTGTGTTTTTTCTTCAGCCACTGCAGAGATAGAGAAAAGAAGCAAGATGAGGTCGTGTTGTTGTTCGAGCTACATAGAGATGCGAGTTCGTGCCGAAAAGCACTGATCAAGGCCGTCGTCGGCTAACCTGTCCGATGAGATGGATGATGTACTCGATGATGATGGAAATCAGAACCAGAACGAAGCAAACGACGGCGACGGCCCACGTCGGCGTTTGCTCCAGCGTCCTCCCTTCCGTTGCAGTCGCCATGGATTCAGTCTCTCGACGGTGGCTCCGCGACTAAACTCTGAACTAATTCTTTATCTGGGTTTTCAGGTGATCAATACGGGCTCAACGCTGTCTTATCATTCACTCAGCTCCATCTCGAGAAAGAAGTGATTTTTAAGAGAGCCCTGTTTCTTGAGACTCGACCTGAATACAAGATCGGATTTTTATGCGGGTCTACAGAGGGATTCGCGAGGGAAAGTGGCGTAGCAGCGCAGGGACAAAACGAGGCACTTATGGGATGGAGGGGACGGATCATCTTTTATGGACATGGAGAAAAGATGAATCGATGAATGGGAAGAGAGGTGTGACTTTTTGACTTCTAGACGCGTCACATGGATGTGACGAATACGACCATGGAAACAACGACGGAAAGTCGCACAAACCGAAAACACAGCAACCAGACAGAGAGAGAGAAAACAGGGGTTGTCCCCGTTCAGATTCTTCAATAAAGCCATTAAGCTCAAGGACTGCGGGCACCCCCGTTTCTCTCCCGAGTCAACTCTTGCTTTTTCTTTCGCGCTTGCGACGGCGCCAAGCTCAGTGACGCCTCTTGCTCGGAAACTACGTTTCGTCCAATTAAAAATGGCCAACTGCAGATGACGACGACGACGATGACGATGATGGTGGTGGTGGTGGTGATGGTGATGACAGGAACAGTAATGGAAATAAATTTCATGCACGCTGTTTACAAGATATAGCAGCATACGTAGCCCGTAAATTTGGAACCCAATCAGAGGAAACAGCTCGCTTTCTTTCCATTGCCAAATTTTGGTTCAACGTATAATATAATTTTTAAGATTTTAATTTATTTAATATAATATCTGAATTTTTATTTATCTAATATAGTGCTTCAACTTTTTGTATGTATTTAATTTAATCTCTAAATTAAATGAAAATATTGATGTTATCTATGATCTTAAATTAATGAAATAATGACATTGAGTATTTTCATATATTTCAAGAACTACATTAAACATGTATTAAAAGTTGATGTACCACATTGAATAGATTAAAAGTTGAACATTAAACAAAAGTTTCAGGACCGCATTATACATTTGGCCAAAATTTTTAAATAATTTGTGTCATTATCCCATAAAAGAACAGATTATCTATGAATGGATTAGACCCACGTTTCAAATTCAATTCTTCAATGTTCTCGAGCAATAGCAACAGGACATAAAATAAACAATTTGTTTATTGTTAGTAGACTATTCTTTTTGAATTGGAAACTGTTCGAAAAAAACAAAGTAGGTGATGGGTGCCTCAGGATCAATGGCATAAGCAGTGACTGCATGGAAAAAAATCCTATTTTTGAGGCACCCACAAAAAAGAAATTCACTTGATTAAGGAAAGTACAAAAGAAAAAAATCTATGTAAATACTACGTTTCTTTATCCATTTCTTTATCCTTCGTAGTTTGACGTCGAGTGCATCCAATCGGTACGATGCTATTTAATTAATTGCTAGTATTATAATGTTTAAACAATAAATCACACTTCATGCATTAATTATTTGAATCAGTGTATATGTATGCACTTTCGCTTTGACCCGCCATATTTTACGGTCCCTTTCAAGAATCATTTTCCTCTAATCTTTTTAATCGAGAGGACAATAGAAGTATAATATCCAACAACTTGTCGATGCGTCATTGCACAAGGAGCTCAGAATTTTCCAAATGGTATTTATATATATAATTTTACATGTTCAGGGGTTCCTATTTTATACATTTGTTTGGTCGACATTGATTGGCTGATCCACATGGAATATGTAGAAACGATGAGGAGTCAGCTTATTCAGGTCAATTAAAAGGGTAATATATCTCGATATATGACCAAGATGGATGGATGGATATCATTGATAATTCAGAAAGAAATTTAATTATATGGAGTCCACGATCCAAAACTAATATATTGACTTTTTTTCAAAAGCATCTTCTTCTTCTTTTTTCTCA
This sequence comes from Corymbia calophylla, assembly GCA_014182845.1. Classification (NCBI taxonomy): domain Eukaryota; kingdom Viridiplantae; phylum Streptophyta; class Magnoliopsida; order Myrtales; family Myrtaceae; genus Corymbia; species Corymbia calophylla. Next base: position 22,916,942 of record CM024694.1, on the reverse strand, counting down.
AGGAGCTTCGCTTAATTATACGAGTTCTTATGCTAAGGTTACGCCGTCTACCAGCACTAAGTGAGATCGGAAGAGATGCAGTGGAACGAGCGAAAAACCCCAAATTTGTTTTCTCCCACGTTAAAGCAGTTTTCTAGTTTAGTTATTAGGCGACTCGCTCAGTCAAGTAGAGTTATAAAAAAACCGACGAAAAAACAAAGAAGCCTTAAAAAGAGTCGGCAATGGCTAATCAGAAATTAGTTGAGCCTTTGTCGGCAAGCACTGCTACTTATAGATATGAAATATCGAGGCGGGTAATGATGATGATAGACTAGGTAAAGTCTAAGGGCAAACGAGACTAAGGTTGCACAATCAAATTAGTTCTATTCCTTAACCAGATCGGACTAGGTTACTCGGAAAACCAATCCAATTCTTGGTTCACTTTGGAACTGGTGCAATTTCCAAATCCGAGTGAAGAATTACCCAAGAATCAAATAGAGCAGACCAAATTTGGAACCGGTTTCAAAAAGTCTAAAATTTTTAATTTTTCTCTCGGCATCTCGCTCTCTCTCTTATTTCACGAGTCCCTCTTTCTCACAACTTATCCTCCTCCTTGCTTGCTCACTACTCGCCATTGCTTGTTCAAACCCCGTAACCCTTGCTAGTTCTTGACTCGCCTTCGCTCATTCGCCCTCATCCATCTTCAAGCCGTTTTGTTGCTCATCTTCTTTTATTGTAAAAAAAATGAAACAAAGGAAAGGAACAAAAGAAAAATAATTTTTCGAGTCGATCCCAAAAATCGGATAGGAAAAACAAGGTAGATTTCTGATTAGTTCCAAAGCAAATAGGGTAAGGTTTTAGATTCGAAAAATTGAGAATCAGTTCTAACATAATAGGTTTTAGGATCCATATCCAAAACCTATCCATTCTAAACTCAATCGCTCCTAAATAAGACGACGGAGATCCAGTTGATTCTTCCTTCTTTCTCTCTCTTTTCTAGGTGGAAAGAAAATCAAACATACATGCGTTGGGGGACCGAAAATGGTGCACCTGAAACAGGATGCGTTTCCGACTTCCGTGCGATCCGACGAACGATGCATGCGTAGCGGCAGGGGTCATACGTAATCGCTGAATCACGAAATTCGATTTGGTCAAAGCACGAGGATGAGAGACTGGCTCATGATTGGAATTGGGACCGCTTGCGATGATTCTCGTCCTTGTCCGGAATTGGAGGAAGGGCGTTGTCGGGACCCACCCGATTTCATACCGACGAACGGAGAAATTTCCCCTTTCGAGCAGCTGGAAGTTGGAACCTCGGACATCGGGCATTACGCGTGGAATCACGTTAACCCGAAATCTTAACTCAAACAAGTTGGTCGAGTGTGGACAAAGCCCCGATCAAGATCGCCGAATTTTTACGTAGTTTTGATTGCGATGGGTCGTCATAAAACTCAGTCGTTTCAATTATTGAATCCGAATCGAGGGTTATCAATCGAATTTGACTTCAAATTGAAAGCAAATGAATTTTAGATCGCGAATGACTTTATTGAATCGGAACAAATGGCTTGCATTATCGAAAGCCATGCTTACTCGATAGCTGAATTTGGACGTGAACTTCTTAAAAGGAATTTGATGGTAGAGAAAGTAAGAACTTACAATACACTAATGAAAAGACTTTTATGGTCAAAGACAAGTGCTGGAATCAGGAAAGCTAATCCAATTCGAATTTGAAATTCGAACTCGAGAAAAATTCAATCCAATTGATCTTCTTCGATTTATTTATAAAAGTTATTTTCAAAAAATTATTTTAAAACATTTGATCGTTACCACATGTTAGGAATAAAATTGGGTTCACCAGAAACTCATGAGTCTCGCGGGTCAATCTTATTGTAATGACATTTTTTTTTTTTTTTTAGAAGTTCTGTAATGACATTTGTGATTACAGAACTTGTTAAGCATTCTATCAAGGGGATATTATTGGTTAGTATATTGTGTGGACCCAGTTTCGGGTCAACAATCCCATCGCTTGATGTTCTAACTGTGTTGGGCAAAAATCAAGTTCTACTTTAACGATTGCCATGAATTATTGATAGCATGTCTTTTCCGACATCCAAGAGTATGAACAGCGGATTTCACGCGGAGTGAAAATTAAAAAAACAAAAAAGTCAGGCCAGACCCCAAAAAAAAAAAAAAGGAAACGAAAAATAAAATCAAAAGCTAAAAAAAAAAAAAAGAAGGAAAAAGAGGTTCATCAACGAAAGCTTCTCGAAGTCGCGGAACGACAACTTCCGTAACCGAAGACGAACGACGTTGGCTCTGAACGTGGGATGACGAATCTGATTTTTTACGTTGCTTATTTTTTACTTATTAGCAAGTTGCCGGTCGGATTGTCCTGACTGTCGACTCCGCCATTGGGTGTTCAAAAATTGGACTCAAACTAATTTTCTTTTGTTGGATATTTCAAAAGTTTTGAAAAATGGAAAGCTATTAATTTTTTTAATGATTTTTTATTATTGTCAATTTATAACATTTTTTGTCTACCATTAATATAAAACAATTTTATAACGTTATATAACGACTTTCTAACGGTTGTATAACGGCTTTATAAAACTTGATTTTTTTTTAAAACCCCATTATTTGTAACAGTCGTATATTAATTATCAATTGTTTTATGACGGTTTCCTAACTGCTCTTTCCTAACAGCTATTTCTTAACGATTCTCTCTCTTATTTAAATATAAATTAAACTTCAAACCATAGTGTTTAAAAAGATACACTTAGTTCTCATATATATATTTTTTTTTTCCGGATTATACACATAACGTTATTCGGTTTCCTTTTAATATTTAGTATGTAATATAAAAACAATATGTTGTATCTTGGGAGGATAGCCGCTAGAGCCTGTCCCACCGAGTCTTGTACTCCAAGGGGCAGAATTATCCTTAAGGACAGTACTCTTGCACGCTTCAGATAATTCATTTTATTTTCCATTCTTTTTATTATATTTCTAACAATTATTGTTATTTTTCATATTAGATATTCTAATATTTTTCCAACAACTTTTTCTCTTTTTTAACTGTTGGAGCTAGAGGGTCTGACAACTCAGTCCATGTTGGCTGGTGGTCAGACCCGAGTTGCCCCCGAGCAGAGTCACACCCCCAATTTGAACTCAAAGTCCCCGTTGAAACCGGTTCGTCAAAAGAGAGTATCAAGACTTCCTCAATTATGCATGTCACCAAACAAGCATATAATCTTGGAAAAATTCCACGTAAGAGCGTGAAGTTCTCTCGATTTCTCAAATAAGAGCCTAACGTGGACCTTATTCCAAAATAGTCCGAAGTGCCCTCATTTTTTTAAACAAAGTTTGAAGTAGTCATATTCTACTCTTATTCTAACTCTCACTTTCAGACTTTTATTCTATCTTTATGTTGGAAATGGGAGTGAAAATCCACACTTGAAGTTAAATCGTCTTCACCCCAACCTTCCGAATAATGTGAAGATTTCAACCCATCACCTCCCATTCCCGATGGAAATGTGGGCTACTGCAGCAAACCCTAGCAGTTTGATGTTTTAGGGTTGGCACTTTGATTTTTGACATTTTTAAGCAAAAAGTTACTTATTAACAATTTTGGTGAAATTTGAAATGTTGTTTATTGAGATTTGAAAGTCTAAAAATGTCGACCCGGCGATCTGTGTACACGATTTGTTTCATGATTCTGCAAATCTTCGACAACAAGAAAAATTATTATTATTTTCCCGATTTGGAGAACAAACATGATTTTGGATTTTCCTACGTGCGAGAGTCTAAAACTTGGGGCATGCAGTTCACTAATTTGGACCAAAGACGCCGAGTCTGTTCGATCCAACTTCTCCTTCGTATGGAAGCCGCTGCTGCGATTTAAAAAAAGCACGTGCCTGAATTTGCCACGTTTGGAAAAAAGATTCAAAGGGTTTGAAAAGGTAAAGGTGCGAAAATTATATGACACGAGATTTGAGAGTCTTGTTCTCGTAAGTCTCCCTTTGCTCTATCGTGTCGAGATGTAACTCATTAATTTAAGTAATATTATTTTACGAATGAATTTAAGATGCATTTATTTTATGAATAATAAATGATTTATTTTTTTTAAAAGCATTGCTTATATCGCCTGAAATAATTAGTTAATAAAAAATATTTTTATTATCAATAATAATTTGTGTCTAAATGTTTTTCATGAAATATGAAAATATTATTCATTTATTCATTATTGTCAACGATATGAACAATCATATTTAGAAAATTATTTTTCAAGTCGTTCATTTTTTGTAAAACAAACCAAGTAATTATTGTGATGAGTTTTATAGTCGTTAAGGTGGGGGGAATTACCAAAATGGTCTTAAACTTACTGTAATTGCGTCAATTCAATCATAAAACATTTTTTTGCTAATTGAGTCGTAAAATATGTTGCATTTGTGCTAATTTAGTCAATCCATCCAATTTTGATTGGAAATCATGACGTAGATCAAAATTAAACAACATAAAGATAAAAGAGAGAGAAAGAAAAGAAAAAAAAACAAATCTTAAAAATATTAAAAATATGATTTTAAAAAGTCCACGTCAGTGTTGACCGCGCCATATAAGACTATACGAGTTTTCGCCAATAAAATATACTAGCCTCGTGTAAGGGGACTTTTACACTAAAACTCACCGAATTTGAAGAATTTTGGTTCTCAAAGCAAGTAATTGCTGCCATTGCTCCATCTCCTAAAATCAATGATCGTATGATGTGGTCCAAGCCTACCCGATCGGAAAAATTCGACCTAGGCCGACAAGGACTGGATTGGACTTCCGGTCTACAGTTACATATATTTAGCTCATAGTCCAACTCATGCGAACCATGGAATAAGGCGGACCCCACTTAAGATTCACATAATCCGAAGGTTCGTATAAATTAGATTCATATGAATCCGGTGGGCGCGTACCCAGAAAAGTAAACAGGCTTCCCGATTACCTGCACGAAGAAGGATGAACCGAGGTCTGGCATCGGTCAGCATCGGCATGTCCTCTTCTTCATTACATTAGGAGATCAAATAACAAAGAGCAAGCTGAGTCCGCATCCTTGGCTTGTTTGTCGACCTCCTAGAAGGTCGCCTAAAGTTAACAAAGAGGTCGTCGCAAAGTTAAAAGAAGCACCCAATAACTGGGCCATCTCCGACGACCGATCGATGCACATTCCAATCAAAAGAAGTCCGTTTCATAAATTTCTTACACGGACCGTCTCGTATGAAAGGATGATCGATCTAACTCGATCCAAATGCCTAAAAGTCAATGCACTCAAGAACTAGTTTACAAGCCTATGTTCACATAGCTTTTGCCCGAGTTACTCCGCGACATGTCACGATTCCATGCCTACACACGGAACGAGAGATGCATTGCGCGTTCATGGCGGGTCCATCCTCATTTAATAGAGTAGGTCTTGCTTTGTTGACTTTGCGGAGTGTATCTCTCTCTCTCTCTCTCTCTCTCTCTCTCTCTCTCTCTGTTGGGAGTGAACATGGTGGTCCAGGAGTCTGATGTGTATTGGGATGGCGCATTGGCAGCTCGTCAACCACGTAAATATTCTTCTTTTGGAAGCAACAAAGCTGTACGTATCGATAATCTCTTTGGACATCGTGGTCGTTTCATTCCGGAAAGTAAAATATGAGATATTTCCATTGAATTAAGCCATCTAGTCGGCTAGTTTAACTTCGAGCATCACACGCTTTGCAAGGAAATTATTTAAAAAATCTTAAATTTATTACACTTTTGCCGATTCCGTCTTAAACATTTTGATTGTATTGATTGAATCTCAAAACCTTTTTTCATGTTATCAATTGAATCCAACGGAAGAGAAATGGAAAAAAAAAGGTAAAGAAGGAAAATAGAAGAAAAGGAAAAATGTAAAAATGTTTATGACTTAATTAGTACAATTAAAAGGTTTAAGGCTGAATTGATCGGATGAACTTAATTGACAAAACGTAAAAATATTTAGGGCTAAATCGGCAAAAGTATAATAGGTTTATAATGTATATACAATTTGATCCACTCTTGCTATTTTGAATATTTGAGATGCTCTCGTCGTGTCTGTCTAGATTAGCTCTCACTTTTTCTTTTCTTTTTTTTTTTTCATTTTCGAAAGAGACGGCCATTGAGCTCTATTTCAAATTTCACAACTTGATTATCCTTGCTAAAAGAGTTCACACTCAATCGCATTCTTAAACATAATGATCGAGTAAGAGGGACAAATCAATGTTATCGAGAGATGGAGATAAGCTTATTTGTCGTGCTGCAAATGGAGCAAAAGAGGATAGGTGGGGAATGGGCTCTTCCATGTCCAAAAACTCCTCCTGTCCTTATGCTACGAGAAGCTCTTTGGTTCAGGATTGTTCAAGTGACCCACTAATGATTTTGCGTTTGAATGAGCAATTGAAACCCTCCTAACCCAATTTCTTGAAATTTGACCTCAAAAGAGAAAAAGCCCTTCGACCCACTAAAATTTTGGGCTTAATGATTGATTCCTTTTATTAGGAGAAACTATCAGAAAAATGAAAAAGCCCATGATTGGTCCGACAGGACGATAAGAAAAGAGTCGTTAAAAATAAAATGAGATGGGGGCATTCCGAGAATTGAACTCGGGACCTCTCGCACCCTAAGCGAGAATCATACCACTAGACCAAATGCCCTTTTTAGCGTTCTCGTTGTTAATTAAATTAATTACATTTTATGACCTCGAATACTTTCTGCATTGCGCGTGTCTACATTTTTTGTTTACTGTATAAACACTATCACGAATTCTAAATTACGGCTGCTTTAAGTATAAAAATCCCTCTGCAAGAAAATTATGAAATGTTAATCGGTTTAACCAGTATACATGAATGGAACAATTGGTGTGCATTTGTGAGGATTAGTTAAGTCAAGAGATGCTAAGCTAATTGATGACTTGTTGGGAAATAGTTAATTTCTCACAAATAAATAATATCATAGGATATTTTTGTCATTTGTCACTTTTTTTTTTTTTATCTTTTTTTTTCATACGAATTTTTTTGCAATAATTTTCAGTACTTCAAAAATCCATAATTCCTATCCCTAGATTTTATCCGTTTTCGAGCCCATGCTTTCATAAAATAACCTATTCGTTTGTGTTGATAGTTTCTAATTATTTCTAAAAATATGTGGGCTTTCATTGATCTCACAAAGAAATTATTTGATATTTCTGTAGACCGAGAAATGTCTCCCCACGCGATACTACGAGAACTCAAATACAAAAATAATCTTATTATTTAATTATTATTTAATAAATGCCACCAGGAAAAATAAAAATAAAAATAAAAAAGAGCACTTGATGTTGCAATTTACGGTCCTTCCTCAATGTCCCCCTTTTTACGGGCTCTAGAGCCCGTCCATTATGCGAAAGACATTGACCTATGACGATTGTGATGTTAGAAGAAAAACCTCCATAGCGCAGGAAATTATGTTGAATGACAATTTGATCATTTCATACTTGATGTCTACAAAAGCATAACGAAAGATAGATCGTTAGTTTAGTCCTAAAATTTTTTATGATTTGTCAATATCGTCTTTTCATCCATTTTTTGTCCGGGATTGCTTACATGTATGATGACCATTCCACATGACATAATCAACACACAAACCTTTTCTTCTTTCTTTTTTTGTTTTTCCTATTTTCCTTCATCGGTCACCGGCAACAAGCGATGGCTGGCGAGGGCGACCCTAGCATGTGGCCAGCAACCGACGGAGGGAAGTGTAAAAAAAAGAAAAGGAAAAGGAAAAGGGAGGAGGAAAATTTTTATCCACGTTAATGATTTTTGACTAAAATTGACATCTGCATAATAAGTTCAAGACTTTTTATTTTTTGGATAATTATTGCAAAATATAGCAACCGAGATGATTGAGAGCTGCCGATCGCTCATAATTTTTCTCAAATTTTTGTTCCCACCTTGAGTTCATATGGCCGATAGAATCGACCCATGAAATGCTATTGGTTTTATCCACGACCGATCGACCATAAGATAGGAAAATAAGAAGGGTGCTCTCTAATAGTCAGGATAAGAAGGCATTAAATGGGTTCAAATCACAGCGAATCACACGATGGATTGATTGCAGAGTGCAATCGCGACTTTTCATTTGGTGCAAGATTTTCCAAGTCACCCCCACAGGTTCTTGTTAAATGTTACTCCTGATTCTGCTGTAGATTTCTAGTGAGGGGGCGTCTCTCTCTCTCTCTCTCTCTCTCTCTCTTCAATCAAACCCAAAAGAGCAGCAGTCCGTTCAATCAAACCCAAAAGAGCAGCAGTGGAATTGAACATCAACCCCTGTTTCTAGATAGCGTGCCTTAAGTTTTGAGCACTTTGTAAAGATTTTGCTATCACATGACTTGATGACTTCATAATGGTTCTGGATGGTACTGTCGGGGCCTCTGCCTAAATCCCGGCATTTGGCTTCGGTTTCGCGACCCTGAATGACCGGTACTGCAGAACGAAGCAGATTTGTCAGTAAAATGCTGCTCGAACTGAAACGCAAAGTCAATGGAAATTTGGCCAGTGAAAGGTATCGCCAGCCGTGGGAACTGAAGATTCGTCAAACTTGTATTGTTCTCTCTTACGTCTAGATGTAACATTCAGGAGTATCTCCCTTTCGGATACGCCTGTATTAGTATAGACTATCATGCGTATATTCTACCGAAACTTATCTACCTACCATCTAATCATCAACCGACTCTCTTAATATATGTGGCACTATAATTAAGGGTGAACAATTATAGGTTCCACCTAAAACCTACTCGTTGGAGACTCGGAATAGATTCGTTGTTTCTTGAAACCTAGAACTTACTCTTTATACCTTGAACCTGTATCCTATTTTGTCATAGGTTCCAAGGTTTATCCGAGAATCGGCCAATTTTATTATTCTTGTTTCATTTTTAGTTAAGCCTAATTTGTCGTTTGTTTTTTCTTATTTTGACACAAAAATAGGACTGAAGTTACCTAGTTTTTTAGACTTTTTAAGTGCACCACAACCAATTGAGTACTCAATGGCTATGTCCAGTTGCTAATGATCAATAGGTTTGCTTTGGCTTCGGCAAATCAATTCAAGTTTAAGTAGCAAAAAGGTACTTGTAAATAGAGATGAGCGACTCCAAGTTTCACATGAAACCTAAAACCTACCCGTTGAAACAAGTTCCTCATTTTTTAAATCTAAAACCTACTCTACATATCTTAAAATTTAGAAATGGACCGGTTCCACCGGTGGCTTTCTAGGTTTTATCTTGAAACTATGCTAGCTCCTAACTCTAACACAATAATATTTTACCTTTATTGCATGGGAAGTCGAGATTAGTTTATAACATGGAAATGACTCATTGCATGTCCCCTGAACATAGTCAATGCATATAATTCGGGATCTTAGTTGAATGGGCACAATATATATCGTAAGATTTCATTATACGATCACAACCTTCTTCCATCAGAATGTCTGCGATTGTCATTGATCAGATAAGTGCATCCAGCCTCGAATTAGCTATCGAATGATTAATCTAATCAAGAAGACAAATGGTGTTGAGTAACCTAATTGAAGTTCAGTTGGAAACCCACATGCTTCCTTCGTTCACGGGTCACAGTCGACTTGGAGAAATCTCCGCAGAATGCAATTCTTCAAATGAGCTGTTGACTTTCGACACAGCCAATGCTGCATCATTACAGTTTCTGATCTGAATTCGCTCAAGTATATATAATAGAGCCTCTCTCTCTCTCTCTCTCTCTCTCTCTCTCTCTCTTATACAAGTCCTGCACGTATAGAACTTTCTAAAGTTCGAAAATGACATTTGCAAGGCCACGGAAAGGCTCAAGACCAGACACGAGGATCGCGCAATGCTCCCATTGTGTTTTTCTGTACGCTTCAGCCTCCAACCCTAGCGTGCAAAGAATCAATGACTCGTCAACGCTTCCTAAACCATCAAACCAGTCAAATCCGAGCCAGTCACAAAATTGTACAGTTCTTTTCGTTGTGGGGACGCTATAACTGGTCAGGCAAGTCATAGAAAATTAACCCTAGCGCCAGGTTTCGTAGTTAATCTCAACTGCCCAACACGGTCGGAAGGGGACTAAACTAAGGTTTTTGAATGATCGATTTAATATACTACAATTTCAAAGGTTTGAAAAATAGTCAAAAAAAGATACTTTATATTCTAGTTAGAGCTTACCCCAGATGCAACAAACCGAAAAAATATATGCTATGTGCATCCATCCGCCGGTTGACATGGTCAAAAAAGATGGCTTGGTAGACTTGATGGGGACCTTTGGAGGCTCCCTATCACTACCTTTCTTGCGTTAGCGGGCTTATCATAATGCTGGAATTCAGTCCTTTTCAATCGAAAAAAATATTTCCTTTTTTTTTTCAATCGAGGGCTGCTACCATCAAAGACCACGATGAAAAGGAAATGAAAAATTATATGTTTTTCAAATGATGTTGGATTAGATGCTTCTATAAGTAGCAGCGATTACTTATCTAAAAAATTTGCAGCTCAAGATGCATCATTAGGAGAATTTAAGGGCGTGAATAATAAAATTTCTGATCATAAATTAATTTCTGGAATATAAATATAATTTTCTATTTTTATTCTTGGTGAGTCTCTGAGTAAAAAAATATGTTTGATAACTACATAAAATTTTTATTTTTGAAATAAAAACTTGTTTGATAACAACATAACATTTTTCCCTCTTAAGCGGCGATGATGGGTGGGGGGCAACGGTAGTCGGCAACCGGCGGCGGTGGGGGCATGGGGCGCAAAAGCGGTGCCGGGTAGCCAAATGAGGGAGACAACGGTGGTGGTGGCCGGCAATCAAAGGTGGGGGAAGGGGGCAGTGGTAGCGGCAACGGCCGACGACCGATGGTAAGGGGATGGGGCGATTGCGATGGCCAGCAATCAATGACTATCGATGAGGGGAGGAGGCGGCGGGGGCGGGTGGCTAGCCATCAACAATGGGGGAAGGGGTGGTGGCGGCCCACGATCGACAACCGGCAGCGGGGGAGAGGGTAGCGGCAAATGGCCGGTAACCGCAGTGTTGGGGGAGAGGGCGGTGGCAATGGCGGCAGCCAATGGCCAATGGGGAGAGCGAACGACAGTGGTGGGCGACTGAGGGGGGGGTGGATGGTTAGGGGTTAGGAAGAGAATTCTTTGGATGAGAAGTAAAAAAGAGATAAATAATTTCTGATTTATATTCCATAAATAAAAAAGTAAAAAAATATATATACTTCTAATTTCTATTCTATTCCAAACCTATTTTTGAAATAGAAATCTGCTCCAAAAAATAGAAAAATAAAATTATTTTACCAAAAGAATTTTTGTTAAAAAAAATCGGAATAAAAAATAATTTTGGAACATGATTAGATTGGTTATTATACACACCCTAAGTAAATAGTTATACAATCATTGTCTTCTCTCAATTTTCATGAAAATTCAGACGTTACATTTCATTTTGCTTTCACATGCATTAAGTATTAATTAAGGTATGCATAATATTAATCTTTTCTTGCACCTCCGAAAGTGAAAAACACCGAACGAGAATTTCTAGGTGTTTGGACGTAATAATAACGAGGAGTCCGAAACGGGCCTCACCACCTATTAATCCAACAATCACGTCCGATGCTTTGATGTCGGATGAGCACCATGATTTTGAAGTCTTTACTGCGTCTTCGGTTTCATCCTCCAAACCTTTCTAGATCGGAATTTCTAGGTTTAACACCTCCTTACGTTTGCCAGCGAACTCAACACGTGTCTAATAATCGGTCCTCTTGATTTTCCAGTTCTTTATACATGCAGAAATCGTAGTCATCATCCGCCCTTGACCCCGCCAACGGTTCTTTAACGACGATCGATCACGTACTCAATCACGCCTAAGATGTCACGAGAATAGATGTGCTTAATTCAACATAAACATTATGGGACGAAGGAATTCTTCGCCAGCATACCTTTTTCATTTTGTAATGAGCATTCACCTTAGTTCAACCAAAGCAAGAATCATCATACTCCCCTCCGCACGGGTCAAGAAGAGAAATGCATGGATAACGAGCTTCTCAAAACTCCACAAATTCTAGATCCGACCTGCACAAGAAGAAACCTAGTTGGACCAGCGCTTTGATTTATCGAGTAATGTATGTAGTCAATATCTTTTTCATCAAGTAAGCCTTTTTAATTTTCCTTCTAAATAAACTTTAAACTAAAGAAATAGTCCCCTGATCGAATGAACTACGATGCAAGCTAAAACTCGAGCCGTGCAGAAAATCGAACTTATGTCATGCGTCGTCAGTTGATACACATTATGTTATGTATCATTAATCAAACTATACGGTTTTAATTCTTGGGGGCGTCCAATAAACTTAACTATCTATCATTTAATGCGGGAAAGAAAGAAGGGCCCAAGTGCGGACTAGACAAGAAACGTGTCAAAGCGCACGGGTTACTGGAAGAGACCTGCACCTGGTGCTACTTGCGTGGACTTCTCTGCCGATGGCCGAGTCTTGCAGCTGTTCGGCTCCTCCCAAGATTGAACGCTTCTCCCATCTCGCAAACAAGTTATTATTTAACTCGAAGATATCATATATATATATATAGATATAAAGACACAGACCCCCTTCAGTATAAAGAAATACCCTCAAGGGTCTCCAAATAACAAAGGAGCTTCATCATCAGAATCAGATAGTTATGGCAGGAGGAGAAGGAGGAGGAGCGGCGGCAGCAGCAGGAGTCACTCGCTCTCTGCAAGAGACGCCCACATGGGCTTTGGCCACTGTCTGCTTCATCTTCATATCTTTCTCCATTTTCATCGAGCACTTGATCCACCTTCTCTGCCATGTAAGTCCACATATCCTGTAATCTGAGGAAGAACCGGAGAAGAAAGAAGAGAGGGGAGAAAAAAGCATTTGAATTTAACCTAGTTTCGCAGAGGAGTTGGAAGCTTCGTGATGATTGACTCTTGCCTTTTTTTCTGGTTCTGTCGTTCTTCCAGTGGCTCAAACGGCACCGGAAGACTGCGCTGTACGAGGCCGTCGAAAAGCTCAAATCAGGTAAGGCTTCTTCAGTCACTCGTGTCGAGGCAATAGTTGTATATTCAGGTTGAATTGGCTGTGTCTGTCCAAATTTGAAAGAATTCGGTGCAAATAACAATTTCACGGGGTCATGAGGTCGATGCGACACAAGTGTTGATTAAATCCAGTCTGTGAATGCTCAAGTGATTTCTAGATTTCAACCGCGTACATGGCAAGAATCCCAGACATTAGATAAGTTAGCCACAGAAAATGCGTACTATCATCTATGGAAGCGCCACAAATGTCCACGACTGGACGAGGCGGAAACGTGTGGAGATCTGATGATGGCAGGAGTTATCTTTTTTCCCCTGAAAGATTTCTCGTGTTTTGGCCAGTTTCCTGCAAGACTTTTGGACCCCCACTTTGAATAATGTTCGACTATATATACTGCCAGGCTGCCAGCTATATTTTACTACGTTTATCCCTACCTAAAAGTTCATTGCCTTTTTGACCAAATCCTGGCTTGGGGCTGTTTTAATCTGTCACAGTGCTCATGCTTCTGGGCTTCATGTCTCTCACCCTGGCCGTGACCCAAAGATCCATCTCCAAGATCTGCGTACCAACCAGAGTCGCCTACAAGATGCTTCCGTGCCGCAGAAGTGCGCCCACCAAAACCACCAAATCAAAGATTGGGTTCGGCCGGACTCTGGCTGCCGATTTGTCCCTAGATTGGATAGCCGGAGGTGGACTGGACAATGACGTTCCATGGCAAATGGAGCGGAGACTGGCCGAGAGCGGTGAGGGCGCCGATTATTGTGATTCTAAGGTACATGCGCATGTCCTATCACATACTTCATGCCCTATATAATTGAATTTGTCCGACCGTAGGAATTTACTATTATTATTACCATATTTCCATCACGAATTTTCGGCAAATGGGTAAGTGCTTTAGAGATATTCGTTAATAAGATCCTTTTTTAAATTAGCTATGCTGGGAATGTTGTAGGGAATGACATCGCTTATATCACAACAAGGCCTCAACCAGCTCAGCATCTTCATCTTCGTTTTAGCAGTCATGCAGATTGTCTACAGTGTTCTCACCATGGCTTTGGGAAGAGCTAAGGTATCACAGTCACCATTTTATAGTACCTTTCGTTTATTTATTTTTTTCGATTATTCACGTCAGGATTTTGGGAAGCATCTATTTTTATTTTATCAAGGACCGGAGCCTGTTCTTCTTTCATGAGTCAAAAAGTCTGCAAAAAGTGGATGGAGTAAAGCAATATGCAAAGAAAAAGACAACCTATCTATCCGGAATTTCTGACAAATAACAAGATACATAGACCAAATTACGTGCTGTCTTTCGTTATTTGCTTACACCTAATCTTGTTATTTAATAAGCAAACATATGTTGACCACTCAGCAAGATCTGTGGACATATTCAAACCTGGTCCACACTTCGAAACACCGTCATCGATCCATTGTCCGATTCGGGGTGCCGCTTTTGTCATTTTGCAAGTGCGAGTTACTGAAATTTCCGCTTAAAAAACAGAAGTGGGTCGAGAGAATTAAATCGGTCAGAGTCCAAACAGTCGGGGGAATGTAGGGCCATCGCCATATCCACTTGCTTCGCTTGATCACAGCAACTCTTGGCCACAAACGTCTGCTTCGCTCACGATTTTGTCGTCTAGGAAACTTTCATATTTTTTCGATAAACAAAGTCAGATTTTATGACTGATCAAAACGGAACTTTTCTCTGCGTACTGTATTGGCAGATGAGGCGATGGGAAAGTTGGGAGAAAGAGACTCGAACGGTGGAGTACCAAGCAGCTAACGGTAATACGTCGAATGAGCTCTCTTTTAATCTACATTTATCTCTGCTCAGAAGTCGGAATCGCGTTGCTTTTTGGACCAACCTTCTTGTGCCCCTTGCTTGCTGATCACATTGGCATTGTTTATCATAGGAATGAGATGACATCTTGTCTCCGCTAGCTGATTCTTTATGCCCATCTGTTTTGACATTATGTCATTAATCTATATAATAAACTAGCAGCGTTGCCAAATTTTCGGGTGTCATTGTCATGCGTGACGATGATGGGCTATCAACATACTTATAAATAATTGTAAAATTTTAACTTAATGATGAGGGAGCCCCTCTACGAATATTTTTCACATGATCTGCACATAATGACACCTGGTGATTCAATTTTCACTTGAATTTGTAGTTTTGTAACAGAAAACTCGCCGTTTTAATAATCTCAAGAAATGCAGCTCACCATCCCTCAATATCTCAAAATGAATGGCCCGGTCTAAGCTCGTTACTGTGGACCAAAGTATTGTTTCCTTCTTTTCTGTTTGCTAATGTCAGGTGTCAATGCTGTGGTAACTCGCCAGCAAAGTGGTCGTGCAAAGAAATGTCACTTTCCTAGCACACGCAAATTGACAGAAATTGTAAATTGACGACGCAGACTGATAGATATGTCGATGTCGTGTTTAGATTTTTCATGAGGTCAACAACATTGGGAGCCCTTAGACCAGTTCGCAGAACCTGCACTCATAGTGACCTTGTCTACGAATGATCTCACTTTCGCATATGGTATGCCACAGGAAAGAGGGGACTAAAAACGAAGTGTTGAAAACAGCATTTCTTTTATACAGAAATGAGATTTAGTTCGTTTAGTAATTATCGAACGAGACATTTTAATGTTGGGTTCTTACGCTGATAAAGTTGTAATCGTTCGTTTCTGTTTTTATGAGTAGATCCGAATCGGTTCAGATTTACAAGGCAGACCACGTTCGGGCGTAGGCACATGGGAGCTTGCACAGAGACACCCCTTCACTTGTGGACGGTGAGCATACAGAGCCCTATGATCTCCTCCTAAAACGACCGTCGCTTGATTTTTTCTCTAGTGAACTTGTTTGGAAAATTGGTGGAACAGAAATGCTTCTTCAGGCAGTTCTTCCACTCCGTCGCCAAAGTCGATTATCTCACCTTGCGCCATGGTTTCATTTCGGTACGCAGACCCCCATTTTGTCTTAACTTCCTCTTATTGCTTCATTTGAAACTACACAGAACGGAGAGGACAAAGTGAAGCTGGAAATTTAATGCTTAGTGCTGCCTTTTGCTGAATGCTACCGTATTGTCTGTCTTCTATTCTTTTGATAGGCCCATCTGTCTACAAGTAAATCATTCGATTTCCAAAAGTACATAGAGCGATCCCTGGAGGATGACTTCAAAGTAGTCGTCGGCATCAGGTAGAGTAGTCACCATCTTTGTTTTTCTATAATTTTTATGCTTATATGAGTCACAGAATTTTTGCTGATCTCGTATTTGCCATATAACCAATCTAACATGTTTTTTTTTTTTTTTTTTTTCGCTCCTTCGATGTAAATCCATTAACAGCCCTTTCATGTGGTTCATTGTGGTCATCTTTATGCTCGTCGATGTGCATGGTATGATCAATGTCCTGAAAACATGTTTCGTTTATTCATTTTCTCCAAAATATTTAACACCTTTATATGTTGCTGATGACTGTCAATGAAAACGACAGGCTGGTACGTGTACCTTTGGGTGTCATTTATGCCTCTAACGGTAATTAGCCTATGATTTTTCTCCTAATATCTTTCGACTTCTCGTAATTACTTTGTTCTAAAAACTTTGCTGTGCTCACTGAAATCTTGAATGTTGCAGATAGTGCTGGTCCTTGGGACCAAACTGGAGGTGATAGTAGCGAGGATGGCGCTTCAGCTCCAAGACCTAAACACTGTTATCAAAGGAACGCCACTGGTGCGACCCAACGACAAGCTCTTCTGGTTCAGCCATCCAAAATATGTCTTGACACTCTTGCACTACACATTGTTCATGGTAAAGAGTCTCTTATCAATTCGGATTCAATGAAGGATTGTTCTTTACTAATAGCATTCCACTGACCGAAATCCTATTTTCCATTTTTTTCCTTCTCAGAATGCATTTGAGCTTGCTTTCTTCATTTGGGTCACGGTACATATGACTCTCCCTTCTTTCTACTAATCACATTATAGAATCATTCTTCATTCATCTGTCATAAAAGACTAATGCCTGATGTCTGATGTTCTTTATCTTTCAGCTGCAATTCGGGATAAAATCTTGCTACCATGAACATATAGAGATAATTACTATCAGGGCGGTGTTAGCGTAAGTACCCACAATCCCTCTCCATTTTCCATATGAAATACTGATAATTTGTCTAAACTAACTAGCCTGTGCAATATGTTCCAGGGTTACTGTCCAAGTCCTTTGCAGTTACATCACTCTCCCCCTCTATGCTCTCGTAACCCAGGTACCATTTCGCCTAATCTCAACATTAGCTCAACCTAAATGGACAAATGAAACGAACGATCTCCTAGACATACATATTAAACGCGATTTGCAGATTTAGTTTTCCTAGTTAAATGACAAGCTTGTTTCGAAAGCTAACCCGTTACCGCTTGTTTTCCATGTGACTTGGTAAACTAGTTTATGAAGCAATCTTAACATCCCTGGCATCTTCATTTTTGACCTCCAGATGGGATCGCAATTCAAAAGTGCAGTTCTGGAGGAGCAAACGGCGAGCGTGATAAAGCAATGGCACGCGGGAGTGAGAGAGAAGAGAAAGAAACAGAAGGGAGATGCGAGTAATCGCGGTGGATCAGACTATTCATCGACCACTCGGTATAGCGAGAGGACGAACTCGGAAGAGTCTTCTTCCCACCATCGGACGGCCACGTTTGCTGAGATTTCCGGCACAGCCGAAATCACTGAAGAATTCCAAGAAAGTGGCTCCGATCGTGAACCTGGCCGACACGTTGAGGGTCCATCTGATTTTGTGCGAATAGAACTGTCACAGCAAGTGACCAAGGACCATGCACAGGTATAGAGCATAGAATTAAGTATACATACATAGACAAATTTTGATGAAGCATAAACAAGAACCTTTTTTCACTTCAAATTTTTGAGAGAAAGAGGAGGGTTTCCATTGATTTGTAAACCTGTACATCTCGATGGAAATAAATCTTCCGTTGTTAATCTATTATAGTTTTATTATCGTGCATTCTAATGGAAGATCTAACATAGCAAAGATAAAAGTACAGTAATCGAAAATTGGGATAAACAAAATAGTACTCTCCGTCGAAAAAAAAACCAGAGAAGTGCATATTTTGGTTTGATTTGAGTCATTTCTGGCTCGAACCGAACCGAAGAGCTTATAATTAAAGCAGATAGCATATCCAAATTTTAGCTCGAAACTGAATCACCACTAATTCTAAAGAAATAATGATTTATGTGTGGATTTTTTGCTGCATACCCTCCTGATAATTACTGTTGTGTAGTTAAGCTATAACATGGCAATTAATTAGCATAGTCTATATCTAAAAGCCGACAACACCAAATGGACCCGTAGGAACAGAACCTCGACAGGCCTAGAAATCTCCGTATCCGGCCCATAGCAAAAGTTAAATTGCTTTTGTTCTTCACGCCATTTCGTGAATTCAGTCGACATTTTCTGATCTTGCGATTCCCCTTTTTGCTTTTTTGCTCTCTCTTTTCTTGCTACGAATCAGTTCGCGCCAAATGAAAAAAAAGAAAGAAAGGGGAACACGCCCGACAAAAACGTCCGTACGCGATTGGACGTCGCCTTCTCAAAGTTATCGAAGCATGTCGGCCCTCCTCCTCTCGCGCTCGCTCCCCCCTCTCGGATCCATCAAATCCTGGACTTGGATGAGAGCACGAGGGACGACATGGCTCTTTCGGCCCATCGCGCGGCGGCCCCACGGGTCGGGGCGATCCCGCCTCGACGCGGGGAGGGACTTGACCTTGATTAGTGGCTAATTGATTCATGTCGTCGAATCCCACGAAACGTTCCCACCCCCCATTAAGCACTTTGATTAAGATGTTCCAACCGTAATTCGGCCAATTAGTTGCTCAATTATTCGAGCGTAATAGCACCGGCAGGTCCTTATCCTTCTCTCGTTTGTGTATGGCCCAAGACATTGGTCACATCACGTTCCATTGGTGACAAGATTTTTTTCTGCCCTGTTGCTCTTCCCCCCTCCTTCCGCCTTCCTTTTGGTCGCGAGGGGACAAAACACGAACCATGCATTGTTTCGTGCGGGAGTTGGGCAGACACCCGTATGAAACATGGACATTAAAATGAGGATAATCCCGGGTCGATCCGTTGCTATCGGGACGATAAGAAATTCGGGTTCTCGCGTGGTATCGTGATCACGGGAGACGCAGAAATTCGCGTCGATGGTCTGCCCTTGGCCAGGCAAAGATGAATTGCCGTCCTTGGACGTCGTTCTTGCCCTTTGAAAATGAAAACCGCCCTCGTTTTGGAAAAAGCAAAACCTTTTTGTGGTCTGCATAAGAAAGCAAAGAAAATCTTGATCAGCAGCACACCATTCCAGGAGCGAAGGCAAGAAATTCAAGAATCAAAAGGGGAAGGGAACGGCGGGGCCGAACCAAACTCGCGAAATCATAGGACTTCTCCCCTCCCCTCCCCTCCCCCACTTTCCTTAATCATGTCGTGGATATTTTTTTCAGCATTCGTGGGGGCGAAACCTGAGCACGGGAATGGTCGTGAAGGTGGGCGCACAAGAGGGGCGTAATCCCACTGAGAATGACGAAAGAAAGGAAGGGAAAGGAACGTGACCTCCCAGCTTTTGGAGACCGTCCACGAGGGGGAGGGCAGGGGAGAGAGGGGTGGGGGGGACTTTGTTAAAAGCTGTGTTGGACGATGGCAGCGATGCCAACCCCCCAATTTGCAAGTTCGCAATCATGCTGATGCCATATGTCTCCTCGTTTCGGACCCACCTTGTTCCCTTCTCTCTCTCTCTCTCTCTCTCACTTTTCCTTCCATTTCTCTCTCTTTCTTTTTATGTTTCCCCTCTTCAGTTGCCAAGTTTTCGTTTTCAGACCGGCCTAATTTCTTTGGAAGAAAACCTCAAACTTTAGGATGAATCCCAATTTTACCACGAACTTTTTCTTTTGTCTAACTAAAATCACCAGCTTTCTCTTTATTACCAAATCTGCCTTGGCATTCGAAAAGCATCTCCAATTTCTTCAAGATTTTTAACATCATGAAGCTTTGTTGTTCTATAAGAAAGTAAAAATATTAATAACGACATGGATTTTGATGAATAACATCTTACTTATCTTAATGATAATAAGTTAGATACTCAAAAACTAAATAAGATGGACATAAGGATGATGAATTTGCTCTGACTTATTAGCATATGACCTAGCAAGTGCGAATATTGATAAATGTAATCAAAGTTTAACTAGGATATAAAAAAGTGTCTCAATTTGTCATGAGGAGCCATCTGATTTCTTATAACATTCTATCCACATCAAGATTCAATCATGAACCCCCCCTTTTATTTGTTCTAGCGAAGATGGACCTAGCTAGGACACGACTTAAATCTAGGTTACGGCCATACTATACCCCCTCAAAGAGAGCGAAATTCTTAGCTTTGTCGCGAAACGATCTCTCTAGTCTCTTGTAGCTCAAACTAAAGACACCAGTGCTGGACTTGTTAAACACATGCAAAGCAATCATGTCGTAGATTGCACCGCTGGACATGAACATGTGAGGACATGAGCATGTGAAATACAAAATGGGCCAATTTCCTAAAAAAAAACTCAAACTTTAGATGTAATCCCAAATCTATTCGAACTTTTTTTGTTTCAGAAAAAACCCCAAACTTTAGGTGTAGTCCAAAATTTGTCTTTTTTTTGTCTTAAAAAAAAATCATAAATTTTAGGTTTAGTCCCAAATTTATCCCGAACTTTTCTTTTGTCCAAAAAAAATCTAAACTTTAGATTCAATCTCAAATCTACTCAATTTTTTTTGCCAAAAACGAAAACATCAATTTTTACTCTAGTCCTAAATTTGCTCCCATTAGCCATCTATCCAAAAGTAGCGGTTAGTCATCCCTAATTTTTATATTCTAGAGTGGTTTTATTTTGAAAATAATTTTTCATGTCACATTACCGATATATATTTAATATCGATGTGGAAATGGCACATTAAGTTGGGATTAGACTACAGGGTATAAAAAATTGGTGATTTTTTTTAGACAAAATAAAATTTGGGCAGATTTGAGCATAGACCTAAAATTTTTGGTTTTTTTGAGACAAAAGAAAAGTTGGGGTTTTTTTTAAGGTAAAAAAAGGTTTAGGGAATTGGCCGAATACAAAATACACAAAAGAACAAGAATAGAAACATGACGTGGGTTGGAACAGTGTTTGCATCGGCCAGCGTTGTGGGTGCACGAGGAGAGAGCATCGGGGATTGGGGCTTTGATTTGGATTATATTTCCTCCGCTCAATAAAGGGTACGGCAAACGCGGGCGATCCGAATCCGCTGCCGTTTCTGCCCTTTTGGGTCAGCAAAAAAAAAAGAAATTCCCTTTTCCCTTTCACCCTCGCCCTCTCGCGTGCGTACGAAAAAGATAAATAATGATAATAAAGATTAATATTATAAAGAAACTCCAAAATGATACATTTATTATAAATTTATTAATTTTTTGACTATCAAAATCATAATAAAATCTTAAATTTGTATATTTATAACAAATTTACGCTTTGTTAATATCATGAAAAATATCATATGTCATAAACTCCGCATAATTTAACGGTAAAAAATTTGATAGAAATTAACGAAGAATAAATTTATCACGGATGTACCAGTTTAAGACTTTTAATCGTCAAAAAATTAAGTTTGGATAAATTTGTCGTAAATATATTAATTTGGGCTTGTCGTGATATTAACCGTAATAATAATAATAATAAAAAAACATGTGAATTTTGATTAGAGCAATTGTCAGGGAAATAGTGAGCGAGTGCATGTTGTGTTGGTGCCTTTTTTCTTACACCCCTGAGCATGTCGGACTCGTAGGGGATGTGTTCATGTGCGGAGAGTCTCGTGCGGTGCTTGTCACGAGAGACAGAGAGAGAGAGAGAGAGAGGAGGAGCAGCAGCCAGCATGAGTCTCGAGGGACGCTGGGAGCAATAGCGACGGCCCACGAACTCCTTTTTTATCCTTTTGCCTGTTGTTTTTTCTTCTCTCGTTTCGTTTTCTCGCATTTGACACCATCTCCTTTTGACTCTCTCTCTCTCTCTCTCTTCCAAGACACTACCTCTGCTGGTGTGCTGTGTTCTGCAACTTGCTGTGATCTTCTTCTGTGAGGCCAGCACTTTAGCCGATGTTGACGTTTCAGTATCAGCATGGCTACGTCGCCAAGCCAAGCTCCATGAAATTTGAAACCCACCCCCCACCCCTCCTCCCTCGTGACTCTAGTATATTCTCTCCTCATTCCCCTAATGTTTGGTAAAACTGAATTATGATCATCTCCCCGGGTAAGGTAATACTTTGCCATCATCATCACTTCATACAACTTGAAACCGTTGTGAACTTATTTCATGGTTGTTCCCTCTTCGACCAATGACCGAGACCAGTCTTTAAGGGAACGTAAACTAGGAAAATTTCGTAAAACGTGTGCTTGTCTCCGTATCGACTGCAAACTTCACTGCTTATGACAACTATGGAGAGCCCGTGTGGACATTCTTCTATCGCCCAACTTTAGGCCCTCAAGCTACTTGACGTTGAGTTCAGAAGTCAAAACGAATATGAAACTTTTGACCTAAGTATTTGAGGCATAAGTTTTTTTTCTATTCCGAGCATCGAGATACTGAATAGATAGAAGCTAGGAGGGATGGATTAATAAGGGTGGAGAGCAGGAGGCTTTAGAGAAAGAATGGGGGAGCGCATGAAATGAATGAAGGAAGGTGGGGGGTCGATTGGAAAAATTAAAAAATTATAAGGGCAAAAGCATAAAGAGTAGCAAAAGAAAGGACAGAGAGAGAGAGAGAGAGAGGGGAGACGGGGAATGAAGGAGGAGGTGGGGCTAAAGATGCAGCGCCAAAGGCGCAGGCGAATTGATGGGACCGCTCGCACACGTCACTCCTCCTCCCCCTCCCCCATCTGCATCGCGTGCGCTTCATTCATCACTTCCTTTCTCTCTCTTAACCCCCGTTCTTCTTTATACTTAGAATCAACACCACAAAAAATTCAAAACTATACTTATCATGCCTGAAATTTTTTTTTTTTGTGTGTTGCTAAATATCTTTGAATTCACCAACTGTGACGCAAATATTTCAAACTTTTTTTTAATTATAAAATATTTCAAACTCATATCAGTGTGTTAAATATAACATCGATAAAATTGAAATAAATTATATATATATCACTTGTTTATAAGTTCGGATTTTTTCATAACACAAAAATAAAATTGGGGTCATTTGTATCACAATGGGTAAGTTTAGGATTTTTTGGGACATAAAATTTTTTTGGGTATTTATGTTACAATCTATAAAAATTGGGGGTTTTTGTCATATTTACTCCTTATTACTAATTTCCCCTTGTTACTCCTATATTTTCTCTTCTTTGACAATGTAAAAAATCATTGCACAAGTTAAAAATTAAAACCAATGCGGGTACAGTTTTTAATCTCAATAAATCCATTAATAAGAAATTCCGGCAAACAATCTCTAATACCAGCAGTATGCCTCAAGTAAATCCTTCTTCTTTTTTTACACTCCGAAAAAACTCACACGTCTATTCATTCATTAAACACAACTGGAATATTTAGGGGATGTCTGTTTTACGAAAAAAAAACTCAAGATTAGAAAAATAATTTCCAAACAATGATCTCTTGTATTAATTACAAAAATAAACGAATGCAAAATATTTCAATCATTCACGATAATGAAAATATTTTCCGCTGATAAAATTTTCTTAGTGAAATAACAAATTAATTTTTAAAAAATATTTTTCAAATCTTTAGTTTTCTATAAAACAAACGCACATCTAAGTGATTTAGTTATGATGAACCGTGATTGTAAAATTATATTTTTAAAGAAAACATTCACATGCATGAGTGAGAGGGATTTTGAATAGAAGACTATAAAACGCCCAAAAAATGGTAAAAAGTAAGGAACTTTACGGGGCTTTTGCGTGAAAAGCTTGTCAGAGCCTCGTCACCGTTCCTTTTCGCCATAAGCATAATCACTCCATGTAATTATTTGCAATCAGGCCATTCTTGAGTTTAAGTCATCTACGAAATCCGATCCGTTTGGAGAATGTTCAAAACCAAATGTGCTCATTAATCCAAATCAAATATAGATTTTATTGGGCGTTGTTTTTGTTGGAGATAATCCTTCAAGGTTTGACCAAGAAATAGGAATATGAGAAGAAGAAAAAAAGAGAGAGAGCTTCATTGCACTTTTTTAACGGTTAATTAGGTTTTTATACATTAATTTATGTGTACGTGGTATATGTTTATTAAATTTACATTATTTTTATATGTCTAAATACTATTTAATAGATGTTAAATATCCAAATTCCACAAGTTATTTAGGGTCATTATATATATGATTTGCCCGAATTTCAATAAGGTCCTGCACCTATAAGTTATAAAAAAGATTCAACCGTTTCCACTCTTCACGACGATCAAAAATTGAGCTTTAAGTTTAGGAAATGTATAAGGATGTTTGCAATTTTTAAGAATAATAAATTTCTTTTCTCAGGGCATTTGTTATCACATTTATTGTAATGAAAGTATTTCTTTTCTTTTCTTTTTTTGAGAAATACTCCACCTTGATATGAATTTTTTTAGCAAAAAAAGGATTTTTTTTATAACTTTGAGAATGCACATCTACATTATCGTCAATATTTAAATAAAAAAATTCGCAGACATTATTTTTTCAATTTTAAAAAAATTAAATATTAGAAAATTAAATTAGTCACCTAAAAGGACTTTTCAAATGTGTTTCTACTAAACGTTCGTTCTCTTAAAATTGCTTCTTAAATGCCTTTCTTTCAACTTTGCTTTCGGTCAACTTTGATGATTCCAAAAATGTTCTAAAAAATCTTAACTTTACCACAACCATCGAAACTACTACCACCCTCGCTAACAGCACCAAAATTCTATTGGTAAATAATTTGAAATTTTTTTTATAAAAGAAATAGCAAAAATCCTTTACAAAGTATAATTTTTACCGAATACTATTTGCATTTCGAAAAATCCCTTTGTATTTTTCCAAAGACATTCTCCAAAGTCAAGCCAAACGCATCCTTAAGGCATTTTGTTAGCTTTATGTGGAAAAAAAAGTATTTTCTTTTTAGATTCCAAGTAAATAATTGAGAGATTTGTCTTTTCCATTACTATATCATCCAACTTCCAACTTCCGTTATTGGCTCTTCTCAATGTCTGACAGCTCTTTCTCTCCAGTTAATGCAGCTAATCATATTTCCACGTATAAAATATTGCTAATGCATCTTCGTGGGATTAGATTATTTCCATTTGGTCATCTAACTATGATAGTTTACAGCTATTTCCATTTGTTTATTGCTTCAAAAGTGTCAAGGGACATGGAAAAACAGAGGCATCTCATTCCTTTCATTATCTTCCCATTCTTGGCCTTGTCCTAACTTAGAAGCTCTCAAGGCCTCAGCTGCATCAGGTTTCTGGCCTATAATCCTTGATAATTATGGAAACACACTGGATTAGTGACTACCAATTAAGAATGACAAGAGAATAAGGAGAATGGAAGGAGAGAGGAGAGCGTGTGTTTTACAGCAACGCGCCTGGAGGAGAGAGTGAGAAGGGTATCTGTGGATATACAGAAGGAACAAAGAGTGATGAGACAAGAGATGCAAGAGAATGGACTGCTTGGGCTCTGAGTCACTGAGTCCCAACAACTAACAACACCACCCCCACTCACCCCACCTTAGTTGCTGCCAAAACCCCTCTTGGCCCCACATTTTCTTTTGTATTCAGTATTAACATTTAACTCTCTCTCTCTCTCTCTCTGTTCTGATATCTCGAAGCCTGGGCAGAAGGAAAAAACACATAATTGACTTTATTCAAAATGGTCCATTTCTTGGACCAGTTTCTTTATGTGGCCATTGAAGTGGATACTTCTATGATGCCTTCTTTTGGGCTCTAAAGAATGGAGTTTTAGCCGTGGTTGGTTGGTTCTAATGCAGATGCGGTTGTTATTTAAATGAGAGAATGCTATCAGTTCCATAAATTCCCCCAGTAGAATTAGTTATTTGTGACCTTTTTCATGCTGGGAATAACTTATGGAAAAAAAAAATCACACTTTTGTTGCATTGAACGAAAACCAACCTTTTGTTTTGTCTTTGTGGAAAGCTTAATGAGTATAGTCACAGGAAACAATCAAAAGGGTGGGAAAAAAAACAAAAGAAAAAAGTTGTTATTGAGCATGAAAAAGAAAAAGTAAAAGCTAAGGCAACAAAGCAAAGTAGTGTGGGTTCTGTACTGTCTTGGCTTGTCCCCCCACTGAACACAGTCCCTCTCTTTCTCTCTCTCTCTCTCAAATTGGGCTTTTTATTTATAATTTAAAGAAATTCTTTTGGCTTTTGTTTGGTGCTTCCCATAGATATGTCTGTCTGCTGCTACTTCTGCTCCCTCATAACAGTACCTGCAAATGGAGGAGGAATCGCTATATGAGTTCCTTGTTATTATTTGCTTCGCCTCCTTTTTCCCCTTCTCATCTTCCACTTGCTCAGTTTTGTCCAAACACTTCATTCCTCTTAATCATGATTTGAACTCATTTCCCAGTTTCACGCCCTCCTGATTGCTCTGAGGTTTTTCATATTTCTTGATGTTTTACTCTCCTCTCAGCAAAAAAACTGGATTTCTAGTGGAGCTTGTGTTGAACATCAATTGGAAGGAAAGTGGGTGTTCATGGAAATTGATCTGAATCATGCAGTGAGTGATGTAGAGAACGCCGGCAATGCATGTTGTGATGGGCATTGTGAGAAGGGCAATGGTTGTCTCCACTGTTTGTCTTCCGCTTCTTCAAACTCTTCATCATCATCCTCCTCATCCACTGTGCCTAGCTCAATCTACTCTGAGCTCTGGCATGCTTGTGCTGGACGACTCACCTCACTGCCCAAGAAAGGGAATGTCGTCCTGTACTTCCCACAAGGCCACTTGGAGCAAGTTGCCTCAGCTTCTCCTTATTCGCCCATGGAGATGCCCACCTTTGATCTTCAGCCACAAATCTTTTGCAGAGTTGTGAATGTTCAACTACTGGTGAGTGCTCCTGTTTCTGAAGTTCTCTAGCAGCTGCTAAACTTTGCTTCTTCATGTGCCTCTTGTTAATTGCACTTTATGTTACCCAGGCTAATAAGGACAATGATGAGGTGTACACAAAAGTCACATTGCTTCCTCAACTAGAGGTATGTGTTCCTTAAGCAACCCATTCGGTTAATCATGTGTCATCTATTTTTCATATTTTTGGAGGTAGGGTATATGATGTGTGGATACACTATGATTGGCTCTATAGTTGGCTTTCTGGGAAGAATTGTGTTTTGGGGATTAAGAACAAATGTATTGCGCTCTTGGGCACGGCATAAATTTTGTTTCTAATGTAGATGATGACACTTTCATTTACTTTGTAGCTGGTAGGGTTGGGTTCTGAAGGCAGAGGTCTTGAGGAGCTGGGGGTAGATGAGAATGATATTGGGGGATCTCCTCCAAGATCAACTCCTCACATGTTCTGTAAGACACTGACCGCTTCTGATACTAGCACCCACGGAGGGTTCTCTGTCCCACGTCGGGCAGCTGAAGATTGCTTTCCTCCTCTGGTATTAGAAGGATGTTCTGCTTTACCGTTTTTGTTACTAGGTTCCTCTGTGTTTTAGTAAGAGCTCCTTGTACAGAAGCTAAAGTCTTTAGGTTGCAGGACTATAAGCAGCAAAGACCTTCTCAGGAACTTGTTGCCAAGGATTTGCACGGAGTTGAATGGAGGTTTCGCCATATTTATAGAGGTAATGTCTCGAATCGCGAGGTGTAAATTCGATTTTGATGTCCAAGTTGTCAAAAATAGGTGT
Source organism: Corymbia calophylla (assembly GCA_014182845.1). Classification (NCBI taxonomy): domain Eukaryota; kingdom Viridiplantae; phylum Streptophyta; class Magnoliopsida; order Myrtales; family Myrtaceae; genus Corymbia; species Corymbia calophylla. Next base: position 22,888,965 of record CM024694.1, on the reverse strand, counting down.
TTGCTATTCCTCAGGTCAGCCAAGAAGGCATTTGCTTACCACAGGATGGAGTGTTTTTGTGAGCCAAAAGAATCTTGTTTCTGGGGATGCGGTGCTTTTCTTGAGGTGCATATGCTGATTCTCTCGTATTTGTGAATTGTTTGGACAGAATACTGAGCAATAGTTATGTCACCGTCACTTGTAGAACGGATGAAATGTCCAGTCTGAATAATTAGCTAACAAAAATAATCGAGTTCCTATCTTTTGATTGTATGTCCACTGAATCATTTTAGGGGAGAAGATGGCGAACTGAGATTGGGGATAAGAAGAACGCACTTCGACCAAGAAATGGTCTTCCTGGTTCAACTGTCGGTGACCAGAATATGTGCCCTGCTGTTCTTTCAGCTGTCGCTAATGCTGTATCCAACAAAAGCGTTTTTCATGTATTCTACAGTCCGAGGTAATTATGCTTTAGAAATTATGGATTTGTTAATTTTGTAGTCATGACCCTGGACCTGTTTGTATTAGCTCTTCAATTGAAACTGTACAATATTTAACTCACATAAGACCAGCTTCTTATCAAGAAAGAGAGAACTAACTGAATCATGGGCATATACTCTAAAATGTTGTTGTGATGCTAAAACTGAGTACAAGCATTTAAAATGAGAATCACTTTATCCATCAACTCAGGAAAAAGATCAAAAGGGTTTCATTGTTGACTGTGTGATAATCGTATTATGGGATGTTGCTCTTTATGAAATGCTGATTGAACAATGGGTTAGGTTTTGATCCCATGAGTCTACTCCAACCTCAGCCAAAAAGAAAGATCAAGCAATGAAAAGTGAAGGAAGATTTTGGAGTTATTTACTCTTCAAGATCATAGGGATTGTACTTGTCGCAACAGTACAGTGTGTTTCAGGTTGAGAGTCACTCGGCAGTTACATGAAACTGCTAATATTTTACATATTATATCAACTTTTGACCATTGCAAGAAGCTGATAGTGTTGCCAACATGGCAGTGGCTGATTATAATTTTTTTGAGAGAAATAGTAGCAGTCGGTGAATTTATAGCATCAACCATAGCTGTGTATTCCACCTTCAACTGAGAATCCTGAGGGTGAGAGATCTCACGGCCTCACATGTGGTCAATGCCTAAAGTCTGTGCTTGGAATAGTTCGTCACATAAGTTCCTTTGAAGTCTCATGGACACGGATTGGAGACTCTGGTTGATCTTTTCAGTTTAGTTGAATCACTGGATTCTAAGTATTACTTGATGAGATTTCCATGTCTTATCATTCAAGCGACATGCCTTACTTGGCTGTAGGCCTATAACTCTGCCACTGACTACAAGGGTTTCATGTTCCAGAAATATCAAACGGGAACCTGTCCTTGAAATCAATCCTCTCTTCATTTACAATTGACTCGTAAATGTGTTGACCTTAGAGAACACTTGACTCATAAATAGGTGCAAAACTTGAATGGGGTATACTTCCTTTCCAGGCAGCTATATTTGCTTTCTGATCAAATGGCAAAATGCAGGGCTAGCCATGCAGAGTTTGTCATTCCCTATCAGAAGTATGTCAAAAGCATCCACAATGTAATATGCATCGGGACAAGGTTCAAAATGAGAGTTGACGTAGATGATGCACCGGAAAAAAGGTTTGTCTATGGCTATATCACATGGTGGAAATAATCTCTGTTCTTCCTTTTCATGCCACCTTGTCTATCTGAATGCATATCCTGTTTGGTTGTTTGTTTAGGTGTACTGGTGCAGTGACTAGGATAGGCGACTTGGATCCCTATAGGTGGCCCAACTCAAAATGGAGATGCCTAATGGTAAGCATTTGCTGCCAGAAATATGGTTGACTGAAACATCAAAGTCTGGTTCCTTTGTATGGATTACTATGTCAGCTGTTCTTTCTGGTGATGTGATTTTGCCAATTTTAAGTTATCTCAACTTTCTTACTTCTGGCTCTTCTCTTCAGGTCCCACTCTTTCATTTTTCCTTTCTTTATATAGCTACTTCCGCTGCTTTATTAGTTGAAGAACATGAATAATGTCTGTTAAAATTTCTCTTAGATGGGGTGCGTTTGGTTCAATTTTGGGGAATGTCTCCGGGAAAATGCAAAGGCCTTTGGGCTAAAGGGGTTTTCCAAAATGCAAGTGGTGTTTGGTAAAGTGTAATTTAAAAACACATGGGAAAGCAACTTTGACGCAAATGCCATTTGGTAAAATTATGCTTTGTAAAGGATTTTTGCTATTTTTTTATAAAAAATCTTGGCAGAACTCAGCTGCCACTGGTGAGGGTGCCGGTGGCTCACCGGTGTTGCACCTAATATGTCACAACTCATAGACTTGCATTCAATCACAGTGAAAAGTAATTCTCCTCAAACATTCCTATAGTTTGATCCTCTCTGATATATTCATCTGTAGCTTTGAGGCCAATTTTTTTATTAACAAACTTCAGTTTCTTTTGTTTTAATGTCCATGGCAAGCTTCTGTATCAGTGCTCTACATGGAATTTGAATTGCTAGAGCATTCAGTATGTGTTCTTGTATCCAAGCGGTTGACTTTCCTGGAATCTGGGTCCAAACATTATGTGCTTGTTCTAGGATATGAAAAATCTGCTCAACTTGTAGTCTCATGAGATGATAATATTTCATGATTCAACAGGTTCGATGGGACGACGATATCATGAATGGGCATCAAGATCGGGTCTCACCCTGGGAAATTGATCCATCTGTTTCTCTCTCACCTTTGAGCATTCAGTCCTCCCCAAGGCTTAAAAAGCTGCGGACTAGTCTGTCAACAACACCGCCTGTTGACCCTCTCACTGGTAAAAGAAAATAAAATTTGAGATAGCAAAAATGATATCCTATATATTTTTTCCTTACTTGTCTTCATAATCTTTGTGCTTCTAGCTGGAAGGGTCGGGCTTTTGGACTTTGAGGAGTCTTTACGACCCTCTAAGGTCTTGCAAGGTCAAGAAAAGTTGCATTTGGTGTCACCTGTCTATGGACGTGATGCCCTAAACTGTCAGGTTGATTTTGAGCAATCCCCTGCACATCAGGGTCTAGCATCTGTTGGAGTAGAAAAGGCCAACAATATCAATGAGTACATGAGGGCTAATGCCCCTAGTTATGCAGGCTTTGTGGAATCTGATCGATTTCCAGGGGTCTTGCAAGGTCAAGAAATATGCACACTGAAGTCTTTAACAATGAAACCCGAGTACAACCTAGGCACCTGGGGGAAATCCAGTCTTTCGTGCAGTCCTTTCAGTGTGTATCAGGCACCCAAGTACCATTTCAACCCAGTGAAATCATCCGAAAGCCTTCAGAAAATGTACTACCCATATAATGACATTCTTAAGTCCAGCCAAGATCACACGAGGTGTTCCAATTCAACCAACTTCCTCCGAGAAGTTTCCTCCGTTAGGTCATTGAGGGTTCAGAATGAAGCGATTGAAAGGACCAAAGTTGATGTCAGGAATCTGGAGAGCATATGTGCTTCTCCCAATTTCGGGGACAGTCAAAGAGCTCAGACAAATGGGAGTATTGACAGCCTCTTAAGTGGTTGCAAACTATTTGGTTATCCCTTGACTGCAGAAGCGACTAATCCTACCCTGCAAAATTCTGGTAAGAGGAGTTGTACCAAGGTAAGATGTTTTTTAACATTGATTCGTAATGTGGCTTTCAATTGAATTGTCTCTTGTTAATGACATGATTTAATTTTGAAGGTTCACAAGCAAGGAAATTTGGTGGGGCGAGCCATTGATCTCTCAAGGCTGAATAGTTACCAGGACCTGCTAATCGACCTGGAGCGACTGTTCAGCATGGAGGGGCTCCTGAGAGATCCTGACGAAGGTTGGCGAATCTTATACACCGACAGTGAGAATGATGTGATGGTTCTCGGGGATATCCCATGGCAGTAAGGACACTCCTGTTAAATGTCACTTTGTGTTATAATGCTATTCCGATGCATCACTTGCCCACATTACCTGCCCTGTTTCAGCATTAGAAATTTCACACCTGAGAATTTTCCTGCCCTGATTGTTGTCAAAAGTTTCTAGAACTCTTAGGATGCTTCAAGACAAACCCACTGCACATGTATGACGAGAGGATGTGGATTTGATTTCAAAGAATCACTTACAAAAGAAGGTGATAGGCAATAATAATGACGCACGGAGGAAATTGACAAATATGAAATGATTACAGCCTCCTGTCCTCTAAATCTGTCATCTTAAAAATAGCATTCTTTTCCGTGCAGTGAGTTTTGTGACGTGGTGACGAAAATTCACATCTACACCCAGGAAGAAGTGGAAAAGCTGACCACAGGGATGACCAGCGACGATACTCAGAGCTGTCTGGATCAGGCGCCGCTGATAATGGAAGCATCCAAGTCATCTTCCGTGGGCCAGCCAGATGGTTCACCTACTGTGGTTCGGCTTTAATGTCTAAGGTTTGCTGTCTTCCTACGTATGTTTTAACTAGAATAAGCTTGGGATGCTGCGTTTGGCAGCATACGCACAACACGACATGTCGAGTTCTGGACCAAAAACTCGATTCAGCCTCCTAAATATGATGTTGTAGTACTCCGAGCCATTTAGGCTCGGTAGTGGTAACTGCTGTTTGTGTGTGTATCTTCTGTTAAAGCAGTTCTTATTGACTATGCCCCATGAAATTGGCCAATGCACGATGCGCAACAAGTACCATTAGTCCCTCGTCTTACCTCATGTTCATGTAATGCAGACTGATTTAGCTTGAAGAATGTCGTCACTGAAACTGTATCCTCTGCCGATACATTTTTGGACTTGATTTTTAATGAACAAGTCGGTTCCGACCCTAAGAGCCTTCCCTTAAAATTTGGGTTTGAATGATGTGCTGCATTTTGCACTAATTTCTTTATGAACTGTAATAACACAAAAACTCAAATCTTATGTCGACGACCGAGGTTTTGTTTGTTTGTTATCTCATATACTACAAAACCCAACCCAACCCAAACAACAACCCTCTCCTCCCCCCCAAAAAAAAAAAAAAAAAACCCAGGGGCGTGGCAAAGGTTTCTCTGGGATTATAAGCACCCCAAGATAAGCCTGATGTATCAGAACTACTAGTATAAAGTGAGCATTGGCGTTGGTGAATCAACTGTTCTTGAAAAATACCATTTATTAACAATTAATGAGCCCGTCCACAACAATGATAAACATCAAGGCAAGCTTTTCCCTTGAGAGGGAGGTGTAACTTGGAAAGGGAGAGGAAAAGGGGAGAACGTCCCCTCAGCGTCCACCAACCCCAAAGAGAAAATAAAGAAGAGGAACAGAACATTTTCTTCTCATTGCTCCTTGAAGAGTCCGCGACCAATGATCATTCTTCTAATCTCGCTTGTCCCTGCGCCAATCTCATACAATTTGGCATCTCGAAGGAGACGACCAGTCGTGTACTCGTTTACATACCCATTGCCACCTAGACATTGTATTGCCTGCAAAAGACAGAACAATCTTATTCATAGGCTTCTTTGTCCCCCATCAATTCAATTAAAAAGGGATCGAAAGTATGCAACATGTTTGTTTTGAGTTTCTTGTGAACTACAATTTTCCATAGCTTTTGAAGAAAAGAATTGGGCCAATTCCCCCAAAAAAACCCCAAACTTTAGGTTAAATCCCAAATTTGCCCTGAACTTTTTTTTTTAAACACCCAAGCTTTAGGTCTAATTCCAAATCTACCTCAAAACTTTTCTTTTGTTTTAGAAAAAACCGTAAATTCTAGGTCTAGTCCTAAATCTACCTAGAATTTTATTTTGTCTAACAAAATAAAAATTAACTTTTAATCTATGCTCAAATGTATCCCATGGTCCAGTCCCAACCTAACGTGACATTTCCACATCAATAATAAATACACATCAGCAAGGCGACATTTATCTTCAAAATAAAACCATTCTAGGATATAAAAGTTAGAGATGATTAACCACAACTTTTGGATAGAGAGCTAACAAGAGCAAATTTAGAACTAATGTAAAAATTGATGATTTTCTTTTCAACAAAAAAAATTGGGATAGATTTGGAATTTGACCTAAAGTTTAGGGTTTTTTATGAGATAAAAGAAAATTTTGGGTAAATTTGTGACTAAATCTAAAATTTGGAGCTTTTTCTAAGATAAAAAAAAAGTTTGGGGCAAATTAATACTAGACCTAAAGTTTGGGGTTTTTTCTAAGACAGAAAAAGGTTCGGGACATAATTGGGACTAAACCTAAATTTTGTGGTTTTTTAGGGAATTTGCCCAAAAAGAATTAACTTGTTAGAAGATCAGACACGAGCAATAAAAAGATGACTGGTGTCAAAAGAATTTCAGTTTTGTATGAACAGACATGGATGACGAATTCAGCAGCATCACTTCACCTGCAAAGCAACTTGCGTGGCTCTTTCGGCAGCCCAAAGTATGACTCCAGCACAATCCTGAAAGTTTTTTTAAACAGACTTACAATTCTTATAAAGTGAGAGCATTACATGATAATATCTTGAAAATCTTGCATTTCACTAGATTTGGCAAACAAAGAGCAATTGATCCCCAGCACAGCTAAAAGAGTTATCATACAAAGAATACAAGTGATTGGGCATAATAAAGGTCACAAAGTATGACAAACATAAAGAAAGGGATGCACCTTGGGATCAATTTTTCCACTGTCACAACTCGTTGCCACAGAATATACATAAGACCTGAGAAAATTTAAAAAAAAAAAAAATTGGGCCAAGAGAACATGAAATTAAATAGCGCTTTGCCATTGACATGTACCAAAAAAGTGGACAAAAGCTCCAGAATAATTACCTTGAAGATTGCAAAGAAGTATACATATCGGCAATTTTTCCCTGTAATTCCATATGTAATTCAGTATAAAAGAATCAGATTCCAAAAATCAGTCAGAAAAGGAATGAAACAAAACCAAACCTGTATAAACTGAAATTCCCCAATTGGACGGCCAAACTGCTCTCGCTGTCTGACATAAGGAAGAACAACATCTAGACATGCCTGCATTATGCCTATAGGTCCAGCTGCCAAAACAAGCCTCTCCAGATCTAGACCCGACATCATGACGTATACACCTGAAAGTATCGAGGTAAACACCAAAATAATGCAACATTGGGGGCATGCAAGACGAAAAAATTATTTCTACTGAACATATGAACCAAGATCCAAACATTATATAGCATTTTGAAACTGATGTTCAGAATAGACCAAAAAGGAGAACCTACTGCTATTCTTTATTATCTCAATACTTAAGCTGGATAGTTTAGCTGTCTTTTATAGCAATAGACCTATAAATCAATCTCAGGTTACAAGTTCAAGAACTTTTAGTCTATCTAGATGCACAAGGTTCTGATGAAGGTAAAGGAAAAAAGAATCCAAGGTTTCAAGGTCTTTAGAAGCCATTCTCATGACACACACAGGCTAAATTTATACGATTGTAATTGTTTTAGCAAAAGCACCTCGCGCAACTCTTGACAATTCAATCAGCTTCAGATGATGATTTCAACTAGTCGTTCTTCAGATTTAGATTTGCTCAATTCTACCATTAATAACTAAAGATCTTTCACAAGAAGCATATCAGTATTCAATCTAACTAGATATCCACAACTAAATCCTGTCACTTCCTATCAAAGAACAATTGTTTATAACCAAGTTTAGCAACACCTTTTCCTTCCTGTCCAAGAATGTTTTCTTCTGGAACAAAGCAATTCTCAAATACAAGCTCACACCTGTTCAGAGCGTCAGTGTCATCAGAAGAAGCACAAAAGAGAAGGAGAAAAAGGTATAAATAAAGAGAATTCCACTTTAAAATTGCATGCTTACGTGTCGCTTCCACGCATCCCAAGCTTGTCCAATTTCTGGGCTGTGCTAAACCTGCAGCAATAGATAAAAGCTTCTTAAAGAATGATAAACACAGGTCTTCAGAACCTATTTATCCAGTACCTCCCGTTCCTCAAAGTGCACAGTTAATTTAGGTATCTTTTTCTGATTAAAAGAATGCTATAAAGCGAACTGAATGATTTTTCACCGGCTTAGTTGTTATTAAACATCCTTCCTACCCTACGCAAGCAGCCAAACCAAACCATAATGCAATTGGACCATGCACTTGATGTTCCACCATGCATGCATCCAAACATGAAGTACTAATGCATATTGTTTTGTCATTTCTCCTAATGGCATTTGCAAGAAATGTTGTATGAGCTGGAATTCTCAGACAATAAATTCATTGATTAGCAAAGTTCCGTATGAAAAACGATATAATGTTGAATGATGGCATTTTGCTCTTTTCATTTCCAGATTCCCTAAGAAATTCCCCATTATAATTTTGTGCCTTCAGCACTCATTAAAATATGATTAAACTGATATGCTTTAACAAAAGTACCCAGGCATCCCCTTCTCAATGATAAAAGCTGTGATGCCTTTTGATCCAGCTGCAACATCTGTTTTGGCATACACAACCTGACCAAAGGTTCACATATCAACTAATGAGATATGAAAGAAACCTAAGTCACACGAGATCATAAAAGCACGGTCAGGAATAATCAGGCTAGAAGTAGCATTTAATGGAGACAACACAGCAAGATGGTTCAAAACAGAAGGAAAAGAAAAGGAAAAGAAGAGAATCAACAATGTATAGGTATACCAGCGTCTGAGCAACGGGACCATTCGTGCACCACATCTTATTTCCATTGATAATAAAACCTCCATCCACACGATCAGCTTTGCATTTCATACTGACAACGTCTGAGCCAGCTGCAAAAATCATCCTAACAAGATCATGACTAATGTCAAGAAACATCATCCTTGACGAGCTTAAATACTGATGCACATGTCAAGAGAGACATATGAGAAGATACCATTGGGTTCACTCATTGCAAGAGCTCCAACATGTTCACCGCTGATAAGCTTCGCATAAAGAAAAACATAATCAGCAGAGATTACAGCCAAAAAAAAAAAATCTTCTTAACTTTAAACGGAATCAAGGAAGCATCATTTTGAGATAGCTATAAGCCAAACCCAAGAGAAGAATACAAAAGCCAGAGCAAAGGATTGTTGTCCAATTAACATAAAACAAAATCATAAGAAGGGTCTTGTTAACGAATAACCCATATCATTTTATATGTAATGGTGAATGTTTCGATTACAAAGCGTTGATTCCACATAACATGAGAAAAATAATGCAGTAAAGAATTCCACACTTTCATTAAAAGGCTTCTTAACAAGGGCCTTGGGGGCACTTTTTCACCAAAATACTAATGAAAATGATCATTTTCCATTTCACAGTGACAGGAAAAAGAAGCTCAGACCTTTGGCAGGTACTTCTGTTTCTGAGCAGGGCTTCCATTCCTCACCTACAAAACCATAACCCATTAGTAACAGAGAGCAGATTATAATGTGTCGTGACAATTGCTTGGTTCTATCCTTACCAACTGATTAATGCACAAGTTAGAATGAGCTCCATAGGAGAGGCCAACCGACCCTGAAGCACGGCTAATTTCCTCCATGGCTATACAGTGATACAGATAACCGAGACCAAGTCCCCCGTACTCCTCTAGAAACAATCCAAAGTGAATGTTTGGGACAGTGTGAGATTAACTTAAGTAATAAACAAGAATCTACAGCGAATTTAAAAGAGAGCTAGGGACTAGATAACATATTACTCTAACAAAGAGGGGATTGTACTATTGAACCCAGAGAGTTAAATGCAAAAGCTTCACGAAGAGGAGGAAAATACAAAAGCCACATTAGGAATTTACCTGGTGCTGTAATTCCATGGAGATTAAAGTCTCCCATGAGTTTCCACAAGTTCACCTCCTGGAACAAGAAAGCGAAAAGCAATCATTACTACTACGCTAAGACAATATTACCGAGGGGGGAGAGAAAGCAGTGGATTGATCACAACCTTTGGGAAAGAATTTGATTGGTCAATCTTGGAAGCATGAGAGGCAATATTTTCCCGTGCGAATTGCGCTACACTCTCCTTGAACTGTCAAACATTCGAAGCAGGGAGCGATCATCAGAGAAGAACAAGATGGTATTCATCATTCAAGTACTTGAATCGCAAAGAACACACCAAAAAAGAATTTAAAAAGAAAAAAAAAAAGCAATCAAAATTGGCAAACGGGGCTAAAAGGAGCAAACTTTCCTCTCGATTTCCGCTCATTTCCCCATTCCTGGCAATCGAGCTCCGTCCCGACACCTCAATCAAACGAGGTCAACACGACGACGAAGACCGACAGCTGACAGACACTCCATCACGACCCACGCGCGAGAGAGCACACGAAACTTGTAATCCGCAAAAGCGAAAAAGAGCAACAAGCCACGGATTTGTCGAGGACAATAAAGGAAAAAAGAGGAGCGGAAAACCTGAAGTTGGGTGTCGTCGAAGAGGAGGGATGTAAAGAATCGACATCGCTGGCTCTGTTGTCTCAACAGAGAAGAAGAGAGGGACGTCGCTGCGAACAGTCTTTGCATGCTTTAGCGCAGAAGAAGAAGAAGAAGAAAGAAGAATCGGGAGTGGATGACCCTGTGATTGAAGCACAGGCTGCCGAGTTGGAGTTCCGTCCTTATAAATGCCGGGAAGCCAAAGGGGAATAGTATATGCTCTTCTTCTCTATCCAGTGCGATCATCGACCCAAGACAATTGGGATAATTAGACATAGAATTTTGAGTCCGGAGCTTTTACATAAAAAATATCGTTCATGAATTTTTAATTAATTTAATATATAATATCTTTCCTGAAAATATGTAATGATATTTCTAAATTTAAATTAATGAAAGAATATTATTGAATATTTTCTTATAATTTAATAATTAAATTGAACACGTATAAAAAATGCAAGAATCGGATTTGACAAATTAAAAGTTCATTGCAATTTAAAGTTGAGGAATCATGTTGAACCAAAGTTTAAGAATTATTTATATAATTTTTCCAAGGCAATTTGGTGCGAATTAAGCTTTTTGTTTATACAACTTCACATGTTCACCAAACATCTTTTAACAATGTAGCCATAGAAAGATGAAGACAAGAGTACAGTGATCCTAAGCGTTTAATTAATGGCTTAACTTGTCGATAAAAAATTTTAATCATTTTATAGCATTTCTCACCATTGTTTCTTGACACCGTTGCAAGATTCTCCTCCTATACCGATAGTGACTTGACAGAACTTTACACAAATTATAGCGAAACAAAAAAAATAATGGGTAATTATTCTGAATACAAAAGTTTTATGTGGCACGAATATCATGTTTAATCAATGAATATGACATTTTTGCTCAAACATCTCATGTAATAAGCAGATTTTGATTAATATAAATATAGTTAGCATGTCTAGTATTAATAATCAAGAAGAAACATTGTTGACTGTAGCTCCCGCAAGAGATAAGCTCAACCAATGTTCAGACAACATCGACCCAGTAAAGGGAAAGACGGAAAGAATGGCAAGTAACCGCTTTGAAAAATCATCAACCGGGACCATTAAAAGAAAATTAAATAGTAATATGAAGGTGGGGAAAATCCCACGTTCGTGGAGTCCTCAATTTGGGAAGTTGGGTAAGGACAAGACGAGATGACTTGAGGAGTCAGCATTCTCACCCAGTTTTGAAGATTTGGTGATTGGGTTTCCACGTCGGTGCATTTCTGCCAAGGCCTAACGTGCTTTTTCGCCTCCATCAATTATTTAGTCGAATGGTTCAAGACCCGATTTGCAAGTCGAGAGTAGCGATTTTGATTTCACGGTATATCATCGATCTATAGAAACATTGGTATGTTTATAAAAGACGAGTTTGAACATAAATGTATTGTCGATATTGACTTTCGCCCCTTACACTAAATAGGACAATGATGACAAACTCGTTTACAAAATAATTGATACTTTACTAATGTCTTAAATCAAAGATTCTAGTAATGAATACAACAAATACCAACCTAGTTTGCGAAGGGAAGAGATCTACCTGTTCAAACCTTAGTTTTCATAGAAAAATTTCAACTTTTGAAGTCTCCCATACACATAATACATACATATATCATTTATGCAAGAGAAAGTAACAAAGATGCCTACTTCAGGTCATGTTATTGATATTTAAGAGAATACATTAAAATCTCGACACAGCTAAACGGGTGAACATTACGCAACTGATTTTCAATTGTCCTTTAATAGCGGATAATGAGCTAGTCATAAGACTAACAAAAGAAAAAAATATAATATATAAAATTATGTTGAATTTAAAAGCCGAAAGCCCGTCTAGCTCAGTTGGTAGAGCGCAAGGCTCTTAACCTTGTGGTCGTGGGTTCGAGCCCCACGGTGGGCGATTTTGACTTTTTCAAGTCCTAATCTTTTTAATCCATCACTAAGAGTCCGAGTGTTAAAACAGCTTTATTTATTAGTGCCTTCCCATGTACTTGACATATATTCAAATCATACTCGATTAATCCAGTGCACATCCATCAAGGTTAAAACAGCTTTATTTATTAGTGCATTCCCATGTACTGGACATATATTCAAATCATACATGATTAATCTAGTGCATATCCATCACTCAAAGTCCGAAGGTTAAAACAGCTTTATTTATTAGTGCCTTCCCATGTACTTGACATATATTCAAATCATACACGATTAATCCAATACACATTCATCACTCAGAGCCGAAGGTTAAAACAGCTTTATTTATTAGTGCCTTCCCATTTACTGGACATATATTCAAATCATACACGATTAACCCAGTGCAACTAGGAGTGTGCAAAACACGCCGAATCAAGAACTACCCCAACCAGACTAAACCAGCCACTTTGCTCCAATTACTTTATTTATTAATGCCTTTCCATGTACTGGACATATTAATTCAGTGCAACTAGGAGTGTGCAAAACACACTCCAAATCGAGGACCGCCCCAACCAAACTAAACCGGCCACTTTGCTCTAATAGCTTTATTTATTAGTGTCTTCCCATGTACTGGATATGTATTCAAATCATGCACGATTAATCCAGTGCAACTAGGAGTGTGCAAAACACACTCCGAAACGAGAACTGCCCCAACAAGACTAAACCAGCCACTTTGCTCCAATTTCCAAGACTTCACTACAATTCTCAGTGCCTAAAAGTGAAACCAGTATACAGCAAGATCTGATTCCAAGTTCCAATAGAAAACTGGACCAAACCATACCGACTATATACATTTCATTATTTATTTCTTTAAAAAAATTAATAGGTTTGGTTTATTGTTTCCCAAAAAATAGGAGCCCATGATTGGACAATCAAATATGTAGATAGAAGCATAGGATTTGTCTCGAGCTCTAAATTTGTTCCTATTCATGCCTTTGAAAAATAAAATAAAAGAATGGAAACACAAGTAAAAATAGTATCCTACTCTATTTTAAGACCAATCGGGAACCGATCACCCTTAACTGCAACTACTTATTACCTTATAACCTGGTATAAAAAGCCATTGATGCAACATTGAACATCCCATGCAATAAGTATCGTGCTGACTTACATACATCATCTGTCTTCACGTATTTCCTAATAAAATGTAAGAACCAATGCTCGATATACACATGTACTTTTATGAAAGAGAGAGAGAGAGAGAGAGAGAGAGAGAGAGAGAGAGAGAGGAAATAAAAAGATTCCTCTCATTGCCATCAACTGTCGTCAATACCTTCATTGCTGAACTCTCGGTCTGGCTTGCTATATGACTTCTATAATCAACTAGCCACGGGGCAATTGAGTAACAAACATTCCCCTTGTGCACCGACACCTCTTTTCTAGAACAAAACAAAAACTTAGCAATCGCATCCAATTCATAAAGGACAACATATGGCCAAAAACGGATGGGCAATACAGGCAGAATAGTCGTTCTTCATCTTTCTCTATTACTAACCGACCGGAGAAACATTTACAAAGCTAACCTGCTTTCGTCACTAAATAAAAGGCAAAACATTTTATGTTGCGGGCTACATCCTATAATTTCAATGGATGGTTCCAGAAAGTATCGGATTCAAATGAGTATCCACTGTACAGTTTACCCGAATATGAACTGCAGATCTCGTTGGTATATGCAAGAAACCTGTGCCACAAACAAATTTTATCACTAAAGGCTAGAATAAAAAGAATGACTTCGAGATTAACAGAAAGGTCCCATGACTCACCAATTTAAAGGTACTTGTCAGTTGCCAGCAAAATTTAAATCAGAACAGCTTCAGCTTTGCCTAGCTCTGCCGTATGCCTCAAGCCAAACCAGCAAAATACAAATACCAAACAGCTAACACTACTCAAGTTATTGAGGACTAAATTGGACCACTAGAGATCCTTCACCACAATTCTTCAGCAAGTTATGTATGGCCGAAACTGTCCAAGAGGTGCGACAATCCTTCCGTAACCAGGATCAGTCTATCTAGTCGGAATCTGAGATAGACAAGTACAATCTCGGTCGCACAGAACGTTTTTGTCGAGGAAATGAGAAGGGGCTACCTGATCTCTGCCTACTCGCCTTCTCGGATCTACCATCATTCATTCCCAGAAGCAAAGAAGCTACATGAGATGGAAGAACATCTTTGCAGTTAGACCACAGAAAGATTCATCACTCAGTGTAAACAAAGAAAAATATGATCTGGAACAAACATTTGCAAGGCCAGAGAAAACGACTGGAAATCAAACTCAAAAGAAGGCTTAAATGAGTATTCTAAAGGAAAGGAAAAACTTCCCAGTATACTTACATGAGCAGCCAGAAGAGAAAATTGCTCTCTTCGAAGACAATGAACAATACATTACAATCTATCTAACTACCAATAATGTCATCTAAGTCTTCATTTGGAATGAAAGCCAAACATTAATTTACACCAGAGTAGGAGTATAAACCTGTGTCAGCCAAAGTCTCCATGGACCCTTCTCCTGAAGGAATTTGCTGTCCAGGGGTGAATCCATTAGCAGTAGGAGGTTCACAATGATTACCAGTGGCACCATCACCAAGTCTCAGAGATATCCAATCCTCTGTACGTAGGGCATTTGACATGTCAGATTGATCTCTTAAGTTAGGCTGCAATGGCGCAGCTGAGGGCCTAGTCGGAAGGAAAATCTGGAGGGAAGGGTCATCCTGGCCAAGTGCCAAGGGATTATCAACTAAATTATCATTTAAACTATCGTCAGCATGACCAACTGAAGGATCTGGAACTAGAGCAGTGGATTCTGTCATAGTCACTGGTGCCAAAGTGTAGCCATTCGCCGGAGGGGCACAATTCATTGAACCATGCTGCAAATCAGCCAGGGCATCAGAAACATCAGCATCTGAACCAAATAACTGAAAGGCGGGACCACCTTGGGCTCCTTGTGGTAATGACCAGAGATGCATATTTTCAAAATCATCAGTGTTGCTATTAAAAAGCCCCAAACACGAATTTGCCCCAGTACCAAGAGCAGGATCTTCAAATGAATCAGTAATACCAGCATGAGGTATGGAAAAGTTGATCCCACTAGGCTCAGACTGATCATTCTTGTAGATATTTCTAGGAGATACTAAAATGTCGTTCTCTTCATCCGAATCACTAAGAACAATGATTTCTGCATCACCCATTGGAGCAGAAGGAATTTGATCGGCATATCCAAAAGAGGGGTCCACATTCAAGGTAATTGAATCAAGTTCAATTCCATTGTGGGCAGAGAAATCGAAATTCCCCCCACCTTCCTGATTAACACTAGGATCTTCCCCATCCCTACCACTTCCAGTGGCACTGCTGCTCATTGGAATGACTTTCAATTCAGGGTCTCCAAATTTATCGAGCAATCTGCTACTGGAAGAGTTATTCAACTCATCTGGTTTGCTGACTTCCCAAAGTCCATCACGGTTCTTCCTAATTCCAAGTTTCAAACCAGTATGGCCATCCGAAACACCTTCTTGCTTAATCTGCTTCAAATAATCTGCATTAGGCGGAGTATTCTCTTCTGCTGAGAGGCAAAGAGTACTATCAGGAAGGTGCCATTGAGTAAGATTGCCCAGCTCTCTCCGTTCGCTTTCGGTTTTAGTTTTAACACGCCAAGAACCATCAGGTTTGACCTCTATTTCTGTCACGTCTTCTCCACAATTCCTCATCTGAATCACATAAACAAAAGATGTCCAATATACAGAAAAAGATCTGACAACTATTGAATAATGCAATTTACAAGGGCAGAGGATATACCAGAGATGTCACGCGATTAAAGTAAGGGTCAATAATGATATTCTCCAGTGAGTAATTTTTCAAACAAGTAGGACACTGCCACTGCAATGAAAATAATTCAAGTTTACTGACAGAAAATGGTTAAATTCAAAAGGGAAATTTCCTCCACAGTTCATTACCTTCCTGGATCGCTGATTCATTTCCACAAATACCTCCAGATCAAAACATTTCATGTGAGCACAAGGTTTAAATCTACCAGCAACCTTCATTCTTGAACCACTCATCTGCAGTCCATAATTAGAAAGGTGAAGAAAATCAAGCAGTTTCAATTACAAACAAGGAAATACTTTTCCGCGATGCAAAGCCTTTTGTTTAGACCAGTCTATGATAAAAAAAGACAAAAAAATGACTCCTCCATGGAGGACCAAATGAGGTAATAGTATTATTTATCAGTTCAATCATTTATACCGTTAACTTCAGATTAGCTTCTCTAACTTGTTACCAGTCACTTCTTTTTTTCAGCAATCAAGTACTTTCATTTGCTCAATTTGTGCATTCTAGGTCCTTTAGTCACCTGCCATTGCTGACCCCATCAAATTGTTGACATGCCTTAAAGAATGTGTCAAATCATCATGACAAATTCCACGTCAGCAATTTAACAGTCACAGGCAGTGGCAGAAGGATTCCGTTCCCAGATTGGACAAGTTAAAGAACTTCCTTTCAAAAGAACTAAGAAGAAGACAGTGGTATACCGGTTAGTTAACAGACCAAATGTGGACATGACCAGTTGGCTAGTGGTAACCACTTCACAGAATTAATTAACTGATTGAAGGGAAATCATCACAGAAAATAATTTTACCAGACTTCCCCTCATGCTTACACAGAATTTGGTTTAAAAGATGAGAAAAAATAAAAGATGGCTTGGACTTCACAAATTTCATGATGAAACTTACAGGGCATCGTAGAGTAACAGGAAAGGAATCTGCTACCACTTCCAGATCACTGTCGCTATCATCTTCAGTTGCTCCTCCACCCCCGACACAGCGACAAACACGAGCAAGAGCATCTTCAAAACGTTCACCATCAGATTCTTTTGGAATCAGATTGAGAATCTATACAACAGAGTAATGGAGCATTAGTATAACAAAACTCTGATTTCTATTATGCATCTTTTCCTCCATTTCAGTGGGTCACCCCAGCGAAATTTAACTTGCAAAGCAGTCAAGTCCACATTCTCTTAGTACATACAAAAAGAAAAAGGTTTAGGTTTCACAACTATAAAACATAGAGTGGTGACTCTGTCACAGCTAAAAGCAACTTGAGCAACAGTTAAAACTGTCGCAAGTATTTCTGAAATCCTGGACAACGATGGTAAGATCGGCTGGGCAGTCACATAGACATCAAACAGGAGTACATTTTAACACAAGCCTGTACTCCGGCTTTCATTAGGAATCAAGAAACAGGAAGAATAATTAAACTTCGGGACAGCACTGGACTTTCTAAAGAGGCTCTAATAACAGCTACCAATAATTTTAATAGCTACCTGTTGAACACTGCGCCTTTTCACGAGTCTGACTCCCAAACAGAAAATGCGAGCATCACACCCTGTTAAGCTGATCTTATTGATTCCATCTTTCAAGCAAAGTGTTATCTGCCACAGAATATCAAAAACCTAAGAGAATATACTAGACAGCCAAGCTCACAAAGGGAAAACATTTTAAGTGATATCCGCATCCGGCACTTAAAGAGTCATTCAGACAAGCATTGAATAAACAAGTACTGCCAAGCACAGAAAATGCATTCATCATAAAGAGACAAATGTAATTTTTTGAAGGTTTAACTCACAATGGAACCATCATCACGACCATTAGCCCCCAGCAGCTGTGAGCCAGGCCTATTAATAGCACGAAAAGCCATACCTGTAGAACAACAAAAAAGAAATTAACAAAAGACCACTTCCAAAAACCATAGCATGGGTATGACATGAGAGCAAAAATGACCCAAAAAGACAACAACTTCAAAAGCCTAACCAGGAAACAGCATTTCCATGATTAAAACAAACAAGAAACAAAAAACATTGAGTGCTTCAGTCCCCAACAAAGCAAAACTGGATGGAGGTCTTAAGAAGAAAAAAGTACTTCTGATTTGCAGGCTAAGTGCTTGCCATTATTTCATAAAAGATATGGACTACAAAGTGTCTCCCCACCAGTATTAAAGTAGAAATACCTACGACAGCTTACCGTTAACCTGTAGGTCTGCATATTGTGGCCAATGCATCCTAAATGGAACCTTGTCATTCAGAAGCATACACCAGGCCTTCACAAAGACATTATCCCACATAAATCATCAAGCTTGAATAATCAAATTAAACCCACATCCTACTTCTTGCACATAAGCTTGAAAGTTGTTAAAACTAACCTGAACATCATACTCTTGCTTATTTATAAGGTCTCTGTCTGCCCTTGTCAGTTGAAAAGTTCTCTCAACACTCTGTACTGGATTAGTACTGCGCATGCACACATCCATTAAGACATAATAAGAATGGCAAGTAAAAGAGTCAACCTCAAAAATTTATTTGCTCATTGCAAAGCATATGACAAATGCCAATAGATTATACAATATCACATATTCATCAATGCCCGGAATAATTCCAATTCACCTTATACCCAAAAAAAAAAAAAAAACAAACAAACAAACAGTAGAGCATCATCACTTGTTAGCATAGAAACAATATTGTACAAATGAGATACTTGGATGTTTTACAGAGATAAAAGCAGTAAAATGACAACTTTTAACCAGAAAAATTAACATCACTAATGCACCAGGGGAAATACACCATTCTAGGTAAACCCAGTAGAGGTAATAACAATGCAACATAGAAAAAGAATAACCATCAAGTAAACTTATGCAAAGCCAAAAGAACTCACCCATCAGTTGGAGGATTCGTAGTCATCTTCACAGGTTGTAAAGGATGTCCCACTGAAACCCAAAACCTATGAAAAAAAAGGTAGGATCAGAACTTAGTGAAGAAAAGAGATTTTACTTTTTCCTTTTTGGAAAGTATACTAAGAATGGAATCCAATTCAAAAATTCCAATCAAGTAAACCAAAAGAAACCAATGGCAAGCTCAGAATAAATTAAACAAGATAGTCTCCCCCAATACCCAGATGTATTTAGAGCTGCAACCCTCACATCAAAAGCAAACTCATACGACAAAGCTAAGAAGCACAGGCTGACACAGCAGTTAAGAGTGCATTTCTGCTTAGCTGCATCATTTTCTTTTGACCAAAAGAGGGGGGATGGGGGGAAGCACTTCTCAGTCCAATTGAAGGACAAACAATACAGTATCAGCCTGACAAAACTTCTAATTTATATTAATAAGCAACTTTTCATAAGTAGAAATTTTTCCATACATCTCTTCAAGCATGGTTACAGTTCCCAACACAAGGTAACAGGACAAGCATATGACTTAGCATACAAAAGAGGAGGGAGATAATCTCGCGAACAATAAACACAAGGAATGTAAACAAAGAATAAGACACCCAACCTGATCTATGGATCATGGTATCAGAAAAGAAATAGCGTCTTCTCTCCTAAAGACACTAAAAGATTCAGATTCAAGGATGGACAAAGCAATGCTCTATTCTCTCTAAGTGCGATCCTTGCTTTATTAATGTTGAAATATCTATGAACAGGAATTTCCTAATTGTGTGCCTTTAGAGACTCCATGTGCTCCTGAATCAACAATCACCTCACTTGTGCATTTATGTATATGGGCCTAACACTAAACTGCCTCAAGCCATATTTAACATTAAGACATACTTTTCAGGTTCGGTTCTTAAACCTCCATTTTGGGAGGCCAAGAGATGTGCTTCTGCCACAGGACATTACATCCCGAGGACAAAATCAACAGCGTTAAGTTCACAATCTTCCTTTTCAAGAAACGAAGGTGAAACCGATTATGTCAATAACAAGAAGAATAATATCAAAGCATGTAACGCTTGTTATTTGACCTAATGAAATTTTCCTTCAAATTATCCGGTATCAACACCTTCTCCATAGCACTTCCAGTGATCAAGTTTAAGATCAGATGAAACTAACTAAAACATCTGAAGAGTTAGATCATTGTTTTGCATGGAATAATAAATAAAATTTCTCAAGAGGGATGTCAATATCATCATTCCATACAAAAAGCCGAGCGTCACATTCCCCAGTCGATATATTGATGAAATGCAAAGGTTTGCTGCTATGAGATACGTACGGATCAGCACGACTAAGACGGCATAGCTCACAATAAAAAATTTCAGGAATCTCCCCAGGTTTTTCAGGGAACAAGACACAACTCATGTGTTGCCAAACATGGCATCTTGGGTCCTCACACTGCCAACAAAAAGATAAAAGAAAAAAACATAATTAAAAAAAGAAAAAGAAAATAGGTCAGTGCATAAATCAAAATATGTCAACGAAAGCAGAAATGATGGTATGGCATGAAACTACTCACAGTTCCTTTTTTTTTTTTTTAAGAATGACATCCATTAATTTCAAAAGGTACACTTGCAGGTTCTACCAAGTCCGTGGACTACTAATGATGAGTGACAACTCACTTCACTTTCTAGCCACATTCAAAGCACAGGTAATTTTTCTCCCAAATATCATACCACAAAAGAAGAGAGATTGGACACTTAAAGAACCGAGAGTAACAATTTCAACATAACAAAAGGGACTCTTGAAGGAAAATCAAAAGGCAAGAGGTTGGACTAAGGGTGAAGATGCAAAGGTGCAAGTGCTGGCTTCGAGGTTTCTCAAAAACCAATTTAACTGTGAGGTGAAAATAACAATTTCAACGACTGTAACAAACCATGATTGGGTCATTTTAGGATGCATGAAACCCAAGTAAAAACTAGGAAGCGCATTTTCTTTTTGCCAACAACTATAACAGAATGAGAATGCATCCAAATGCAAACACCTGCCACAATCCATACCTTGATCATTGACTCTGCCTCCAAAGAACTTCCACAAGGACATCTGACCTTTGTATCTGACCGATATTGTTCATCATACTCTCCTTTAACTTTGACAACATTACTACAATCTGAGCCTCCCTGACAATTTGAAGCTAAATCAGTGGCCCCAGAAACCTGCATTTTTCTGTAAGCTCAAACCAGAAATATCCGTCAGATAGAAGGCGGAGTGCAAATCATGACAAATGATACAGATACAGAGTAATAAACAACAAGAGACCTGTAAATGTCATCAACTAGTTTTGCAACATCTTCCTTCCCCACATTCTTCTTTGGCCACATCTTGGACACTATAAAACAACCAAGAATTAAGATTTTAGCCCATGCTGCACGAAAATCACCCAATTATAGACGCGACCCATTCTAACCAATTAAAGCACAATAAGCCCAACCATGAGAGATAGGCCTTCAGTAATCATGCTATCCACTAATATTGTCCACTCCCTTTGAAAGACAATTTAAGAATAACTGACAGGGAGGAGAGAAGAACTTGAAAATCAGCTTATGTTAAGAGAAGCAGCGAGGCAAATAAAGATTCCGACAACTTCATACCTCTGTCGAAAGCGGCATATATCAACATAAACAGTATCTTCGATAAGAGGCATAAAGTCTAAGCCATATGCTAATTTTGACATTTCTTTAGAAACAGGTAAAAAATGCACTGTCATAGGAAATCAGTAAATGACAAATAAAAGAACACTGTAATGTTAATTTCCATGAATTCATATGTTACAACATATAAGATTGCGTCAAAACTCAAAAGAGGTGACTAAAGCCCAAACAATCACATTTGTCAATTGCAAGAACTAGAAACAATTTACAACTGGAAGAGAAAATCATCACATACCTTGTTCATCTGAAAGAGCTGATAATATCCGAACTACGAGATCCTACATGAACCAGGAAAAAAATGAAATCCAACAGTTTCCCCAGTAAAATGTAAAGGAAATGTCAAGCTAGCCAAGTAGCCAAGCGGAGAAAAATAATGAAAATAGTCAAACGTCATGGAACCCAATGCGTGACAGAATAGGAAACAGCCATCATTCACAGGGGCAAGGGATTCAAAGAACTATTTGCAGAACAACTTACAAGCACAAGACAAAACTCTAAGTGAAGAAAAATAGTTGTGACCCAATACGCACAGTATGAGAGCATCACAAACTGCAACAGCTTTAAATGCTCAAAATGAGATGCATGCAAACAAAATCAACTTAGGATCTAACCTGCTTCCTCCCCTGCTTTGAAAGTCCTAGATGCGTCAAGACATCCTTCAGTTCCTTTATTCGAAAATATGCTAATTTGTCCTGTACATGACAGGATCAGTCGGTTACGGCCACTGAACAGGCAGGATAAACCACAAATGGAACATTTGTTGATATGACAATAGCAAACGTTAGACAGGCAACTTTCTGTTTCTTGCATAAGGGAGTCAAGGAATTTCATGGAGGAACAATTACAAAGAAGGTTATTAGGTCTTCCCACAAGAGTAACATATGATACTCATGCAAATAAGGTATGACCAAGCTTATTATCCTTTTTTTTAAGTAATATCAGTATAGTCGTGCAAGCAGCCAACAAGGAGAAAGAACCACCAGAATATCAATCGTGCAAGAAGAGCGTCAAAATGCAAGACTATCTGTGCAGCACTAGCACGGATGGAACTTATGCATTCAATTATTCTATGCACTCCTTCTCGTCCCAATGAAAGACACCAGGATTGCTTAAGCAATGTGAATGACCAAATCATTTTTCATGGCAAAGCACTGAGGCAAACGCAAATAGAACTGCAGAGAGGCAATGAAGAAGGACTACAAAAACCTCCAGGTCATTTCCTGAAGCAATCTGCTCATCCTTCCCCCTTGACCTTCGAGTGATACGCCGTCTCAATTCACGAAATCGTCTCAAAATCGAATAATACCCAATCAAAAAGACAGCCACTTATTACAAGCACAACTAAGCCAAACAGTATTATTTGTTCATTCCTAATTTTCCAATTAGTCATTAGAAATGAAATGAATGACAATGGTGGTACACATACAGCACAATAGTTGAACCATCTGGAACTGACATGCAAAAATCCTAAGGATCGCTCAATCACAAAAGCAGCAAGGATGAGAGGACTGATAAGATCGTGCTTGAATAAAAGTTAAAACTACTTTCGAATATTTAATTTCCAATGACATCAACCGCCAAGTAATTTCAAATGAGGTCTCAGTAAACAGGAATTGGAGAAGCTTGATCACAAGCCACATCCCATTCTGATTTATAAATAGCTTTACCAAATTCGGCCAATGCGACGTGAGTCAAAACTATTAAAGCGGGATATGCAACGCAATCGAACAGCAGCACAAGGTCAGGTCCCTCGTGATATTAAGATTAGCATGTCCTCCAGAAATACCAACTGTGACAAGCAATCCCATCCCTCGATGGGGCTCGCGACACGACGACGGACATCCGATGACATCCGATGACGTACATCCGATGACGCAAAAGTATTAATAGACATACATAGACCGAGATAAAAACGTCCGATGCCGAATCAGTCTCGGCTATTACAGCATGAGTCTTTTAAGGAATACAAACACCAACACCACCACCAGCATAAAATTCAGCAGTAACTAAATAATAGTACCTTACAAGTAGTTACCAAATCCATTTCCACCACCGTCAGCAGAAACAGAGGAAGTGCCACCGACCGCGAATTCCAGGTGATCCGATCAAAAAACTGCGAAACACATCAACATCGAGCTCACCGAATACCGCCAATGAACCTCAATTACCGAACCCAAAAAAAAAAAACATAGAAACAAACGCAAAAAAAAAAAAAAAAAAAAAAAGGCGACGACCGAGACGGCCTCCCAAATCAAGCGCCGAAAACATCGACGGAGAAAGAGCCGCCGCCGGAGACGGCACTTACGCGAGATGGATCGAGGCCGATGGCGCGCGGAAGGAAGCGAATTAGGGTTTGCGAACGGACGGTCGACTCCTCCCTCCTACCTCAAGTCTTGCGTTTGCACTTGCACTTGCGCTTGCGCTTGCGGCTTGCCCTTCCTCCTCTTTTGACCGACGAACGCCCCCACCCCCCCTCCTCAATTTTCCAAAACGACAAAAAACCGAAAAAAAACTTGGAATCCACTTCCTCCCTGACCTCTCTCTCCAAGTTCCACAAAAATGCTTCGGACGTATCGGCGATTATGAAATCCAGTCTATCCACGAACAAGTCCGGGTTTAGTTACGCTGCGTTCACGTGCACGGTTTGTCTCTCTCCATCTCTCGCCTCCGCCTCCTCATCGCGGGACGAGGAAAGGTCCTCCTGCCCCACGACGAGAGGGGAAGGTGCGTACGGCATCGGGGGATTCGCGGCCCGGATCTCGCCACGTCACTGCAGTAGCGAAAATTGGTCAAAACGTTGGTGGGGAGCGGGGGGGGTGCTACCCTTTTTTGGTTCGGCAGAAAATTAAGAGATTATTATTATTATATACTGCCGTGTCGGGGAGCTACGATCGCTTGCTTTGGGGCCTAGAATTCGAAAATAGGCCCGACCTAAATTTCTCGTTTTTTTTATTTGTCTGTTTTTCTTTCTTTCTTTCCCTTTTTTACTATTGTCGAAAGATAAAAAGAAAAATTAAGAATTTCGCCAAATGCTGGAAATTTTAAAAATCAAACGCCTTGTTACCATAGGTGATTTTTGTGTTATGGGGACCAATCATTTCCACAACGATTTTTTTTCCTCACACGAGTTAAACCGTTGACTGAATTAGTTTTAGCTTTCCTCATTAAATGAAACGAGATTACATGTCCTTGCTATTATGATCTCTTATCCTAAAAGTCTGATTTCATATTTAGCCATCCTTCCATAGCCGATGACCATACTGGCGATAGGAGAAGCGGACATACATTGTATACATGTGTCTTTATAGATCATGGCCTAGTGTCAAAGCACGATACATGTACACCTTGCATTCACCTACATAAATTGTCCCGGACAAAAATTAATTTCCTTTCAACTAAAGACACTTTTTATTGTCCAAAAAGACAAGTACTCAGCGATGTCGACATAACTAGGATAGAATTCGTGCACTTATGTTAAAATCAATGATATTAAATGCCCGAAACAAGAGTCGATGACCTTTTTATCAATGTTGGGTTATTTGAGAAATTTCAAAATCCGTGTTTTTTTTTTGGTAATGTTTGTACATCGAGATGAGTGCTCTCCTATTCTGACTTCCCTATAGCCTTCAGTAGCACAGCCGAGACTAGGGGTGTCAATGGGTTGGGTCGGGTCAGGTCTTGATGTTACCCGACCCGCCCCCAATCGTAAAGGGTCATGCTCTAACCCGACCCGAAACACATTAGGTCGGGGAAAAAAAAAATCGGGTCGGGTCGGGTTAGGTCAGAGCATGACCCTTTACAAGTTTGGTTTCAATTTCCTGTTTAGCTCAAAAACTCTAGAACTGTTCTAGAGTTCTAGCGAAAGGAGAAGACAAAAATGGAAGAGAGATTCAGGCAGCAGCCCAAAGAATCAAAAGAACAAGGGCCTGTTATACACAGAAACGAAACGAAACGTTGGCGAAACAAAGGGAGAAAAGATTGCGTTTTCGATGCAAACTTTGGCTTTGAGATCGATGTTCTGCGATGCCCAGAAGCAAGAGGCAGGCACCCGAATTTATAGGGGAGGCCATGAGATTTTGGGAAGGTGGTTGGGGTTGGTTCTGGTGCTACTTACAGTTTGTGGAAGTTGGTTTGATTTTTCTTCTTTCCTAGACTAAAATAATATTTTTTTAAAAAAAATTATGACTTATTTATTTAATTATTTTGGTGGGTCATTCACTCATTCTAGCGAAACCTGAAAAGAACGGTCTGCTAAGATTATCTAGTGAATGTTCTAGTAGAACATTATGCTCTTTATTAATCTTTCTAGAACATTATGCTCTTTATTATGCTTGTTTCAACCCGATCCGACCCGTTTCGACCCAGCTCTAAATGATACCGGCTCCATACTCAGATAATATTTTGACTTGACCCGAAAATACCCTAAGTTTAGAGTCGGGTCGGGTCGGCGCGAACCTTTTTGACACCCCTAGCCGAGACAACGGACCCGTTTGGTTCAACATTCCCAAGGGGCTTTCAGCCCATAAAGCCCCTTGGGAAAATGCAAACCTGTTTGGTTCAGTTTTGGGGGAGACTTTGGAAAGATATAATTGCATCTCCAAGTGTCCTCAAAATCTCTTACCAAATGCAAGTCTGAGGTGCGTTTGCAAGTTGCATTTTCAAAATGCAACTTGCACTACACTGTTCATCATCTTCCCCGCGTGGCCATTGGAGCCGACAACCGTCGGCCACCCTCCGATGACCAGATCTGGCCGTTGGTCAAGCTCCGGCGGCCAGATTTAGCTGTCAAAGGGCCTGCCTGAGGTTGCACAACCTTAAGCGGCGGTTGCCTTGGTCGTACGACCTCAGGCCAATTGCATATCCAACTGTCCTCAAAGTCCCTTAGTTTAATGCAAGTCTAGAGGTGCATTTGCAAGTTACATTTTTAGAATGCAACTTGCACTACATTGTTCATCATCTTCCTCGCGTGGCCGTTGGAGCCGACGACCGCCAGCCACCCTCCAACGGCCAGATCTGGCCGTCGGAGGGCCTGCCTGAGGTCGGGCTGTCTTCTGAGATCGCCCGACCTCAGGCAAGTTGGCTGCCGGAAAATGGATTTTAAAAAAGAAAATATTTACAATTTTTTTAATAAAAAATTTCGCAAAACAAAAGTCTCTTAGCAAAATTTAGTATTCACCAAACGGCATTTAGGCCAAAATTGTTTCACAATGCAAAATTTACCAAACGGTATTTGCATTTCGGGAAACCTCTTTAGCCTAAAGGCACTTGCATTTTCCCAAGTGCATTTCTCCAAAGCCGAACCAAACGCACCCAACAACAAGTTCTTTGCCCTCGTGGGAATAAAGCGATAGAAGTTTTGGAAAATTAAGAGAATGGCACGACGAAACGAGCTATTTATCATTATGATAGGTGTCAAATGGAAGTGCAGTGATGTGTGTAGCTGGAGTATCTTAACAAGTCATTAGACTTGAACCTTGTTCTTACATGATCCGATCAATTCAATCAATATTCACCGTCTATTTTCATTGTTCGGCTCTTTGACAAAGTTAAAAAACCAAAAGCCCTGCCATCCCTCTCTACGGGCAATTCAAGAATCCTGACAGCTCCTTAGGCTCATGTGCTGGGCCATTGATTTGCAGAGAACGCCGATTTGAACATGGGTGGGCTGGACTTTCATATTATAAGCCCAGCAAGTTCAATACATCTTGTCCTCTCCCCCACTCCAAAAATGCCAAAGCTCAATGGGTTTTTTTTTATAATTGTTTTCGACTTTGCTTTTTCTTTAATTCAAGGAAAACAAATATTGCATTGTAAGCGCATTTATTGGGTGAATTTATAATACGTAGCATTGTTCATGAATGTATCTACTACCACCGAATTTACTAATTTGGTATATATTCATTGCCATTATCATTTCGTATCGGAATATGGAGGATTGAGAGAAGAGATCTCGTTCTTCTGGATAAAATTTTTCATTAATGAATAGAACGGAGCTACTATCCGTGATGTTCCCTATAGTTGTTCACTGTCCAGGCCTTCAACTTTTCCGCAGAAATTCTATGGTAAGCTTTGTGAGTAAAGCATTCCGATGTTCCTTCTCCTAAGATGAATCTTGAGCTATCAAAGCCTTTTTGACTCGACTTGGCATGGTCACCCTATGCAATCTGCGCTTCGATAGGCAAAACTCTTGTCATAGTTTGGCAACGTAAGGGCCGGGCACCAATTGTTATCCAAAGACAAAGACTCTAAAGTGGGTGAACACTTGGCTTAATGAGCAAACATGCGAGGCTCCGGCTTCATGCATCTACTATTATATTGTACAAATCATATGAAGTATATTTCAACCTATTTTGTCATGTATAACAAAAATTTGTAACACACCGATAGTAAATAATGTGGCAAAGTTTTTATGAAAAATAATGTGCCGCAACATATATGTTATGGTTGACATGTACTCGAGATTGAGTTATCTTTGCACTTGATCATTTATCTTACTAAAATTCGTCATTTTACATTCTTTGTATCAACCCTAGGTGTTTCGATTGTAAAAGAAATAAATTAGTTTGGTTACTATAATGTGTCTTGAGATTTGATTCAATTCTCGATTCGCAATTTATGAACTCAAGATTTGGGTTTGAGATTCGCACTTCAAGCTATTGGGTTTGAGATTTCGCAATTTATTATGAACAAGAGTGTTATTGCTACATGAATGGAAAATGTGACTCGCTGTATGGAAACAAACACTCTCGATCTATGGTCAAGCAAAAGAGAAGATGTTTACCTGCGGAAAGTTCTTGCTTTGTTTAATTGGTCAAATACGACCATGTCACATCTCGCTTCTTTCCTCTCTCTTTTTCCTGGTTTTTTAGGTCGCAAGTCGTTATCTATATCAATGAGTCACAAAATAAACGTCATCAAATTATTGACTAAAATACTTTTCTTTTTTTTATATTAATAGGGCATTCATAATTTTCTTATTCTGAGATCTCAAATTTGAACCAGCAAATCTGAATGCATCAGGATCGATATTGAAGACCATAGCCTTAAAATTGCTCGAAAAAGCAGACCACTCAAAGATGTGAAACCCGACCCTGATATCATCCGACGACGGCTAAGACAAACAAAAAAAAGAAAAAAAAATCCGAGACAACGCATTGACAGACAACCAAGCTCCAATTAAGAAAAAGAAACACAGTACACTACCAATGGCCGAAGCCAGTTCTTGCAAGTTGATGAACCTGTCGACCTCAGCACGACGAATGACCAAATTTTTAAAGACCACATGAAAAAGGTGGAGAGCAAGTGGAGCGCGGGTCACACACGTTACTAGGATGAAGAAATATCAAATCATTTCCAACAAACAAAGAAAAAAATCTTAAGCGATCCAGGTGCGTGTAAGCTCAGTGTATCTGAATCTTTCGTATTGATCGGTCCTGAAAGCAATCATAAGAATAAGGAAAGGGATGTATTGAGCTCACATGACCCGATGCACCCGAGAACAACTCCGAATAAACATCCTACACGCTTCGCCGGCCCGTTTTAGCCTTTCGCGACGGCTTCATTTGAGATGCTGCGGTCGGCCCTCCCGGCGGATCCATAGTTGCATGGAATGCCCACAAGAGGTCTCGACGAAAAGAGAGAATCATCACCAATCTGGACAGCATTTCCTCAAAACACAACTCAAGGCAGGAGGCCAGCTTCGAAAGCTGCTCACGGTTTACCTGAAATGAGAAATGGAAAGTCTATCGTCCTGAAAAGGGAACGCAGATCAATCAACAGCACTGACCTCTGACTAGCCGTCGTGTCTCTGTGTTTGCTATTTTCCTCGAAACCGAGCTCGGCGCTGCATATTCTGCACAAGGCATGCGAACGAAGGTTTGCAACGCGGGAGAAATGGCGCCGGCGGCATGATCTCGTTCGCACGAAAGTATTACATGGAGCAACTCCGTCGACAGAACAAACCCATGTCGAATTTTCGAGAGAAACCCTCCCTGATATGAAACCCTCCTTTGTAAAACACGACGCATCCGTCCGAACCGGACACCCAACGCACATCAAATAATTAAGGTTACATTGGACCAGGTGGGTTACAGACGTAACTCAAAGGCAACTAACTGCAAGTAGGAGAATCTACGGCATTTCGAACGCAGGATTTGCTGTAGTGAAACCCTAGGAGATCTGCTACGGGTGTCTAAAGTTCGCAACACCGACAACTCCCACCGACAACTCCCCACGGTTTGTTCTAAAACGTACGCCGAAAGGAACTCCATGTAATACCCACTCACCAGAATGCAGAGGACGATCATGACCGACAGCGCCATCTCTCCTGCGTAGCGAACCTTGGCCATGCTTCTCTGAGGAAGATGGCGGCTTGAATCCGTAGAGAGAGAGAGAGAGAGAGAGAGAGAGAGAGAGAGAGAGAGAGAGAGATGGTGGAGATTTGGGCCTGACGGGCCTGACGATCCTGCAACTTGGGATCGTTCCGCTATATAAAGGGAATTCATGTCGCCAGATAGACGCTTGTTTTGATTTCTTGCTGGGTGGATTTACATGTGGCTGGGTTTTCCTCAAACCTTAATCTCCTTCACTGATACCGATGATGTCATTCCCTGCGCGTCAGCTTAATGAAATAGACAAGGAGCCTGACGTGGACGTTAATAGTATGGAGTTTGATTGGGCATCTTTATTAGCAATGTTATCCACATGTGCTCGGCCGACTTGCGTGTCCACACATCTTATGTCCTTTGAGCCGCGGATACAATAGTATCGTCTTCTTAGAAAGAAAATTAATGTGATATATGCGACTCTAGGTTGTGAGAACTTATCTACCATTAAGTTGTACGTTTTATGCTTCGTGAATGTCAAATGCCGCCTCATGAGTATGGCGATAGAAATGGTGAGGCACTTTAGATTTTACTTAAGTACTTCTTTGCTCGAGTTAATACTTGAATGAACTCGTTCATCTTTGGCAAGTTTGATAATTTTGATCGGCTTTAGGATTCAAATAGAGGGTGAGTAGTTTCAAATTTCAATATTTGATATAAGTTCTACCTGAAATCCAAAACTTATCCATTTGAATATGTTACTGATTTTTTGAAACCTGAAACATATCATGGAACTTGAAACCTATCCTATATCACAAGCTCTAAGGTTGGTTCCAAGTTCTACCTAAATTCTACTTGTATTATTAATTAACAATAGCAATAAATCATTACATTTAATGACTACCACTTGCTGTTACAATCCACTGACCACAACTTATATTTAGACACACAAAGAATATTAAATATTAATAAAATAAAAGTCTCAACTATATAATGGAAGTTTAGACCAGTGATTCAAATTATTTACTCATCATCAGATGCCATGGAATACTACTAAATTATATGAAGACATAAACTAAGAAATACATAAAATATTGGGGAAAAGTGTCGAAAAAGTCTTAAACTAATTATATTTATGCCGATTTAGTACTAAATCTTTTAATAGTGTCAATTTAGTCATAAACCTTTTGAGTTAGTACCAATTTAGTCCTAAACATTTTGATTTGATGCCAATATAGTCATTTTGGCTAATTTTGGCTAGATTTTGCTGACGTGGTATCGACGGCTCTGAAGTAAACAATTTTTAATGATTTTCACTTTATTTATTTATTTATTTATTTGTTTTGATTTTTTTCTTTGTCTCTCCTTTGAGGCCAGCCAACCCGGCCATCACCTAAAGGAGAGGGAGGGAGGGAGGGAGGGAGGGAGCGGGAGAGGGAGAGGGAGAGAGAGAGAAGAAAATAGAAAAATCATAAAAAAATCAAAAAAATAATTAAAATATTATTAAAAATTATCCATGTTACTGTCGGTAGTGCCAAGTAAGCTGCCTAGTGTCTACATCAACAAAATCCAACCAAAATTAATTAGAATGACTAAATTGGCACAAAATCAAAAGGTTTAAGACTAAATTGACATTGATTCAAAATGTTTAGAATAAATTTACATTATTAAAAATTTTATGACTACATTGACACTGTTAAAAGGTTTATGACTAAATTGGCACAAATACAATATATTTAGAACGTTTTTACCACTTTTCCCCAAAATCTTGTTTAACGTTCCAGGGTAGTAGAACCTTGGATTTGCCAATCGAAACAGGTTTTCTAATTTTTAAAACTTGAAATTTACCATGCATACATTGGAACCTGAAATCAGATAAATTTCCAATGGTCCAATTCTTCGGTTTCAGGTTTTAAACTAGAACCATGCTCACCCCTAGATTCAAGTGCTTTCGAATAATCTTGCATGATCCAATAGCTGTCTATGGTGCTTGACATATCACACGTGTGAACGAAAGGGATGATTAAAGCAAAAGTTAGAAGTTATACCGGATTGTTTCCTCCGTGTACCGGGGGATCCCACTATAGATGAGTCATAACCTAAAGGCACCGCCCACAATCAAACTTGTCTCCTATCTCCTCCTATCCCTACCATGCCGTCTTTTCTGAGAACAATGAAAAGTTGTATATCACAGTATTTTCAGGGATTAAAGCGAAAGACAACAATGCAGGGCAACGCCCCTTGGTGCATCACGTTACCAGGAAACCTTAACAAGATAAGGGGCAACGGGGGCCACGTTCTCGGCATAATCAGCACGTAGATGATACTTTTCTTTTGTCTTGTTCATACAGCTCTGTGGAATTGTCATGTTTGACCGATTATTTAATGTCGAGAACGCATGCCCCACCACAGACTCTGCCTTCTGGCGTGAATGACTAAAGAAGCTCGACATGTTGGAACGCTTCAATGCCTTTGACTTTTCATGGACCATAGAATCAACGACATTTCGAAGAAAACATTTAATTCACATCAGAATGTGATAAGACCCTTCTCTCCCTTCCAATTTTTTTTTGGCATCAGAGGAAGCAGCACGCAGTTTGTGTTGCAGAGACAGGGAAAATTCAAATGAAAGGAGCACACGAATTAGCAGCCGGCGTTTTATGGGAATTCTAATTCTTAGTAATGACACATTCCCAACAGCATAAAGCACTAAAAGAAAAGCTGTGCGCGATAGCATCAGAGCATTGAACCTGGGAACTCGCCTTTTAACACGAGGCTATTTGTCGGGTCCTTGTCGTGGGCCCTGATGTGATGCTCCCAGCTCATCGCTACCTTGAATGGGCCAGTGCAGTCGGCCAATTATTTAGATGTCGCTAGGGTTACGAAAATCATGTCGTGACAAGGCGACTGGAGGGAGAGCAGCTCGGCTTTGATTACCTGTACCTCACAAAAGTGCATGATTGAGCCCATGCCTGTTATGGCACCGCCCGGAACAATGGGAAATTACAAAAAGATGGCAGACAGAAAAGACTCCTGAGGAAGAAATTTCAGTATCAACCCTAAAGACTAGAGTTTGAATATCGATGTTTTCGCTTTTTCCTGTGCATGTCTGAGTTAACTATATGCATATAAACGCCGTCGGGGTACTCGAGATGTCTACCCATGGGATACAGGCACGGTTAAGTTTCTAATTATGCCATATGGCCAATGGGAATGAAGTGTTGCATACAGTTCTGAATATGACGATCATAAACCAGTGATTACCACCACACAAGGACCTGGCGCGACACCGTTTTGCTCACACTAAGTTAAAAGTAAGTGGGTATAGATTGCATTTGTCATCCATCGCGTCTTTTTTGGCGAAGCCTGCAATTGAGCGACGAATATTTAAGTATGAACAATAAATGACAAGGTATGAGGCTGAACAATGAATGATCAACGTATGAGACATTCTTCTGTGATCTTCTCGGGAGAACAAACCAAATAAGCCGCGGAGCCATCGGGGTGGAGCTTGCTGGTTTGACCACTTTCTAAAGATGCCTGCTCCAATGATCTCACGGCTTTAACTCAGGGAAAGTGTAGAGAACTGGAAGCCCAGAGACCATCTGAAAAGAGTCTCTTAGTGTAATACAGCTTCTACTTGGTGTATCTTTTCACTTGCTTGGCTCAGCATTCCAGCTACTAAAAGCTATCAAATCACCTAAGCAACTCAACTGATGGACAAAGTTCAGATTATAGACGGGTATAAAGTATGTGACATTGACAACAAAGGTAGTTCAATACAAGGACAAGATCGCAAAACTTCTGAGCTGCCTTGAAAATCCAAAGCACCTCGACCAGCCAATCAATTCACATGCCAATGACTCAGATTATCAACAGTCTCCACCACCGCCTGTCAAGCACCCAGTGCTGCGAACTTCTGTGGCTTGAAGGTGCATAGAGAACACTATAAGACACGGGATAAAGCAAACAATGACCCAACAAGATCACAATTTTTTTTAAAAGACTGCCATAATGAATGAAAGTTCCATCTGCTATAGAACCAATATGAGCCTGCACAATTCATTTTCCACCCTTCTTGGCAGCAGACTTGGTCACCTTGGCTCCACTAGGGTCCTTCTTCTCAACACTCTTGATGACTCCAACAGCCACGGTCTGACGCATGTCCCTTACGGCAAAACGACCCAGTGGAGGGTACTCAGAGAAAGTCTCCACGACCATAGGCTTAGTGGGAATCATCTTCACAAAACCTGCATCACCATTCTTCAAGAACTTGGGTTCCTTCTCAAGCTCCTTACCAGAACGCCTGTCTATCTTAGTCAAGATCTCAGAAAATTTGACAGCAATATGAGAAGTGTGACAGTCGAGGACAGGGGCATAGCCATTTCCAATTTGACCTGGATGATTCATGATGATGACCTGAGAGGTGAAAGTAGCAGCCTCCTTGGCAGGATCATCTTTCGAGTTAGAAGCGACATAACCACGTTTCAGATCCTTTACAGCAACGTTCTTGACATTGAAACCAACGTTGTCACCAGGCAAAGCCTCCTGGAGGGCTTCATGGTGCATCTCCACAGACTTGACTTCAGTTGTCAATCCAGAGGGGCCAAATGTGACAACCATACCAGGCTTGATGATCCCAGTCTCAACACGTCCCACTGGGACGGTTCCAATACCACCAATCTTGTAGACATCCTGTAAGGGAAGGCGGAGTGGCTTGTCTGAGGGCCTCTTGGGCTCCTGGATCAGGTCAAGGGCCTCAAGGAGGGTAGGGCCCTTATACCAGTCAAGGTTTGTGGATCTCTCAATCATGTTATCACCCTCAAAGCCCGAAATGGGGACAAATGGAATCTTCTCAGGGTTATAACCCACCTTCTTCAGGTAAGAAGAAACTTCCTTGACGATTTCGTCGTACCTTGCCTTGGAATACTTAGGGGTAGTGGCATCCATCTACACAATGATTAAAGAAGAAACAGAGGTTAGAGTCATTGAAAAGCAAAAACTTCAATGCTTAACTTGCCGTAGATTGCCGGAGACTTACCTTATTGCAGCAACAGATCATCTGCTTGACACCAAGAGTGAAAGCGAGCAAAGCATGCTCCCTAGTCTGCCCATCCTTAGATATACCAGCTTCAAAACCACCAGTCGTAGAGTCAATGATCAGAACAGCACAGTCAGCCTGTGAGGTACCGGTGATCATATTCTTGATGAAGTCACGGTGACCGGGAGCATCGATGACAGTACAGTAGTACTTGGTGGTTTCGAACTTCCACAAGGCAATGTCAATGGTAATACCACGTTCACGTTCTGCCTTGAGCTTGTCCAACACCCAAGCATACTTGAAAGACCTCTTGTTCATCTCAGCAGCTTCCTTCTCGAACCTCTCAATAACACGCTTGTCAATTCCTCCAAGCTTATAGATCAAGTGTCCAGTGGTGGTCGACTTCCCAGAGTCAACATGGCCAATGACCACAATGCTGATGTGAACCTTCTCCTTACCCATAATGAAAATTTAATGAACAAACTGCATGGAAAAGGAGAGTCTCGCTCGTTATTCAAAGCAGCAAAGGGAAAACAGAGATCGTGATTGATTGAGTGTGCAACAGGATGAAAATAGATGGAAAGTCTCAAAACACGATCTTAGTGTCATGAGAAGCACTGACATTATAACTTATCAAGCCAAAATGACTGGAGCACTCCATTACCAAGAAAAAATCCAATGAAAAAAGCCTAAAAAATTCTGACAAGGTCAAACAATTTTTCCACAGATACGCAAGTCAACTACTCATTTCCTCAAAAATGGAAAAGGAAACAAGATCAAGACCAAGTCAAGATAATGCCAGGCCAAGCCAGAAATGGAAATGAATATCGACCCCACATATGAAGAGAAAGAATGAAGCAGAGTTTTTGGCTAGAAAAAAATTAACAAAACAAAGCTCGTAATAGATAAAATTCATGTCAAGTGGACACCAACAAGCACGCCAATTCATTCACAAGGCAATGTAGCCCGCTTTTCGATCAACACTCGCCGGACGAGTACAGGCAAAACGACAGTTCTCCCCATCACCGAGCGTAAGCGATTTGGGAAACACTAGAACAAGCGCAAGAACTTGAAAACGACTATGCAGATTCAATTGAACCAGACCGCCAGCAATATTCGCGCATAGCAAACCCACCCGATTCAGCAGACAAGCCGACCAACCATGAGTGACCACCATTGGAGTCTACACACCTGATTCACTCTCCCCATCAGCAATCACGCTCCGAAACCATCGCAAACAAGACACTCTAGACAAGTCACGCACAGAAAAGAATCGAAAGAAAAAAGCGAGATTTAAGCAGCGCCTCATCAATTCAATCCAAGCAAACGAAAATGGAACAACAGAGTTCACTGATCAACGACGAATCCGTGCAGCAATGAAGAGCTGATCAAGGACGGGACTCGCCTCGAAGAACAAGGGGGCCTCGGAATTCGCCGGAGGCCGCGACGGGAGACGCCGAGACGGCACGACGCTGCGGAGAGGAAGGGTTTAGGGTTTGTGCCCACCGCCCAGGGAGATTCTCGTGTTTTATAGAAGAAACGGGCGCAAGTCACGCAAATGCGGGCCTAACACCCTATTTTATTTTTCGTTTTATAATAACCTTGAAACTTTATATCTTGTCACAATTTTGTCATAAACTTTTTCCCATCCCATAAAAAAACTCAAATTTTAAGTCAAGTCCCAATTATATCATAAACTTTTTTTTATCTAATAAAAATCCCTAAACTTTAGGATCGACTTTAGGTCACCTTGCCTAGATGAGGTTTCCCCAGCCTCACGACCTTAGGCAAAGTTGGCCCCTCGTCGGAAAGCAAAAGAAAAGAAAAGAGAAAAAATAAAAGAAAGGAAAGGAAATAAAAAAAAAATATGATTATAAATTATTTAACTGATGGCAATTGATAAAGTTAAATCTTTATTTGAAATTGACATGATCACTTGAAATCCTTATTGAGATTAATTCAAGGTCTTTATTTAAGAAAATGATGACTTTTCAAGTTATTATTTTAGAATTTTATAATTTTAATTCGATGGAGAAATAAAATGTGTGAAAAATATATGCCTTCTTTTTACCATTTTACATAATTCTTATGTAGAAAACAAACCATGAACGGATGTTCTGCTATTCATCCAATCAAATATTGGAGGAAGAACATGAGCCGAGAATTGTTCAGATAAAGAAAGTGGGCGGTTACTTAATGAGTAGGTATTATTTATTAGACGATTATTTTGGAAAAATTCAAAAATGTGATAAATGACGCTTTTAGTGTGATAACAAAAGACAGAATATATAATTGAGTTAATATTGTGAAAATTTTCAAATTAGTACAGTCATGATAAATTTATCCAAAATTAATATTTTGATCACCAAAAATCATAAACTGATATACTTATAACATTTTTTAAAAAAAAATCCTAAACCGATATACTCATAACATATTTTTTATTGTCAAATTATTGAGTTAAATTACACGTGACATTAGTTTAGGGTTTTATTCTTCCGCCTATTAAGTGCATATCAATTTATGGTTTTTTGTGATATTAATTCAACTTAATGAAAATTAATAGAGAGTATCGTCACAAATATATGAGTTTTGGATTTTGGGTAGTCAAAAGATTTTTTTTTTGGTCGGTGACAGTTGAAAGATTAGTTTGAGGTATTTTTTTCACATATGTACCAATTTAATTTAACACAAATGTATTAATTTGGAATAAAATTGTCATAGATGTACCAATTTGATGTTATAAGTGGTAAAAAAATAATATGAGGTAAATTTATTAGAGGTAAATTTATCATAAGTATATTAATTTGTGACTTTTTATATGATTTTAATCGTGCGTAGTTATAGATACTTGGATAAACTCGTCAAATTGTCCAAATTTGTAGCCAAAGTTTGACCAAAATGGAGGTTCAAAGGAACGACAAAAGAACTGCTCGAATTCATTCAAAGCTCTGCGACATCAACAAAACAAAAATTGAATTGAAGGAAACTTCGCTAAACAATCCCCTTCCCATTTGCTCTCTTCCGTCAATCCATTCTTATTCACCGGAGATAGACCTCCTCCTCTCCCTCATCTCATCAAAGCCGAATTCAGAAGTCCGCGATCAGATTGCCGTCGAAGCCCTTCTCCGGACTGCCTGCCGCCTCCGGCGAAGGCAGTATCACGGACTCTCTCTGCGCGCGGAGCAGCCCCTCCAACCTGTCATCGCTCACGCCGAACGAAGTGGCGAGCTCAGGCCCACCCATGGCCCGGAGCACCGAGTTCCGGCCCGCTAGGAACTGCGGCCTGTTCCTGCGGGCCGAGGTCGTGAACCCGAAGAACTCGAGGGACCCGCTCCTGGAGGAGATTTGGCAGAAAGGGAAGTATCGCGGGATCCAGAACACGTCGCCTTCTCTCACCCTGGCGTTCATCGCGGACGACCCGTTCGGGTACCCGATCTGGATCGTGCCGGAGCCGCTTAGGACGATGCCGTACTCGGTCGCGGTCGGATTCACGTGCGGCGCCATCATGGAGCCCTACGGGAAATTCGAATCCATGATCAATATTAAAAGACTCTGTAAGCTACGAAAATTAATGAAGAACTTGGACGAATCGCGATACGATTCATTCAATATCAAACTTCCTTAAGACCTTCTCTCATGTTCGTGTAATTACCGCGGATAACTTAACGAGATAGATGCCAATTCCGGAGTGACGGAGAGGCTTGTAATCGTCCTCATCGAGCGTGATGCTCCATCCGTAATCGTTCCTGAAATCCGGGTTCCGGTCGTAGAGGTTGCACGAGTCCGGCGCGTGGCGATGTCCCCATTCGTCCCCGCTCTCCAGCATCCTGCGTCCCAACGCCGAGTCCAACAGCTTCCTCCACGACCACTGGATCCGCTCGTCCTCGTCCTCGTCCTCTCGGAGCTCTTTCTGGAGATGCTTCAGCCTGTCTTGCTCCTCCAAATCCATGAACTTGGACCACGGGCTCGGCCGGTTCGAATTGCTCATGTGCACGATCGGACCTTCCGTTTCCCTGCTCAATATCTCCTCCACTTCTCCCCTGGAAACCTGAAACGGCCACCGCAAATCGCAATAGATGTCGAATTTATCACAGAAAAACGTCGAAAAGTTCGAGCAATTTCTTTTAACAGGAGTGGCACAATAGTCTGCTCACATTAAACGCAGTGGCTAGCGTCTGTGGATCGAATCCGGTGAGTATCGATGCAGGGTTCGGCCCTCCGCCGAGGAAGAAAGACTGCCAAATCGCAGACAACACGTTAGAAAGCGCTAATTGGACCACGTTGTTTCGATCTCTATGCATGGCTTTCGGACAGATTACCTTGAAATTCCTCGTCGGCAAGTCCTCCTCGGACGAGTCGATGTCAATGCTGCAAATGACGTGGAGCCTCCGTTTCTCTCCGGTGTTTACCAAGTAGAACGGGGAACCGGCCAGAATCCTATACACGTCCCCGTCCCGCAGGCTTCTCTCGATGGGCTCGTTCCTGTATATCGTCCCGAGTCTTGCTTCTCCTGCAAGCAATCAAGCCGAGCCCTTCGAATCATGCCCGTCACCCGTCACAATCCGAAGCA
Source organism: Corymbia calophylla (assembly GCA_014182845.1). NCBI lineage: Eukaryota > Viridiplantae > Streptophyta > Magnoliopsida > Myrtales > Myrtaceae > Corymbia > Corymbia calophylla. The sequence goes on along the minus strand of CM024694.1, from coordinate 22,849,245 downwards.
AGAATGGATGATGCACTGGAGACTTACCTGTGCGGACGAAGAGGACCAAGCTCGAGTCAGTATACTGAGGGATGAAGAGAGTGCTGGGATCCATGGTGATGAAGCCGATGCGCGTTGTCCTCTCGGCACTCCTCCGGCCTCTGAAGCTCCTCAGCACCCTCATCTCGCCGGCATCCGTGTGCACCACCCTCTTCCAGTCCCGCAGCAGGAACGCTTTCTCTCCTCCGCGGTGCTCCTCTTCCCTCTCCTCCCCCTCTCCCCTCCAGTCTCCTCCTCCTCCTCCCTCCTCACCGTGGTGGTGGTGGTGGTGGTGGTGATGATGACGAGGAGCAGCCGCGCTCGCCAGGCCGTAGCACAGCATGGCGACCAGGAGCAAAAGGGTCGCTTTTGTTCCCATTGCTGAATCGCTCTGCACACGCACTCGATCAGTTCTATCTCTCCCCGCACGCACCAGTTCGCTCTGCGATTTCTTGCTGTGGTAGCTTCTGGTGGCGAGGTGAGTGCCGTATATATAATGGGGGGAGAGCGAGCGGATCGAGGGTTCGGCGACGTGGGAGTCTGTTGATTTGCTGGGCGACTCCTGGGGGAGACACGTCGGTCGTCTGGCGAGAGATATGCGACGATCGGTTTCGATGGACGGAGTCTTCGCTCTCCATGCGCGGCGTCGGTTTCTTCCCTCCATTCCTCGTTCCGCCGCTGCTCCATAATCTCTTCTTCGTCGCTCGGCTTATCGATGGGCGGGCCTCGGAGAATTGGGCCTCCGAACCCGAACCCGTACCCGAGCCGTTTTGTGATTCAAAATATAATATTGAACTTTTTCATGCGAAATTCATCTGAGCGGGTGAAGACGGGCCTGAGATACTAGGCCCTTCCCTTCATCACTTCCATCCATCACACACGTATGCTCCGAAAAATTAGAAGATTCTCTATAAGAGAAATACAGGGTTTAGCTTTAGCTTCTGGCGTTGTAATTTTCTAATCATCCCTTGTAAGTTGAATGTAGTGTCATGAAGAGCACGCATCCTTAAACCAAAAAGGAAAAAAAAAAAAACATAAGAAGAAGGATGGTTTAAAGTTTTCAGGGTTCATATCACGAAAAATCTAAACTAGTATATTTGTGATAAATTTACATTTTAATAATTTTCGTTAAGTTTTATCATCAAATTGCTAAATTGAATGACACTTGAATGGATGTATTAATTAGATTTTTACCTTTCATTTGTCACAAGTGTAGTAACAGAACAAATGTACCAATTTAGGTTTTTTATGGTAAAAAAATTAATTTGAGGTAAATTTATGGCAAATGTAAAAATTCAAAATTTTTTGTAACATTAGCCTAAATCTTTATATTTTTTAGAACATTGCATCTTCCCACCTTTTTATTCATAAAATGATAGTGATTGATTTGTTGGGAGATTGCAATAGAAATCCAATACCTTCATTTGGAGAAATTGTTGAGAGGAAACTTAAGTTTGAGCCCATTAACATATCCGATTAAGTCTACTTTCACTCAAAAATTTAGTAAATGAGTTATGAGCCAACTAAAATATATATTAACTTGCTTTACACCTTCTCTTATCTTTCTACATCAAGATCTTCATCTTGAAGTCAGCTATTGGGGTTGCATTGTTGCACCATAATGCTCATTGCCCATTAAACAATATTGGTCGCTAATCATTGGCTCTTATATCTTTTATCAGGAGATCGCAGCAAAAATCCTATACATTCACTTAGGGAGATCATCAAGAAAGAAACAAAGTTCGAGTGAAGCATGTCAATGCCAGATAATCTCTCTAAGAACGAGGCAATTCCTTTTCGTGGTGCCCAAGGCAAGCGACACCATTACGTTCATGCATATCACCTTACAAAAAATTGATATATACAATTAGTTGTGGAACATGATTTATTGATTTTCGTAACAATTTACTCCCAATGGGTTAGCAATTAAATAACAAATCATAATTTTATCTCACTTTATAACTTATTAAGCAGGTTACTAACCGACGAATGAACAATAGATAAGGACACATGGTCAAAAATTCGTACCCAAAATTTATAGTCCATAAATAGATTTGAAACATAAATGAGAAGGAAAATTTTATTACTTATCTATTTATAGAAAAGAAAAGATAAATAAAAACTATTATTATTATTCGTCCTCACTACTAGCTAGTCAACCACTCGCCATTGCCTGTTGTCACCACTCACTGCCGCTCAGGAGATAAAAATATCATGTTGTTATCAAACGAAATTATATTTCGGCAATATAAATTTTGTGTCATTATCAAGCGTGTATTTTTTTTCGAAATTCATCCAGAAATTAAAAAAAAATACTTTCAATAAAAAGTAATTTCTAAAATAAAAATGTTATCGTTTGTGTCCTTAAAGAAATTCGGATTCTATTTCACGTTTTCATTACCTAAAAGTCTTATAAGTTGAATGATATCATGAAGAGCCCGTGCCCTTGAACCCAAAAAATAAAAGAGCAGACCAAGAAGGATGTTCAGGAATCCTAAATTCTTTGGATTGTCGCATCTTCCCATTATTTTTACTCGTGAAAAGATAACATGTCCCGATTCAGTGATCGATACCTTTCCTCTAGATCATCAAATAATGCAAAGCATGTTTAGGCCCAATAATTCCTCTCAGAATGAGGAAAACCCTTTTTGCGGTGCTCGAGGCAAGCGACACCATCTGTTCGTGCATTTCGCCTTACAAGAAATTGATATATATGGTTGTGGAATGTGATATACATACTCAATTTTGTAAATCAATTTTATAACGACTTACTCTCAATGGATTAACTAATTAATAACAGATCATAATTTTATCTCACTTTATAACTTATTTAGCGGGTTACTAACCGGCGAATGAACAATGGAATGAGGCCGCACGGTCTAAAATTCAAACCCAAAATTTTCGTCACGTGGTTTAAAAAAAAAAAACTTCGAATATGCAAATGTTTTTTTTATATGTTTTAATTTTTCGTAAAACGATAGTCGTGTCGTGTGAAAAAAGGAATAGAACAGCTGAAGCGTGTTCGACCGGTCAGCTCCAGGCGAAAAGCCGAAAGGACCCCCGGAAGGTGGCCTGAACGAGAGGGCGAGAGGGTGCCCGTGGGGGCACAATGGGGATTTCCCCCCATCAGACTTCGAAACCACTTCTCCTCCTCCTCCACGAACTCAACCAGTTCCCCCCACGAAACGCCCAACTTCCCGGCGATTCCAACGGTCACTCCCCTCCCCCGCGCGAGCACGTTCGCTCGGAAAATGACCGATTCGCCATCCGAGCCCGCGCCCTATAAAGGCCCCGAGATCCCGATCGAGATCGTGAGCGACGACGAGATGGCGCTCCTCGAAACCGCCTTAACCGCCGCCGCCGCCCGCGTTTCTCTCGCCGGAAAAGCTCTGTTCCCTCCTCTGTTTCAGAGAAGCGCGAGGTCCATCGGGTCCGTCTCGGCCCTCTACAAGAGGAGGCAGCCGGGTTGCTCCGAACCCGACCTCGAGGACCTCGGGAACTGTAACGGAGTCCCGACGGCGAAGGATGGGAACGGAGCGGCTCCGTCGTTCTCGGACCGGTTCAGGAGGAAGAAGGGCTTGTCCGTCACGGATATCACCGGCGCGGTACTTTTCGAAATCTCCCCGTTTTTCCAATTTCAGAGGTGACGTCTCACTTCAGCATGGCAATACGAAGATTTCAAAGCCAAATCTATCTTGTCTTGTCATGTTGGCGTTCTTGTAGCTAATTTGCGCCATAGTCGAAATGCCTCTGGTTTTTACAGTGTATAGTATGTGCACTGTTTCGACATGTTTGTGTAGTCTTTGTCGCTGCTATTGTTTCGATGTATTTAAGGTCATGACTGCTTGCGAATTCAAATGTCGGTGCATAGTTAATATGGCGATAAGTCAATTTATAGGTGGCAGGGAGATGAATATGGATATTAGGTTTTTTACTCTTAACTGAGAATGGCAGTTGCAATCATCTGCTAATTAGTTATCTCAATACCCTGCCCGGCATTGTTGCGTCGAAAGGCTGAGTTGCTTTCATTTACACTTCGTATATTGTAGTGAAAGGCTCGTTTTTTAATCTGAACTGATCGTTGTTATATTTACTCAAGCTAAAAGCATGACTCTTCTAATTATGGATGTCGAATTATGTCGCTTGCATTGATTCCACTTGCATAAATGGCAGGAATGGTGTGAAAAGCAGATGGAGTTTGTTCTCCTTTCGGGGAAGAGGAAAACTACAAAAGCTATGAAAGCAGGTAGTGCTCGCCATGAGAAGCTTGAACAGGAGGTGTGCTTCTTAGGTTGCTTCCTCTATATGCATGTGGGAAAAGATGCTTGGACATTTTTGTTGACTTTTGGAACTCAGTTGCAAACAGACATGACACCACGTCAAGTTGTCCAACTTTTACTTGATAGACGTATCTGATATTAAACTTATTGTCTATTTCAGGTTGTTCAAAAAGTTAAAGTTTGCATAAAATCAAATGAAGATAGTTGGGCTACGAGACTCTTGAACTTTATAACAGGTGCACACCAGTTGTTGTCCGAGGGGTCAACTCGTGAACTGCCTATGTAAGTCCATGTGCCTGCATATCCATTACCCTCCTGGGCTCCTCTTTTTTGGTAGTTTGGCAAGCATATTGTTGCTGCATCTCTAACTAACTTAGTTACGCTGAAGATCATCAGCCTCTTCTATAAACTATGTCAAGAAATTGGTTCATTAGAAGAGGTAAGTGCAATCAGATTGTTTGCTTATTCTACTTAGGTTTTGTAAATAGAAAAGCCTAAATGAGGTCAAAGAATGTGCAATATCTGTTACAGAGTAAACAATGAACATCAGATATATTTTGTTGAATTTTAATTGAGCGAGTAGGCAGTGCATCGCTCTGGTCACTGATTTTGACGATACCGAATGTGAGAGCACCCAAATTGGTTCACCAATGTTATAATGGTAGCGACGACTGTGTGATAGCATCATTTATCTGCTAGGACGTCCGATATTCATGCCTGAACTAATCTTCAGCTGTGCAGTTTATCTTTTTTCCTTGGAAAACAATGTCACTGCATTAGGGAGAACCCAAATGGCTTTAACTTAGTTTAAAATGTTAAAATTAACTAAGAATTCTGTGATGGGTCTTCGAATTATGAGTTTGTACATATATGTACTCCTTCCCAATGGGTAATATTTGCTTTTATTTTCAGAATGTGCTTTTTAGAAGACGTTTGGATAAATGGAGTGATTGATGAGGTTCGAATGCCTGTCAATGGAACTGAGAGAAACCCAATACTGGTGGACATCAAAACTCGTGTCCGAAATTCACTTCCAGCTGAACCGCAAAGAAGAAATGGAAGGTGTAACTTGAGGAATTATGAGTGAATCCATTTGAATCTTCTGTGTGAAAAGCTCCCATGCCTTGGTGTCTTAAGTTGAAGTCATCAAACACCTTTCTTTCTACTGATATATGCAGGTTTCAGTTGATGTGCTACAAGCATATGTGGGATAAATCAGTGTGCGAGAAGTTCCCCACTAAACAATTCTTTGCTTATTATAATTTGAATCCTCATCACATTTTATCTGAAGATATCAGGGAGATTGCTGCTAATGCAGGTTGTCCTGCAGAGGTGAAGAGTCCTTTTACCTCGATTAGTTACTTCCAATTTGCAGAAACTGTCTCAATCCTTCTGACTGATGCATGATGTGCTTTTCTTAATGCTTTGTTTAATATGTTAAGATCAAATGCATGTTAAGATGGTAAGAGTTGCCTTGGTTGTTAGGGGATTCACTGGCCTTGAAAAGATGCGCCTATGTGCCACTCTCTGAAAAGACGTGCGTGCAGCATCTGGTTGGGTTTGTCTATTGATTTGTGTTACTGGAACAATAATCTGTAGGATGAAAACAAAAAGAACTCGTTCATATTAGGAACTCTTCTTTTGCACAACATATTAGGAACTTTGGTTTGCTCACTTTTCCCCTTTAGAGATCATATTTGTTTTTCTGTTTGGTTTTCTTGCAGAACCTTGATGAGATGCTGAGATACTACTGGAACACATGGTCAAAGCTATCCGTGGCTAACGATCAGCTGATACTTAGGTATGTTGGGTCGTGACTTGGCATTATTGCCCTCACATGCTTGATGATGCATGCATTTTGAGGTTAATGCTCTAGTAAAATCTATTAGGTTGCACTGCATTGTTCGAAGTGCATGAAAGATAGCTTTCGGGACTGACAGAAAATGTGGCCGACCTTATGCCCTGTTTAATCTGACTTGAGTGTTTCTCTGAAGTGAGTGCTATCATTACATCGGACATAAACTGGCAGAATTTACTTGTGTTTTTGCCTTTGAATATTCTTTCTTTATATGAGTTTTCGCCGACGTGCACACCCACGCATGCCTGTTCAGATTGTTTTTCCACCTTATGGAGACCTCCGAGTTTTGGATAACTGGAGATCTTCACTTCATGCTGAAGCCTCCCCAATGCTTCTCCCTGAGAAATGCCCCGCCGATCTTAGTTACTAATTCAGCTCTACATGCAACTAGAGTTCCCTTAATCTGCATTATCATTTCTTTTCCCACACATGGCAGAGACTCTGACGTGACTCATATGAAGCAGGTATGAATTCCAAAAAGATCATTCAGTGCTTGGCAAAGATCAGTTTGCATTCGATCCGGACTGGTCTATGGATAGAATCAGGACTCATATTGAGTTCTTGCGTGGCAAGCGAGAAGCAATGTACACTCCCGAGCAGGAGCGGTGGAAATGCTGCTTCTGTGAATTTGCTTCAGTGTGTCCCGCAAGGGCCAACGATCATGCGACTTCTGGATCTGTAGATATCCGTCAGGGCGGTACATACAGTTAAAGAGGGAAATAGTTCTGTTGTGCCATGTTCCCTACAGAGAAGCTGCTTTTTTCGAGCTTCTTTGTTCTGTGCCTGTTTGCTGTATTCAGTCTTAAGGTCGCCTTCCGGGCTTTGTTTATTTAGCGATTACTTGTATTTATCGTGTAATGATCCTTCAATTCATTGTAATTCATTTTTAAATTCGTTTATTGATTAGTAGTTCTTTTTTCAACATACAAAGGTTATTTATTGCCCTTTATTGATCCAATCTGTCGTGTATAGTTGAAATCAAGATAGAGAAAATGTTTGCTCTTCACTTTTCTGTTTATCACATGACACTTATCTTTGTACAGACGAGACGTTTGATTTTAAACCTAGCGAAATGTAACATGCTAATGACAATATTTCAGTATTGCTGCGTTATTGCTTATTTAAAGTATAATTTACATACGATCCACTATACTTTTTGTTTTTAACTACATAAATAATGCTACCTCCAAGTTACAAGGAAAGTAAAATCTATCTAACTTTGCAATATATATCTAAAATAAAGTATGAAAAGTTGAAAATCGTTATAGAACATAGTGCTCATGTTTATTTATTACTTGGAATAGTAATTGAGATAATTTCAAATTCCCTTAATTGGAAAAAAAAATTGGGAAATATAATGATGATTATCTCAAAACTCAAAACTCAAGTAAGTTTTAAATAGTTGATAACGAGTTATGGTCTTTAGCTGATTGTTTAATCATTCTCAACAATGCTTAAAGATGAGTATAAACATTTTGTATTAATCCTCGTTATTTAATACAATATTTGCATAATTCTGGCTCTTTTTATTTCTAACCGATTTTTTAGACATTCCGTATACAATAGAATTGAAAGGCAGAACTTGAGCCAAAATATTTGAAGAAAAACTACCGTATAATGATAAAGTGTTTCTAGAATTTAATTTTCTGCATTTATTATATTGTTATTTTCCTGGGTTCTTAGATTGATATTAGAGAATGTACTTTTTACATATTTCCATGATTTATGAAACATAACGTTATGATGTCCTTTTTTCCCTTTTGTCAATCTTCCACATCATAAAATTATGATACTTGAATTTATGAATATTATAATGCAATAATTTTCAGCTCGTTATATCACGTCTCTTTCGATTAATTTTATTAATACAAAACTATGGACATACACATGTCCAGCGGCAGCACTGGCCAAGTAGTTATAGATGTAATAAATTTAGTGATTTTGGAAATGCTTGATAAATTTTTTATTCCGCAGTAAATAATGTTCGAACTTCCATGTACTGAACAAATTTTGAAATTGGTAACCATCAGAAGTCAATAATTTCAAAGATGTTAGTAACTTTTCCAATAAAGAAGTACATAAATGATATCGATAATTAATTAACATGTTTAAAATTACTAACTATCAATAATAATGATAGTTATGATGACAGGCTCTTGGGTTGGGCTAATTCCACCCTAGAGTTCTTGGATTGGACTGCTCGATTACGGTTTTGACAATTTCATTTTCTTTATTTTTGAAAAAAGGATAAATTACAAAAAATATATATCGATTTAATTCAATCAGTTTGGACCGCTTGGTTCTGCACTTCTAATTAGAAACAGGACCGATTATTCCCGATTTCAAAGATTTGGAATAAAAAACTGCTTAAAATTAATTGGTTCGGTTTAGTTTGGTTCTGGAGCAAACCCCTGAAAAATAATAATAGGGATAATTGTGTAAATGATATTTATAAAGTTCATTTGAAAACCAGTGAAGGAGGTATGTCCATTACTATCGCATGATACGGCGACGCCGCTCCTCCGTTAGCAGCAATACGGTCGGAATCGCCGATCCTCGAATCCTTCTCGCTCCGCCGTCGTTGCGCGCGCCGACTAGGGTTCCGGCGAAGCTCCTCTTATTGTCAGGGTGAGATCCGTTCTCGCTTCAGTTGTGCCCCGATCAGAGTCTCAATCTCCGATTTGTTCCGCTTCGCATTTACATATTGCCGCCAGTTTCTGTCTGATGAACAGTTGATAAGCTTAGCTCTTTCTCCGTTCTGGCTGCTTCGACTTAATCTGTAGAAATGCGCTGCGATGTTCCTTAGCTTGTGCTTATCTTGTCGTCGGATTCTGTACAAGAGGCTTAGTGGCTTGTGCAGTTATGCGCGCATTGTGCGCGAAAGATGTTCGGATGCGAGCGTTCTGCGTGTGATTTTTAGATTGTGCTTCTTACAGAAATCCAATCCGTGGCCCCTCTGCCTGACAATGGAGCGGGCGAGCGAACTCGCCCAATCGGCGTTCTCATAGTCCACCATTCAGTGATTGAATTTGTGTCCGCGTGTGAACGAGCGACTGAGGCTTTTTTTTTTTTTGGTAGGAAGTGGAGGGAAGATGCTCTTTTGTCTTCTCTTTTCTTGGTGTGCGGTCTGAACAGTTGTTCGAACCCTTTGCAGATTGTTTTGGTGTGAACAGCTCTTTGGGATTGATGAAGGGGTAGGGTCATCCATGTACCACAAAGATCATTCAGTTGAGAAGGAAGCTGAATCCTGTTGCTTATGCTTGATGGTTCCTGAAATCACACTTGGTTTCACCCTTTTCCTTTTTTTAATTCGTAGGCATTACTGTGTGAGACACCAAGGATAGATATCAGAGCCCTCCTTTCTGTGGCATCTGCAAAATTGTCCTTAATTCTCTCACGACTTCAATATGAATGCTATTGAAAAATTCTCTCGGTTGAATTTCCCTAAAACCTTGACTTACTATCTGCATCCTGTTTTGTCATCAGCTACCCAACACTATAATGCTTCCTGTCATCTATCCTCTTTCTATAATTCATCCAAGTGTCTGTCCAATTTGATGCAAACCCATGCCAACCTTTGTTGGAGAAATTGTCTAGATGGTTCGCATCACACCTATGCCCAATTTTCCTTGTACTCCTTCTATTCATCTAAACCCCCAACAAGATCCTTCAGAAGGAGAGCTAGTAAAAGATTAAAAGCCAAGAGCACACCTACGCTTGATGAAGCCCAATTTAGACGTGTGCTCTCCCAACTCCCCCCCAGATTTTCAGCTGAAGAACTTTGCAATGTCATCACTTTCCAGGAGGATCCTCTAATTTGCTTGGAGCTTTTCAACTGGGCTTCTCAACAGCCTAGGTTCAGACATGACGCTTCCACTTATCATATCACGATAAAGAAGCTCGGTGTTGCAGAAATGTACCAGGAAATGGATGATGTTGTTAACCAAGCATTAGCTGTTCCTCACATTATGACTGAGCCTCTTTACAACTCCATCATATACTTTTTCACTGAGGCCAGGAAGCTGACTAGAGCAGTCAATATATTTAAGCATTTGAAGAACTGCATGAAGTTGGATTGTAGGCCTTCAGTTAGAACTTACAATCTTCTATTTGCAGCATTTTTGAGCAGGGGAAGGAATTCTTATGTTAATCATGTGTATATGGAGACCATAAGAGGCCTCTTTAAGCAAATGGTCAGTGATGGGATTGAACCAGACATCTTTACTTTGAATTGCATGATAAAAGGTTACGTGCTTTCCCTCCACGTGAATGATGCTTTAAGAATATTCCATCAGATGGGTGTGGTTTACAAGTGTCAGCCAAACTCCTTCTCATACAATTATTTAATTCATGGGTTATGTGCCCAAGGCAGGACAATAAATGCGAGTGAGCTGTGTAATGAAATGAAGGAAAAAGGGTATACACCTAGCAGCAAGTCATATAATTCACTAGTGAATGCTTTGGCTTTGGGTGGTGAAGTTGAGGATGCAGTAAGTTATTTGTGGGAGATGATTGAAAAGCAGATATCAGTCGATTTTATCACCTATAGGACTATCCTTGATGAGATATGCCGACGAAGAAGGGTAGAAGAGGCTATGATGTTGCTGAAGGACCTGCAAGAGAAGGATATTCTTGGTGTAGATACTTATAGGAAGCTTCAATGTGTGTTTGAAGATGATTTTGGCCATTCAGATCATAGAAATGTATTCAGGTAGGGATCTCATTAGCTCTTCCATCCATCTATTTCATTCCATGATATTTCTGTCACCCATGTCATATTATCGGGAGAAATACCTTGTCTTTCTATTGAGGGTTGACGGCTGTACGGTTCCTTAAATCATTCTGTAGTCCTAAGATGAGAAGACCTCAATTTCTTTTGGTTTTCATCACCATTTTGTTGTGCTATTCCTGGACCATTCATTTGAATGGATATACTGCACAGCTGCACATTTACTTTTGCACCATGGCACTTGGATAACCAGATCAAGATGCTAACTAAGTTCAGTGCAAAATTTGCTTTTAAACTATTACATCTGGTTAACCCTTCAAAGACTCTATGACAAGTCCTCTAGCACTTCTCCATTGATTCAATTATTTTGTCTTATAAAGCATGGATACTATGAAGAACAAAATGAGAACACTAATGATTTTTCTCTAAACCCATTTATTTGGTGATGGTGACGGCAGTTGATTGGGTAATTATATTTAAATCAGAGCATCGCTTTCTTTTGTATGTGCTTATCTGTGTATGCATTGGCGTCTGCAGGAGTTAAATCATATATCCCGCTCTCTTCCTTCTCTGCTTATTTGTTAGAAGATCAAGCTGCAATTCGCTTCCAATATCCGGGATAGGAGCAAAGTGTGCCTCTATGATCAACATGTCAATTCTTAGGCATGTGAATATTCTTGGTTCTTTGAGGTGCTTCTCATCATCTGGACCCCAAATACTGAGGACTGGAGATATCTTAAGGCAAAGTAGAATATTCTCCGATAAAGACATTATTGATTATTCAAAAGTGAGCCACGATTCAAATCCTCTTCATTTTGATGCTGAAGTAGCTCGGAATTTGGGATTTGAAGATCGGCTTGTCCATGGGATGTTTGTTGCTGCATTATTCCCACGAATTATTGCTGCTCACTTTGTAAGTCTATTTTTTACTACCATTTTTTCCTTTACTTTCTTCTTTTCGTTATTAGTGATACTTGTCGTTGGATACTAGAGGAATCTTGAGTCATGGTACAGTATGCATATATAGTGGCAGAGTAACTGCTTCTTTAGCACTAAAAAGCTGGGGCACATCCTTGTATTCTACTCATATATTGAAGGATTTAAGGTTTGTGTGCTCTCATCTGAGTTGCCTATTTTTCCTATCATGTGTTGCTGATCAACAGCCTGGAGCCATCTATGTGTCCCAAAGCTTGCAATTCAAGTGGCCTGTCTACGTTGGAGATGAGATCTTGGGTGAAGTACAGGCGGTTAACATCAGAGAAAGCAAGAAAAAATATATGTACGTCAAGTTACTTTATTAATTTGCTCTATTCTTGTAAAGCCCGGAGTAGTTCAGGAAACATTATGTCATGCAGGGTAAAGTTCTCGACAAAATGTTTCAAGAGCGGTGAGCTTCCAGTCATCGATGGGGAGGCCGTAGCAATTTTGCCTTCACTTGCCTTGTGTTGAATCTCTTCGTCCTGGCTGCTATGAGATGCTAGCTGAATAGTGTTGACTGGAGACATGAGCAATCGGTCCGATGTTGGAACTACTTTATGCGCTGCGACAACCTGCTGGGGCTTTTCTCATGGCATTATCTGTAAACATTATGTGCCTCGCTGTTGATCTTGCAATGTCGAACAAGTCAGACTCACACTGAGAAAGATCAAGTAGACTCCGTTTTATTTTCTTTTTGCTAGTTCACTTTTCAATCGACACATTTGCAGTTTGCTTGTATGGGAGTCGCCCTGCTAGAGAATGACCTACCCATTTACAGTGTCCTTATCTATCATATAATGCTGAATTTATTTAGTATGAGAAATGCATAGCTCTCCATTTCCAGAAAATAACTTGTCACAGAGATTTAGATATGCGTACGCTTGGACCGTCGCCAGAATTGAACTCAGGCCATTAGGTCTGACGGCACGAGATTGATACTGCATGAAACAAGATTCTGAACCATCTGAAGCAGTGCGAGGGAGCAATTTTATTTCATTAAATTCCAAAATAAGACTCATTAAGTAAATAGATACGATGATGCATTCTACGAATTTGCAAAATTCGTCTCCGTCTTGCTTCAAATTACACAACGAGAAAATTTACGTAACAGCCGACCTATACAAAGTCTCTCAGGGGCGATTAAACTTTTGTGAGAATTTCCCCTCCAACACGTGCAAAAACGAGGGAAATTAACTTGCCTAAAAGAATTGGAGCGGACCAGATATGGTAACAGGAGGATCAATTTCTACTTGCGTAGCCTTCCCCTCCGTAAGCAAGGAGGGTAAAGCGTTGGCCTCCTTGGGCGGAACACCCTCCGCTGTCCATATAGTAATATGTGGCCACTCGTTCTTGGAGGTTATGACTTCCCCGTCGACAGAACCAAGGCGAGCTTCGAATGCAGCCATTTTGTTGTTGAATAGCAAAGCTGTAAGATCCACAGGGACATCACGATCGAGGTAGAGGCCGTAGGTAGCTACAGCTGTAACGCCATGACTTCTCTTGTGTGCAAGAGTGACATGGGCCTTTTGGAGGCTGCTGTCCAACTGTTTGTCTCGCAGGAAGGTTTCTACGTTTGGATACTTCTCAGCCAACTGCGTGGAGTGACCATGGAGATGACAGGACAGCAAAATTGTCAGTAACCAATTAAGTACAAATTTAATATACAAGATTCGCCTAAGGATAAGAGAGACAAGGCATTGCCAAGGGTACTTGACTAATGCTTTGTCACTTACGTTTTTAAGAAGATTTTGTATGTGTGTTATGGGTAAGCTGACAGCAGCAAAAACAATTGTTCCTAGCTTCCTCTTCTCAGTACTAGGCGCTGTGTAATCACCACTGGCAATTTTCTTCAGTTGTTCTGATACTTGCTTAACGGCGAAGTCAAATGGCGTCTGGAGAAGTGACATCGTAGGAAAAACATGTTTCTCACTGTTGAGAAGTGAAATGGAGAGAGGATGTGACAGGACAAAAGAGTATACGGACCTGGATAGAGTTGAGATAATCGGCATTGCTAAGTAATGTCTTGCGCAATTGCTCTTCCCAATTAGACCACTCCTTCGCATAGGATCCACTGCTGGACTCCAACCTACATATGCAGAACATGTAATTCACTAAATCAAAGAGAGAGGAATGCATGACCAGTCATGCACGGAAAGACAAGACACTGACTTATCTCCTGGAATTGAGAATGTTCATGCAGATTTAGAAATGCTAGTAACAAGGCTCCAATAGTTCATACAATTTAGTGGATTACAGGAACGAACATCAGAGAAGTGAGCTAGGATTACACTATTTTGACCTAGTGGATTGCCACTTCTATGACCATGAAACAACTACAAAGGAGCACAATATGAAACAAATATAGCCATCTATTGGTCAAGCAGTGCCATAGAAAGGTCTAACCTCCCGTGTCTTATTGCATGAAGCTTGTATAAATTAAGTCCCTCCTCCAAAACAGACTTGACTGCACCAGGTAGAGGACTCCTGCATAAGCAAAGCCAAATGCAGCATGGATTTAACTTTCTGGCAAGAGTTAGAGAATGTCAGCTCACTTGACATGGCAAACATTTTCAAGATGCAAAGAACATAAGTCCCCAGACTGTCTACCCCCCACTTTTATATCTTCATCAATTAACTCCCCCACCTCTCTCTCTCTGCTGAAGAAAAAAGAATCTGAACATGCAACAAAACCATGCCATGGTAATTGACCCTCAAATGTTCTTGTCCACTAATGTTATCCCACATGAATGTTATGTCATTACATGACGATTTATAACAAATGCAACTCTTGTCAATGTCGTGTAACCTTATTTGTGCATTCCACCACACTTATTTTTAAGTGTCAGCAACGATAATGATCTTATAATAAGGCAAGAAAACTATGCGTCATAGTCAGTAGGGAGATTTCATCCCTTGCGTAATATGAGATCACAGTTACAGACATCAAGCTTAAAATTAACAAGAAATCGCTTTACCTATCAGATTTCAGCAAGGGCATCTTCACAATCGAGCCAAATCGTTCAACTAGTTCATTCTCAAACTCTTGACGACTCTGAAGCATATCAAACAGGTCAACCAATACCTCAAACAGTCTCATTGACATCGTACTAAGAGAAACAACAAGAAGTTTATCTTGGAAGAAAAGCAGGATCATACCTTCCCCTCATAAAGGTGATAAAACATCAGAAGCACATAACCGGCATTTGGAGATGCCTTGTCGAGATTACCCTTCCAAGTAGAAAAGCATTAAATAATGCATCAGTAAAAGAAGATAATGGGTAACTAATCTTCAAAACGCTTTAAAAAGTTACAAATTCTTACCGGATGATTAACCCGCTGAAGCACACGGAACATGAACACAGCTAATGCATCAAGAGAAAATGGATTGGAATCCGTACCTGCAAGAAACCATGATTAATTCTTCTGGGAACAGCAGTGCCATTAAAACCGAGATCAAATGATTCACATCGCCCCATAAACTTGAAAAAAAGAACTCAAAGGCAAGTTTGAAAACAAGTCTCTGCATCGTGCATGGCATCAACAACCTAACATGCAAGATTGAACGAATTACACGTAGCACAATCTACACTGGCAATCATAACAGCTTACTAGATTGTACATAAAGAAATAAATGAAGAGATGACAAGAACAAAGCAGTGGAACTTATTGAAGTCCCACATAATGCACTATTCAATCTAATGAAGGAAATGGAGAGCAAAAAGGACATTTAAGACTATGGGGAAAATGTTGCAATGAAGCTCTAATTCTTCCTTGTAACATAACCATGGAGCTATAGGAAGAATCACATTACTGTCAATTCCTTAATGGAAACTACAAAGTAACTAAAAGAGCATATGTATCAAGTAGAAAGCTTCAGATTCCTCTTATGAGGTACAATCCACCTAGAAAAATACAGGTGCATTACTTGTGCAA
The DNA here is from genome assembly GCA_014182845.1 of Corymbia calophylla. Taxonomy (NCBI): domain Eukaryota; kingdom Viridiplantae; phylum Streptophyta; class Magnoliopsida; order Myrtales; family Myrtaceae; genus Corymbia; species Corymbia calophylla. The sequence continues at coordinate 22,833,449 of CM024694.1, read as the reverse complement.
ATGGATTTGAAGAGTACTTCTGATTCCTGAAGAACCAAGATGACCACATCCATTTTCTAGGCCATTTCTTAGGAAAATGGAAAGTCCATCAATAACAAAATTATCTTCCATTGAGGCTCCATTTGTTTCGTGGAAAATGAAAAATTTGGTAAACATTTTCCTAAAAATAACCATTTGTATCGCTTCTTATAATTAGCCAATAGAAAATGTTTTCATTATCGGCAACAATTTATGTTTAAACATTTTCGTGGATGATGAAAATATTTTTCGTTTATTAATTTTTGTACACGATATAAGAAATAATTTTTAGGAGAATGTTTCCCAGATCATCCATTTTCCGCATAACAAACAGAGCATAAGTAGCAGAATAGTCCAAGAAACTGGTCTTTCATACACGGGCAACCCCAAGCAATCATTGTGCTTCAAGCGCTAAGGGAGAAATCACAAAAATTTCTTTTCAGCAGGCTACTTGTGGTAGGGAGGTTGTGAGGAGCAAAAATAAGTCACAAGGAGCTTTACTTTAGCCAAGAGAAGGTATTTTAGAAGCTACACTATATTTATGGATTTGCTAATAACAAAAAGTGCACATTGCTGACTTCTTGTTAGGTCATTAGTACTGTTGATCTGAAGAACCAATCAAAACAGTTTAGAGGAGCAGATACTGCCAGGTAATATCCAGAAATTTCAAACAGATCTATGTGTAGTGTAGTGAAGTGTTTATCTAGAGAGAAAGCACAACCTTCAGAATCAGGTACAACTGGAACTGCCAATGCTTTGGTGCTCCTGCACATATTTTCAATCTGAAACAGCAAAATAAAAGGACCAAACTGAGATATGTATTTTTCCATCATTAATGGGGCTTTAAGAGGAAAGAGATTTGAAGCACGTGCCATCGCATGTGCCATCAGATGTGCAGCATCATCCTTTTGATAGCAGTTGCTTAAAGATGGAGTTGCAAAATCAAATTATATAATTGATTGAGCCAATTTCCAAAAGTTCAGGAACTAGATTGAATAAAAAAATAGTTCAGCAACAACATCGAATATTGAGAAAAGTTAAGGGACCATCACTGTCGTTACCCCTAACTTTATTCAATAATCTGGCCAAAGAGTTCCATTGCTCAATCAATTGATGGACTCATATTGCCACCAAATAGAATGCAGAATTAGCTATATAAACAGGTATTCGCCTGAAGGTTAGTTTAAAAGAAACCACGGCGACTTTTTGATGAAATTGAGCTATTTAAATTCACTTTTGCTAGCTACTGCAACCTAAATTGGCACAAATAAGTTCCTTCAGAAATTGTTCCAGATTCATGGGAACACCCGCTATCTGTGATCTGGGTTGTTCAACCCCAATCACAGTACATATGCCAGTTGAATCACCAGTTTTAGAAATCCTGATACCCTACAGAATGCTTCTCAGCTTAGCTATGGCTTACTCATTTAGTCTTTTCTGGTTAAGAAGAAGAATTTCTCTCCTCAAGCTATGCGTCCAACAATTCCTAAGGTTTTGACTTTTTAACCTCCTTACTCAAGATAAGCTCCTATAAATAAATTATAAGCCCAATGGATCAAATCCATTTAGCCCAATTATTGAGTAAGACATGGGGAAGCCCAAATTATATCTTTTACCTAGTTGAGACTGCACAAACTTTTTTAGTCCAAGCATTTAACAGAATTTTATAAAAAGAGTAAATATGATTTCGTGTCTAGGTATGTGCAGTTTATTGGACATACCACCTAAGATGGACCACGATCCCTACTAAAGAACCAACTAAGCTATCCCCCAAACCACAAACCTAAGCAACTAGTGCTCTGTGTACCCTAATCCTTACTACATACCATAGTGAACCACGATCTAGGTAATATTGGACTTGACTCACATTTTGATGCTCAAAACTTGACTCAAGCTAAATCGGTATTAAATTTGCAGCTAAAGCTCATCTATAAATATATAATTGAGACATTCAAATTCAATTTGATTACAACAAAAAAAGAGATCGAGCATGCTGAAGTATTTTCCCTTAAACATACGAGTGTGTGTGGATATACTATTATTTGAAGGATTTAGGAGTCTATTTTTACACTATTAGGTGTCTTTGATCAAATAATAAAAGCTTGATTAGGTTAGCAAGCTTGTTGAACTGAGTTTTTGACGCGCTTGAGTTCAACTGAAACCAAACGAGTCAATGTGGAGTAATCATTGAAGCTGGAAGTATTCGGCAGTAGCTTGACTCGGTTTTGACCCTAGCATATGTTGCATGGTACCTGTAGTTGTGGAGCTTGCCATTGTCAAATGCAAGGAAGTCTATTTTTTACCCTATCTCTCTGTAGGAGCTAGCAATAAGTGAGAATGACTTCAATATGCTGACTCAGTAGGAAATGAAGCAGAGATTCAAACTTTAGACTAAACAATCATAATCTGAAGGAAAAACAAAAAAAAAATCACCTGTCTCCAAACTTCTTCATTTGGAGCATTCTTGTCTGCCAGCATTATAGAATGGGGTTTTCTCCTGCGCTCATCAGCAACTTTCTGCCAATACTTCCCTACGCATATGCCGATACAGAGAAACAAACTCTCAAAAAAAAAAAAGAAGCTTGCATCCATAATATTGACTTGTAGTAAGATTCTTTCGTCATTGATTGTTCTGACATGAGCACATGTACATTTTAAGGGGAAGTACAGTGTACAACAAGGATCAGAAATTGATGACGATTTGAATTAAATATAGTGAGCCTATATACGGCAACAGATAATGCTTGAAGCTTGAACTTCTGTCAAATAAACAAACTGTCAACCAAAGTGACCCATCAATAGTGGAGTGAAATGGAGGACCAAGCCAACTACTAAAACCTGAGCAGTCAAACCTCTTTTAGTTGAATTAAATTAATGGGACATGTACTACTAGTACTTTCCACTTGAAAAATCCTTTCTTGCAATGCTTCACTCATTATTCTTTGTTATCAGTAAATTTCTAGTGCTTCATCTTCTGGTGCAACAGCTAAAGATCCAAATGTCTTCCAGTTTTAATTATACTATGCCAATGATCATGCTTTCTTTGTCACTCAAGACTTACACAAAAGAGATGTTGTCCTAATTTTGCCAGGCTTCAGTGAACAGGCCTAGTCCTTCATTATTTTTAGAGGGCCAGACGGGGTACATGTATGGAGAGGCCATTCTTTATTCTACCTTAAGGCAATGGACACGTTGCGAATGGTAAACATCCAAAATTAAACCAATGAAAAGCATTGAAATCCAAATGAGGTACAGCCTAATTGCTTCAGAAGCAAAAGTTTTATGACATCTCAACAATATCCAATACCTTTAATAAGGTCACCCATCAGACTATGAACTGGCCGGTCATCCCCAAGACCACCTGGGGCACTCAATAGCTCCTTGCACAGTGCTGACTTAGCACAACCAGGTATTCCTGAGATATGAGAATGAAAACATAATGACCACATCTGAAGACAAATTATCCACAAGAACAATTATAAGATGAGAATTTTTGGAGGCCAATTTATGTTTTGCTACCAATAACTAATTGATGTAGTTATTTAAAAAGAAAGAAATAACAAAGTCGGTGCTGCAACTAAGATGAAAAAAGATCTAGCAAAAACTGGAGATATAAGAAACTTGTGAGAACTCACTGCCTGACATAGATAGAATCTGATTGTTAAAGAGGCTAACATTTAAAAAATTTAGTATTAATGCAGTGTGCTTTTGCTATATACTATGCCTTAACAAAGAAGAATGAGGTATTATTGTTTTTAAGATAAACACCAAATAGTTCTGCAAACCCATTCACAAATGAACACAGAACAATAGATTTACAACTGGCTGCAGACTCAATTCAGCAGCTGTGTGACTAAAAGTCCCTGAAACTCTTGTTGCAAAGGATTCTTTGAAATTCTTTGCAAGATTCTTTCAAAATAGAGTATATGATTACCAATGGGAACAAAATGCTGCTCAAGTGACTACACACACGTCAACAAGAAAAGACAGTTGTAGCTCAAGAGGTGCTTCACACAGCCTAAAGACCAAGATAATTGTTGAGAGGAGAGTTATCTTTAGTTGAAAGAAGGAACATCGATTTAAAATACTTAAAAGAAATCATTCAACCTGTATTGGCAGTAACTTAAACACAACCATGAGGACCTCTCCCTCCCCACCCCCCCAAAAAAAAGAAAAAAGAAAAGCGCACACACACATGCACATAACCAGCAAAGACAAACACACCTGGAAAAAATACAATCAGACCATGGTCCTTCGGAATGGAGTCTCTGGCAGAGGGACTGGGACTTGGTGGTGCTACTTCTCGATCAGTTTCCAGATCACCTTCTTCATCCCTGCCTCCTTCAATAATGGCAAGAAAATCTTCGGCCCTCACAAAATTTCCCGCTGACCCTATTAAAGCTTGATTCTCCACACTGCGTTTTGCGTACTGTTCTAGAAAGGGTTCAGCCTCACTGAGGTATGTTGATGATGATAATTGTTTATTTCCACACTTTCTTCGGATATAAACGGCCCTGAAGATCACTCAATGTGAGAAATCCAAACCAAAGAGATCCTAAAAAGAGTTGTTAAAAAAAATTACCATTCATCTAACATCTTGCTGAGTTGTCTCTGTTTTCCAGGTGAAGTACCCCATATTGTCATTTGTCTGCGGTGTCAAAATAGGACATTATTTGGTAAACATGCTTGAATGAAAATCAATTGTTCAAGTCTCTTATTCAATGATTTGATCATAACAAAACTACGTGCTTGATACCAGCAATACTCTAGCTCACTAGGATGACACTTTCATAGAATTGCACCCTATTACACTTTCATACTGATATGTAATCATTGATTAATCAACACCTACAATCATATTGTAATCAAATGAATGTAATTTGTCGAATGTGGATTAGCTATCTAGCTGTGTCCCAAGCTTCAAGACACCGTTATTCAAGAATGCTGCAATCACCTTTGATAGTAGGCCTTATATGCGGCTGGACCCTGCTTAAAAAGTATGGACAAACCATTGCGAATCAAAAACGTCCGGAGCTGCAGAAAAGATTCACAATGATGAATGTGAGATTGTATTTCAGCTATTTGCATATCAGATTACATCTCCATCACCGTGCACAGGCAACAGATAATCATCAATCTTCGTTTCAATAAATAAGCCAAAAGTAGTTTGATAGGAATGCAGTATTGACAATATGGCCCCAGTACAAGTTCAGAGCCACCTAAGAATTCTGAATTAAATACTGAATTGACTCTGAAAATTTATATCTTGTCCACATAATGGTGTCCAAAATGTTTCTATTTTGATCAAAGCAGATGCTCAACTCGGAACCAGAGGAAAAATATGGGACCATTGGACTTTGCACTCTCATTAAATTGGTGAATTCGACAATGTCAACTATATCCTCTATTGCAGTGAAGAAGCTGTCTAAACACCAAGTTGGGGTCAGTGAAGTGTTGAACTTAATTGAATTCAAGCCTGATTGCACTCTTAGTTGAGTTTTAAAAATATTAGTGTTTCATAATGACCCAGCATTTAAGCATAATCTTATTTTTCAATTCTCATAAATTGATATCCCAGTTCAAGTTCACTGTTTCTGGTTAAGTTGGGGATAAAGTATAATCTACTTTTGGATAATGCATCTGAGTCTAGTTGAGCTTGAGCATGTAAAGAAACTCGTTGAGTCAAGCCCCAAATTAGTCAACTAAGTAGCAAGTCCTGACCATCGAGCCAGTTCTGAGTATGAGAAGTGCTAAGTAGACCAAATTCACCAGATTCCGCTCAATCTTGACCACCCCCGCAACTCAGAATGGCTTTCTAAATATGAAGGAACAGAATGCCACTAAACATCGATTGCTTCAGCAACGGACTAGGTTGTAGAACAAAATTGATAGAGAGTACCACTTTGATATATTTATGAAACTTGGATGCATATTGGTTTTTTAGAAGACGAATAATGATCATTACCCCATTGAAACCAGGGGATATCTACTAGAAAACTTCAACTCAGATTATATGCTATCTGCTGGCATATCGTAAATTTATATGTTCCCCCTTACATAGGGGAACAAATAAATTTACGATATGTTTCCATTAGAAGGAATACAAACTAGAGGAAAAAAGCAAAGCCACCACACTTTCCTCGACACCCCTTGAAAGCTACTTCAACATAACTAACCATTTTGAATTGCAACCAGATACAACTAAAGGTAAACAGAATTTTCAATAGACTTGCGCAAGAACAACATGTACCTTATAGGTTAGGAATTTCAGTTTTATCATTAAGTTTGCATCATCATCCGCCAAACTATCCTTTGGGGATGCAGCAGTACCATTAGTATTTTCTACAATATCCAGATTGCTTTTTGCAATTTCAGCAGCTCGCTCATTGTTTGCCTTGAATAGATTAATGTCAACAAAAAACCCTGCAAATTAGAGCAGAATTCCAAATTAACCTCTTGTCCACAGATCTTTCTAGTGTATAATACTTATGAGTTAGGACGTATGGCAAAATAAGAAAGGTAATGCATGCATTGAAATAGCATTTTCTTACCTCTATATAGTGGCCACAATCCAGGCTTAGACCTGAAGATTATTTATTCACACTATTACACATACAAATTACAAACAAAATCCATTAACCAAAAGAAGGAAGGTAGACTTGAACTTGACCTCATCTCTTTTTGGTATCTGCGGAAAGCTGAATCACTGTGAACATGAATGACCATTTTGTAGAAAAGATTTTCAGTAGTCGTAGAGTTGATTTTGTGGAAATTGTGATAGCATTTAAATGCAGCTGGATATCGTCTTTCTTTCATTAAACGAATCATTTCCTGGTTTGACAAAAAAATTAAGTGTCATCAAACAAGAAAGCAAAATCCTACATTGCAAGCAGATTTTTGCTACAGAGACAATTCACTCGACTGCACAGTTTCACCTGCAGCTTGGTAGTAGAGTAGTCTGCAGGCCGTGATTGCAAAAATTTTGCCACAACAGATCGGTCTGCATTTCTTGAATGGTTATCGCCTGTTTCATTCCCAAGCCAGTCTGAATAGTCAGGACAAAAGGAGGTACCCACACCCTTAAGGAGTGCTTTCATTTGCTGCAATTAAATTTGGATAGTTAAAAAAATCATCAAGCTGTTCATATCATCAATGTCACCTAAGTGACAGTATATCAGGAATATAAGGCTTAAGAGTATACTGCTACTTGGACAAATCCAATCTCACCTGTTTCTCATCTGTCCTATTTGCTGCACAAATTTCCCTAAGGCCGGGTCCCAGATCAAGATGATCTGACATAAGAAGCAGAATAAAAATAAACTGAGAATATTGTTGAAATTAGGAAATATTCTGTTGACTTCAAAAACTGAAAAGGACTACATTGGATATAATTTGGATTAATGTGACTGCAACCCTGTACCATATGTCGAAAGAACAAGATTGAGTACCTCCTTTGTTAGGAGGAGGAGGGAAGTCCTTCAAGACTTCTTCCAGATGTTTTGAACTCTCGGGGCTTACAATTCGAGCCACGAGACCTTCCAAGATTTCGCCTTGCACATTGATATGATCTTTTGATCCTACACAGAAATTCCAAGTCACCGATAGTTCCCCAAGGAGAAAGACATCAACCAGAGCGGTTAAATTTTAAGATGCAAATGAATGTTCTCTGATAAAAGGGCAATTATAACATTAGAAGTCTAAGATATATAATTTCTTCTGCAATCACCAAAAAAAAAATGTAGGTGATAAAAGCTTTGCTGTACCAAGAGTGGTGAAGCTTAAATCATATACAATATAACATCAATATGCTCTTCAGCAATTTACCTGGTACAGAAATATCTGCAATTTCATCAAGAGCCTTACATACAGGTGTTGCTGTTCCTTCTTCACATAAAGCATCATAGGCAGCGAAAAAGGACGTCACTGCTTTCCTAAAAGAGAAATAAAATTTGTTTGGCAACCCAAATTAGCAGACAAGTAATTATGAGAAGGGATGCCTGACTTGATAGCATCGGACAACCAATCAAAAGCTGAAGAGTCACAAATTAGTCTAGTCTACCTACAAAAGTCTTTGATTGAAAATTTTGGAATTTGATTTCTTTAAGTATGTACTTTTTGTCTAATTTCAACTTAAACATATTTTTGATTTTTCGAGTTGATTTCTTCCACATCATTTTCTTTTCCTTGTTTCATCAGTTCACTAATCAAATCAAATAGTAAGTTCACAAATCATTTTTTTCTTATTTATTATTATAATTTCTCATAAAGACACAAACTATTTTTTCTTATTTCATTAGTCCACTAATTCCATTGAATGATAAGTTTGATTAAAAAATTCAAGATTCCTTTTCTTTGAGTGTGTGCTTCTTTTCTTTTTTTTTTTTTTTTTTTTACTAATTCCGATATTGAATTACACCCTCTGAATCTTTCCCACGTCCATTTTTACCCATTGATTTTTTTTTTGTCTAAATTTTTTTCTTATTACATTAGCTCAACAATAATTGAATTGTAGTTCAACAGTAAATTCAATTGAAGTAAATTCAATTGAAGATTATTTGTTTTCTTTAAGTATGTACTCATTGTATAGTTCAAATATAAATGTATTTCTGAACTTCTAATTTATTTCTTCTGCATCATTTTCTTTTCCTTATTTCATCAGTTCACTAATCCAATCAAATAGTAAGTACACTAATCATTTTTTCCCTTGATATAAAGATCTACTTGCACCTCATTGTACGCAGAGTTGGTCAGTACTTCATTCTGCCTGAAGTAAAGTTTAATTAAATGATACTATAAGCCGTAAGATGCATGTTAGCCATCAAATGGTTCACCATTACAAATTCTCCACTTTAGGGAGCAATTCCTCCTAATATTATCAAGACACTTTTCTTCAAAAGTAGTACACTTAGGGAGCAGGCCTTAACTTCACAGTCTTGACATGTTTTAAAGTATCAATAATGTTTTCTTTTCCAAAACTAAATAGGAAAAATTTATAAGATGTACCAAGGGGTACCACTGCTCTAAAAGAAATTAGGGAGAAAGCCAATGTAGAAAATCCCAAAAATTATCCAGTGGTTTGTTCAGTAGCCCAAAAAATCCAAAATGACAGCCCCCTGTTTACTTTTTACATTGAAAGAATCAGACTTTCAAAAGCATTCAAGTTTCTCCCCCTTCAAATAAGCCAAAAAATTGCTGGAGAAGCAGAACTAATTATAGATGTTCTCTCTTTGTTGTTTACAAAACAAACTATTTCAAGAGCAGAGCTCTTCCCTAACAGCAGAAGCTTCAGACAAATGTATACCTAAAAACCTGATATTGTCTCAGTCTGGGACAATAACTTCAAATATGATCGACTACCTCAGTGTACACTTACACTGCATCTATCTACAAGGTGAACCCTCTTCTTTGATGAGTCTGCTGATAGGATACTCACCCACAGTTATCCACATAACTTTTAACTCATCAGTACACAAACTAATATTCACTTTAAGTACCACATAAAAAACTCCAAATTCATCCCCAAAGCCTTTATCTACTGTATATTGAGCATAGCCAAAGAAAATCCACTAACTATAACTGCTTTAGCATGGCTTGTGTATTAATTAGATACCCATCTTTGTCCAAGTCAAACACCATTGCTACAATGATATAATGTCTATTTATTTATAACAACAACAAGGATGTGAAACAAATGTTAGCATGTGCAAATCTTTTAAAATGCATAAAATGATGCAATACATAAAGAAATATTCCAGATATACATTGCAAACTTATCTCCAGACAGGTTAAACTTTTAGGAGAAAAAGGATATATCACATGATATGAAGTTCACATCAAGAGTTTAAATCTTGTACTCCCTCCTACTGTTAGTCCTCGCATTCTAGTCTTTAGCTATCTAGTGGCATATCCTACCTCTCCTACTGTAGGGTTCATCTTAGAAGCAAGGGGGAGTGTTAAAAAATGTGCTAACATGCATTGTTATCCCATTTTCAAATAGTTTAAACTATGGGGGAAAATAGTCATTTCGTTCTATACAAGATGTAGTTTTTCCTGAAAAACTTTTACTGAGAGCAAATTATTACTACAATCAAACAGCCAAGAAGATAGTACGTGTAGAAGGTAGGATAATTTGTTCAATCGATAAATCCATAACATCTAATAATTAATCAAAGGCTTGACTTGTGCCAATTAGTTACGTGAACATACCTTGTTGAGAACAACCATACATGGTTGGTAGGGAGACGCCATTTTCGACAAAAAGCAACAATTTCAGGAGTGGAGTAGAATTTAGGCTTGCCACTTCCCAATTCGGTGACCGCAGTAACTACAACTGTTGAAGTAACAATAATGGTTTGACAAAATAATCAACTTTTCATACTTTTCTACATCAATGAATGTTGGGAATAGACATAATGACCAAAACAGACTTCTCCATCCGTGTAAGAAACAGTAATGAGAGACCAACAATATCCAGAAGGGTCCTTATTAGCAAGTGATATAAGGTACAGATCAAGCAATCTAGCCAAAGCGAAGTCAAGTTCTTAACGATGAAATGTTAAGAAAAACTAACTCTTGCTTAACCATTTCTTTCAGAGAATTCTATCAATAGAAATAGATGCGTATGCTTCACTATTCTATGCAAAAGAGCTATCCTTGCAAACACTACTTCGATACAATGATCCACATATTAACGGAAGCATGATGTAATGGAAAAACATGAAATAGAACTTTTCAATAAGATTTGAGACTATAGCAACGGCAGATGACAGAAAGTATGACTCATGGGCAGTCAATCTCTAAACATCAACCATAACCACAAGAAAAATGTCAAATTTTTCAGCCCCAAATCATTGCATGACTCCAAGGACAGGACACTCATAATAGAAATGAGAAAACACGTGGACAATCAATCAACCATGTATTCAGTAACAAATTTTTAAAGATTCATACACAGAAGGCATACTTCCTAACGAAGAACCTCAAAGTAGAAAAGGAGTAAAAATGATACCGTAATCTTCTCGGGGTCGCTGTCCATGGTCACCCAAAACAGCTGTTACCAGCTCCATAGAAATACACATCCTGTTTTCCTGGAAATATCAAAGATAAAGCTGTTGGAAAAGGTAAAGCATACTGTAAAAAATTTAACTACAAAGATCATGTGCCAATGATGTGAACAGCAATGAACATCGCTAACTGGAAATTTCCTACATAGTTGGAATCCTAATTACCATATTACAAAATACTGGTGAACTTGAGTGGTAGCTTGTTTACACTAGCAAAGTATTTCATTTCACATATGTCCATATGCACACGACTGCATTTGTGATGCACACAGTAGTGCGCGTGCGCTTGAGAGAGAGAGAGAGAGAGAGAGAGAGAGAGAGAGAGAGAGAGAGAGAATCTATTAATGACATTCCACCAAATTGAAAATATTATTTTATATTTAAGAACTATGTAACTTTCATGAAAATGAATTAAGAATCTTAAAGATTTGAAATTATTAATATAAAATAAAGGAAAGTCAAATTATAAACACTTAAAAGTATAAGCACCGAAAAACAGATAAAAGATCCCCCACTTGAATCTCTAACACATCTTTCTCTCACTTATGCAAGTTTAAGGTCTAGGGACTAGCCACTACAAAAGCTTGACCTGAAGATTAAGTTCCAAGTAGCCCAATTGGATAGAAAATACCCACAAAAAGAAATCGTGAGGGGAAAAAGACCTCACATCAATCAATGAATTATATCCCAAAAAAATGGTAGTAACAACGTACACAGATTTTTATATTCCCATGGATATTGCAAGGGAAAAGACTCAAAATTCAGAATTTCAGATATTGATCTAAATATTGGTTGAACATTGAGGAGAATAAAAATGATATTGACAGCTAACGTTAGAGAAAAATACCCACTCACCTCCAGGAAGGCATTGAACTCAGCCTGCATTTTTCCTGCTTCCACACCCCATGACTCCCGAAACATGCGGCCAAGGACAAAAACTCCCACAGCAGTGTATCTACAACAGGAATATCTATTAAGTAATCAATGCAATGTGCCACGGATCCTGAAAGCTTTTCAGCTTACATATTTCCAAAGCTGTTCTTGGCATATGCTCCACCCTCATGACCGGCATACATGAAGAGAGAACCTGAATGCTTGAGGGAAACCTGCACAGGTGTAACTTAACCCTAGTAAAAAAGATCACCTGCCTCACTCGGCATCTTTTAATAGAAATTACTTATTTATCTTATCCAATAGGTAAAGATTGACAAACTATGAGCTTCATCAAATTGTTAGGACGTATAAGTTAACACTCTTTGTTGAATGCAAACATGTATCCCTAATAGGAGAAAGCATGGCGCTAGCAAGGCAGTGTACCTCTACTGTTGCAAGGCCTTTTGACACCATCTCAATCATCCTTGTCCTGATCTGAAAAAATGAAAACACATGAATAGATAGAAGCCAGGCAAAACTCGGTTTCCATTAATAAAGATGAAACACCTAAAGGAGCAGGAAAGTGTTATAGAAGTTCTTGTGTACTAGATAACTTATCACAAGTCAGTAGCACCTTTAACAACTGAAGAAAGCATGCATCCTGATAAAGCAAAATAATAAGAGACTGTTTTGAAAAAAGAATACCTCCTGATCAGACTTCTCATTTTCAAACTTCGGATAGAAGGTAGCTCTAATTTGGGCACTTGTATACGTAGAGTTATCCACGGAGAACCCTTCCAAATAATTTGTCCTGAAAAACTTACTCAAACCCAGGGAGATTTCTTGTGCCACACTTGAGCCAGAGATACTCGCTTGCACCTCCACTGCTCCTTTATCCGCAGTCTTACTTTCATTGTCCACCTCCAAGGGTCCACTAGCTGTTCCATAGGCTCTGGGCTTCCAGATTGTTTTCTCACCTTGGAAAGGAGTATGATGGTTTGCCGATTGAATGCCTCCCAGTTGGGAAGAAAGAACATCTCCCCGCGACTCCGCAATATCTAACCCACCAAGTCTGCTGGTAACAGCTTCAACAGTCGATGCAATATTCCTCTCCGGAGCTGTCATGGAAGGGTTTACCTCTTTCCACTTCTGCTCTCTATGCCGACCCTTCCTCTGCGACTACATCCAAAAAAATACATTTCTATGAAGCCATAATGCCGATAACAAGTAAACCACTCCGTTTTTCTTTAACTCGCCAAAAGAAAGATCAAATGAACACATCAAAAGGTTCTCTACTCGCGCCGAAGCTGATAATCGAGAATCCGACATCAACGGACGAGCATTGCACAAACGCTCGAAGACGAAACTCAAATGCGCAGCGGAAGGAAGCACTCATTCAATCATCCGAAGCATCGCACCGAAAACCGCGAGCGCGCGACGCGAGTTCACTCGACGGCAGACCATCGCCGATGGAAAAAAGGGAGGGCAACGCCGCGGCGAAGGAGACGAACCTGATGGCGAGGCATGGCCGAGCGATGACGGAAGGAGGAGGAAGGGACGAAGGCGAGGGCTCTGCGAGGATCGAGGGCGACGCGAGGGGAAGGTTCTGGACAGCAACGCCTCCGACAGAGAAGAATGGCAGAGGAGCGTCGGGTTGAGAGCGCAGAGTATCCTCTGCGTCGCCGACATTCAAAGGCTAAATACGCTGGGCGCGTCTAGAAACTTTCACAGGTGGGGGAGAGAGAGAGCGAGCGAGCGAGCGAGCTACGGGGTCGTCGTCATCTCACACATGGCGATATATGCAGTCGTCGCGCACTCGTACTCCAGCCACCGGCGACTGCTTCCCAAGCTCTAGTAGGGGCCGGCCGAGTTAAAGAGGAAAAAAAAAAAAAGATGCCCGAAATCACAGAACCGGCCCGACTTTTTCCGGCTTCGACGGGCCGGCCCCGAATTATTCCCCTGGGCCGCCTGTCATTCCGTCCAATCCACGGACACACCCGAGCAGCGTTAAAAGCAAAGCTTAGCATTATAGTTCGTCCAAGGGCAGCGCAAGACAGGGGAGGAACATTACCTGGTCGGCGAAGAGCACCGATTGAATCGATGGAGGAAGCTTTACTATCCGTCCGTGGTTAGAATCGGTTTTGATGGAAGCACTTCGAACGGAATCGAGACCTTCACGCCTTCTCGACCCTGAAACGGAAGAAAAAATGATTTCTCTCGGTTCCGCGTACTGTTTGATAAACGTCGGCCGGCGAAAACTCCACGGCTCTCAGCCTCAGTGCGGCAGCGGTGAAGATGGGCTCCGGCAAAAGAGCTTCGGACATGAGCCAAGTCGCCGAGCCTTCCTTTTCCCTTTGATGCGTCCTCTTCGAAAAAGATCGCCCCTCTCGCTCTCGGAAAATCGTCCCCCCTTGACTGTCTAAACTCTCTCGCCCCAAGAGAAAATTATAGGGAAAAAAGAAGAAGGAGGAAGACTTTCCTCCTTACTCCTCCACAGACACCCTCCCTCGACGAGCGGAGGAATCTCCTTTTTCCCGCCAAGCTCTCTTCTCCCTCAGTCTCTCCTGAACCACCCCGTCTTGCGTCGGACGAGCGTCGGTCCCTGTTGCAGAGAGAGAGAGTGTGTGTAAGGGCCGGCCGGGCCGGGGGAAAGAAAAGCAAAGGAAGAGGCTGGGCCCGGGGGGAAAAAAAGAAGGGGCCGGGTCGGCCCGGCCCCATTTCGTTTTTCTCTCTCTCTTTTTTTAAATAATAATTTTTTGATTAATTAGTTTTTATTTTTTGAATAAATTCTATTACTATTCGCTAGTCTACCCAACTACCTATTTTTGCTATTTTTATTTTTAAAGACTTCTCTTGCCTACAAAATCAGACGTGAATGCTACGTAATACGGTTGGCATTAATGTTGACATTTTTAAATATTTTAATTTTTTCCTACATTTTAATTTTTTATTAATTTTTTTCTTTTACTCTCTTTTCCTTCTTTTCTTTTTCTCCACTAGCTTCCACGACTTTCGCTGAACACTGGGGTGCAAGTGGATGCAAATGAGTTGGGTGTTTGGAGACCGAAAGAGCTTCTCCCCTGTCGAAATAGCCACTTCTTCTTCTTCCTCCAATCACAATCTCGCACCGGTCACTAAGAGTGTGTTTGATAATATTTCTATTCCTGGGAACAATTTCTTTTGAGAAATAGTTCTTTTTTATTTCTACTCATTAGAACAATTTCTGAGTAAAATAAAGCGTTTGGTAATTACAAAAATTTCTTTTTTTCGGAATAGAAAAGGAATAGAAATGCATTCGATGCGACAAAAATTTCTTATTCTCGGCGGTGGTGGCCGACGACCGGCGAGTGGCGGTCAACGGCAGCGGCAGCAGACGGTGGTGTGCTATGGGCAGCAAATAATCTTCAAGAAATAAGTTTCTAGAAATTGTTCTCAGGAATAGTAAGCTACTTTTTTCTACTTCTCATTTCTATTCCAAATCTATTCTCGGGAACAACTTTTTATTCCTGAGAATAGAAAAATCAGTTGGTGTTATCAAACGGATTTATATTTTTTTTCTATTGCGGAGAAAAAAAATAGAAAAATAGAGAAACAGAAAGATTACCAAACAGGGCCTAAACCACATTTACCAAAACCAAAGCATGTCCACGTCAATCGTGAATCCGAGGAGCCTTCGTACTTCACGATGGTCGGCCCGGCCCGGCCCTTAGCCTAGGGAGCGCACTGGCATCCCTCGCCACGTAGACCTAGAGAAGTGCCTTCTCGTCCTCATCTCTCAGTCTATCTAAGAAGTCCCATGCCTTCCCCTTCCTCCTCTTCGCCTTCTTGTTCCTCACTTGGATCTCTCTATCTCTAAAGCAACCTCTGTACAATCGGTTGCGGCCGACTGGGTGAGGCCAACCTCGCCGGACACAAGTGAAGGCAACCATGGTCTCACAAGTTGCGGGCCAACCACCTTCGCCCGCAGATCTAAAAAGAAAGAAAGAAAAAGAGTAAAAAAAAAAAAGGGAAATTTAAATTTAAAAATTTTAAAAAATTGGAAAAAATATATAAAAAAATGTTAATGTTAGCACTAGTCGTGTAACGTAGAATGACCAATATTCACGTCCATAATTTCCGGTAATTGTTACAAATATGAAATTGTTTATGACTAAATTTATACAATTGAAAGGTTTAACACTGTATTAATACTGATGCAACAAGTTTTTAATTTTATTGGTCTATTTACAAATGTGGTTTTCGAAATAGACATGGCAATTGTTATGTTACAACAATTTCCACTTGAATTATGCCATGTGATTAAAACCTTCATCGCGACTTATTTGCTAAAGAGCAAAGTCCTTTATATGAATATGTGTGTATAAAACTTTAGAGGTAGCTCGATATTCTTCCGTGTGAGATAGTTCTCTACGAGGTTGAGAGGACATGAAATTCTATGATTCATATACGAAACGATACTGCTTGAATAGTTCGATATGGCTTGAGTAGCATGTGAATATTATAGAATAATCATTATCAAGCAGATGTACAATGGTGTATATATAAAGGATACTTGTGATAGATGAGTTGAGAGGCATGACAAAGAGGTGTCTACGATTTTGTCCCACATTAATCGACAATAATGATGCTCCGTTAGTTGAGATGCCTAGTGAGCCAAGTGATAAGTAGAAAATAGATATCCACTTGTGTATATCTATGAGCCACTATTTGGTATTTGCGCATCCTAAGATTGATACATTCATCTACGTACATTTGAGTGTTCACTGATTGTTAACTCATGGTATGGATTTCATTCATTGCATGCATGTTTATTGTCGCAATGTATATATTACGTTATCTCAAACAAACTTAAATAATATGTTTTGAAAGTGCATGTGAATACTCATTGTTTTGAATATGTTGATTAGCTTACTACACTAAGTGTTGAAGGAAAATCGACATCACTGGTTAGTAATTGTAAGTGCCTTTACGAGTGTGGATTCTTGATGAGCTTGTGAATGTATGTCATGATGAGTGAATTAGTTATGATGTAGAATTCATACCGTGCTCCTCGAGTGATTGAACTTATGAATATGCAAATGACTAAGAAATGACTAAGAAATGCCTTGAATAAACAAGTGATTGGTAGTTTCTAAATTATAATGATTCGAAATAATAGGTGCTATTATCTGTTAATTGCACTATGATGCCGTGCTCTAGGGTTGTGTGGTGAGTAGATCCCTACTTTAAACTTGGAGCTTTCACCGACTAAGCTTAAGCTTGCCCTAGATTATCTTATAGATTGGTCAAGTTCAGAGTTCGGGTGCAGTTAGATTAGTGCTTCCAATGAACTATTTTATACAGGAGATTTTGGTGTATATTAGTTGATGTTAGATTATTTGCACAATTAATGATAAATTAGTTATTCATTTGAGGATTTAAATGAAGTTAAATTATTTATTCATTCAAGATTTAATTTGTGTGATTTCAGACTAGGACATTAAGATTTCATTTTATTAATACAACCAAACAGGCCTTAAGATATTTATGGTATGTTTAATAACACTTTTAGAAATAACTGATTTTATTCTTTTGTTCTCGAAAACATATTTAAAACAAAAATCCATTTGGTAAATTTTATGTTCTCAGGAATAGATTTGGGACAGAACTAAGAATAAAAAAAAAGTTGATTCTCATTTCCAAGAACAATTTCAAAAATTAAGTTTCGCTGTCTTCCCTCTTCCTCTCCTTTTTTTTCCCTTTCCCTTTCTTCTTCTTCTTCTTCCTCCTCCTCTCAGCCCATCACCGCCCCATTGCCTCCCCCAGCCGCCAACGATGAGCGAACGGGCAAGGTCTAGCGAGGTCGCCTAGCCACCGGCGGAGCTCAGCCTCACCAAGCCAAGTCAAGGCCAACCTTGCACTGCCTAGGTGAGGTTGAGCCTTGCCTGGCCACCGCAAGGCTCGGCCTCGCCCAGATTTGTGAGACCGAACTTCGTTAGTGGCCAAGCGAGCTCATTGGACCTTGCCCCGTTGCTTGCTAGCCATAGCCAGTGGCAACGACCGGCCACTAAAGGAGGAAGAAGAAGAAGAGAAAAGGGAAAAAAGAAAGAAAGAGAAATATGAGAAAATTACTAAAAAAATAAAAGAATCAAAAAAATTGAAGAGTGCTACAAAATGCATTCTATTTCGGAAATAAAAATTTTGAATAGTTTACCAAATACCTTTAAATACTCAGAAATTGTTCTCGGAAACAAAATAAAAAAGAATTATTTTTGACCATATATTGTTTCCAGAAATAGAATCCCTTAGTCTATAGAGATCTTGTATGTGAAAAGACCAAAACTACACCAAAGAAAAAAGTGTTTTACCATTCTAGATTTGGCTCAGCCCGAGAACACGAGAGCATTTGTAAAACTGTAAATACATACATACATATATAGGTTTAGTTTATTTCGTGCAAAATGAATGATGTACATAATGTTTTTTTTAAAAACGATCTCTTATATCGTTGAAATAATTAATTAATAAAAAGTATTATTGATATTGACAATAACTTATGCCTAAATATTTTTTTTACTTTTTGCAAGCGATACAAGCAATCATATTTAAGAAATATTCTCAAAATTATTCATTTACCGCGAAACACGCTTAATTTTTTCTAAAAGAATCTGTCAATTACTTACTACAATAACTAACTTTCTCTTATCATGAAATGATATTTCTATATGTTTTTCTACTTTAACTCTCAACTCACTCTCAGACTTTTGTTCTAGATGTAGGAGTTGAAACCCACGCCTGAAACTAATTGTCTTTATCCTAATCTCCCGAAAAGATAGAAATTTGAACCCCCCACCTCCCCTTCACATGTGAAGCTAATTGTCCCCATTAGATGGGAATTCAAACCTCCATTTCCCTTTCTCATGTGAGAAAAGTCCTGAAAAGATGGGAATTCAAACCCCCACCTCCTCTTCCTATGTAAAGCTAATCGTTCGTATCCCAAAATCATCGAGAAGATGAGAATTCAAACCCCACACCTTCCATTCCCATGTGAGAAAAGTAGTTGTTGGGGGTAAACCCCCATCCCCATCCCAATTCCCCCAAAAAGATAGGAATTTGAAACCCCCCATATCCCATTCTTGTGTAGGAAAAGTGACTACTGGGGCAAACTCTAGTGGTTTTTTTTGTTTTGGTAAGGAGCAAACCCTAGTGGTTTATATCTACGTTGACTAACTATTTTTTTTCTCCCTATCAAATTAACTAGATTTTCACAGACTAATAGAAAAATTCAAACAACAAAAAAAATGTACTAGATTTTCATCGGGAAAATTACTAAAAAAATCTTAAACCCATTGCATTCTGGCCAAACAAAACTGGTCAATTGAATAGAATTGGCACAATTGTAAAGTGTTTAAAACTAAATTGACTAAAAAAATAAGTTTAACATTGAATTGACATAATTATAGTAAGTTTAGGACTTTTTTGGTAATTCTTCCGATTTTCATCTGAAAAAGCAAGTAAAATATTTTGTTTTTCTATAACTTCTCATATAAAATAACTTTCAACACCATCATTTGCCGTGCAAAATAAAACCATCTTCTACAATTCCATCCTTTTAACTACTGCAGTTTGCTCTAGTGGGTGTGGACTTTTTTGGTAATTCTTCTGATTTTCATCTGAAAAGGCAAGTAAAATAAATAGTTTTTATGTAACTTCTCATATAAAACATCTTTCAACACCAACATTTTCCCCAGCAAAAAGAAACCATCTTCTGTTTTTTTTTTTTTTTTTTTTTTTTTTTGGGTGGCCCAGGGAACCGCCGCACGGCCGGGGTGGTAAGCGCAGAACCGGCACACGTCTTGCACCACACACGCGCACCTGTGGGTAGTCGCCTACTCCCTCCGCTGAGATTCGTCTCCATTAACCAGCAGGTTTCCAGCGGAAATGCCTATCGAGAAACCATCTTCTGTTCGTCTCCATGAACCAGCAGGTTTCCGACCTATCTCAGAAATCTTCAATCTCTTTTCTCTCTCTCTCTCTCTCTCTCTCTCTATGATCCACAAGCTTTTTGGATTCCCTGCTGATTCTCTCACCGGGATGCTCTCGGGTGTCAGAATTCATTTCAAAGCCAACTTTATCTCAAAGTAATGCAGGAAACATCTGCTATACCCACTCATTCTTTACAATCTGTATGCTCGCAAATTGATATGCCCGATCATTATTTCAATGTATTTGTCCGCCAAAAGAGATGAAAAAACAGAAAGTGTCCAACCTAACTATACACGTCAAGGTTTGCCATTATGAACAAATGATATCCAGTCAGAGAAAAGGCTAGTATTGAGAGAATAAATATTATTAGTATGCTGTTCAGAACTAATAATAATCCTCATCCGAGTCACTATACCATTCATCTTCTTCATCTTCATCATCATCATCATCAGAATCCCTGTCATCATCATACAAAATATTGCCTTCCTCCCACAGCGGACAAGAACATGTAGGTTTTTTATTCTTCCACTCCGCACCACAATTGTAGCAAAACTCATAACCACATCTGCAAGGATGCAATGCTAAGTAAGAATTTTGCAGTTTGTAAAAGAGGACTGACAAAAGACATAGAAGATACAATGCAAACAATAACCTTAGATTATCTTTTTCGAGCATTACCTAAACAGTATGGACACTCAAAAATTCAGTGGCAATTAAACAGAAGCTAAACCATCCAACTCCAAAGCAAATCTTCAAGCAATAAATTACATTGAGGTGGATATATATCAGAGGGAGAAAAAAGAAAGTTTGAATAAAGCAGCCTGACCATTTCCAATCACCCAAGTCAATAGTTTTGCCAATTTCAAGCACTAGGGAAATTGCATAAGCATTTACTGGTTGCTAGCAAAAAGAAAAGGATTAATTAGTGCTCCCACAATGGCCTTTATAATATCTGTAGGTCCTGGCATGTAAAACCTTCAGCCTCTATCTACCTTCTCCAGCATAATCTGGCAACAGACTGCTGCAGACTTAGAATAATCTAACAATGCATATTATATTTCCCCCCAAAACTACTATAAGCACTCTGTCAACAGAAATTTCATTCCAACTCAAGTAAAGACCCTGATCATGGGAACCTTAATCTCAATATGAAATTCTAATTCAGAGAGAGAGTGAGAGAGAGAACATGGAGGAGGAGGGAGGGTTGGTCAGATAATGAAATAAATAATTTTCTTAAATTTGTAATAAAAGACAGAAGGCCAGTATCATTAGTCAAGTGGCCAATGATAGGGCTCCTTCAAGGAGGTTACCAGTGCAAAATTGCCACTGCAACATCTCTCTTATATCCTAGAAGGTCAAAGATCCAGTCAAACTGGTTGACTGGTCAAACCAGATCAACATAAGGTCTGACCTCTTGACCATTCCAGTCACCGGAACATAGTCCGATTCTTCATTCAACGGGTTGAAACCAGTATATGAGGTCCAGTTTTGTAAACATTATCTTTGATATCCACAGTGCCTACTTCTATTACTTGCTTGTAATGACAAAAGATGAATACAACCACTGAAGAAATCACATAGATTAGCAGACAACAGATTTTACCATTAGACTATAAACCTAAGGCATTAAACTATCGAGAAGAAGAGCTTGTCATTATGCTTATTGTGTAAAAGATACCCCAGGTAAAGATCAGCTCAACCGGGGAGGTTAATTGTGGGACTTAGGTACCTGCAAGTCATGTGGAAACAGCCTTCAGAAAGTTCAATCATATGATTGCATTTGATACACTGACGCCATAAATTCTGGGAAGCAAGAGACTTCAGCTTTGCATCTTCAGCAGGAGGAAGAGGATGCAATACTTTATAGGCCAAGCATGTCAAACTATCATGCCAAGGAACCTTGCAATTGATACAGAAGTGTCTATGACATTTTATGCATTTCCTTGCTCCGGATCTTTCGACACTAGAAGTGGTTGAGTATTCTGAAGCTTCAGTTTTTGACATCAATGCAGAGCACGTGGGATAAGGGCAATATATTTTCTCTGTAACGGGGATTGAGGCTTCCTTTAACCGCTGGGTCATCATCTCAATTAGTTTGGGTGTCAAAAATTTACTGCAGCTGCTGACACTAAGATCGGATTTACATCCCTCGTGAGGACATCTTGGCACGATACCGTGGAGCAACTTCACCTCTACATGCTGTCTCATGCAAGGAAAGCAATAGCGGTGCAAGCATCCATCAACCACAAATATCTGACTCACATCAGTATCTTCTAAACAGATTACACAGGTCTCCTTCGGATTCTTGCTGGCAACACTGTCCACACGCCTTGCAATCTGGGAAGTTATCGCATCTCTTGCAAGTTTAAAGGCGAACTTAAACTCATTTCGTGCTACCAACAAGAAATTGCACTGATCAAATTTTCTTCTAAGAAGAGTCACTTGTTCAAGTAACGCGGTGACCTTGCGCTGCTTCGGCATCCATCTATGCATAATCTGCATTGTAATGTCAATCATATTAGTGACTAGACCGTATACTTATGATGAATCAAACCAGATACTAATGTAGGAGGTTACCATAATTATTTCTGCTTAGGTTCATGGAGGCGCATTCAGTATTTGATAAATTAATCAAGAGAGTGAATTATAAAGCACAAAGACAGAAAAAGAAACACTGAACATCAAAAGAGGCATCATAAACAACGCAAATGACCAAAGTGTCGATCAGATCATTTATGTCCACGAGTATTTGGGTAAAGCTATATTATTTGAACCTTCAGTAATTGCAAAACAAAGACTCGAATAATTTGAAGTAGGTTCAGGAGTCAGGGCAATGTACCATCTTGGCCATCTTCTACATGCCCATATAAATAACTCACATGTAAAGGTTTATCTATCTCCATCATATTATCAGACATTGCTTCAGCTAAAGAGGAAGTTGGGTAGAAGATTTCCCGAAGACGCAATATTATTATAAGCCAGATAGACTAATTGCCCTGGAAACATACCTGTAAGCTCATCAAGAAACGAGAGAGGCTAGACCAACACGGAACGACAAGAAGTGAATTAAAATTTGGTAATTCTCTGTAAAGAAAACTTGAACAGACACCCCCCTCACACAATGCGAAGATTGAATGGAGGCCAAAACATAAAATTCAAGTAAGGAATGACGAGAAACGCAGACACTAGAGACAGAGAAACTCACAAACTGGAAAAGCGGGAAGTAATCGCAGTAAAACACGATCCTCTTCAACTCCAATGCCAAAGCAGCATTAAGGCCTTCAACCAACGCCTTGGCCTCAACCACAGCCTTGCTCTTGCACGTCCCGGGCCCGACCAATGGCTTCCTCACTTCGAATATCAAATTCCCCCTAAAATCACAAACCGCAACTCCGACCCCCGCCAAGACGGAATTGCTCTTCTGCCCCTCGTCCCTCTCGTCGCTAACCAAACCCTTGCAATACAAACTGAACACATCGCCGCCGCTGCCGACGTCGCCGCCGCGGCCGTCGGGATCCTTGGAAGAGCCCTCGCCGAAAGGCCGCCCGAACTCATCCCCCCAGTCGTCCCAGTCTTCGTCGGGGATGGTCATGATCTCGGTGGCGACCTTCTGATCGTGGATCCGGCGGTGGAAATCCTCCCTGGCGCGCCTCGTCTCGGCCTCGCTCAGCTCGCGGTCCTTGAGCTCTCGCTGGAACCTGGAGAGCTCATCGGATTGGAGGGAGGCGAACGAGGGCGAGGCGAAGTCGAGGGACGGGGCTAGGGTTTGGGGCGGGGGCGGGGAGGAGGAGGAGGGGAGGAGGGAGAGGGAAGCGGCCAGGGCTTCCTCGAGCTGGAGGCGGTAGGCGAGGTCGAGGTCGGACTCTAGGGCTTCGGCGGCCATCAGCTCGCGGTGCTGCTCGGCGACGATGGAGCGGTGGTCGTAGTCGTCGATCGACGGGCGGGAGCCCATGTTATACGGGAGAAGGGGAGTGAAAGTGAGTGTGTGATCAGTGATCGGATTGCGACGGGCGTGCCTTGTCCGGGGCGGGACGGAGACTACATTCCGAGTGGCCGTCGCGGGGAAGTCGGACTGCGTACGTGATTTGTCTCTTCTGTCCCTACGTACGACTTCTTTTGCTTTCCGTCTCTCGAGGCTATGTTTGGTAATCAGAATAAAAATCAAAATAGGATATTATAGAATCGAATATGAGAGATATCTAGGGCATGAATGATAATATTTCTAATTAGAAATTGATCTCTGAAAAGGAAATTAATTTTTCTATTTATATTTTTGGATGAGTTTCTGAAGCCAAAAAAACGCGTTTGATAACGACAAAAAATTTCTATTCTTAGAATAGAAATTCGTTTGATAATCAAAAAAATTTTACTTTCCCAAGTGGCAGCGGTAATGGGAGGGGCGGCGGCGACGATCGGCGGTGGGCGGGGTGGTGGTGGTGGTGAGCGGCGGACGACAAGAAACTTCTTCGGGTGAGAAGAAAGAGAGAAACAATTTCTGATTTCTATTCCGTAAAATGAAAAGTAAAAAATTTTGTTTTTTATTTCTATTCCAAACCTATTTTTGGAATAGAAATTTGTTAAAATAAAAAAAAAGTAAATTTTTTTAAAAGTTTCTATTCCGAAATGCAGTGCCTAATATAAATCTATTTCGAAATAAAAACATAATGGTGCGCCCTAATCGGGACAAAGATGTCCCATGAAGAAGTGAGAAAATAGAATTTCTTATATTTATTGCATGAAAATTATTCTTCTCAAATAATAAATGATTAAATGATTAAAATAACGAATCAAAAAAATATTAAAGTTATAATTATGAAATATAAATAATCTTTGAATTCAAATATGAAAATTCAAAATAAGGAAAATTTCAACAACAATTTTTCGTTTTTTTTTTTTTTGTTCCTATCTTTATTATTTGAATTTCTTTCTATCCTATCATATATTCTCCATGTATACATAATTAGTATCTATATTTATTACATATTTTAAGTATATTAATGTAGTTTATTATTTAATAAATCTTTTATTAAAGAATGATGGAAGGGAATGGAAAATATATTTAAAAAAAGAGAGGAAAAATAATAAGTAAATGAAAATGAAGTGGAAGATCCCAATTTTTAAATCAATAAGTTCTAATTTGAAAACAATATTTCCAATTCTCGAAAATTGAGGGGCAATGAGATTTCTGAAAAGTCTAAGAAAGTTTTTGGTTCAAGTGAAGACTTAAAAAAAAAAAAAATCAAGAGAAGTGGAACTCCTTTAATTTTCTTGTTTACATCAAAAGTCCAATAAAACATCAAAAGAGTTTAAACTCATTTTTCTAGCGTTAAAGTTTCACGAAAGTGATGAGAGAGTCAATGCACTATACGTTTCGAAATTGTGAAGGTGGATGATCATGTTATCTACCTCGCTAATGTTGTCATAACCCATTTACATTTCTTGTCATAATCATACCTATGACTGTAAAATAATTCAATAAACTATCTTGCTATTTAAGAGTTTTAGATTGTACAACAATAATACATTGATTGGTTGAGGTTATTTTGTTGGCGCATTTATGGAAAGTTTAGCAATGAATCATTATGGATTCTCATCATCTCTATTTATGCATGTTTAGGTTTATTTACACTCTTATAAATTTCATACCAAGCAATAGATATAATAAAATATGAAAACATCCGATTTTATTATCGTATTCATGAATTTCATATCTTATTCTATCAAAATCCAAAATCGCTTAAGAGTGGCAATATTTCCCTTTCACGAGCAACAAAAAATTAACTCGCTACCCTTACGAAATTGTTCAATTGAGAACTCTATACAATCATAAATTGTTAATTTATTTTCAAAAACTTTCATTCGGTACAATTGAATCTCTAAATTATGTATTATTTATATGAATTAGTTCTTTCGTTATAGAAGAAATGAAAATACTAACATTGACTGACCCATCAACGCCACGTGTCCATGTTTGTACTAATCGATAATTATATGCCAAGTTGATTGAATATTAGAAAATTGAAAATAAAATAAAGAAACA
Organism: Corymbia calophylla; assembly: GCA_014182845.1. Taxonomy (NCBI): domain Eukaryota; kingdom Viridiplantae; phylum Streptophyta; class Magnoliopsida; order Myrtales; family Myrtaceae; genus Corymbia; species Corymbia calophylla. The sequence goes on along the minus strand of CM024694.1, from coordinate 22,807,490 downwards.
AAACCAAAGAAAGAGGGAAAATTCCAAAAAAGAGCCTTAAGTGCCTTCAATTTTTTAAATAAAAGCCCGAAGTGAATCATATTTCAAATAAGAGCTCAAAGTGACCATGGTTTTTTCAAATAAAGGCCTAACATCACCAGTCGTTGATCGGCTAAATTTTCCAATCAACTTAAGGCATTTTTGTCATTTGTCAGTTTTTCTTCTTTTTCTTTCATTTCCTTCTTTTTTTTGTTCATCTTCTTTGATGCCGGTGGCCTGCCGACCACCGGCGAAACCCATAGAGGGCTATGAGGGTCGTCCTTGCTCGATCCGGCAAGGGCCACCCTTGTCGACCATAGGTGAGGGACAACCTCACTTGGGTGAGGCAACCCTCGCCTTGGGGGAGGCCGCCCCTCATGGCCACCCTTTGAGGTTGGCCCTCATCGACAATAGGCAAGGCCAACCTTGCCAAATCTAGCAAGGGTCGGCTTCGCCTAGGACCAACAAGGGCAAGACAACCCTCGCCAATAGGCCAAAGAGATCGATCTCATGTGTGGCCGCGATGAGCAACCTCAACCAAGGCGAGGGTTGCCTTGCCCAAGCAAGGTCGTCCTTCACCTGTGGCCGGCCGACTATCGACAACGAAGAAGAAGATGAACCAAAAAAAAAAGGAAAAGGAAAAAAATAATAATAAATTATGAAAATGTCCTTAATCGTTGGAAAGTTAGACCCTTATTTGAAATAAATATAGCAACTTCAGGATTTTATTTGAAAAAAGATCCATTTTAGGCCTTTATTTGAAAAAATGATGACAATTTAGGCCCTTATTTGAAAAATTAAGGGCATTTGAGGCTTTTTTTTGAAATTTTCCCAAAGGAAGAAAAAGAGACAACACAGGCGGCAAGGGTCGCGGACGCTCGGAGTAGGGGTGTCCAAAAAACCCATCCAACCCGAATCGAAATAACCCGAACACGAAATAAGTATGGTATATGTTTCAGGTCTTAATATTGTTTGGGTAACAATTATAAACACAAATGGAATACATGTTTTGGGTCAAGTTAGGGTCGGAACATTGTTCCACCCAAACACATTAAAGGCTTCAACCCAAACACACCCACCCAAGCTATCTCCTCTACAACTCTTCTACTTGCAACTCATCCAGCATGTCTTGTCTCACGGGTTCGTCGTCGTCTCTCTCCCTCTCCTTCCCTCTCTCTCTCTCCCCATCTTCCATATGATTTGCTTCTTTTTCGCGGCTGATGTAGAACTTTAGAGGAAGTCTGCAGAGATGTTCACGGATAGGTTGGACAAGGCATCGCGGTGTCACGTAAGAGCATTTCGAATTCCCTTTGTCATATTTTTTATTAAAAAACTATCTGTCTGCGGAGATGTTCATGGACGGGTTGGACAAGACCTCATGGCGTCACGTAAGAACATTTCGAATTCCCTTTGTCATTTTTTTATTAAAAAATTATCTATTCGTGGAGATGTTCACAGACGGGTTGGACGAGGTCTTGCAGTGTCATGTAAGATGTCATATTTTTTATTAAAAAATTATCCATCTGCGGAGATGTTTACGGACGGGTTGTATGATGTCTCGCAGTGTCACGTAAGAGCATTTCGAATTCCCTTTGTCATATTTTTTATTAAAAAATTATCTGTTTGCGAAGATGTTCACGGACGGGTTGGACGAGGTCTCGCGGTGTCACGAAAGAGCATTTCGAATTTTCTTTGTCATATTTTTTAATAAAAAATCCGAAACCCGAACCGAACCGACCCAAACTGACTCGTTTTTCTTGCTTCATATTTTATGCATTTCGGGTCGGGTCAAATGACATGACCCTTATTGTTTGGGTCGGGTCGGATAACATCAAAATCCGACCCGACCCATTGACACCCCTAGCTCGGAGGGCTCAGTCAAGTGTGCGCCCTCGGCCAAGGGGCAGATCGCATGGCATCCTCGTATTGCAACACTTACAAACAAAATAGAAAATTAAAATAACACATGACAACTAGTTAATAAAATTAAAATTAGCAGGTTTTAGTACACGAGGTTAATGGAACTGGTCACGTGGATCCAATCTCAAGGTTAAAAAAAATCACCAGATTTACAGGACCCCGGTGGTGGTTGGCCTAGGGTCGCACAACTTGCCAGGCGATGCAAGGATCGCATGTTGCATCGCTAAAATTTTACAATGCCAACGAAAGACACCATTTTTCTCTCTTAAAATTCAACTAATTTCCTTTATAATCTTGTTCTATTTTAATTTATTAATTATTTATTATGTTATTTTTTAAATTCCATATCAGTAGTTTCGTCCATAATTTCGACGGAAGGGCAATGTCAACCAAAAAAAAAGAAGCTTAGGAACCTAATTAAACAAAAAAAAGTAGAGATCTAATTGAACAAATTGCAAAAATTCAAGTACCTAGGCTGCCTTTTATCCTATTCATTATTTCTTATGTTGTAGCTTTTGAAATAAATATTTGAAAATAGAATAAGAACTTACAAATATTAGGACTTCTATCATGCTTATTTATTCTGGCAACTATTTTTTCTCACAAACTGAATAATGATCATTGTTAGTTTGCATCTCATACTAAGTAATTAGTTAAAGACTTGTACTTTTTTCACTCTTTATTTGGTTTTGACACTCCCTTTTACAGTGTACCGATTATATCACCCCTCTTTTTCTTTTACGTTGTACCAAAAAAGTCAAAAGTGGGTTGAGTTTTTTTATTTGTTTATTATTTTTCTTTCACTTTTTTATGTTGATTAGAGAATTTTGAATATAACAACGTCACCATCTCATGCGATGATTCTTTAACGAGATTGTCAAGCTCTTTATCCTCTTGAGTGTCTCATTGTGGATATATTAAAGTTATTGTGTTCACGTTTAGGTTTTTGTTAATGTTGCCCAAGCTTGAGCACCTCAATCATTTTGTTCCAATTCTTAGAAATCATGGCAAGAATTAAAGGATTATCACAAAGAATTACATCTCGAGGAAGCTCGTGCCGGCATAAGAGTAGTTCTGCTAGACCTGCCAAGGGTTTATAAGAAGCGATGGTGAGGTAAAAAGGAAGTTTGTGAGGCTTTGTAAGACCACCAAGTTATTGGTGTGCATGGAGATGTCGAAGAATGAAGAAGAAGAAGTGCTGGCACAAGCGAAAACAAAAGAAGGAAAGTGGAAGAAAAATAAGAAATAAATTCAAAAGAGGACCCTGCATGGGCCCCACATTTGACAACGTCGGGGTGAACATTCAAAGGAGAAAAAACAAGAATATTATCAATATATTGTGAAATGGAGTGTTTGAGCCAAATGAGAAATAAAAAAAACGCAACCCTTATATATGTCAATATGTGAAGGTGGCATAGGAGAAACATTCTTTCCATTGACCATGTTTCTTATCGGAATCCAAAAATATTAAACATTAAAATCTTGAAAAGGCTTTCCATAAATTTTCAAGATCTCAATAAATTTTAAATTTGGCATGGAAAGTAAAAGGTTTTCTCTTTTTCTAAAGCTCATGTATATATCAATCAGACATTGCCTTTTTGCTGAAGGACTTTACTAACATAATAATCTCCGGACTACGTTAAGAATAGCACTTTCATATGAGTTACAAATTTTTGAAAAAGTAGACTTCACAATAATTTATAATTATTTATTATTTAATTTTATATGATGCAAAACGGACGATTATTTTAGTCGTAAAGAAAAAAAATTGTCACATAATCATTTTTTTTTTTGCTAAAACATATTTGCGTGACTCTTGGCTTGTTCAATGCAACCAAAATGCCCATTCACAAGAGTGAGCTTAGATGATAATTTCCCATCTGCCGAATTCTATTCCATCATGTTTCAAGGATGATTAAGTTAGTAAAATTGGAAAATGTCACTTCATTAAGATCTCACCCTCCGCCTCATGTCCGAGTCCAACTTTTTTTTTTTTGTGTATATTGAAAAATATATATTTTTCATTTGAATGAAAGGTCAATTTTGTTCATCTCCATTTGCCAAACAAAAATATTTTCTCCTCGACATTTTTTTTTCAAAAGGCTGAAAAAAAGGAAAAAAAGGGTTTACTAGGCAAATTTGGGTGGCTCAACCATTTGGTCATAAAGCAATCGGAGGCCCTATAAAGAACTGCCCAGGCCCATAGCTATACTTTTCTGATCAAGTGTTCACACATGAATTTTCCCAACAGATCAAAACTGAAAAAATTCAAGATTCAAGATTCCTGTGATGGGAAGCATTTCCTAACAAAAACAATCAAACAAGCATTCATAAAGTCTCAATTGCATGTAGAAATTAGGAGTATTCTATTCGTAATTAGGTACTGGTAGGTTGACTTCAACTCTAAAATGTATAAAAAAAAACATGTAAAAATTTCAGGCTTAGACAATAACTCGATTGTTTGTTAATTAACGTGTTTTCATGGTATGTCAAAATCATGTATAAAATTAGGTTAGCTTATTAATGATGCATTAATGCTGACGCCTTTTCGGAGCTACAGAGATGGGGTGTTTGTTGACTGATGAAGTAGGAATGTATGGATTTGTGGGTGTATATTAAAGCGATGTTTTGATATAGACTCTCATGCATGTCTTTATTTGCTCTAACACTACACTTTTGCGCACACATCCCAGAGCCTAAAATCCAGAGTTGCATCCTTAGCAAGCCACCTAAAATGATGTTGAGAATTGGCAGGACCATCCGTAGTTAGTGATGATGGGATGGTCACTCTTGACCCCGCTCATACTGCGAGAGAAAAGTTGAACCCATCCACAGTTAATGACACTGGGAAAAGCTGAGTATATTTTGCTGGGATGGAGACTTTGAGCCTATAGTATATCCCACATTTAGGCATCAAACTTCACAAGTAGATCCACCTATCTACATGATTGAAAAAAACAACTTCCTTGTCACCTGCTGTGAATATAATTTCTCTCTTTACTTGTTCACTTTTGATTGAAATTCACAAAAGCAATCGATCGAACATTTTAGGTGATCTAGACCTATAATTGGAAAGTTTGAGAATCACTCTCGAGAGTGAACCCTCAATATAAATTAAGTTGCACAAACAAAAGTAAAAGAAAAGACATAAGGTTTACCTCTGATCTGACCCTATAGAAGAAATGGTTTGGCCTGAATTTTCAATTAAAGGCTTAAAATCATGTTTTGTTCATAAATCTCACAAATCAGTATTATATTTTGAGAAAAAAAATGATAAATTTCAAATCACATTTTGTGTGTAGACCTTTCAAAATTAATGTCACATCACTTTGTAAAGTCTTTTGAAAGTAAACTCCCACTTTTTGTAGATAAATTATTCAGAGTTAAAACCGACATTTTTGAAAAATAAATCAAAGATGACATTTCATTTTTGTATATGAATCTTCTAAAAATTTCATCACTTGAATAAATTGTGCAAATTCAATTTTAGGCAGCCATTCGATCGATTATCATGTATTGATATCTTGAGGGCACTTTTCTTGTAAGTGTAATCGTGGCGATACGCTTAATCCTTGCAAATAGAGATACCGGGGCAAAGTGTCATTGCCTTGCTTTCATCATAAGAGGCAGTCTCAGCGAGAGATCCATTTTTCATTCTCATACCGACACTGTCTTCCTTTTTCAGGTTGTACACAATGGTCACTTATTGAAAGTTCCTTCATCTGACCATATGAAGGAATGGACAGCTTTCCAGAACCAGCATAGGAAATATCTTCAAGATTATCTGGGAAATGACGCTATGGGATGGAGATGGCAAGAGACGATTGACGCGAACAAGCGAGCATATCCACATTCGAGTGAAAAGGTTACAATAAATGACATAGACAAAAGAGATGATGTGGCGCAAGCATAACGAGAGGATGTAGATCCAGAATCATTCTACCAAGAAAAAAAGTGTATCTAGTTCCTGGCCTTAATTTGTCTCAGCGTAGGAATGATATCTCCTTTCCTATGTACAAGAATAATGGAAATGAAGTAAGGGTTCCCCGGGGGGGTGGATGAAGCGCTAGAGCCACCCTACTTTGAAAAGAGGGTAAACTCAAACAAAATGGAAATTTGCCAGTCAAACCCGATGGAGCTACATATGTCTAACTCATCTAACTCAACATGGATCATTATTACAGGGGCAATACCTCTCACTAGGAGAATATGATCGAATCAGATCGTTCCATCATTTTCCTCACATATGATAAATGGGGCAAGGTGCCCGAGAGGCAACACCCCGTGTTGAACTAGGCTGCACGATTGCGTTAGCATTACAAGAGCCAAATAAGTGAAGGGTAACATTGTATTGTTCCCAATTTTCATCTATAGGGATTCATCCACTACATATCCCTTTTCATCTTTATAAGGTTATCTGGTCATCACACCATATGTAAGTACCATCCTCCCTTCAAATTAAACAAAAAGTGAAAATTTCAACAATAAAAGGAGGGATAGATATACTAAAAGTCATAAAATTTGTCACAAAAATACAAGTGAGTTATAAAACTTACAAAAATTTTAATTAAGTTCTAAAACTTATCAAGTTGGTATAATTAAGTCCCTCCGTTGGATCCGTCCACTTTAGATCCAAGCTTGCCGACCTCAAGGTACCCTAGATTTGGGGTTGCCTGAGTGTGGGCCTCGACCTCAGCGCAGTTGCGAGCTCGAGTTCTAGCCGGTGGCCTTATTGGTGACCACCTTGCATTCTTCGGTCAATTTTATGAGCTTTTTTTGGTCAGAAATGTAGATATTGCATTAGTAATCCATAAAGGAAGGATTACAAGATAAGTTAAGTTCTGAACATAAAATAAGTTTCAGTGATGGTGGTGGTTGTGCAATCCAATTAGGCGGGAGAGTTTTCACGTAATGGGCCATTGCTACCTAATCAATGGCTCGATTTTGATCTCTGGGGACAAACTTCAGCCCAACCTGTTTTAATTCTATAAGCAGCCCACGGCAGTCTTCGACGATTTGCTTCGCGGCCCACGGAGGTTCAGCCCGACCCAGGATGAACTGAACAGCTTCAAGGTTGTTAGAGTGAACTAGTTCTGTCAAGGGGTTCTCTTCGCGTCTACTTCTTCTGCTTGTACTTCCACTTCCCTATTTTGACTGGAGAAAAAGGAGCCCTTTGTGGATTGCTAGGGTTTCGCCGATCTAAGCAGAGGGGGCGAGGATCTGTTCTGCAAAGCCGTCGAGCAACACTCCCGCGCTGTCACGCCATACTCCTGCCATAGATCCCTCCTTGTTCGAGCTGTTCCATGAGCAATCAACATTGAGCTTGCTCTGAGGTGTCGCGGGTTGCTGTTCTTCCGGCGCTGGGGTGGAGGTGAGGTTCTTGTTCTGAACCTTGCTGTAATTTAATTGCTGGTAAAGTTGATTGCTATGTATGGTATCCTCTAATAGTCGCTCCTTTGAGGTTGTTTAGGCTTGGAAGATGAGCATGTTGCGGGCCTTCCACACTGACCAGAGGACTTCGGCAAAGAGTGCCTTCCCTTGCGGTTCAGCTATTTCGGTGAGAGTTTCCCATACCCATTTGTCGGCTCTTGTAACATTCCAAGCTTGGAGAGCAGAGAACGGTTGTTTGTGGGGATGTTCGAGTTCAATGCCCCCATGGTCGCTCCATCTTTAGCTCAAATCCAACTTCCAAAGGTAGTAGCCTATAGTCACACCATCGCTAGTCCATCGGTTCAATTTGAGCTGCATTTCCAAATCCGAGGTGAAATTTGCCATGCAACTATATTATCCTCTTTACTCTCTTTTTTCCATCGTCTCCTCTGTGTTAGGGCCATTTGTTTTGGTCCGAGCTTCGATTGTTATTTTTTTTCATGATGTTCTTATCTTTGAATTGTATTTTTAGATTTTAAAGCATATCAAAACAAACCTTTTGGCGGCAATCCCTTTGTCGAAAGTATGGTACCCTCAATTCAACGGTGGGCCAAGGGATCAACACGCAATTAGCCTTTGAATTTTGCAAATTGTGCGACTAAGTCCCTGAATATTTTTTAGCCAATTGGGTCCTCAAACTGCATGCTTTTTTGTTCGCGTTGGTAATCCCGCTAAAAGTGTAAACAAAAATGTCATTCTTTGAATTATCATTAAGCGTGACATCGCTGTTGTTTCCTTAGATATATAAAATACGCACCACAAATATCAAAATATGTATGAACACATATGACTTAGGCAACTTATCGAATACATCACATGTGAATGAGGCCCTGTTTGGTAGCCATTTTATTATAATCTGAAACATACCTTGCATACGTTGAAAATTAGAACTACTATATCGCAGATTTCGAGGTTGGTTCTAGGTTCTATCTAGGTTTTACCCGTATTATTAATTGAACAATTGTAATTAATTATCACCTTTAACAATCATCACTTGCTACTACAATCCATTGACGTCAACTTATATTAAGATATATGAAACATATTTAACATAAACAAAATAAAAGTTTCGATCATAAAATAAAAGTTCAAATTAATAGTTCCAAGTTCTATCTACCTAGAATCTATGGGTCAAAACAGGTTCTCTAATTTTTGCAACCTAAAACCAAATGGGTTTTCATCAGTCTGGTTCTTTGATTTTAGGTTTTAACCCGGAACCATACTCACTCTACTCGAGATTACATCGTATATGATTAGCATTTGATTTAATAATTAGGGATAAATGTTGATTGGTTTTGATGGTGTCCCCCAGTGTTGGGGGGAGTGCGAATATGCGAAGAATAAAAGCAGGGAAGAAAAAGAGAGCAAGCAGAAATTTTTACGTGGAAAACCCTTCCAAAATCAAGAAGGGAAAAACTACGGTGCCGCACTAGGCAATCTCTTCACTATCAGCATCGGTGTTACTGCTCGGGGTTACAAAGCTTCAACATTACAACTATAAAAGAAATTGCCCTATTTATAATAGAGTCTAGGGCATACATATTAAAGGAAATTACATATATCTTTATTAAAGCGATAATATAAACTCTATTTCCTTTAATATCTCAGGATGGGTGATCTACTGGGAAGTGTCTACCCACAATAATATCTTTCTCTATCAGACTCCACAATTCCATCACCCAGTCACTAATATTGGGTATTTCAGTGAAATTTGTTTCCGGTCCAATATCATCAATACCCAGTTTTCTTCTTTTTATTCAATTTTGGGCTTTAAACGATTACCATTTTGAACGGGTTCTGCTGCGAACAGCATCCAAATCCACTGGGCTAGCGGGGGCCCATATATCAGACATCAAATCATCAAAAAATGTACACGGTTCTCAAATCTTAAAGCGCATAGAAAGGTAGTAAGATCATTTTTACCATAAAAGGAAAAAGGGTATCAGGAGATTTAAACATCAACATCATTAATTGCCATATTCCTCAATTAACTAAAATAAATACATTTATGACTCACCGGCCTAGCTAAAAATGTGTTTTGCCCTAATCACGTTTATCCCCCTGTTTATGGTGAGAAGCGAGCTTTTAAGAGCCCTGTCATCTCTTTACAGACAAAAGCAAAAGTGACAACTGTTCATGTACTTAATTTGTCAATTTCTTATGGTGTGGGAACTCTAAGATATCGTTTCGGATTTTTCTTCCTGTGAAAAATGTGAACGGAAAAGAGTAATTTTCATGTGATTAACATAGAGACATCAAAATCAAATTCAAGACGAGGTGCGTTTTCAATAGGATTGCCACAACCCCACGCGTGGTGGTCGTGACAAGAAGGGGACATTTAGTCATGCACATGCAAAATACTCCATTTGGCTACATTCCCACTAGATCCTACTTTGCCTTGGATTTATTAGGCAAAATTCAAGCCTCTGCCCATGTGCAACTCCCCCCTCCCCAAAAGTTGACAACAAAGACAAAGCTCCTCCCCTCTCCAGTCACGATTAGATGGTTACTAAATGTTTCATCTCGTTCGAACACGAAATCTATTGCATAACTGCACGTTTTCCCCGCTCCTTGCCGACTTTTCCAAGCGAGTCGAAAGACAGAAACTACCCGACACTAACCTCGAGGCGGTTCACTAGAAGATTAAGAAAAATCACGATAATATCTAAGAAAATCAGGTTGATCTTACGCACAACTCTTATCCTTGGCGAGGAATGTTCCTCCCATGCTTTTGACCTCGAGGAAAATTATGGCTAGACATGTCTTCTCATCTTTCACTTCGCGGTGGAAAGTTAGAATTTTTTTATATGGTCAAATTCAATCGAATAGGGCCACATTCAATTTCGTGTCCAAGTTTCTTTTTCCTCTAACGGTTCTAGCCCGACCTCATTTTTTATGCCTCGGCTTATTGACCGCTCTTGACTATTCTCATACTGTTAGGTAGATAGGGGTGGAATTCGAGGGGGCGTATCTTTTGTCTTGTTCAGCGATTTCGATTTTCTTATATTTATTGCATGAAAGTTATTCTTATCGAATAAGAAATTTCTTAAACGATTAAAATAACGAATAAAAAAAATATTAAATTTATAATTATGAAATATAAATAATCTTTGAATTCAAATATGAAAATTCAAAATAAGCATTATTTCAACAACAATTTTTTGTTTTTTTTTGTTCCCATCTTTATTATTTGAATTTCTTTATATCCTATCATATATTCTCCATGTATATATAATTAGTATCTATATTTATTATATTTTTAAGTATATTAATGTAGTTTATTATTTAATAAATATTTTATTAAAGAATGATGGAAGGGAATGGAAAATATATTTAAAAAAGAGAGGGAAAATAATAAGTAAATGAAAATGAAGTAGAAGATCCCAAATTTTAAATCAATAAATTCTAATTTGAAAACAATGTTTCCAATTCTCGATAATTGAGGGGCAATGAGATTTCTAAAAGTCTAAGAAAGTTTTTGGTTCACGTCAAGACTTCAAAAAAAAACAAAAACATTAATAGAAGTGAAACTCCTTTAGTTCTCTGGTTCATGTCAAAAGTCCAATAAAATAGCAAAAGAGTTGAAACTCATTTTTCTAGCATTAAAGTTTCACAAAAGTGACGAGTCAATGTACTATACGTTTCGAAATTGTGAAGGTGGATGATCATATTATCTACCTCATCAATGTTGTCATAACCCATTTACATTTCTTGTCATAATCGTACTTATGACTATAAAATAATTCAATAAACTATCTTGCTATTTAAGATTTAGATTGTACAATAATAATACAATGATTGGTTGAGGTTATCTTGTTGGTGCATTTATGGAAAGTTTAGCAATGAATCATTAGAGATTCTCACCATCTCTATTTATGCAAGTTTAGCTTTATTTACACTCTCATAAATTTCATACCAAGCAATAGATATGATAAAATATGAAAACATCCGATTTTATTTTCGTATTTATGAATTTCATATATTATCCTATCGAAATTCGAAATCGCTTAAGAGTGGCAATATTCCCCTTTCACGAGCAACAAAAAATTAACTTGCTATCCTTACGAAATTGTTCAATTGAGAACTCTATACAATCATAAATTGTTAATTTATTTTCAGAAACTTTCATTCAGTACAATTGAATCTCTAAATTATGTATTTATTTATATGAATTGTTATAAAAGAAATGAAAATACCGACATCGACTGACCCATCAACGCCATGCGTCCATGCTTGCACTAATCAATAATTACATGCCGAGTTGATTAAATATTAGGAAATTGAAAATAAAATAAAGAAACAAAACCAAAGAAAGAGGGAAAATTCCAAAAAAGAGCCCTAAGTACCCTCAATTTTTCAAATAAGAACTCAAAGTGACCATGATTATTTTAAATAAGGGCCTGAAATGGTTATGATTGTTTCAAATAAGGGCCTAACAACGCTAGTAATTAATCGGCTAAATTTTCCAATCGGCTCAAGGCATTTTCGTCATTTGTCAGTTTTTCTTTTTTTTGCTTTCCTTTTTTTTTTTTGTCCATCTTCTTTGTTGCCGGTGGCCTGCATATCACCGGCGAAGCCCATAGAGGGCTGCGAGGGTTGTCCTTGCTCAATCCAGCGAGGGCCACCCTCGTCGGCCATAGGTGAGGGATGGCCTCACTTGGGCAAGACAACCCTCGCCCTGGGGGAGGTCGCCCCTCACGGGCCCCTCACAGCCACCCGTGAGGTCGGCCCTCGTCGATAGCAGGTGAGCCAACCTTGCCAAATCTAGCGAGGGTCAGCTTCACCTGGAACCAGCAAGGGCAAGACAACCCTTGCCAATAAGCCGAAGAGACTGATCTCATGTGTGGCCACAATGGGTGACCTCAGCCAAGGCGAGGGTTGCCTTGCCCAAGCAAGGCCGTCCTTCACCTGTGGTCGGCCGACCATCGACGATGAAAAAGAAGATGAACCAAAACAAAAAAGGAAAAGGAAAAAAAAAGAAAATAACAAATTATGAAAATGTCATTAATCATTGGAAAGTTAAGTCCTTATTTGAAATAGATATAGCAACTTCAGGATTTTATTTGAAAAAAGATCAATTTTAGGCCCTTATTTGAAAAAATGATGACAATTTGGGCCCTCATTTAAAATATGATCCATTTTAGGTCTTTATTTAAAAAATTAAGGGCACTTGAGGTTTTTTTTTTAAATTTTCCCAAAGAAAGAAAAAGAGACGGCACAGGCGGCAAGGGCCGCGGACGCTCGGAGGGCGCAGTCAAGTGCGCGCCCTCGGCCAAGGGGCAGATCGCACGGCATCCTCGTATTGGAACACTTAAAAATAAAATAGAAAATTAAAATAACACAAGACAACTAGTTAATAAAATTAAAATTAGCAGGTTTTAGTACACGAGAAGAATGGAACTGGTCACGTGGATCCAATCTCAAGGTTAAAAAAGAGTCACCAGATTTACGCGACCCCGGTGGTGGTTTGCCTAGGGTCGCACAACTTGCCAGGCAATGCAAGGATCGCATGTTGCATCGCTAAAATTTTACAATGCCAACGAAAGACACCATTTTTCTCTCTTAAAATTCAACTAATTTCCTTTATAATCTTGTTCTATTTTAATTTATTAATTATTTATTATGTTATTTTTTAAATTCCATATCAGTAGTTTCGTCCATAATTTCGACGGAAGGGCCATGTCAACCAAAAAAAAAAAGCTTAGGAACCTAATTAAACAAAAAAAAAAGTCAGAGATCTAATTGAACAAATTGAAAAAATTCAAGTACCTCAGGTGCCTTTTATCCTATTCATTATTTCTTATGTTGTAGCTTTTGAAATAAATATTTGAAAATAGAACAAGAACTTACAAATATTAGGACTTCTATCATGCTTATTTATTCTGGCAACTATTTTTTCTCACAAACTGAATAATGATCATTGTGAGTTTGCATCTCATACCACGTAATTAGTTTAAGACTTGCACTTTTTTCACTCTTTATTTGGTTTTGACACTCCCTTTTATAGTGTACCGATTATATCACCCCTCTTTTTCTTTTACGTTGTATCAAAAAAGTCAAAAGTGAGTTGAGTTTTTTATTTGTTTATTCTTTTTCTTCCACTTTTTTGTTGATTAGGGACTTTTGAATAGAACAACATCATCATCTCCCGCGATGATTCCTTAATAAGATTGTCAAGCTCTTTATCCTCTTGAGTGTCTCGTTGTGAATATATTAAAGTTGTCATGTTCACATTTAGGTTTTTGTTAATGTTGCCCAAGCTTGAGCATCTCAATCATTTTGTTCTGATTATTAGAAATCATGGCAAGAATTAAAGGATTATCACAAAGAATTACATCTCGAGGAAGCTCGTGCCGGCATAGGAGTAGTTCTACTAGACATGCCAAGGGTTTATAAGAGGCGATGGTGAGGTAAAAAGGAAGCTTGTGAGGCTTTGTAAGAAGAAGAAGAAGAAACAAATTCAAAAGAGGACCCCGCATGGGCCCCACATTTGACAATGTCGGGGTGAACATTCAAAGGAGAAAAAAACAAGGATATTATCGATATATTGTGAAATGGAGTGTTTGAGCCAAATGAGAAATGGAAAAAAGCGCAATCCTTATAAATGTCAATATGCGAAGGTGGCATAGGAGAAACATTCTTTCCATTTACTATGTTTCTTATCAAAATCCAAAAATATTAAACATTAAAATCTTGAAAAGGCTTTCCATAATTTTTCAAGATCTCAATAATTTTAAATTTGGCATGGAAAGTAAAAGGTTTTCTCTTTTTCTAAAGCTCATGTATATATCAATCAGACATTGCTTTTTTATTGAAGGACTTTACTAACATAATAATCTTTGGACTACGTTAAGAATAGCACTTTCATATGAGTTACAAATTTTTGAAAAAGTAGACTTCACAATAATTTATAATTATTTATTATTTAATTTTATATGATGCAAAACGGACGATTATTTTAGTCGTAAAGAAAAAAAATTGTCACATAATCATTTTTTTTTTTTTGCTAAAACATATTTGCGTGACTCTTGGCTTGTTCAATGCAACCAAAATGCCCATTCACAAGAGTGAGCTTAGATGATAATTTCCCATCTGCCGAATTCTATTCCATCATGTTTCAAGGATGATTAAGTTAGTAAAATTGGAAAATGTCACTTCATTAAGATCTCACCCTCCGCCTCATGTCCGAGTCCAACTTTTTTTGTGTATATTGAAAAATATATATTTTTCATTTGAATGAAAGGTCAATTTTGTTCATCTCCATTTGCCAAACAAAAATATTTTCTCCTCGACATTTTTTTTCAAAAGGCTGAAAAAAAAGGGAAAAAAAGGGTTTACTAGGCAAATTTGGGTGGCTCAACCATTTGGTCATAAAGCAATCGGAGGCCCTATAAAGAACTGCCCAGGCCCATAGCTATACTTTTCTGATCTAGTGTTCACACATGAATTTTCCCAACAGATCAAAACTGAAAAAATTCAAGATTCAAGATTCCTGTGATGGGAAGCATTTCCTAACAAAAACAATCAAACAAGCATTCATAAAGTCTCAATTGCATGTAGAAATTAGGAGTATTCTATTCGTAATTAGGTACTGGTAGGTTGACTTCAACTCTAAAATGTATAAAAAAAAACATGTAAAAATTTCAGGCTTAGACAATAACTCGATTGTTTGTTAATTAACGTGTTTTCATGGTATGTCAAAATCATGTATAAAATTAGGTTAGCTTATTAATGATGCATTAATGCCGACGCCTTTTCGGAGCTACAAAGATGGGGTGTTTGTTGACTGATGAAGTAGGAATGTATGGATTTGTGGGTGTATATTAAAGCGATGTTTTGATATAGACTCTCATGCATGTCTTTATTTGCTCTAACACTACACTTTTGCGCACACATCCCAGAGCCTAAAATCCAGAGTTGCATCCTTAGCAAGCCACCTAAAATGATGTTGAGAATTGGCAGGACCATCCGTAGTTAGTGATGATGGGATGGTCACTCTTGACCCCGCTCATACTGCGAGAGAAAAGTTGAACCCATCCACAGTTAATGACACTGGGAAAAGCTGAGTATATTTTGCTGGGATGGGGACTTTCAGCCTATAGTATATCCCACATTTAGGCATCAAACTTCACAAGTAGATCCACCTGTCTACATGATTGAAAAAAACAACTTCTTCGTCACCCGCTGTGAATATAATTTCTCTCTTTACCTGTTCACTTTTGATTGAAATTTGCAAAAGCAATCGAACATCTTAGGTGATCTAGACCTATAATTGAAAAGTTTGGGAATCTCTCTTGAGAGTGAACCCTCAATATAAATTAAGTTGCACAAACAAAAGCAAAAGAAAAGACGTAAGGTTTACCTTTGATCCGACCCTATAGAAGAACGGTTTAGTTTGAATTTTCAATTAAGGACTTAAAATCATGTTTTGTACATAAATCTCACAAAGTCAGTATTATATTTTGAGAAAAAAATGATGAATTTCAAATCACATTTCGTGTGTAAACTTTTTAAAATTAATGTCACATCACTTTGTAAAGTCTTGTAAAAGTAAACTTCCACTTTTTGTAGATAAATTATTCAGAGTTCAACTAATATCTTTGAAAAATAAATCAAAGATGAGATTTCATTTTTGTATATGAATCTTCTAAAAATTTCATCACTTGAATAAATTGTGCAAATTCAATTTTAGGCAGCCATTCGATCGATTATCATGTATTGATATCTTGAGGGCACTTTTCTTGTAAGTGTAATCGTGGCGATACGCTTAATCCTTGCAAATAGAGATACCGGGGCAAAGTGTCATTGCCTTGCTTTCATCATAAGAGACAGTCTCAGCGAGAGATCCATTTTTGATTCTCATATCGACACTGTCTTCCTTTTTCAGGTTGTACACAATGGTCACTTATTGAAAGTTCCTTCATCTGACCATATGAAGGAATGGACAGCTTTCCAGAACCAGCATAGGAAATATCTTCAAGATTATCTGGGAAATGACGCTATGGGATGGAGATGGCAAGAGACGATTGACGCGAACAGGCGAGCATGTCCACATTCGAGTGAAAAGGTTACAAGAAATGACATAGACAAAAGAGATGATGTGGCGCAAGCATAACGAGAGGATGTAGATCTAGAATCACTCTACCAAGAAAAAAAAGTGTATCTAGTTCCTGGCCTTAATTCGTCTCAGCGTAGGAATGATATCTCCTTTCCCATGTACAAGAATAATGGAAATGGAGTAAGGGTTCGTCAGATAGACATGATGGGGCGCCAAAAGCCGAGACATCCCAAACAAAACACGACCGAATATGATCATTTGATTTATCGTAAAAAAGGGAGTATTCGTTCCTAATATTGTCCCAATTCTTTACAAAAGAATGACATGTCCTTTTCTTATATGTAGGAAATATTCAAATAAGGCATATAGTTGCAAAATAGACCGGGGGGGGCATGAAGCGCTAGAGCCACCCTACTTTGAAAAGAGGGTAAACTCAAACAAAATGGAAATTTGCCAGTCAAACATGATGGAGCTACATATGTCTAATGTAGAATTTCTTAATATGAACAATCATTAAATTAAGAACGAATTCAATTCATACATGATTGTAAAACACCAATAATCCAAATATGTACAGCGGAATTAAACACATACATGTTTGAGCCATGGCCTCACTTGACTGAAAACAGATCAATCTGATATGATCAGTAATCTGTCGGTATGCCGAATCTTCCTCTCTATGACCTATTTCGGTTTAGCAGCTTTTATGGGATTAAGCGACTGATAGGTATAACCTACCCTTTATATAGCTAGAGAGGGGACTGTAAGAAACCCTAATCAACAGGCGTGTCAACCCGGCCCCTCCCATTACGGGCTTCAGTTAAACACAATTATCTACACTTTGCTGCTCAACTAGGCCCATAATTAATAGATGTCAAAACCCAATTCAATAAGATCACTTGAGGATTCAAAATATATTGGAATATCCATTAACCCGATTATATAAAATAGAAAATTAATTAATTAATGTAAGCCCATTATCGGAAATTTTCAACATTCTCCCACTTGGGCTACATTAATTAATTTGTTTTATTTTGAAAAACGATTTTATTTTGAAAACGACACTCTCGGGTTAATAACTCGAGAATTTGTTTTATGTGGCCACAATTTTAAAAAATAATATTCCAATAACGGCATCTCAAAACCAATCCAATCCTATATAACCTCATTATAGGACTATGGCGATCAACGTGTTAAGAAAATACCGCAACACATAACCTTCCATAATCACATATAATAAACATTATATTTTCATGGATTATGGGCCTAGTAGTGTAGTAAGAAATAGTGACAACATGTGATCAAAATATACACTATTTCTTATCGGTCCTCAATGCAATTTCTAAACGACATGAAACTGCATTAACGCAATTTCTAAACAACATGAAATTGCCTCAGTGCGATTTCTAAACAACATGAAATTGCACAACTATGTCACAATCCAACATGAGATCTCATAATTAGTGACATCCAAATCGTCTTTAAACTAAAATTTGTTTAAAGATATCTTGTTTCATATTTCCATTTCTCGCCGACGGGAGAAAGGATAACAATAAAATCAATAATAATGATCATCAAAAGTAAATGCTTTAATAGACATTATAAAAGCATTATTAGTTTGTATATAACTATAATATCCAGAAATACAAACTATATAGCTCCCACTAACAAAATATATCAAAAGACTTTAAAACACTCATATTCTTTACATGTTCTTTAAACAAAATGGGTCGTAAGCCTTTTGTTAGGGGATCGGCTAACATGGACTCAGTTCTAATATTCTCTATCACAATGTCTCCATTTTTGACTAAGTCCTTAACGGTATAATATTTGATCTCCATGTGTTTGGATGTATTGCTGATCTTGTCATTCTTGGAATAAAACACAGTTGCAGTGTTGTCACAGTAGATCACCATAGGTTTAGCAATAGAGTCCACAACTCGCAATTCAAATATCAAATTTCTTAGCCAAACAGCTTGAGTTGACGCACCGTAACACGCCACAAACTCAGCATACATTGTAGAGTTTGTAACCAAGGTTTGCTTTGTGCTCTTCCAAGAAATAGCACCTCCAGCCATCATAAAAATATATCCGTAAGTTGACTTTCGTCATCCGAACAACCAGCAAAATCAGCATCCGAATATCCAATCACCTTTAGATCATCTACTCGCTATACACGAGCATGAACCCTTTTGTACGTTGCGTTGATATCCCATCACTTTCTTAGCCGCAACCCAATGCTCATGACCTGGATTCGACGATATCTCCCAAGAGCATTCACAAAAAAAGCAATATCGGTCCGGTGCATACTTGTGCATACATAAGACTCGCCAATTGCACTAGCATATGGAACATTCTTCATTGCTTCTTTTTCAACATCATTCTTGGGGCATTGTTCTATGCTCAATTTATCTCCTTTCACAACAGGAGCTTCACCAACCTTGCGGGTTTGCATATTAAACCTCTTCTTCGAACACGATCTATATAACTTTTCCGAGATAATCCCGAACCTTCTTAGATCTGTCACGATGAATTTCAATGCCTACAACAAAAGAGGCTTCCCAAGATCTTTCATATCAAACTTTGCGAGACAAAAACTTTTTGTATCATTCAATAGATCAACATCTTTATCGGCAAGCAAAATGTCATCTACATAAAGTACTAAGAAAATATATTTACTCCCACTTACTTTCATGTAGATGCATTGATCAAACTTGTTTTCTTCAAAACCATATGATCTCACAACTTTGTCAAATTTCAAGTACCACCGACATGATGCTTGTTTGAGACCATAAATAGACCTCCGAAGCTTGCACACCATATGCTCTTTTCCAACTTCTTTAAACCCTTCAGGTTGCTGCATATATACTTCTTCATCTAGGTCTCCATTTAGAAAAGCTGTCTTGACATCCATTTGGTGAAGCTCTAAGTCGAAATGAGCCACTAATGCCATGATTATCCGAAATGAGTCTTTAGTGGACACCGGAGAAAAAGTTTTAGTATAATCAATGCCCTCTCTCTGTGTGAACCCCTTTGCGACTAACCTCGCCTTGAATCTCTCTATGTTGCCTTTATTATCTTTCTTGGTTTTGAATACCTATTTGCAGCCAATCGGTTTATGCCCATCAAGTAAATCGACAAGTTCCCATACTTGATTATTTGACATGGAAATCATCTCGTCCTTCATCGCTCTTAACCATTCATCTGCCTGATCACTATCAAGAGCTTCTTTGAA
The DNA here is from genome assembly GCA_014182845.1 of Corymbia calophylla. Classification (NCBI taxonomy): domain Eukaryota; kingdom Viridiplantae; phylum Streptophyta; class Magnoliopsida; order Myrtales; family Myrtaceae; genus Corymbia; species Corymbia calophylla. Next base: position 22,787,829 of record CM024694.1, on the reverse strand, counting down.
GGTCGCCGATCAACTATATGTCCAATGTCAAAATCAGCTTCTCCAAGATAGACATGATAATCATCTTGAAGTGCCGGTCTTCTTTGTCGTTGTGATCTCCGCACGCATTTTACGGAGCCGGATCATTCATCTCGGGAATTTCATTCACAGCCATATCTCCAAAGATTCGCTTCTTGCTGCGTTTCCACTCTACAAGGCTCTCGCATGGAATCATCATTCAAGATGGGCAATGGAATGGAAACTGTTTTGTTTGGTTCTTCCCTTTCAAAAGATTGAGAAGAATTCTCTTCAAAGAACATCTAACTCCAGAAATTTAGCAGTTTGAGACTCAACGATTCTAGTGCCCCGAGTAGGACAATAGAACCTATACCCTTTGGAATGGTGAGGGTATCCAATAAAGTAACATCTAGTAGTCTTGGGTTCAGTCTTTTTCTGAGAAGGATCATAAATTTTCACCTCTGCAGGACACTCCCAAACTCGAAAGTGATTCAAGCTTGGTTTCCTTCCCGTCCATAATTCAAAATGTGTTTTCGGCACTGATTTACTAGGCACGCGATTCAATATATAAGCTGCTTTTTTAATCGCATCACCCCATAAGTATTCAGGCAAATTAGAACTACCCATCATACTTCGTTTCATCTCCATGAGTGTGCGATTGCGCCGTTCAGCTACACCATTCTGTTCGGGACTTCCAGGCATTGTATACTGAGCAACAATACCACAGTCTTGCAAGTATTTAGTAAACGGTCACATTTGTTGTCCGCCTCGCATATCGCCCATAATACTCACCACCGCGATCGATCTAACAATTTTTATAATTTTTCCCAATTGTTTCTCAACTTCAAAGTGAAACACTTTGAACATATCAAGAGCTTCAGCCTTCTCCTTAATCGATAAATGTAACAATAACGGGAGAAATCATCAATAAAGGTGATGAAGTACTTATTTCCACACAGGGTGGTTGAGTATGGCCCACTAATATCCGTATGAATTATCTCCAATAGGTTTTGACTGCGAGTAGCGCCTTTTTTCTTAATTTTAGTCAATTTTCCCCTCACACAATCAATACAGGTCTCAGTATCATCTGAGTCAAGAGAAGGAAGAATATCAGCCTTGATGAGTCGCTTTACCCTTTCTTTGGAGATATGCCCTAATCGCTTATGCCATAACGATGAAGATTTCTCCTTAATCAACGATCTCTTAGCAACATTGTTCTCGACATTAAAGGAACAATATGGTCTATCAGGAGATAAGGACAATCGATATAATCCATCACACAGAACACAATTTCCAATAATTCTAGAATCATAACTCAAATCCACTCTTTTATTTGCAAAATAAAGACAATATCCAGCTTTGTCAAGCAAAGAAAGAGATATCAAGTTTCTCCTAAAACCAAGAACATAAAAGACATTGTTCAAAATGAGCTGAAATTCAGAATCTAAATTCAAAATAACTGTGCCTATGCGCTCCACATCAACTCTGACATCGTTTCCAACTTTAAGCTTTAACTCCCTCAGACTTGGATTCCTTAGATTTGTTAGACCCTCGTAAAGTAGTAGTCACATGAACAAGTAGCACCGTAATCAAGCCACCAAGAATCCAAAGGAACATCAACTAGATTTGATTCAAAACAAACCAACAACTCACCTTGGTGGCTGTCTTTTCTTCCTTTTAGCCAAGCTTTGAACTTATAGCAATTAGCTCTCGTGTGACCTTGCTTCTTGCAGTGAAAACACTTGAAATTCTTATCTCCATTTCTCCCATTATTCACATTTTTCTTGAAGTCTTGGCTTTTCTTTGGACCATGAGCATTTGATCCTATAGGCCTCCATTTTCTCCTAGAGGAACTCGACTTGGCATTAGCAATTAAGTGAGCCGACTCATGCTTCTCCTTCTTCAATTTCTCCTCCTCAGTCACACACTTTGAAATTAGGGCATTAACGCTCCAAGTCTCATTCTGAGCGATATAAGTAGTCTTAATCTGGCTAAATTCAGCTGGTAGAACATTTAAGACTTGATGCACAATATAATCTTCAGAGAGAACAATTTTATGGGCTTTGAGTTTGGACTGAATGTGGACCATCTTTAGTATAAATTCTCTAACACCTATAGCAGCATCATATCTCATAGTTGTTAACTCATTCAGCAAGTTTCCAGCTTCAGCCTTGTCCGAGACTCTATATCGTTCTCCCACTGCTTCAAAGAACTGTCTTGCATTCATATTCTCCCAGAAACCACTAATGAGATGCTCAAAGAATGGACCTCTTCATAGCAATGAGGCTTAGTCGGTTGGATTTTTCCCATCTAGCATAATGAGCCTTTTGATCTCGCACTACTTTGATCATTGGGCTTGGGAGGTTCATTCTCACGTAGAGCCAAGTCCATATCCACAATGCCTAAAGCAAACTCTATATCTTGCTTCCACCTCTTGAAGTTTGATCCAGTTAACATCTCAACCGTGGCATTGTTGTTAGTCACAGCAAAAGTAACTGTTTGTCACACATAATGCAATATGATTAATTATGGGCAATAAGAAATTCCACAAAATAATTAGTATATTATAAACTCCCATTTGGGCAGAGCGTATAATACACCATTATTTTCCACAACATGAAGATTGTAAAACAATAACAAGGAGAATTACATATAATTGTCAAGAATCCATCCCCTTTGGGAAGACAAATCATTTAAATTATACATCTCCATAATATCAATATATAGAGACGATAAGGAGAATTACACATAATTATCAAGGGCTTATTCGCTTTGTGCAAACAAGACCTTTTAAATTATACATCTCCATTATCTCAACATAGAGGAGAATTACACATAACTCTAAAATTTATCCCCTTTAGGAAGATAAAACTTTTGAGTTATACATCCCCATCAATTATCTCTATTATATTAATATAGTGGGGAATTTATCTTCATGCATTTTTCAAATTAATATATACAATAACCGCCTTTGGGCGGGTAATTGTATATACTAATTTTTATTAATAGGAACTCCAGAAAATTTTATAATGTTCCATTTAATCAATGCCCAAAATTCATTAATATGAAGCACTTAACAATATGTGCTTCCCAAAATCATATTACATTAAACAACAATTTTTGCCACCTTTTTCTTTTTTTTTGGGTTCTACAATCATATATGACAGGCTCTGATACCACATGTAGAATTTCTTAATATGAACAATCATTAAATTAAGAACGAATTCAATTCATACATGATTGTAAAACACCAATAATCCAAATATGTACAAATGAATTAAACACATACCGTTTGAGCCATGGCCTTACTTGACCGAAAACGTATCAATCGATATGATCGGTGATCCGTCGGTATGCTTGGATCTTCCTCTCTATGACCTATTTCGGTTTAGCGCTTTTATGGGATTAAGCGATCGATAGGTATAACCTACCCTTTTATAGGCTAGAGAGGGGACCTAGCAAAAACCCTAATCAACAGCGTGTCAATCAATCCCCCCCCCATTACGAGGCTTCGCTTAAACACAATTGCCTACACTTTTCTTTCAACTAGGCCCGTAATTAATAGATGCCAAAACCCAATTCAATAAAATCACTTGAGGGTTCAAAATATATTGGAATATCCATTAACCCGATTATATAAAATAGAAAATTAATTAATTAATGTAAGCCCATTATCGGAAATTTCCAACATCTAACTCATCTAACTCAACATGGATCATTATTACAGGGGCAATACCTCTCACTAGGAGAATATGATCGAATCAGATCGTTCCATCATTTTCCTCACATATGATAAATGGGGCAAGGTGCCCGAGAGGCAACACCCGTGTTGAACTAGGCTGCATGATTGCGTTAGCATTACAAGAGCCAAATAAGTGAAGGGTAACATTGTATTGTTCCCAATTTTCATCCGTAGGGATTCATCCACTACATATCCCTTTTCATCTTTATAACATTATTTGGTCATCACACCATATGTAAGTACCATCCTCCCTTCAAATTAAACAAAAAGTGAAAATTTCAACAATAAAAGGAGGGATAAATATACTAAAAATCATAAAACTTGTCGCAAAAATACAAATGAGTTATAAAACTTACAAAAAGTTTAATTAAGTTCTAAAACTTATCAAGTTGGTACAATTAAGTCCCTCCGTTGGATCCGTCCACTTCAGATCCAAGCTTGCCGGCCTCAGGGGACCCTAGATTTGGGGTTGCCTGAGTGTGGGCTTTGACCTCAGCGCAGTTGTGAGCTCAGGTTCTGGCCGGTGGCCTTATCGGTGACCACCTTGCATTCTTCTGTCAATTTTATGAGCTTGGAGAGCAGAGAACGGTTGTTTATGGAGATGTTCGAGTTCAATGCCCACCATGGTCGCTCCATCTTTAGCTCAAATCCAACTTCCAAAGGTAGTAGCCTACAGTCACACCATCGCTAGTCCATCAATTCGATCTGAGCTGCATTTCCAAATCCGAGGTGAAATTTGCCATGCAATTATATTATCCTCCTTACTTTTTTTCCCATCGTCTCCTCTGTGTTAGGGCCATTTGTTTTGGTCCGAGCTTCGATTATTATTATTTTTTCATGATGTTCTTATCTTTGAATTGTATTCTTAGATTTTAAAGCATATCAAAACAAACCTTTCGGCGGCAATCCCTTTGTCGAAAGTATGGTACCCTCAATTCAACGGTGGGCCAAGGGATCAACACGCAATTAGCCATTGAATTTGCGAATTGTGCAACTAAGTCCCTGAATATTTTTCGGCCAATTGGGTCCTCGAACTGCATGCTTTTTTGTTCGCGTTGGTAATCCCGCTAAAAGTGTAAACAAATATGTCATTCGTTGAATTATCATTAAGCATCACATCGCTGTTGTTTCCTTAGATATATGAAATATGCACCACAAATATCAAAATATGTATGAACACATATGACTTAGGCAACTTATCGAATATATCACATGTGAATGAGGCCCTATTTGGTAGCCAATTTATTAGAATCTGAAACGTACATTGCATACCTTGAAAATTAGAACTACCATATCATAGATTTCGGGGTCGGTTCTAGGTTCTATTTAAGTTTTACCGGTATTATTAATTAAACAATTACAATGAATTATCACATTTAACAACCATCACTTGCTGCTACAATCCATTGACGTCAATTTATATTAAGATATATGAAGTATATTTAACATAAACAAAGTAAAAGTTTCGATCATAAAATATAAGTCAGACTAATAGTTCCAAGTTCTACCTACCTAGAATCTATAAATCAAAACAGGTTCTATAATTTTTGCAACCTAAAACCGGATGGATTTTCATCAGTCTGGTTCTTTGATTTCAAGTTTTAATCCGGAACTATACTCACTCTACTCGAGATTACATCGTGTGTGATTAGCATTTGATTTAATAACTAGGGATAAATGTTGATTGGTTTTGATGGTGTCCCCCAGTCACTAATATTGGGTATTTCAATGAAATTTGTTTCCGGTCCAATATCATCAATACCCAATTTTCTTCCTTTTATTTTAATTCTATTTTGGGCTTTAAACGATTACCATTTTGAACGGGTTCTGCTGCGAACAGCATCCAAATCCACTGGGCTAGCGGGGGCCCATATATCAGACATCAAATCATCAAAAAATGTACACTGTTCTCAAATCTTATGGCGCATAGAAAGGTAGTAAGATCATTTTTACCATAAAAGGAAAAAGGGTATCAGGAGATTTAAACATCAACATCATTAATTGCCATATTCCTCAATTGACTAAAATAAATACATTTATGACTCACCGGCCTAGCTAAAAATGTGTTTAGCCCTAATCACGTTTATCCCCCTGTTTATGGTGAGAAGCGAGCTTTTAAGAGCCCTGTCATCTCTTTACAGACAAAAGCAAAAGTTACAACTGTTCATGTCCTTAATTTGTCAATTTCTGATGGTGCGGGAACTCTAAGATATCGTTTCGGATTTTTCTTCCTGTGAAAAATGTGGACGGAAAAGAGTAATTTTCATGTGATTAACATAGAGACATCAAAATCAAATTCAAGATGAGGTGCGTTTCCAATAGGATTGCCACAACCCCACGCGTGGCGGTCGTGACAAGAAGGGGACATTTAGTCATGCACATGCAAAATACTCCATTTGGCTACATTCCCACCAGATCTTACTTTGCCTTGGATTTATTAGGCAAAATTCAAGCCTCTGCCCATGTGCAACTCCCCCTCCCCAAAAGTCGACAACAAAGACAAAGCTCCTCCCCTCTCCGGTCACGATTAGATGGTTACTAAACGTTTCGTCTCGTTCGAACACGAAATCTACTGCATAACCGCACGTTTTTCCCCGCTCACTGCCGACTTTTCCAAGCAAGTCGAAAAACGGAAACTACCCGGCACTTACATTCCCGACACTAACCATGAGGCGGTTCACTAGAAGATTAAGAAAAATCACGATAATATCTAAGAAAATCAGGTCGATCTTACGCACAACTCTTGTCCTTGGCGAGGAATGTTCCTCCCATGCTTTTGACCTCGAGGAAAATTATGGCTAGACATGTCTTCTCATCTTTCACTTCGCGGCAAAAAGTTAGAATTTTTTTATATGGTCAAATTCAATCGAATAGGGCCACGTTCAATTTCGTGTCCAAGTGTCTTTTCCCTCTAACGGTTCTAGCCCGAACTCATTTTTTCTGCCTAGGCTTATTGACCGCTCTTGACTATTCTCATACTGTTAGGTAGCTAGGGGTGGAATTCGAGGGGGCGTATCTTTTGTCTCGTTCAGCGCTTTCGATTTTCTTCGCATCGGCCCTGCGAAATCTAAATTAAGAATGATTACGAACAGCTCGGCGGGCGATGGTGTGATTGGGAGTCGGCTCTCGATCCTACCGGAAGTCGCAGCGAACTTTCGTATCTTGTCGTGTAGGAAGCCGTGAAAAATGTTATAACTTTTTTCTACTTTAAGACTTTCAAAGATGGACCGTCAAGAAAATGGAGAAGATGGAAGAAGGGGAGGCGGTTTCTTCTTCTTCCACCGAAGTTCATCTCGTCCCCAAAGCTGACTCGGTTGAAATGCTGCTGGGCGGGTGCTTTCTAGATGCGAGGACCAAAGCATATGAAAAAACAAAGTCTAGACATAAGGTAAATATGCGACATGGTTTGGCCCAAAGAAGCACAAATCTATGGATGCCTAGCCAAGCTGGCTTCTTTCTTCTTCCCTGCCCCCTTTTTTTTCCGGTTAAACTAATCATTAATCGGCGGATCTGAGTGAATAAATGTTTAATCCATGTGTCACGGCCATCCTGCAAGATTCTGTGGGCGTCAGTCATTCTAAGAGCTTAAATTTGTAATATTTAATTATTCTAACACCAACTCTCACGCGTAGATTAGACTTTGACCTTAACTTGAAACGTGGAAATATGCAATTAGAGAAACAAATAGGTATATGGAAGATTCAAACTCATGAATCTTCTACTCTAATACCGTTTGAGGTTTTGTAGGACTATTACCAATTATTGTAAGTTTATTTCCAAGTTTAACACTAGGTAAAAAGACCAGATTAAACGTGAGAGTGCTAGAATAATTAAATACTACATGAGATTTTGTGGGGAAAATTGTTCAAAAAGTATTAAACCTGTTACACTTTTGCTAATTTAGTACTAAACCTTTCAATTTTGCCATTTAAATCCAAAACATTTTTATATTTTATCATTTGAGTCCATTTGGCTAATCTTGATTAAAATTCACTAATGTGGACACCGGCCGTTCCACATTGTACAAGCAGTATTGATGTGGATAATTTTTATTATTTTTTTAATATTTTATTTTTCCTTTTTTTCTTCTTTTTTTAACTTGTGATTGGCGAGGGTCCGATCACCCTTCCCAACCACTAGGTGAGGGTTGCGGTGCCCTTACCTAGCCTCGTCCAAATCTAGGCGAGGCTATCATGGCCACCATGGCCACAAAATTGAGTTCAAGCTTGAGTGGCCATGGCCATCGCCCAAATCAAGCTGGATCAAAGCTCGTTGAAGGAGGACATGAGGTGGGTGATGAGGACTTCGAAGTGTGAGGGGTTGGGGCCAAGGGCCATCACGAGCCGTGCTTGCTGGAATTGGGTGGAATGGGGGTTCATTGCGAAAGTGGAATTAGGGTTTTCATTTCAACTGCATCCCTCTTTTCTTTTTTACTTGTGGCCACCTCGAGAGATGGTTGCCAAAGCTCAAGCTCTAGCAGTCATGACCATCCGAGCCTAAGCTCTAGCTGCCAGACTCGAGCTTACAATTGCCATGGCCACTAAAGCTTGAGCTCAAGCTTTGGTTCGTGGCCATGGTAGCCACGATGGCCTCGCCCAGATCTAGGCAAGATTAGGTGAGGGACGCAACTCTCGTTAGCTACAAGTAAAAGAGAGAGAAGGAAAAAAAATAATAATATATTTGAAAAAATATTAAAATATTATTAAAAATGATCCACATTAGCACTGGCCGTCTTACGTGGCATAACCGGTGTATACGTTAGCGAATTCTAATAAAAATTATCCATATGGACTTAATTGATAAAATATGAAAATGTTTAGAACTCAATTAACAAATTTGAAAGATTTATAACTAAATTGACAAAAATGTAATAGGTTTAAGACATTTTAGACAATTTTCCTAATTTTATGGGATCAATGCCAATTATTCTAAAAATTTAAATTGTTAGATAAATGTGTAGTTTAATCTTTCACTATTTTAACATGGGTGACATCTAAATTACAGCACATCCAGCTCAAAGTGATTCAAGAGGAAATATCAGTCATAATCGGATGCATGAACCTTAATGGCGTGACGTAGATCTAGCTCCCAATCAGAACGAGAGGAACTGAGACGAACCGACTATCGACTGTTTATATAAATGGAGCTACATGATTTTTTCCACATTGAGATTACGATGAAAGAAGGAAAAGAAAAAGATGGAATCTTTTGGCTTTGCCGTGGCAGCCACTCTTGGTCGGGTAATAGTTTTCGTCCTTATCCTCCACGTGGATTGATTAATGATGTTTATGTATACGAAACTACGTGGTATCTGGCTGGTCGCCGATCGTCCATTCAACATAAACCGTTCCAATTTACCATGTGAATTAGATATTATCCCGTGCATTGCGCGGATTATCATACATAAACATACTTAAAATGGAATATGAAATATTTTCATAAAAGGAAGAGATTATATTAATGTAATGTCGACTATAAAAAGTACGCAAAAAACTAAATTGGCATAGAACTAGATTGTTATAGTACGAAATAATGTAATATAAAGTATGATATATCGTAAACTTATGCCATCTCTAAAATGCATAAAACAATCGAAAGAATTTGTCTAACAACTAACGGGCCGAACACCTTGATGGTATCATGCTAAAATAAACCCTATTTCTTAAATTAAATACAAATGAATTATAATTAAGGGTGCATTTGTTTCACCAAATATTAAAATTTTGGAGAATATTTTCCAAGATATGATTAAAGGTATCTCTTATAAAAATGATGAATAAAATTTTCTTTCATCGCTTATAAAAATATTTAGACATAAATTGTCATCCATGGTAAAACCATTTTTCATTGATTAATTATTTTAAGTGATACAAACAATCGTTTTTTAAAAAATATTTTTCAAATCATTCATCTTTCACGAAATAAATGGATCCTAAATGATAAAATCATGCAAAAAAAAGGAGAAGGTTGAGGGAGAATAGATTGGTGCACATGTGTTTTGCCATTTTTCTAGACAAACCACCACAACCTTTTATCGTGACGAGAAAATTTTATGATAATACATTCGTAAAAATATTGGTTTATACGATAAATATATGTTTTTGATGTCCCTTCTAGGCTAGCTCCCACTATCTTTTTTAAGTTTGGTAAGATACGTAAACGTGTGTGTATTTGACAATGACGCTTGAGTAAAGTTTACTTCATATAAAGTTTGTTTCGAATTTTCCAATGTTTATGTTCATCACATCATTGCATTTTAGCTATAAATAGTTCCAAAAGAGTCTTTGATTGGTGCACTATGAACTGAAATTCGCCCAGATACATGGAATAGAAAAGAGGAGAATAACGAACCCATAAAATCTTTAAATCATCTCTCTTTTTCTATCACGCACGCACGGGATTTGCTAATCAGATCATCGCGACCTTAAGCCTTTATTTTCAGCCGTGACCATAATCAATTTGCTATGTTTTCACACCTTGTGCACGACAACGCTCAATTGCCACCGAAGGTCACAAACCCCATAACTAACCTTGAGCGACCTTCGATCCGATGTCGTCGAAGGCTGGTGACCCTCCGATTCGAGGTCAGTGGTCGGGACATCACACAGGTCGCGAAGGACACGGAAAGAGATAGAAGTAGGGTTTTTTCTAGTGCCGTGTTTTGTGCAATCTAAGTTAAACTTACGTAGGAATGATCTGTGGCATCCGAGGATTGAAAACCATTGCAGATTCCTGAAGACAAGAATGATAGTGATGCATACTGGTTTTGCGTCTATTTTAATGGCGTGGCAGTCCCTCTCTTTCCACATCGATAGCCAACTTTAGGTCTTTTTAACATTAACTGCATTTTCACTTTGAAAATACCCCGAGAAATTCGTTGACAATAAGAATCCTTCAATCACGATAGAGAAGACGCCGCTACGGATAACAACATTTGAAAAAACAAGTGGTCTTGATCAAATCATATCATGCTTTTCCACCGTATAAGTAGAAACTTTTCTCCTTTTATTGTTTATTAATCTTTGGTTCGTAAAGCCAAGACGAAATCCATCAACATATCTAATTGAATCCACTTCACTAAAAAACTTAATCAATATATATTACAAGTTGATTTGGATATATTCTGTGGTACTTATTTCGCCTAACACCCTCGCATGTACACCTTGATAAACACTTTGTTCCTACACAAGTTGAAACTTTTCCTTTCAAAGACAGCCTTCTTCGTGTTGGAATTATGTATCAAGTAACCACTATGTCGCGAAGTATTTTCTTTTAGGAGTAACTAAATAAGTGCATACATGATGTGATCATCGAGCGACATGACAAAAGAAAATGGCTAGATATTCTTTATGCCCATGGCAATATTAAAATTGTACCTCTTTAAAGCAGGATTCATAGGTAGTTAAGCTGAAGTACTAGATGAACCTAGCTAGGAAACATCGTAGTCTGTGGGCAAAGTCGAAAAGTCGATCGTCTTAAGAGTCCAAAACAACGACTTGCCGTTTCATACTCGCTAATATTTTAAGTGTGATCACTTCTTGATGCTAAAGACTTTCACAACATGAAAATCGAAGTGCGTACATGATTGCTACCGACTATAATCAACCTTGGAATGCGCCGGATCTGATTTGATGTGTCTAGAGCTTAGAGTTTTGAGTGCCGGCGGAGAATTGTATTTCAAATTTAATTCGATTTGAGGCGTTCTTTGATAAATTAAATATGGTATAATTATCCTAGTCTTTTATTCGATAACATCAAGATCAAAAGTGAGAAAATTTTGACTTACGCCTTATCAGGTTTAAGCTCAAAATCAATATGCGCACTTAAAATGGATTCTTCTCACCGTGTAAAATCCGACACCGTGTCTTACGAAACAACGGGCACTCCCCGAAACCTAACAAGTCAAAACGGTTTACCTTCTTTGCTGTTTCAGCTGCTTTACCAGTTCAAACTCATCCCTTAACGAAATGAGAAAAAGATCAGGGTGATCGTGCTCACCCGAGCGTGCGGGACAATGCGAACATAATCTTCCTTTTGTAACTCGTGAAGTAGCCACGGGCATCGAGACAGAAAGCTTAGTAGAACGCCTTTTCTGCACAACTTTCAAAAGCAGCGTCGTGGTTCCCATAACGACATGCCCTCTCCATCGTCAGAATCTTAGAATTCGTTTCATACCCAGTTACCATTTTCTCGTGCGCTTATCTGCCTGCACTATCTTTAAAGGCTTAAAGGCTTAAAAGGGTTCAGAGGCTTTTGGAACTAATACCACTGAGGCCAGAGTGCGAACCAGTCGTCCTCTACCCACTACCTGGCACGTGGTCTGTATTGACTTGTCCTCTGCAACTTCCATTTACAAGATTGATCATAGGTTCCACAGAATATATAAATCAAGGGATTTTCTTTTCATTTTTGGGATTGATTCTTCGCCTCTGATGCCTCGCTGCCACTGCCACGTTTGTAATGTATCAGCAGTTACGCTAGAGATATCTAGCGTAGGTACGATAATTCTCCACTAGGGTAAATGTTGGGCCCTAGAGACTACCGAGTGCCCCCATTGCGGTCTAATCACCAACCGATGCTTGGAAAATCTCAGCACGAACGTTGAGGTCAAAGGGACAAGGTTGGTTTGCATATTCTCTCGCATTTGACGATTCGAGGTCTTTGGTTGCTACAGTGACTACGTGGATAGCGTTGGTTAGCAGCTCCCCGTTGAACGAACGTGTCGATATCCCCCAAATTAAGCAAAACCAATACGGTACGGATTCAATTGCAACTAAAAGAGGATATACATAGGCAGCGTCCTCTTCTTTCAAAGCATATTCTACACAGTAACTTCTCAATCAGGTGTCGACCAAAAAAGCAAAAATCAATCAGCAGGCAATGCACATGCCCTTGTTTGGCTGCTTTTGTGGCAGCCATAGATACAGAGATTGGAAATCAGCTAAAAAAAAATCATGGCTTGAGATTGCTCAGATCGACAGGTATAATCTTAGGAAATCCTTAAAAAGAATCGTGAATTTTAGTTTCGTCTTCCTGATGATCTTAGGAAATCATTATTACAGAGATTAGGCAATGTTTAAAATTTTAACATGAAAGAGAAGCTTTCACATTTATGCAAAGACTATGACATACTTAATACTTACCGCCTTTTCTGACACTAACTAGAAGTATGCCTAGACCTTCTTTAGTAGTAACCCGACCGAGATCAAAATAACGTCTGCAATTTCATTTCCTTGGGTACAAAAGAATGTCATATTCAAATTTGCTTCCTCATGGAAAAGGAAAAGTTTTCCTAGAATGCGGTATGTTGCACATGAGGGGTCGCACCACCCTGTGAGAGTTAAATGACCAAACCGACTATAGTGAATAATTATTCCGTCCATAATAAATTAAGGCAGCAGAGTCAAATTAATCCTTTTTACCATTATAGCAGAGACAAGGCGCATTACTTTAGTCTTTAGCATAGGATCCACAAGAGTAGCATAGGAGAAGCTGCATGCATGGGGCATCCACTCAACTAATAAACCTAACCTCATCTGAAGCAAGAGCAATAATTTAGTTGCTGGTGGTTCACCAGCAAAACCCATCCATTGTCTTGTCCAAAGCCCGATGATGTCTCTACAGAAAACCGAAGGAAGACGTCCTCACTAAGCAACATAATTTAAGTAATGTCAATATCAACGCAAATAGATACTTAAGTATATCCGATTGTCACATCCATGGCATAAAGTTAGACATGTTAGTGTGGGTAATTCTTCCACGCAGGTAATTTACAGAGCAATTGATCGTGCAATTAAAGTGTGCTGATGTGGAATACCGTCAAGAACATCACGCGAACTCATCTCGAATAGCCTGTTTACCTTATGATTCAAGTCTCCAATGCACATTTTGAGAATCATGTGAACATGGCATCGACAAGTTCAACACAGGACTGCTAAGGTTTCCCAAAAGAAACGAAACTCGAGATTAAAGTAAAGATGGGAAAAGGATTGTGCACTTGTGTCCGTAGTGGGAGTAGTGGATGATAACGGTTGACTTTTGGGGATATTTAGAAAGCGGTCCGATGGAGGAGGATGAGCTTTCGAACGTACAGGAAAAAAAAGGGGGGGTCAAAGAGAATCAATGTGTTCCCTTCCGAGCAAGGACATATAATGGCATCTTGGGCGTTGCTGGTTGTGAGATTATGAGAGATTCTTCTCACTTATGGGAATAAAACTGGTTACCGACAGTGGACAATTTGCCCTTGACTTGTCACCCTCTTCCCCAAAGAGCAATCAAACCCCTCACGCAAGAAGCACATGTTTCAATGACGCCGATAAGATATGCGAAACATTCTTAATTATTCTCTTCTCTTTTCGAAAGAAATCGCTCGATCATAGAGTTTATGTGCTTTTGACATACCGGTCTCCCTCCACTTATCAGTTTAAGCTTTTCGTGTCCATATATTTTGCCTGCTCCTCCAAAAACGCGTTTGGGAGAACAGCCGGATGGGAAGCATCATCCATCATTTGGTTGCGTCGCTTTACTAGGGGGGTCGGCACTTCATCACTGCACGTGACGTGTGCGAGCGCCGAACCGCCATCATGTGTGGTGGGGTTCTTCATTTGACGATCGCCAACGGAAAACGCTGTCCCTCTTCATCGCCATCGAGGAAAAAAGGGAACCCAGTTTCTCCACCCCGAATGTTGCTGAGCTTCTTCTTTTCACGACCGTAATTCAACCGGAAGGGTCGCAACTTTCCTACGACAGCGACTGTAAAAACGCGTTGTGTTGGGAAAATCGAGTACCGAAACGACAGTCCGCAGCGGACAGCAACAGCAATAATTTAAAACGGCAGTTATTGTTTTCCCCTAGATAGCAAGACTTTCGTCCTCTGAACACCAACTAAAGATACATAAGTTTATTATTTTTCACTGATATCTATGTCTTGGAGATATATCACGCGTTTGGGAGAATCGCATAGTTCGTAATCTAGGGCATAATCTGTGAGCAATTATGCATAGTTTTTTATGTAACGTATAAGATATGTTATGTTTGCATTTAAATAAGTGTGACAAGCAAGAGAAGTACTAATAGAATTTGGAAGGCCAAGTAATACAGAAGTTGGTTCATGCATTTGATGTCCTTGTGTGCCTTTTCTCAATTCCGCATATTTGCTTTTCATGTTTTCAAGTGTTAATCGCTAGAGAATATGGAATTACAGAGAGAGAGAGAGAGAGAGGATTTCACTTTGGATCTTGATTGCAAAACATGTTGACTATACTGGCTAGTAATGATATGGTCAAAAGCCGATTAGACAAGAGAATTTGCCATGATAATACATCAAATTTAACTTTAAGTAATCATCATAGTGGTAGGTCACCCGAAAGTGGCTCCAGATTCAATAATTAGAATTTCCCCTCTCCAATATTACATGACACATCTATATCAGAAGGAAAGGGACCCTATCTGCTTTGTCAAGCTTTTTTAACAAAGTGACCATACGATCCTAACTAACTTCCTCCTCTCCCTCTCAATTCTTCTGTTCATACATTTACCTATAGGCTAATATCTTTAGTACACCTAGTACACCCCTATACCTAACTAGGAATAGCTCCAAATTAGCTTTATTTGGCCTCTCCTTCTCTTCCTGACTATATATTATAGCCACATGAGTTAGGAGAAATTTCATCGGAAAACATTCTCAAAGTTGTAGGGAGCCAAAAGGAACTAGCCATATCGTGTAACTATTGAAAAACCCTGAAAGGGATCGATCCAATCATGTCCAAAGCGGCTGCTCCCACATGGACCCCATGACACTGGTCTCGTCCAGGAACTGGCTTATGTTGTTGTTATTGTTGTTGTTCTGGTAGATGGTTGGACTGGTGACGATTAGATTGTCGACGAATTGCTGCGCCGGCGGCTGAGAAGACGACTGAGCCATTTCCATGCACAGCAGGGCCACCAGATTGGTTTGCTGGTGCTGCATGGTGAGGATCTCGGCTTGGGCCTTGGCCAGCTGAGCCTGGAGGTCGCTCACTTGCTTCTGGAGCTGGCAGATTGCGCCCGCGCAACCGTAGACGGGGTCCCTGATCCTCGCCCCAGCCTCGTACACCATGCTACTCACCGCATCAGCTCGCTGCGATTCTGGAAGGTCCTGATAAAAGATCGAGATTGATCAGTCTTAATACGAAAAATACACAAAAAAAGAGTTTCAAGACGTAATACCATCGTTGATTCTTACACTAGAGAGAGAACGTACGTTAAAGATTCTTATAAATCATTTTCGACATTCACAAAAGCCACCGCATGACCTTTATCTCCTTTGTTTTACATGCGTAGATAAAGTTGCCGTATGACTAGGTACATCTTCCCGAATCATGCATTCCTAACTACCATCTCAACATAGCGTAGGTGAGGTTAAGTTTTCAGACGACGAATTTCTATCTTTTGTAGCCACCGGAACCTTGCCCACTTTCTTGGACGTTTTCTCCGAAAAAGAAACGGTGAAAATAGCGCATCATCATAGCCTTGTCGGCAGGTTGACCAACCAGTATGATAACCAAGGGGCAGTGCAGAGATTTCGCCCCCATACACCAGAAATGGCTCGAATGCCTTTCACACGTTGGACACTAGAGAAAAACAATATTTTCGAAGGAGGCACCGTGAGTGATGCAAGTCCCCACCCACATGCGCTTCGACTTGTCAAGTTCTTCTGCTTTTTCCATTGCCTCACGCAAGCTAAGTGTCGTTATTCATGTGAAGATTATTCCGCACAGAGAGATTGATAGGATTTATCGTGAAAAAGAACGATTTGATTGTATCCAAACAAAGGGAGCCTTGGTCAATAATGTGACGAAAGCGTGCATATCTAGAACACTTTATGTCTATCTCCCCTGTCGGATCCCACTTTTTCGTTTGGAATACACAACCAATAAAGGAAAAGAAAAATGCCGTTGCCTCCACAAGATCGAGGAAGATGTATGTTACCGTACCTGCAGGAGCTTGATGATGTTGCTCGCGCCAAAGACGCGATGAGCAATAGTGAACTTGGCGGGTTCGGTGGGAGGGAAATAGGGCGCCAGCACGCACTTCTCGACGGCGCACCTCCTCCTCAGAATCTTGCACGCCGCACAAGGGCTTATGATGACCGGTGTCGGTGGAGGAGGAGGAGGAGGAGGGGGAGGAGAAGACGATGAAGTAGGGGAGAGAGACTGCAGAGAAGAGGTGGTCGTGGAGCTCGTATGGGTGTTTCCGTTGGTAACGCTTGCGTCCGAAACCTCCATGTCTTGCACAGCCATCAGTTGGCTCCAAACACAAGCACACACAACAACGTAGTAAGCTCAGAGAGAGAGAGAGAGAGAGAGAGAGAGAGAGAGAGATCCCAGGTGGGGTTTGGTTTAGTTCTTGAGTAGATGAGAGGAGCGTGTGCATATATAGGAGAGACGCTGAACGAGACGACGTCATGTTCGAGCCATTATTCCAGTTGCGCCATTAGTAATGAGAGGAATTTTCTTTTTTTCACTCTCTTTTTAGGTCCCACCATGGGGCTGCTGCAATTATATATCACGATCCCGTTTCGCTTGAAAGCCCTCACGGTTTTTTTCTTTTTTTCATGGAATAAATTTAAATAAACGTAAAAATTATTATTACCTTAAATAATCGATCATTTTCGAAATCACAACTATCTAATCGACCGTGATGAATGTAAGCGCCATATAAAAATTCTCATTTCATTTTATACTTTCCTAAAGTCCGCTCGAAGAGTTTAGAAAATTTGGGTAGAAAATGAAAATCACTAGGTTTGAAAACCGAGCCAAGGGTTTTGTAGAAAATAATGTACTCTTCCTGAAAAGAGGCAAAAGAGTTGCCAAAAGTCATAAAGAAAATTTATGTTGGTAAAATAGAGAATGACACGTGTGCGGACTTCTTTCCTTTTCTTTTTTTCTCTCATCTTCAATTTAATTCGCCCTCGTCGCACGTCTCAAGAAAACAAACCTAGAAAAGAAAAAAACCGAGGCTTCAAGTCTAACCGCACATGATTTATTTTGTGCCGAAAGAAATTATTAAAAGAACTTACAATGTACATTTTATAAATATAAATCGTCAAATTTGGCAAGAGTTATGTAAAACAGTCTTGGCATTTGTAATAATATGAGTTCATTTCAGTGTTAAGTTCACTACATGTTTGCTTAGTGTATAAATAGGAGATGTACTTTGACTCTTAGGTTTTTTTTTTCTTATCGATTTTTTTTATGTGTGATTTTACTCGTTAATTATATAGCGATGATGGTATGCCTTAACTTTTTAAGCTAAATAATTTGACAACAGTACAATTGATATGTAAGCAAGTGGAATCAATACACAAGACGATCGTTCACATTCCATGTATAAGTATATCTCATTATATTTTAGTCCCACGTACTGTTAGACCCAAGTATTTCTTTGCTGGACAACGATTGTGGCATAGACCATCATCTCCATTTTACTTTTCTTCCGCACGTCATGTTTTTCGTACTTGTGCATCCATTTTCCAACATCTCAATCGGTCCTTGGGCAATTTTGCAATTAAAAAAAACCGACCATTGCGACCGGTCCGATCGAGAACTTTCCTCACGGGAAACGAAAAGTCTTCCGGAATGATGACCCCAAAAACTCTCTCCTAATCTTATCAACACTCCCCCAATTTTCTTGGATTACAACTGACGATGCGACAAAAGATTTCGAAGAAAAAATGAGAGAAACCCTAGTAGAAAAAAAGGAGGAGGAAAGGAAGGAGAGGAAAGTGACAACGTCTCCTTCGTTCGCTGTTGACAAATTGGCATCGTGGAGGACTCGATACTGAAAGAGTTTCGATTAGCGGTCTTCTCGAGGTCGGTCCATCGGATGCATTCTTGGAGTTGAGTACCCTATCATCTTGCATTCGTTCAAGTCATCCTTTGTTGCGACCAGTCCTAATCATGTGCATCATATGGACTAAGTCATGTCGACTTGTCGACCTCAATTCAGACCCGCGTCTCCGAAGACTATAGACGTTGGATGGTCCGTGGTTGAATCGAAGTGCAATCCAACGGACAAAATTGTTTTGAGCTTAGATACTCCATTCTTGATGATGTGTAATTGTCTCCCGATAGGCAATTAAACCAATTTTCCTACTCCATCGAGGCCAAGCACGTGTTGTGATGGGCGATGTCCTGACCCTTTTGAATCAGAAGAAGATCGGCTAATGAACACAGGCCAAGAACTGCCTTAAGGTCAATAAACTACACTCTTTGGTCTTGGGGCGGTTCACTTCGACGGAGAGATTTGCGAAGATCGTACTAATAGAATTATAGATCTCTCGTATCATTGAGAGGTGTGTCAAATCACCTTTCAAAATAACGATCGATATTTACGACTTGAAAAAAGTAATCGATCTCGTTGATAGTAACATTCCATCACTAGTCCCCACCAGCTTGGTTTGGTTGTTTTTTTTTGTGGAGTACTAGGCATGGAAATATTTCATTGAAGAAGCAAACAAGCACTTGAAAAAATACAAACTTATTAGAAAATCTAACCAAAAAACTTAAGTTAATTGATAGATGGAGACTACATGAAATTAAATAGCATGTAATACCAGTAGTCAAGCGATGTGAGGCAATATTTCAATGGCTTGCACGTGCGAGGGGAGTGCTGATATATTATCTCCTATCGTTTGACTACGAGTGTTATATACTCTTTATATTCGTATAATTTCCTTCTAATTTTTACGTCTTTGTTAGATTTTCTAATTGTGATTTTTCACATATGGGGTCCAAGTACCGACTATAATGGTGAATGACCGACACTAGGGAAGATAGCAGCAGCATTGTGAATGGGAGTTCTTTTTTCCTCCTTCCACATGGGAGTAAAACACAGCTGCATCGCAAGCCAATTCTCAGTGAAAATCACAGCGAAAAGGACTCCTCCGCATCATCCCAACCATTCAAAGTTTCATGCACATGCGCACATGAAAGAAGCAAATCTGCTCCATACTTCTTCAAGCACGACACGATCAAAAGGTAGGCACGTGAAGATGATGCCCCCACGATCCAGAGCCACAGACCGCGCCATCCATCACACGATGAGAATCGAGCACTATCATGGATGACCGATATCGCAAGCCAAATCTCAGTGAAAATAACAGCGAATAAGGACTCCCGCCGCGTTGTCCCAACCATTTAGGGTCTCGTGCACATTCGCACATGAAAGAAGCAAATCTGCTCCGTACTTCTTCAAGCGCGACACGATCGAAAGCGAGGCACGTTGAGACGATGCCCCCATGATCCAGAGCCACAGACCGCGCCATCCATCACACGATGAGAACCGAGCACTATCATGGATGCTTGCTCGCGCGTACGAGACAATCGATTGTCTTTACACTAACCACCACCTGTGTCCATCATGTCCCAACCACTCGAGGAAAAAACGAAAATGTTAAATTGGACACATTTCGTTTGACTTCGTAGCAGCAGCGGCAGCAGCAGTTCCAATCATAAAACTAAACTCCACCCAATTCATCCTTGGACGCTGATCTTATCATGGGTGAGAGGTTGGGATCTTGAACATTCAATGGCCTAGACGTTTTGTCGAGTACTTAACGAGCGACCTGAACGCGTTTATGATCAGCTCAGTATGCCTTCCTTCACCCTTCAGCCTATTAATCAAATAAGATTAGTTATCTTCTTAAGCTACTTGATGAGTAAGCACTTAGAGAGAGAGAGAGAGAGAGAGAGAGAGAGAGAGATAATGAGGGTTTAAGGGCGAAGGTGGGGTTAAGGTTGTTGGAGAGCTGGTAACTCGTTGCGCACATGTAGAGAAAGGAACCTCTTTAGCAACTCCATCCACAATATATACAGTTGAGACTAAAATAAATAAAAAAAGATGATGTGTGGATGAAATGATTTGCGGTTAAAAATCAGTTGAGACTAATGTTCCAGAATCACCCGATCATAGAGTAATGTTATTATGAGTTTAAATCAATTGCATTAAGAAAAAGGCCCCACATGTTATAATAAGACTATTAAAATAACAACATCCTCGAATAATATTGCACATAGAATAATTAAATTTTGTTACTAACCCATGTTCTATAGTGGGAAATCATGAGGATAATATGTATTTATTTCACTACATGCAAATTAAGAATGATCTGATTAGTTTAAATTCGAAACTTTATTACTTGAGTGTAACACGTCATATGTTTTATACGTATATAATTTCAGTCACTTTGAAAGGACGCCTAATTTTCTTTAAATTCGACAAATGCTCAAGAGGCGGAAATCTTATTGAAAAATTACGTGCTCGCTTGCTTTCATATAGAAGTACAAATATGAAAGTAATAGAGGCCTATATTCTATATCATATCAACACAAAACGTGATCAGCGGTGTACGAAATATTTTTTTTTTGTACTATTCGAATAGTGACAAAGGACTTTTTCTCCTATTCCACCTTCCGACAGAAATGCAGTGGTGAAACACATACCGAGTCCATCCAAACACAGAAGGTCCAATTTCACCTTTTTTCTTTCTTTTTTTCCACTGCATTGAAACTTCCAGTTCCAAAGCGAACAACAATTTCCCCATTCCCACCTCTTATAAAAATTCCCCCAAACTCCAAGTTTGCGGTGGAAGTAGTTAAACTTGTACTCTCTCTCTCTCTCTCTCTCTCTCTCTCTCTCTCTCTCTCTCTCTCTCTCTCTCTCTCTCTCTCTCTCTCTCTATCTTTTCCTCGTATGGCATTTTGCGTGTGGACCCTCTCCCTTTTGAAAGAATCCACAATGGTGAGCCCGCAAACAGTTTTTACCCAATCGTTCACTCGTTCCGCTCGTGAGATCGGATCGTCCAAAGACCATGTTTCATGTTCTCTGTATGAAGAGAACCGATCCGCAATGTAAACGCGAGAATCGCTCGGCGTCACTTCCTGCCCCGTACATAGGAAAGAAATGTTTCTCACGCAGAAGGTTGGAGATGTTGTCTAGTTACAGTGTTTCGGTAGATCTGTTCAGCGAGTTTTGTTCAAAGTTAGAGATTCATTTGACTGAGTTCTCAATGTCGTCTTGAGAAATGATGTTGGAATCGACATAACATAATGAATCGACGGACACTTATTTTTTATTGTGACCATAGGTTTAAGTATAATAGGCGAGATGCACGACATGGAAGAAAAGGATAGTAAGAATCGATAGGCAATCCTATGATAAAAATAAGAGTCGCCATTGCCAGAATAAAGAATTCAAGCAACGAAAACGAAGGCCGGTTGGATCGAGCACAGCGTGATGCTAACTCCTAGCTTAAAAAACTAATATAAAGGAAGAAAAACGGAGGAAGAATTGTCCACCATGTACTTGCTTTGTAAGACCCATAAGACTAGACATTCTTAGTGCGATGTCTTGGAATTTTCAGTTAGTTCCTTAATTAATGCAAAGTCTGCCGGATCGCAGCACCACGTCAATCATGTGGGGATTAAATCCGAACGGGCCAGTTGAACGCCACATGACCAATGTTTTCTGCAGATAACCATAAACTAAAAGGACTTGAGAATTATAAAATCATTTAATGAACAGCTTCAGTCCGTGAATGGCCTCAAGTTGTCATCGTCTCCTTCTAGATCTCTCCCTCCCTTTCGATCTCTCACTATGGCTTCTGTTTACCAAACTCACACTATTTCATTTTCTTCTCCAGAACCCCACACGGTTTTAGCCAAACGCATCTCATCTTTCTCTCTCTCTCTCTCTCTCTCTCTTGCAGTTTTCCACTAAAGACCTCTCGCAACAGTAGCAGCGAGGACTACAGCTAAGGATGAACGATTGGGAATCGAACGACTTCGCTCGGAATTTTCTTTGCCGATGACTAGGATGGAGATTAGCGTACACGGCGCCATGAGTGCACGGGCGAATACAAAACCCCACGTGGTCAAGCCCTCTTCCTCCCTCCCTCTCGTGTTACCATCAAAGCTCCAGAAGGAGCAGCATGTCATCACGTTCAATAGCATGCCTCCTCACTGGAAATTGGATCCCGCCGATTTTCCATGATGGCGTAGGAATTCTGATTACCGACGCTTGTCTTTTTCTTTTAAGAGAGTTTAGCAGGGAAAAATGGTCCAACGCCCAATGATTATCACCTGCATCAAAATTCAGCACAAGTTTGGTGCGGGTTTGAATAAGTTTTTAACGCATCGTGACACTAGGCAAACATGTTTGAAGTCGTCAAATGATAGTGGGTTGCAACCGTTGTCGTTGCTGTATCTTTAGAAATAACGACCCAAGCGTTTCATAGGGGTCGAACCTGTAAAAACAGTCGGCTTTTGAAAAGCTTGTCTCTGCTTGTTGATTGGGTCACAAGTTCTTCTTTCTTTTTTATCCAACGTGAAATTGGATGTTATTAAGGTGGACATGATTCTAGGATAGAACCTGAAACTTGAGAGTCAGATTCTAAAGTATGCAAGGTATGTCTAAGGTTCCAAAATTTGAGGAACTTATTTCGCTGAGTAGGTTCCAGGCTATAGGTTAGTAGAACTTGGAACCTATAGAACATGGTTTTGTATTTTCCTTAGTCTATATCTTTACACGATTCTAAGATATTCCATGACGTTTAATGATGAGTATATAATTTAGAACCACTAGTTTTAACTTTCATTTTATAACTGAGAATTTTATTTTTGTAGACTATGAGACAAGTGGAAGTTTTAGCTGCTTCTTTGATGTAGTTATGTTCAGGCAATTATTTCTTTCAAGATAATGATTTTATATAATACAAGAGTAATTGATGCATTGAAAATTGTAAAATTTCATTAATACTATTCGACAAATGCATATGGACACTCATTCTTAAGCAATCAATAATAAATTTCTTGTTCATTTTTATTGTTGTATTTATTTTCGTTTTGTTTAACTAAAGATGAAAAAAAAAAACCTATTAGAACCTTGAGCCAACTCTAATACTTGTAACAGGGTAGGTTCTGAGTTTCAGATTTTGATAGGTAGGTTCTAGTTTCCAAAAAATAATGAACATGTACCCAATAATGGGTTCCAAGTTTTAGGCAGAACCTATAAAGAGCCTAAAACTACTCACCTCTAAATGTTATACCCGAGATAAATGGATTATTTCTTTTGTGGTGTACACACTTCATCCCAAACACCACCTCATGTATTTGAGACAAGATATTAAGCTATCATCGTAACTTTGTAATGATTAGGCTGAATGATCATTTGGATAGTCGGGTTTTTGCACTTGTGGCCTTTGGTCGACTTTTTCGAAAACTCCATTTATTCTGGTGTGGATGGCCCATCCGACTTGCATATGTTAAGCATGTCGCCATCTGCGGATCCAATCACAATCTTATAATAAGAACAATGTGGTCCTTGCTGATTCACACGGGATTCCACGTGCCCTTTTTCATATATATTAAAAAAGAAAAAGAAAAAGGAAAAGAACCTGCCCTTGGGAGGGGAACGATAGCTGGAAACGGCCGCTTACTAATCCTTAACTTTTCGAGGAATCCTTCATCGCCACATGGATAGTTCAATATGCTCGTCAGCGCCTGGGAGAATTTATCCTGGAAGCAGAAGAACGAAGAAAACGAATTTACATAAATAGAATGAAACTCATTCGATTATCACAATAAAAACAACCGTGTGTTCTAAGGACTTTCCTTTGGCCAAATGAAAAGAAAAAGAAAATCTAAGGACTTTCCTTGAACAAATGAGACGGGAAGTTCTTGAACCCAACTAGACAAGCAATTCCTAGAAATTCCTGACCCAAAAAAAATGTCACAAGAATAGATGGGCTGCATTCCACATTGTAGAGATTGGATTTGATTCGGATGCGGGAATTTAGGGCCGGGCTCTTTCCTATGGAAAAGAAGAATGATTGGACGTTGATGTACTATCCCCAAGGGCCTATGTCTCCTTTCAGGGCTTGATATGATGACAACATGAAATACCGAGAGAGGTAAATGGACCGAGCTTGGGCCTGGACCGGTTTTGTTTCCCTAGCCCAAATGGTCAGATTCGACAGCACAATTGCAACAAAATATGCATAGTTTGTCGTCATCAAAGGATGGAGCTGTCAAAATCACTCACAAATCCATATTTCAACCCCACTTTTATTTAAATTGGTCATATACGGGTCACCTTAAACTCAAAATATAGGTTATAAATCAGTTTTGAAAAGTAAAGCCCCGAACATATGGGTTTTAGTGGGTCAGCTAGGATACATTTGGTTCAACTTCCTCGATGAACTTTCAGCCTCCTAAGCCCCTTAGAGAAATGTTGAAGCGTTTGGCAAACATTTTGAAATAGTTTTGCGCCAAATGCTAGCATTGGGAATGTTGAAAGCCCAATACTACTCCCACACAACCTTGCAAAATAGCATTT
This sequence comes from Corymbia calophylla, assembly GCA_014182845.1. NCBI lineage: Eukaryota > Viridiplantae > Streptophyta > Magnoliopsida > Myrtales > Myrtaceae > Corymbia > Corymbia calophylla. Next base: position 22,762,715 of record CM024694.1, on the reverse strand, counting down.
GCAAAATGCTAAAACTAGAATTAAAATATTTTTTTTCATTCTAAAACTACCGTTACCAATTCTTTAGTTTTCGATTTTGCTCCTCATTGTAACTTTTCATCTTCTTCATGTGAGGGTAGCCAACAAGGTCAAATCTAACTGGCAAAGGACTAGCGAGAGTCACGCGATCCACACGACCTCCACTAGAGGTCACCTGAACTCAAGCGATAGTTGCGTAAGGTTATGTAACCCTTGCGACCCCTAGCGACAATCACTTAGGTTTATTGCTGCCCGGGGTTGTGCAACCCTCATGAGACCCAAGCAAAGACCACCTGAGGTCACGAGACCTAGATAACCGTTGCTCGGGTTGCACGACCCTCAACGAAGGTCGCTTGACTTGGCTAACGAGTGCCAGCAACTACAACCCTTCGGTGGTTCCAATGAGTTGGTGAAGGGTTTGGGTCCTTTTTTTATAATGAAAAAATATTTTAAAAAATACACTAAAGGCCCATTGCAAAAAAAAAAAAAAAAAAAAATTACCAAGCACTACTTGAACTCAAAGTCATTTACAAAGAGTTTTTACAAAACACAATTTGCATTTCTCCAAATAACTTTGGCTTTTAGCAATTGCATTACATCCATGCCTATTTGCAAAATTGAACCAAACTCACCCTAGCAACAAAAAAAAAAAAAAAAAAAAACCAAACTCACCCTTTGTAACCCAAATTAAATATGGAGCCTCTCTATGAAACAACTTGCCCTTTTTTTGGGGAGGTAAAAAAGCCGCCCATCCTTTAAAAGCAATAATTTAAGAAGGAAAATTAAAAAATATGGATCTCAACTAGGGTATTGATCATTGAATTCTCAGTATTGCCGCAAGTTGAGTTAACTCCATAGAGTGAATTTGGAATGAAATTAATTGCAGTCGTCTTGTGCGGAGGCTCCTTTAAAAGAAACCTCTGCTGAGAAGTTCTATTGCTCTCCCTCCTTTCTCGGTCTCTTTGCTGCCGTCTGAGAGATGTGAATGGAATTGCTTCACTTGCGGGGTGATGTTCGGTTCTTGGACTCCATTCTAGACCCATTAACTTGTGATTAGTCTACCCTGAGGCGAAGCTATTTCCACCTTCCATAGGACACTTTGACATCAAATGGCATATCTTCTATTCTCTAATTGTTTTGTATTGGGTTTTAATTTCTGGGTTATGGGTACAACCCGTCTTCGTTTTCACTTGGACGAGGAACATATTTTGAGTAATTGGTGGTTTTGGGGAAGTAATTTGTGCAAGAGAAATACAAGTTTTAACTCAGGTTGCTGTATTGGTACTTCATAGATAGTTGTTTCTCCTTGTGTTTGCCTTGCACCTCCACATTCTGGTTTCCAAGGTTTTCATGCCATCTGAACATCCTTTTACGTTGAACCTTTTGGAATAGAAATATCAGGAAGGGAAGACCAATGAAAAGAACAAAGAATGTCAGGAAGATGAAGGCGATAGCAAAGGCCATATCAAAGAACGAGCAGAGCGTGGAGAAAGTTTCAAAGAATGATAGCAAAACCGTGAGAACCCATTTCTGCAAAAACGCTTTATGACTAACGTAGCTCAATCTTTGGTCCTCACTCTTTTTTTGATGAAGAGGGAGGAGAATCATTATAGGAGTTTCAGTTTCTTAGTTCAAGAATCTGCATTATATTTTTAGGGTTTGTTAAATTCTATCAATTTTTTTGACAAAATAGGTCAAAAATGTCACACACACGCCGGGCAAATTAAAAAAATCAATTTAGATCGAATCATTTCTTATTCGATTCATTCATTTGATGGGCCTAGTAAATAATCAATGATGAGGATTAATGTTAGATTTGTATCAATGTATGGATGTGGTATGTGAGATATTGAGATTTCTCTTCTTCGCATCTCCTTTTCTTTCTTTTTTTTTTTTTTCTGTTAAAAAGCCATCATTTCTTCCAAGGAGATAATTTTAGAAGAAAAACTACTGTATATGACATCGAGTTAGGTTGGGTATAAGTAGTTGAATATATATTATATAACAAATAGGTTAAAACGTATTAAACGGATTAATTTGAGTCAGATTATTCTCGATCGACCTACCTATTTAACAGGATTAGAAATTAAATAATGATACATGAGGAATATTAAATCCATATCAATGTGCGGACACGTGGTACCGTGAGATAATAGGATTTCTCTTCTTTGTATATCTCTCACTTCTTTTTTTCCTTTTGTTTCTTTGCTCACGTTGTAGGTTTAATCATGGTCAGTATAGCCACTCTGGCCTAATGCTAAGGAAGATGAGAATCGCCAGTAACGTCTGACCGTTGGTTGAAGATATTCTGGTCAGCCAATTTTGCTTTTTGATCACGGGAAGCATGAAGATGAAGCAAACAATACATTACAAATTTCTTTGGGATTCTCCACTTCGTGGAAATCCACGGCCGGTCGGAGTCCGACCAACGGGGTTGTCTGTATTCCCCTGCATCGAACGCAACGACGCCGTGTCGGCACAGGCTGCGCGCTTTGTCCCTGGTCCACGCGTCCGCCGGTCCTTTCTCTTTTTCGTCTTTTCATAATGGAATATGCGCATCGAGATTTCTCTCTAGAAGAAGAAGAGGGAAGGGAAAGGAGAAGGAGAAGGAGAAGGGAAGGCGTGGACTTGGTGGGGTCAAAAGAGGAAGAATCGTCCAGAGCTCCCAACTTTGACGGGTCCCTGGTCAGCCGAGAAACGCTTTGGGCTTGGGTTGAATTGAAGTTTGAACGTGCGTTGCAATTTCCCAACACGCCATCTTGTGTTTGTTCCTTCTCTTTTTGTTACCCTCCTCCTCCTCTTTCTTCTTCTTGAATAAAGCTTCAAACGCTTCCATCGCCATCGCATCACAACGCCTCTATCTGGGTAGCAAACTGCATTTCGAGAGCTTGCTTAGCGGGGGTTTCAGTCTCGGGAGGCCTTGCAAGATGGTTCAGCTTAAGGAGTTGTATCCTTCTCTCTCTTTTTTCTCCGATAAGATTTGAATTTATTGACCGTTCTCATGCCAAGATCTGTTTCTCTTTCGAGTTTTCCCAGCTGGTAATTGCTTGCAGGGTGTTCGAATGAATCCCCCTTAGAACTGGAATATAAGAGGCTTTCGGTTATAATTGAACCAATGCTCGGGATGCTTTAGTTTCCAAACTACCCTTTTGTTGATGACATCGCAATCCATTATAGTGTTATTCCTTTTTTACGTTTACTCCTTAACTTCTCAACTTTTCGCGATGAAGCCGAATTGTCATGCCGATTTCACTGGAAGAAGTAAGTTCTCCTCAAATCTGTCGCTCTTTTAACACTACCCTTGCTTTGTGGCTGCCCGATGTAATGTGTTATGATCCGTCGCTTGATTGCAGTATCGGGTTGCTCAGATGTATGCGGTCACGAAGATGCAACATCAAAGCAGAACCGATACCGAGGGGGTGGATATTTTAGAGAGCAGACCCTTTGAAGACAGTGAATTTGGAAAGGGTCATTACACTTCTAAAGTCTATCGCCTGCAGAGGTAAGAATTGCTGATATCACTGTTCTTAAATTCTTGATCTAAACTGTGTTGCTCAATCAAATCATTGGTTTACTGGCTTGGTTGGTCCTTACCATTGCTTCTGTTTTCTCGCTCGATATATGATTGTTCCGTTAGTTTAACAACGCTGCTGCTTGGATAGAATGATCAATAACTAGAGAATTGTAGCATCCCCATATTTTGGCTCTTGATTTACATAATCTAACAGTGACTTCGAACTGTGGTAGTAGTACCTTAACATTCTATTAGTTTTGTATCCATGTTATGGTATTGCTAGTCCACTTTCTTAAAACAGTCACAATTAGTCTTTCCAGGTTTGGTTAAGGAGATTCATTCCTAAAATGTTTATCGGGTAGAGAGAGGTTATGATTGTTGTATCTACTTATAAATCCTTTATACATTTGACAGCTACCTATGAAGTTCCATGTTTCAATGTAGTCGTTCACTTTGTCTTTACTCTTTCGCACTGTCATGAACAATATAATCTGAGAATCCACCCTCACCACTTCTTGTTATTTGGAATTTATCTGGTGCAATGGAGCCCTGGATAAGCACCATAGATTAGTTCAAGGTTGTAGAGTATCAAAACTTATTTTCTTTTACTAATTTTACTATTAGGTAGTAGTACTTAATTGCATTTCTTTTCCTTCTAATGCTCTATCTTGTCTTTGATGAGTGCTTGGTGCCCTCTCTCTCTCTCTCTCTCATTTTGTTGATCTTATCGACATCTCAAGGTTATTGTTTTTTACCTCAGTAACAGTTTCCTTCCCTTATGCTTGTTTGTGCAGTAAAGTTCCTACTTGGTTGACTACTTTTGCACCAGCAGATGCTCTAATCCTCCAGGAGGAAGCTTGGAATGCTTACCCAAGATGTAAAACAGGTTTGCCATATCCTTGCAATATTGTCCTTTTCTTTGAGATTTGTTTCTTGAACAACTACTGATAATTTTTTTGTGTACTCCTTGCAAATGGATGTGATCTCTCTCAGTACTCAAGGTAATAGTTTTGTCCTAGCAGTTTGTAGCTTCTTTGGTCTAAAACTTATTCCTATGGGCTTATTTCTGTCTGCATTTTACAGTGTCCATACTTTACAAAGTTCAGTCTAACTATTGAAACCATCCACAAGGCTGACAATGGGCAATTAGAAAATGTAAGTTATTCCATTCTGGCTCATTCACCATTTGAGTCTCCTTTTATGTCACTTTCTTTTCAGAAGTAGAAGGAAGTCTTGTCCCTTCTCTCTCCCTCTTTATCTCTCTTGCATGTACTAATATTGAAGCTCGTAAAATCTAGGTTCATGGCCTAAGTGAAGAACAACTAGCAACCCGGCAGGTGGAATCCATTGATATAGCTACAGCTACGACAGATTATTGGAGTTATGCAATTGGAAGCAGTGACGTGGACTTTTCAAAATTCAAGTCAGTCAAAACTGGACGTGGTCCTCTTTCAGAAGGTTGGCAGGTCTGGATTCTCATATCACTTATATCTCCATTTTAGCTTATATTTGAGCAAATGGGAACTCTGCGGGCAGTTTGTTTGTGCTATCCATCATGTGGAAAAGAATCAAAGTTATATGCACTCCCTTCTCTTATGAGCAAACATGTCTCTTCTTCTTCTTCTTTTTCTTTTGATAATTGAAAATCTTTATTAGAAAAAAGGGCACCACCCTATACAACCCATCTCAGTCCACAAAACCCAAGCGCCAGTAGGCACAAACTCAAACCTAGTCAAACTAAGCCCAATGTCCCACAGAACTGGCCAATAGGCCTGTTATCAGAACCTAAGAGTAAACCCAAAGTCCCAAATACAAACATAAGTGAATGAGGACTCTCACCTACTCAAATCCAAAGACAATGAACTAGAATCAGCATAATTCTTGCTCTTCAGAACATCAGTAAAGCACCAGCAGAAACAACAACCATTCCTGGAGAACTACCCAACATTTATGGACCAATTCCTGCAAAATAGTTTAACCTCATCAGAAACCAATTTCCCCCAGTAGAGAAAAAACCTTCAAGTGCAACCTTAACAGGAAGCATAACAACAGCAGTGTCTCTGTGAGCTTAAGAGTGATTTTATCACTCAACACCCTATTCCTCTCCTTCCAAAGATGGTAAGGAGTAGCATTCCAAACTCATGAGACCAACCTTCAAACTTGTCCCTTTCTCATTTTGAAGCGCCCAATTAAATTCAAAATTCCAGTCCATAGCAGCTGTAGGATGTCCGAGTAAAGCAAGGCATGCTTCCAAATCTGTTTTGAGAATGAACCGCTGAAGAATAGGTGCAGCTTGGATTTCACATGCTAATTGCACAAAGTACAAGAATCAATCAATAGCTCTCCAGATTTTCATCCTATCAAACGTAGACAACCTGTTTTGCATGATCATTCATGAAAATGAAGGTGAACTTTGGCACATTTGGTTTGAACCAAACCAACCTATGCCGTGTAACTTTCCTGCCACTTTTTCTCAAAAGTTTTCAAGCCTCTACAAAGCCAAAAGAACCATTAGAAGAACCAGTGTATACCACCCTATCAGAGGTGTCGCATTTGGTTGAAAGGTACTACCCAAAGCTGATGGAATTTCCACAACAATCACATCAGTAACTCAGGCTTTATCTCCTAAAGCTGAATCACAATGATTTTTGGGGATGCTTATCAAGCAAGGTCCCAAATGGGCGCCAATGATCATAACATGAGGAGATAGTTTTGCCATTACTGGCAATATGCTTATTGTGAGGCTTCAAGAAATTTCTTAACTTGAGCAACTTCCTCCTTGCATATGTGCTAACTGACTTTGCTGAAACTTGCCATAAATAGGAACCATTCAGCAGGTTTTTGTTCAGCCAAGCAATCAATCCATAATGAGCCTGATTGAAGCAGTAAATTGCCATAGTCTTTTAGCATACAGGCAGAATTCCAAAGGGACAAGATTTTGAAACTCAAACCACCTTCACACTTAGGATAACAAAACTGAGATCAAGCTACTTTTGCTCCTGTTGTTTTCCCATTGCTACCCTTCCTTAAAAAAACAGAGCATCTCCTTTCAACAGCCTTTGTCACCCTTTTTAGGCAAGACAAAAATCTGACATCGGTAGTTCACTATGCCAGACACCACGGACTTTATCAAATGCAGCCTACCAGCATAGCTAAGTTTCTTTGCGGTCCATAATCTCCTCTATTGACTTGTCCTGCTTTTCAGGAGCTTGTTTCACTTTCTTTTTTTTCTTCCCACATATTCCCGCTCTTAGCTGCTTTCGCCCTTCTGTTCTTTTCTCAAAGTGGTGTCTGTAACTGGTTGAGTACGTGAGCATAGAAGAACTTGTGGATAACGTGTTGTGTGGGTGCTGACTTGGTGTCGCTTTACATACAGTAATATGTATGCTTTACTGATCATAGTTGTGAAATTCTGATAATGTCTGCAGAGTAAGTGCAATCCAGTTATGACAGCATATAAGTTGGTGACTGTAGATGCACCGTATTGGGGTTTTGGTTACCGACTTGAACAGGCTATGCTCTCGGTAAATTAGCTCACCATTTTCCCAGAAAAAAATTTACTTCAATCTTAGTTTTCTCCAAACTGATCCCATGCCATTCTTTGCGTAGGCTGAAAGAGCTCTTTTTATAGAAAGTCATCGTAACTGTTTTAGCTGGATCGATGACTGGTTTGGGATGAACATTCAGCAAGTACGTGAACTTGAACGCAGTTTGTTACGAGAGGTATGGATGTCCTGAAACTGTTACTTGTAGAATTTTACTGTAATATTAGCATTCGTTGGTTCTCTTGGTAGGACAGAGTGTTCCTAGTTCACATCTAAAAGAAACTCTTTCCTAGTTTTTTTTTTTTTTTGGACCAACTAATGATTCTTGAATGTTTGATGAAACAGAGAGTTGCCGAGCCAACTACATTGAAGAGTGCCGAGGAGCATGAAATGAGATTTCCAATCAACAAAGAAGAAAATCATGGCGAGAGGCCTCAGCTAAAATCAGATCAGCGACCCATTTCTGTGGAGCAAGGATCTTAAGCTGTCAAGTGTGCTAGCCTGTCATTAGGTCTACTAGTGACGTATTCAGCCTTGCAGATGTGAGGAAGGAGCATAGTTCATGCAGCCATTCTCCAGATTAAACTCCTTGTATGTGTGAAACCCACTCGTGTAAAACTTTATAGGAAATATTGCTTAGAGGATTCAATAGAAAACCCTCTATTTGTTTTCTGAAAAAACGCATGTAAAACATTTATAGACTTGCGCTCGCGCGCATACATATGTGTGAAGATGTAAGAGGGGGAAGAATAGAATTGTTGATCGGGTAAATCAAAATTTAGAATGGGTTTACGAAGTCTGTCGTTGCCTATCCATACGAACAAAACTCGATGGAAACAGACGCGAAGTGATGCGACCTGCCCTGGAAATGTTCGATGAGAAAGCGTAAACTTCAGCATTAACTATTCACGTGCATGGATGCCTGTTAGACCATCCTCTTATGGACAATGATTCATCCTTCCGAGACGATATGGGCTTTCCCATGCTTTGCTGCGTGGTCTCCCCCGCTCCATAATATCTTTTTCTCAGAACCCATTTCTCGCCCTTTTCAGTCACTGATAAAAGTTTTACAGATGGAGTACCTCACCTTGGAATTCGTTCCAAGTGCTGAACGCCCAGTGATTTATACCCGTTCTCAAGGTTAATTAAAAAAAAACCCCAAACTTTAAATCTAATCTCAAATTCACCCTGAACTTTTTTTAATCTCTAAAAAAATCTCAAACTTTAGATTCAGTCTCAAATTTATTCCAAATTTTTCTTTATCTCAAAAAAACCCTAAACTTTAGGTTTAGTCCCAAATCTATCCCAAATTTTTTTTTGGTCTCAGAAAAAACCTCAAACTCTTAGTCCATTCCCAAATCTATCCCAATTTTTTTTGTCAAAAAGAAAATCATCAAATTTTACTCTAATCCTAAATTTGCCTCCATTAGCCTCTGTCCAAAAGTCATATTAGTAATCCCTAATTTTTTGTCCTAAAATGGTTTTATTTTGAAAATAATTTTCTATGACATCTTGCTTATGTGTATTTATTATCTATGTGGAAATGACATGTTAAGTTGAGACTTGACCATGGGGTATATTTGAGAATAGACCAAAAATTAATGATTTTCTTAGTACAAACGGAGGGTAAAATCCTAAATTAGTGTATTAATCAATCAATGCGACACGTTATTTAATTTAGCAATTTGATAATAAAATTTAACAAAAACTAATAGATGGTAATTTGTTTTGGTGGTCAAAAAATTTATTTTGGGTAAATTTGTTATATGTACCAATTTGGGATTTTTCATAATATTAACTTTCTTTTTTAGACAAAACAAAATTTGAAGTAGATTTGGGATTAAAATTAAAGTTTAGGGTTTTTTTAGACGAAAAAAAAGTTTGGAGCAGATTTGAGATTGAACCTAAAGTTTGAGATTTTTCTTGAGACAAAAAAAAATTTTGGAGTATATTTGAAACTTGACCTAAAATTTGGAGTTTTTTTTTTAATTGACCCAGTTCTTCAGGGAAAACCTGGGTAGTTTCAAATGAAACATATTCCTTCCCAGCTAGTCCAAAATAGAAACCTCAGTCACAAACTTGCCGCAGGACCGCTGTGTACAGAAATGCAATCATCCTTGTATTACATATGTCATAAACCAGTCATCACAGTAAATAAGTCTTGACACTCATATTATCCTACACACCCATCATACAACTTCAATTTCCTGCCACTACATTTCCATTGCATTGACAATGTCCTCGCTTCTGTATTCCAAAAAGAAAACTTGAAAGAGCAATCAGGAAAAGAGGATTTGCCAGTGGCACATCATGTACAGCCCTTCAAAGCTAGTAAACAATGCCAAACAAACCAGTGAATTACATGATCAAATGACATAAAAGTCCTAGAACTGGAGCCTACTAGGCTGTGCCTTGGTCATCTGGGCTTCGCCATAGGGCTCGTTGTTGTCGATGCGTTTGTTGTTCCTGAACGCTGCGCAGGCAATCACATAGGAGATCACCAGGAGGATCAGTATGATGATGTTGATGACCGAGACCTTCCTCCAGCTGTGTCGGAGGCTGGCGAGCACACCGGCTTTGCAAGAGCTGCACGAATAACACAGCTGATCCTGGTCATTGTTCCACAAGGAGCAGTCCAGGTCGATCCCTACTACCCCGCCTCCCGAGGTCCAGTAGGTCTCGTTCACATAGGTGTAGCCACAGTCCGTTGGCGGTTTGCAGCATCCAGACTGCCCAAATCAATTTGAAGAAACTCCATCACATTATTCCACAAATTAACACGGAAACTACAATCTAGCGCTAGAAAGCTGCCAAAAATCGATATGTTATCAGAACAATCCGGAATCACATTGCTGCTAATGCTACCAGTCGGACAATCTACCCATCATGAGATCTTGAAACTAAATGACATAAAACATGCAATAGTACAGGCCGCCCTCGTGTAGGAAAAGGAATTGACATAAAGCGAAACAACCCAGAATCATGATTGACATCACTGACCCGATAAAGCAAAAGTGATCAATAATTGAGGTGTCTTTACGAGGCCTCCGATGGTGATGTCCAGTGTGCACGCTAGACACAATGAGAATATGGCAAAGGTAGATAGATGCTTGACAAATTCATGGACGATTTCTACGAACTTTATAGGTGAAGAAAGGGATTTCCAACGTAAAATGTCTGGGACTAGGAGCGAGTTGGCCCGAAAAGAGATTGCAAAAATCACGTCACACGGTCAGACGAATCGTCAATTTAGGCTAAAGTTTTGTTTTTTACATGCGTTTTTGGGTACAGTCGGGATCCCTTACGACGTACCCAAAAATCCCGCTTTTGTTAACACTCCAGGGAAAAGCTAGTACTTGCATAGAAAAAGGGTCTTTTCTTAAACAGGAAACCTACGCATATCCGTGAGGGAGAAAGGGAAAATGGATAAAATTATTCGCTCACGAGAAAAAGGAACCAAAAAAACTTTTTAAAAAGATATTCTCGTTTCTTTTTTTTCTTATGACAAGATATTCTCGTACTTTGAATATTCGTAAAAGTGGCAAAAATACAAGGCCAGGAGATGCAGTTCCCTCCGGTTCCAGCCTCAGACACTACATTAGACAGCTAACGAGGAAAATTGGGGAAAAAAAGAATCAAAAGTTGAAAAAAGCTAAACGCTTAGCACCGGCCCCTTCGACCACAAACGATACTCTCGGCATCGCATATAATAAACGACGAAATCCCGGCAAAATCATAAGGAAAAATTCCCTCGTGAGCAGACAATTATCCATGCCTTTTCCGTAGTTCTTCTCACACTGGTGATAAATGAGCCGGTTTAATTGCTTTCGGATCGAATGCCAGAGAAAACCGGGCTCTGCCCATTTCAAGGAATAGGCATAGGCATCATCATCATCGACCCGCCCACGTTATCCCCCGCTTCCCCGATGCTGCGAACCGCACCGCCCCATGTGGCCCAATTAAATACACCCCTCAAACTACTCGTCAAGAAAACAAGCATTGAATAGAGTGCAGAGTCTCCCCCGTCATTACCAAAAAATTGATGGAAATCACTGCTTTCCGGGTTTGACAGATTGTTGTGCAAGCCAACACTAACGCACAAGAAACCTCAAGTTCCGATCCGCGATTTAAGTCTCGACCCAGCTTGTCTTGTGCCCCACTTTAACGGACAAATGGAAAGAGTACAAAAATAAACAAATGAAGCACCCATATGCTGAGTGCTAAAAATTAGGGAATTATTAAGTAAAAGCATCGCTAAAATATCCCCATCTTGATCGCCAGATAGGGACCCGCAATTAAAGTCAGACATAGTATGTTATATCTTCCTCAAACCTAACTTTTGAAATCAAAAAAGGACAGGTGTATAATTTCTGGACAATTATTGCGGGAAAAGACCTAACAGGGGAGGAGGCTCTCCCTCCCTCCAGGTTTTGTCGCGTCTGCAGTTCGACGACAAACCCCATGTCTGTCCTTTGATTAGAGTACCTTTTCAATTCTCGTCTTGCGAAAGTTAACTTTAGCGATGAACTATACTTATCGGGTAAACAAGCACGAAAGTTTTTTCCTTTACTCGCGTCGTGAAATGGGTCGACAGGGTTGTCGTGCTCCTAAAACGACGAAGTGCAATCGAACTGGACAGCGTTTTGAAAGATAGGTGGATGGAATCCAGGCAAAACCTAAAGAAAGGAAGGAACGAAGGAAGAACGAAAGAAGGGTTTGAGTTTTTTTTTTTTTTTTTTTTACCTGGATGGGGTTGAGCTTGCGGCTGTCGAACATGCTCTCGGTCTCGGGGACGCCGTTGACGGTGACGGCGATCTTCTTGCACGCCTTGGAGTCCCTTATGCAGGAGCTGATCTTGCCCCAGTAGGAGTCGCTGGCCACCCGCTCCTTCAGCCACCCGGAGTATTCCTGCAGGTTGTAGTCAAGGTAGGCCCGGTTGGGGATGGTCTGGCCCGAGCCCTTGTCGGTGACGGCGTAGGCGAAGATGATGAAGCCGATGAGGGCGGCGATGACGAAGAACATGCAGAAGAGGTAGAGCCCCATGAGGAAGGTGTTGCGGTAGCAGGCGCCGGCGAACCCGGCGAGGGAGACCACCATGATGGTCACGCCGATCACGATGAGGGGCCACTGCAGGAACCGCATGCAGTCGGTCGAGTTGGCGCGGCCGCTCAGCCATATGCCGCCGCCGAGGATCGGGATCGAGAGGAGGAACGTCAGGAAGTTGAGGAGGCCGATGAGGTGGTTGCTGGCCCTCATGGCGATCGATTGGTTCTGGCCGGATGGATCGAAAGCTGTGGGATGGGTCAGTGCACGAGCGAGTGATTTTTCATGCGGGGCGAAGAAGAAACGTTAAGGCTTAGGTGGCTTTACGGGTTGGTTTTATTTATAGAATGGGAGAGGGTTTGGGGTTGGGATAATTTCGGGGTCATGTTCATGATGGGGTCCGATATGATATGATATTATGACTTTCGTTTTATTTTATCATTAGCTTTAACCAGATATCAGATCCGACACCTCCCCCCCACAAAAAAAGACAAACAAATGTCAGTCTACCTAACGATCGAGCGGAGGATATTCTAGTTTGCTTCATTGAATGGACATGGATGATCTATCTTCGATCGGACTTACAAATTATTATATTACGTTTGAGTTCGTATTTGCTCTAATTAATCCATGCTAACAAATGATGAGCGTAGTAGGAATTTCAATATAATGATAAAAATAATAAGTTGCCCAAATACGATTTATTACTAATGAAAAAGAATGGTCGACCAAATAAAATCCGATTTATACAGACATTTATTGCTCAGGAAAATGGAATTACCAGGAACATTGTTTTTTCTTTCCCAGCGGAAAGAGGAAAGAAAAAAAAAAAAAGAAACGAAGAGAGAGCTCTTGCGTGCTGATTTTCTGACACGTGTCCCTAAAACGTCTGGGAATGGACATGATTGCCCTCGACTTGGTCGGCGTGGTTATGGAAAATTGCGAACGTGATTTCCGATATTTATCTTCGTTTTTTATTTATTTCTTTTACTTTTCTTTGCTTATGGAGCGAAACTTGCTGCTTCTTCTTCTTCTTGACTCCGAAGTCGCGGTGTTGCACTGAAATTCAGGGCACGAAATCGTTTGTCGCCAAATGGACCGTGGAACACGATGGCTGACAGAAATAACAGGTGCCAGGTGGTACAGACATTATTAAGATGTATTTAATATGACATGTACTCTCCATTGCATCCGATCACATTCAACTACCGCAACCCCGCGAGATCTCGATTCATAAAAGATAAACGAATTCTCATCTGAACATGGTACGATCAATGTATGCCATATAGTACCATGCTGCAATATAAATTTTAATTAGTAAGGACAACCATTTTGCACAAATTTAAATCACATGGTCGGAAAATCATGTCAGCTAAATTTGACTGGATTTGATATTAAATAGACTTAATTAGAATATTTGTAAAAGTATAAGGATTTCGTTAAGTAATTAAACGGGTCGAGATTTAACTTGGAAAAGTAGGAAGGGTTTGACAAGAAATTTGAAATTTTTATTAAGGAAGAGCAGCAGTGACAGATCCGGGGGCGTACTCATGGGAATTTGAATGCAACTTCCGCCATGATCATCAGTTGTTTGACTCCTCCCACGATGGCATCGTCATTGCTCACAGCCGCAAGCAACTAACTTTTCCTTTTGCTTTTTCCTATGAAATTGCCCATTTTGCCTCCCAAAAGTTTGAAATCATGGGAAGTTCCCCTCTAGAGTTTCGTGTCTTGCAATTTGCCCATTGGCATTTGTTTATTCGGTTGCAATCTGACCCTCGTTGGCTTCGACCAAGCTCGGAGCCTCCGACCACGTGACCAATTTTGCGAGACAAATCCACCGTAAAAATGTATACGTGTGGAAAATGAAAAAAAGAAGAAGAAATAATTAGCTTGAAAGTCGAAATTTATGAATCGTAAAGGAGATATGTTCTGAAATATTATTGAAAATGACGGTTTTGAATGGCAAGAAAGAGAGATAGATGGGATAGAAGCTTGATGAAGAAAGTGCCCATTGGCCATATGCATTGACAATGTCCTGATGGTGGCTCGATCGCGCTTTCACATGTCCAAATGGCACTTGTCGTTTTGCCTTGGACACCACTACCGTGGTCATTTTTTTTTCTTCATTTTATTTTGAATTCGTATTTTTACAAATTATTGATTTTAGATTTTAAATTATTCATTCTCTTATTTCGTATTTATATATACTCTCATGATATATTTTTCCTTCTTAAAAAAATTAAGAGCGAATGATGTGATTGAAGTTTCATGCGAAATTCCGGAGAAGTCCATTTTAGGGAGTATATCACTGAATTCCAAAATATCAAGGGACAAATTACAAATTATTGGATCTTCCCTCACGGAAAATCTACAATATTAGATCTTTCCAAGAAAGCATCCAATCGTCTTCACGAAAAGTAGCCACGCCACCGCCTCTTTTCTTTTGAGGAAAAAAATTGCAATGGCAGAAAAAAGAGTTGCCGACTAAAAAAGGTGGATCATGCCTCGTGGGCATGTTAGTTACGAAAGTTGTCCCGACCGACATGTTTCCGAGGTCCCACGATAATCTTATCTAAAAAACGAGAAATGTACTAAACCCACTGGATCATATTTACTAGGTCTAAAAATCCGATCTACGATTCCATCGAAAAAGAACGCGTGGTAAAGCGACGCGATGGGGACTTCCTCTCTGGCCTTTTCCTTTTGTTTCCCCGGTGTCGCTCGCTGGACGATCCTATCGATCCGCGGATGGGCTGCGAAGATGAAGCAAACCCGCGCGATTGGTCGGATGGGATTTCGCATCGCACGTGGACCTCTCGCCCTCGTTCGCGGAGGATTTGAAGGAAAGGAGGGGGGGGGGTCAAATTTTGATGATGAGATTAAAGAGGGTTTTTTTTTTTTTTTTTTTTTTCTTACACAAATTCGAGGATGCTTCTTTGAAAGAAAAGGGTCGTGTTGGGAAGCAGATAAGGCGGCTCTGGTCGGCTGCTTTGGGGAATGACAGAATGGAACGCATTTACTTTCCCTCGGTGATCGTTTTCATTTTTAAGAAAAATCAATGATTAAAGTAATATTTTTCTTCGAAATTATTGTTTGTATCACTTAAATAAATATATAAATAAAAAAGTAACCGCATCTATCGTGAATGATAATGTGTCGTGAACGATAATGTGTAGACATAGAATATTGCTAAGATGAAAACCTTAACAAACAGCTTTCATAAAAAAAAAAAAATTCCAAATCATTAATTTGTCCCGAAACAAATACACATCAGGAGAAAAGCATTTCATTCGTTTTTCAATGCATTGATCGCGCAGGAAAGATGATGGGTGGAAAATGACAGATTTT
Source organism: Corymbia calophylla (assembly GCA_014182845.1). Taxonomy (NCBI): domain Eukaryota; kingdom Viridiplantae; phylum Streptophyta; class Magnoliopsida; order Myrtales; family Myrtaceae; genus Corymbia; species Corymbia calophylla. The sequence goes on along the minus strand of CM024694.1, from coordinate 22,747,244 downwards.
CTTCGTTGAGAACTTAGGGAGCAAGTTTCAACAAAGGTCCTATCAAAACTATACTATTTAGGGAAGCATAATTGTCACGTAATCATCGATTTTGAGTATCATTATATTTGTTGTCAATCCGCTTCCATTTCCAAAGAACATAGGATGAACGTTATATCGTATTTTCTACGCCCCTAACTCTAACTTATGAGAGAAAGAGAGGGCAAATGTATGAACTGGAATTAGAAAAAGGTCGACAAATGCCAAATCGGATTTTCTTTTAAAAAATTGTACATGGAAAAATTGATGTCCCATGAACATCATTTAGGTCCTGAAAATTCGTGCCGGTTAATTTTTGCAATATTAAAATCCGTAGTTTTTACACAACCGCGAAGATGAATTTAAATACGAACATTATTTGTATGTACAGATTACAATGCGTTCACAATCACCCGCAAGACGATGCAATTGGTATCACGAGCCCAATATCTGAAATCTGGCGATGGCGATCCACGGGCCGTAAACGAGACTCAGCAGGTGATTTGGGCCTTGCAAAGCCCAATTGCAAATGGCGAAACGGCGCGTTTCGCTCCTGTTGCGCGGCTTTGATACCGTCTTCGCTCCTTAGGTCTCAGCAGCCTGTCCGTATTCATCAGCCTCTCTCTCGCCTTCTCTCGCCGGTGGAGCGTACGGTCGCGCCCTAACCAAGCTCTGCTAAGCGGCGTCACACGAAGGTGAGCTCTCTCTAACCTACCGTGACTCGAGTTCGCTGGTCCGGCGATGGATTATAGCATGTCCCCGCGGGCGTTCGTCGCGCTCGTTTTGTGATATTCTGTTCCGCGGTTACATGAAAATTTCACGTCAGTTGATTCGACTCGTGCATGCTCGCGAGCGAACGGATTCGATGCGCCGTGAGGTTGGGAAAAACTGGACTCCCTCCTTCGGCGAATTCCTCAGTAAACAGTAGTTGCTCGGGCGACATTTGATCGTGTTGTTTGGTCCCGTGAGCTGGCGAATCGGCACTTTGCTTCGCTAATGCGGTGCGTGGGTGGGTTGTCGAGGCTGTCGGTAGGTGGTTGTGAGGTCAAGTGGAAAGTGGTTCTGGCTGTGGTCGTGGGAGCGCAGCTCTATTCCTCGGTGGTGTGTTGCATTTTAATGGCAGTGAAAATTACTAGTAGCTAGGCTCATTATCCTTCAATGTCGGTGAAAGAAAAAGTATCGTAGATAGAGACTGTGTTTTCTTGGGGTGTGTTTAGAGATATTCGTGTATCGGAAAACGATGCTTGTGGCAAAAAAGAAATCTTCCAATTGAAGCCTTTTTGGTAGGCTGCCTGAAGAGCAGGATAGATTGGTTGTTAGTTCTACAAATCTATCATTTACCCCGATTACAAGATGCTTCCCTTATTCATGCCAAGCTCCCCACTTTGATCATGCATTTGCTTCTAGTGAGACTATTTCTTTGTTGTTCTTTAACCTGATGAACTTGGAAGTCACAGATGGTATGGATTTCTCTTTTTTCATATTTGAACTCTGTAGTCTATGGTTGAATTTTTGTCTTGAAGGTAGATGATATTCCTTTTTGCTATTTGTATTTATTTATTTTTTTAGCTTGAGAGGCCTAATACTATAGAAATGTTGGTTGTCATTCTGTTTTTCACAACCCTTATGAGCAAAAGATTGTTTAAATAATGCAGGTATATAAGAAGTATTTCCAATGTCTCGATCCTCTTCAGGCATCATATTGTCTTTCAGGAATAAGAATGATATTAGATCTCTGATTGAATTGTGATACTGTCTTACAAATAACTGGATATAGGAAGTTCTTTCTCATAATCAAACATTATTCGGAAAATGAATCTCTCTTTCTCTCTATCAGACAGACACATGCACACGCGCATCCACCAATGTTTTTGAGTCTTTTTGGAAAGTAACGGTCTTATGAGATAACATTTTACTCACTAAATTGAAAATCACTCTGGCAATTACAAGATATCTGGGTGCACATCACTCACGACACTTGTGATACAGTGAAAGGAAATGAAAATGAGTACCTTCATGGCAAACAATGAATAATCCATGTTTTCACAGTCTCTTGAGTTTGTTCAATCAATCGGACTTCCTATTTACTCGCTTCTCCAATTCCTCAAATTGCTATGGAGGATGTGTTACATGTTTTTTTATACTAAGAAGATATGCTATCTTGAAGCTGTGAGTGGCAGGTTTCTGTCTCTGTGAGACTTATATCTTTTCATTCATTTTTGTACAGAAGAAAGTGTACAGAACTAGACCTGCAACAAGGCCTTTGCTAGTTTTGGGAGTTGTGAAATGTCAACTGGCCCTGGACTCGATTCTCTCGTAGACCGTATGTCTCTCGACTTACCTTCTTAGTTTCTTGCTTGATTTGCTTTAACCTTGTCAATTGGGATGAGAAGAAATTTAAAACATATGAATAGGAGTCTAAAAGGGACACCATAGTCAGGCTTAAGATAATGAGCCTTGAGTTCGGTCTCAGTTTTCAATCAACACATGAAAGGAAGCTTCCACTCCTATTCTCATGTGGTCATATGAACAGTTTTTCTGCATATGGTGATGTATCTATTAGATGCATAAAGGCCATGCAAGAAAAGTAATAAACATGTTGAATATCAACTGTCTAGTAGTACAGGTATACGTGGCACTTTTCTGTTTATTTCCAGCAGTGAACTTCATTAGTCACAGTTGTCTTTGCTCGTTAGATGACTTCAGAGGATGTTGACTTGTGCCCCGTTGAAATGAAAAAGCTAAATGCCTAAAAGTGACTGGGGAATATCTGCTCTTTACAAATATTTCACTCAATTTCTCAAGGTTTGCTCCTTGCTTTGCTCTTATATTGGTTATTTTTGGTATGCAGAAACAATATCGGTCATTACAAATGATGGGCGTAACATTGTGGTATGTTTCACAGCTAACACTTCTATTTTTGTCAGTATAGAGTTGTGAATAATTAGAATATTTTGAATCTCTTTAGGGGGTCTTAAAGGGCTATGACCAGGCAACAAATATCATTCTTGATGAATCTCATGAACGGGTTTACTCCACAAAGGTCTGTCAACATTCCCTATTTCCCCTCTAAGGTTTTGGTATTTCGGAAGACTTAGCCCTTCACTTGAATAACATTCCGGTTTACTGCAGGAAGGCGTGCAGCAACTCGTGCTTGGTCTTTACATAATAAGGGGTGATAACATGTAATGACATACTCTGTCTCAGTTCAACCTCTTTTTCTTCTTTACCTTTTGTTTCTTAAAGTAACAAGGGAAAGAAGTCAGGATTCAACTTGGTTCACTGTCTTTTATGTCCTTTCAGCCTTTTACTTTACTTGAGCGCTGTGATTACTTCAAAGTAAACTCTGTTCATGTACATATTTTCATAGTTCTTTTCCATGTCCTGTGTTTGCAGAAGTGTTGTCGGAGAACTAGATGAGGAGCTTGATTCCAATCTGGATTTGTCCAAGCTGAGAGCTCATCCCCTTAAGCCTGTAATTCATTGATCATGTACCATATAAATGTGATACAGTAGTGTTCATGCACTTCATTTGCCGTAATCATACATATAGGTCGGCTAATGATGTTTGTGGAGAAATTATTACTGTTTGTTCGGAATATGTTGCTGATGGTTGATTTAAGGCGCGGTCTCGATACAGTATTGCCATTGGGGAAGTGAAAGGCAACCATTCTGTTTGTGAAGAATTATGCCAGTGTTGATCAGATTTTAGAGAATGTGATGTTTTGAGTCGCGATGTCCTATATGTGCTCGGTTCTAGCTCTTGACATGCTATTTTGAGGCAGTGTCCGCAACTTTAGATTTTACGCATTTTGAGACCTTGGGTTGGAGAAATTGAAATTCCCATGACAATGGCTTCACTTGTTGCTTTGATCCTATCCTCGATCTGGAAGCTCTTCGCTTTTCTGAGGCCAGAGTGATTAAGAAGCTCGTCATATATCAGTTCAGGCTGCAAGGTTGACGTTGAATTGTACAGTGCGACTTATCAAGCCCAACATAGTAGGCTCATTAATCACAACTCGAGTATGCTTCAGGAATTTGGTAGATTATGTCGGAACCAAACGGATCACCGTGGGAACCAAAAGAACTGTGTGCGGATCTTTTTGAAATCGAGACAAATTAAAAAATGAGCTTCTACCAATCTTTTATATGAACCTAATTTGCCATCAATCGAGTGATCTCAACGGTTGATGAAATGAGCTCGTTTAACTTTTTTCGATTATAATTTGTACAGTTTATCTAGACTCCTTTTAATTTTTGTTTTACTTATTAAAACTTCAAGAGTTGAAAACCTTCGAATTTTACTTTATTCAATGCTTAATATCCTCGATTTCTAAAACTATATCTATTTCTTTTTCTCATAATTCTCATTGTTAACAGAAAAACAACTGGATTATTTCTTTTAGTCCTGGGCCTGGTAAAAAATAAATTAAATTAAATTACCAGTTGGTCTTTATCGAGATAATTTTATTTTTATTTTTACAATAGCATGGGTTATTGCTACTGACCTTGTGCTTAGATAGCTAAGTGTTGTGACAAAATTTCGTTGAATTCGGAGATGAACCGTCGATTTGGAATTAGAGCTGCATTATGTTATATTATTTAATAAATGAGTTTAGTAGTTCACTTTTTATATATCTATATAATATTCCTGTTGATATTTTAGCCCAAAATTACAAATCCTAGAATCCCGCGTCCTGAACTGGACCCTACTGCGTTTCAAAATGCCCGCTAGCTAAGCTCCTCTCGTCACTTTCGGCACATCACATCAGAGTGACCCTTCAGATTTTTCTCCAACCGCTATGCTTGAATTTTCCTTTTAAATAAAAAAAATGTCCTGTGATTGAAAAGCAACTTTTCAATCTTCACTGCGAGGGGAGATTAAAAAAGAAAAAAATCTATTTCCCCCGCTGTGCCGATATTAAACAATCACAAATGTTATATGTTCATGATATCTTTGTTTGTCCTAAGATTTCATCACTTTATGCTTTCCGACTTGTTGTTAAAATATATATATTAAACCGTATTTTCAACTAACAATTTATATTTTAAAAATAACAGACATTAATCCTCACGTAATATCACATAGGATCAAAGTATAAGAATCTTGAATTCAAATCTTTTTAAAATCTTATTTGCGTTGAAACATTTAGACTCCATTTAATCATCTAAATTTATAATCAAAATAGAATTGGATAAAATAAGGTATACAAATTTATGGATTTTATTATATCATTCGATAAATTATAATAATAAAGTTTGATGTATTCATATTATATTATGTATATTATTTAGTATAAATGATATATTAATATAAATGAATTTTTTTCAATTATTTGTAGAGTAGTAGGAGGTTCTTGTTGTATTGAACTTTTTCCTTGATGTTTCTACTCCCGTGTAAAGAAGTTTGTATTATCGTGCAAAGCAATGCTGATATATCTTTTAAAAAACCAGGCGTCTTGTTTTTTTCGAAGTGAACAGACGTTGTGTACCTTGTCATAATTAATTGAAATAGTTAATTAATTATCAAGGTTAGAATTATCTTATATTAATGTCGAATAAAAGTTGAGGCGTGTGAAAAAAATATGCCTCATATACGTATCGGACATTAATCCATTGTTCTTTATGGTTAATGTTACAAATAATTCCAAACTTATAAATTTGTTATAAATTTATCAAAAACTAAATTTTTGACCACAAAAAATATTAAATATGTCCACCACAAATTTATTGCAAAGTAATATTTTGACCATAAAAAATGCCAAACCGGTATACCCTTAATAAATTTATCATAAACTAATTTTTTAACAATAAAAAACTCAAAATTGTTATTTCAATGATAAATTTATCCTTTGTTAACTTCTACCAAATTTTTTCGTTAAATTTGTTGACATAAATGACATATGACGACATGTTATGATGATATGATAAGTTTACGTGGAAATTCATAAGATTAATATGACTAAAAAATATCAAATTTGTCACAAGGGTACCGTGATCAGGTATATAAGTATGGGATTTTCACGGTGTATACTCTATGGATTTTCATATGGATTTGCCACGTCACCATATGTTATATAGATTGGTAAATTTAATAATATAATTTGATGGAAGTTACGAATGATAAATTCGTCACAAGTATATAAATTTTAAATTATTTAAGATGTCGTGAGTGTATAATTTTGGAGGTTTTTATGTTTAAAAAGTTAATTTATGATAAATACACTAGTTTAAGGTTTATAACGATATTAATTCAATTTTTTATCTGGACGAGCCGTTCGTTAGTAACAATCTCATAAATCTACGATAGATCGAGATGCACACGAAAAATCCCGACAGCGTGCGATTTGTCGTACAGCGAAATTTCTCAGAATACAAAGGTAGATTCCCCTCCGTCTCTCTCTCTCTCTCACTAGTCACCACTCTACCACCCCCCGTTCACCCACTACGCTCCATAAAAAAGGAAAAACAAAAAAAAAAAACGAAAACGAAAAAATTTCAAAATAGCTGAAAGCGAAAGCGCCTCGGGAACCGCACGAGGAAGAAGAAGAAGCAGCAGCAGCAACAAGAAGGAGAGCCGAACGAAGCAGAAGCAGAAGCAGAAGTAGAGAAGCTCGCTTTCCTTTTCCATGGCCGGTTTCCATCTCCTGTGAACAGCGTGGTCCGCTTCCTCTCGCTCCGGTACCCATCTACTGCTTGCTAAAGTGCGGTGCTTTCGACCGACTCTACTTGCTTCACCGGCTCTTTTCTCTATTTTCCCCCCCGCGGTCAAAAAAGAAGAAACTTGCGTTCTTGTTTGCTGTTTCTTCACAAGTAGCATAATGGGTTTGACATTGTCTGTCTTTCGTTTCGAGTAAGCAAAGGGTCGAGTGTTTTCGGTTTGTACGTGGATTTCAGGTTCGCCTTTTGTCCCCCGTTGCTCATGATGTTCCTTTCGAGCTCCCTTTTCACTGTGCAAGCTTTGCGTTTTTAGGTTGCAGAGGTTGAGCTTGAGCATCCGGTAGCTAGATTTCGAAAGCATTTATTTACATTGCTTGCTTTTCCGCCTTTTGTGCCTCCTTTCTTCGGTCAAAAACTGGCCTTTATGCGCCTTCTTTCTTCGGCCAAAAATTATCTGCATTTTCTTCCCCTTTTTTTGGTCGGGTTAACTTCTGCCTTTTCTCCGGGCTTTTCCTTCCAGATCCGTATGCGGGAAAATAGTATGCTTCCTCCGAATTTTCCCGGAAAACTTTTTCTATTTCCCTTGGACATAATCAGGTATCATTAGCGGCATGTTTAAAAAGTGGAGTTCCTTTTGACTCGCTTCAACATTTCGAGCGAACCCCACACGCAGACCTCACATCGCATTACCCTGCTTTCGCGGCAGAGATGGAGGCGAAAACTGAAGGTTTTTTCTCCGTCGTTGCGCAATTCACCAAACTGCCCCCTTCCCACTGACGTGCGCTGATGCTTAAGCAATCGAAGGATCGAGGGTCTTTGTGTAGTTGGGTCGCGGTAGGTCCCCTGTGGTTAGTTACTGCAATGATGGGGGTTTGTCTCTAGTCTCTCCATGGTTGGATCAGGGTAGCGGGGAAGGGGCAGAGATGACATTACACAGCACTGCTTGGTTAATTTATGGATTGTTTCTTGGACTGTCTGTGGGGGATATTAATTATGGCATGCCTTTGAGGGCATTGAGGTGTTCCTCGGTTGGTACATCCTTTGGCTTTATGAATTCATGGATGGATGGAGAGCACATGCACATGCCCCCCATGAACCTATTAATTTCTGAGCATGTACCATTCATGGCATCACATTGGATTCTCTTGTGATTTTTTTCTTTTTGTGGTTGAAAGGGTAAAATCTCTCTGTGGGTCAGGCCAGCGTTGAAGCCGGGAGGACATTACTACATCCTCCGTTTTTTGCCATATTAGCCTTTGTGATTTGTGGGTGTGGTCAAACCATGCAGACCCCAAAATCGAGGTAACTTTGGACCCTCCTTTAATTTCTTCTCTTTTCTCACATTTGCTGGTTGGATAAACTCGAAATGCCTGTTTGGTAACTGACATATCAGTGCTGATCTTTCTTACCATTTCTGAAACTCTGAGCTGGATGTGAAATGTGCCTCATATACGTTTCAGCATTTTGGCCTTTGGAGAATAAGCTTTGTCTTTCTTTTTTCTTTAAAGATTTACCATCCATTTGGCCGAGTACTTGCTCCTAGAACAATCCTTTCAAGCTGGTGAAAATTCCTTGTTTTAAGCCTATTCAGCATCAAGAAAAGGCTGGTCTCATATCTTGCGTTGAGTTGATGTTGTGCGAGGTCATCTAAAGTCCACAGGTGCTGTAGTTTAGAGCTCATGCAGTGATAAGTAGAGCACTGGAATTTTCCCTAAGCACATGGTGGTGGGTGGATACAAGCTTTGTCGTTGCTTTGCTTAATTGTCTGGGTTCATCAAATGTCGACGGCAAGCATTATGAATACACTCAGTTTTTTTCTTGAACTTTCATGACGTTATCGATATGCTTTTATGAAGCGAAATTGCCTTATGCTTATTGGCTTTTTCAGGATTATTTTTTTTGGGGGAGGGGGGGGGGTGGGAGTGGTGTGGTGATGTGTGATTAAAGACCAGTATAACACTATTTTTCTGACCCCATGCAGTGCATGCCAAAACCTCTAAATTCAGGTTTCTTCTGGGTTCATCCATTTACTGGGATTAAACTTTGTGATAACTCAATTACCTCATGTCACTGTAGATTCCTAATCCTAGTTGTGAAGCTAAATCTATGGATATGGTGGTGGCTTCTAATATGAAATTTTGTTGAGGCACCTACAAGCAGCCTGCTTTCCCCCGAATCCTTTTTTCACATAATGTTATGAATGTGCATGTTGCTTGCTTGGAGAGACTGTTTCTTCCTTTGCTCATGTGTGTGGTTATTGACATGCTTTTCTTGGGTGTGGGCCTTTATATCTTCTGATGGCAGAACTGGTTTAGAAGTCCCTCAGAGAGTCTCTCCCCGTGCTGTACGCCAACTGAAGACAACCACATCGGAAGCTGATTCTGCGACTTCTTCAAATCAATCCACTAGAACGCCAAAAGAAAGAAGTCCCAAGGTGGTTGACCGCAGGTCGCCTAGAAGCCCGCTATCTGAGGTACTCTCTCAGATTGATTCGACCCAATTTCCCTATCCTGTTCTATGTAGCATGTTCCTGTGAATTGAGATAAACTAATGCAGCTTGCCAGTGCTTCACTTTCTGTTCACAATCAATCTTCGTTGATGTTTCCTTAGCTAGTGCTAGCCTCCATGACGAGCAAAGCTCTAGTGTTTTCTCTTCCGACACAGTGTCACATCATAAACACTGAAAGAAGCGGACTAGATGCTGTTGCTTAGCATATTTAAATGGAAGTTTTGAACTAATCATCTGCGTACTTTCTCCTTGTTTTGATCCAGAAGAAACGTCCATCTCGAATAGTGGAGTTGGAATCTCAGATTTCGCAACTTCAGGAGGAGCTGAAGAAAACCAAGGACCAGCTAAATTTTTCTGAATCTTGCAAGAATAAAGCCTTGCAAGATGCAGAGGAATCCAAGAAGCAGTTATGTGACATATCTTCAAAGCTTGATGACTCACAGGAGCGTATTCTGGAGCTCTCTGTATCTGAGGAATCTCGTGTGACCGAATTTCGAAGAGCCTCAGAAGAACGGGAACAAGCATTGCAGTCTGAGCTTGAAGTTATCCAGAAGCAGCAATCGTTTGACTCTGCTGCACTAGCATCAGCTGTGGATGAGATTCAGAGGCTTAAAACTGAGCTGGAAATGGTTGCACAATCTGAGGTTGCGCAAAGAAAGCACACAGAATCAGCAAATATGGAGCTCCAAAGCTTGAAAGGGAATCTGGCTGAGACTCTGTCACTGGTAGAGAACATGAAAACCCAGCTTAAAGATTGCAAGGAATCAGAAGCACAGGCCCAAGCACTCGTTAATGAAACCCTGTTGCAGCTGGGTACCGCCAAAGCAACTGTGGAAGCACTCAGGTTGGGCGGGATGAAAGATGTGGACGTTTACAATTCAATTACTTCTGAGCTGGATCAGTCAAAGGAACGCGTGAACTTACTTGAAGGGTTAGTGAGCAAACTCGAAACAGACCTCGCCCATGCTGGCGGGAGCAAGATTCCAAGTCCTTCTGATGATAAGGATCTGGAGCTGGAAAGTGGCCAACGTCAGGAGACCAAAGAAACCAACCAGCTGGAAGAAGAGCTTTCTACTCTTAGATATGAGATCGGACATCTGAGGTCTGCTCTTGAAGCTGCTGAAAGCAAACACCGCGAAGACCATGCTGAGAGCACTGTGCAAATAAAGAGTGCTTATGAACTGATGGAGCAGATAAAATCCGCATCGAGTGCCAGAGAGGCTGCATTGGAGGCTGAGTTGAACAAAGCAAGAGCTTATATTGAAGATTTGAAGGCGCACCTGATGGATAAAGAAACCGAACTGCAGGGTGTTCTAGAAGAGAATGAGGGGCTAAGTTTGAAGCTTGAGAACACCCTATCCCTCCAGAAAGAATCCGCACTGGAAAGGGAGCTGAAGAAACTTCGGGAAGAATTATCAGAAGTGAAAGCAAATCTGATGGATAAGGAGACGGAACTGCAGCACATATCAGAGGAGAACGAAACGATGAAGCTGGAGCTCAAGAAGAGGGAAACTGACAAGGCTAAGATGAAAGACGAGGTGGTTGCACAAGTAGAAGCGGTGAGAGCTGCGGAAAGAGAGGCTCTCACGAAGCTCAGCTTCATGATGGAGGAGGCAGAAAAGAGCAACCGGAGAGCAGCAAGAGTAACGGAGCAGCTCGAGGCAGCACAGGCAACAGGTACTGAAATGGAGGGTGAGTTAAGAAGGTTAAAGGTGCAGTCTGATCAGTGGAGGAAAGCTGCGGAGGCAGCTGCGGCAATGCTTTCAACTGGGAACAACGGGAAGTTTATGGACAGAACTGGTTCTCTGGACAGCAGTTACAATCCTGTGACAGGCAGGATGAGCTCACCTTATGCCGAAGACATGGATGACGATATGCTGAAAAAGAAGAACGGGAACATGCTGAAGAAGATAGGAGTACTCTGGAAAAAACCACAAAAATAGGAGAGGATGAGTCAGGTGATGGTTGCTTGCTAGTTTTTGCTGCAATGAACACTGGTGCACATGCATATTTACACGCTGAATATTTTTTTCCCTTCTCCAGCAAGTCGAAGAGGAGCGATTGTTTTGGCTTCGGAGTCATTGCTTGGATCTTACCCGAAGTTTGTAGTAGGAATGCAACAGCAGAAGTACTGCAGGTTACTTAGTATGGCCCTCGTTGAGTACATAGGTCTTGGCGGTGGCCATTTCAGAATGGTATGCAAAGTTTTGCATCCAGTTATGACTTTATGCCTTAGGATAGAAGGATATCGGTTAAGGAGAGAAACTTTATCATTCTGCTTAACCGGTTTCTCTGCGAAAACCATGGATTTGAGATGTTCAATTACTCAGCTCCATCGGTGACCTAGGTGTTTGGATTTCTTTAGCTACTCGAACTCGTTCCTCCCATGCTGTGGCAATGCCGAACTCTATGCTGTTTCTCTCTGCGTATATGATGTTTGTCCTAGAATTAGAAGCTGCAAGTGCAGGCTCTTCTTCTTGTCTGCCTTTCGAGGACAACTTGATACTCTTATGATATTTTCTTCGCTATGTGAAAATGGCCTCCGAATTTCTCTAGTCGTTCTATGCGATTTACAACTTAGAAGTTCTTCTACTTCCAGGGATGTTTACTAAAGCAAGAATTCCATGCCTGTACGATCATCTAAAGGAGTATCTGAAAATGCCGTGCTCAATGAGTAAAACTCTGCCGTGCATATACAATTAAAAGAAATCACCTTTAGTGCAATTAAATTCACAGTCATACTTTTGTCGTTCTCTGTGAGATGTGGATGAATGAATCTCGATAAATCTATGTCTCAAATTTGAGCCTGGTAGTCTTAATCAAACCCGAATGAAGTGTGTGAATGGAAAATCCGAGATCGGAGCGTATGGACTGCTCGTGGTCCGGCCGAAAACCGGACCTCCGGACTCCATATAACGTACGGACGGACAGTGGATGCAAAGCCCGGCAATTGCGGTGTGGGGGTGTTGGGAGTGTACGGCCTGAAATTGGAAGGTCCCAACATGGACTTTTTGCATCAGACCATGATTCGGCCACATATCACGTTTGACTGAAGGGCTTCTTCCTTTGGATATAACTGCTTTGAGTTGTTGAAAGAATTTCGGCTTTCACGATCCGTGAACCTGGAAATGCACTTTGAGACAATTTCGAATATGATTTTTTTTTTTAATTCTTATTGATATCGAGTGATTGTTTCGCAGAAAATTGTGTATGACTAAATACCGTGATGAAATTTGAATTAGAAAAACATTGAGAGCCTTTTAAGTGACCTAAGTGCATTTGTAATTGAATTCTGTATTACTCTCTCCGTGAAGTAGGCTGTATCGACTAAGCTACTTAGCTCAGAAATCTGTTTTTGTTTATTTTTTTCCCCGGTCGATTTATTTTGTATCGGTCCGCTTGTTTTGCAAATAATGCTCATGGTCACTGTTCGTTTTTGTTGATTTTTCCCTCATCGATACGAACGCAAGGAAAGACCCTCGACATATGCTGGCGGCTGACCAGCCCGATGGAGACGCCGGAAGAAGAAGACGCCTTCCAAAATCCATTTGGTGCATGTGACACCGATAATCGACAAATGCAAAAAGTCCAGTCCCGAGCCAATTAATGCATAATTTTTGCAGATGATCTCGTGCCTCTGATCTTGGATCGAAAGCAAATCCACTAAAAACGGCTCTCTCGGTGGTTCCTTATGGAGGAGATTCTTCTGACCACGTCACTCCAACTTTTCCAAAACCTCTCGCGGGATCATTCCGTCCACAAACTCTAGGACCCAATCAGGCACAAATGCCATCTTAGTATTCATATGCTCATGCAGGTTCATTTCATCTCGGAATAATTCGCTCTTGAACAAGAGTATTCCTTAGCCACTCGTGTCCCCGAGACTCGATTCCTCAGCTCCCATGCCCAGCTTTGCTATTTAGAAAAAGGGAACGACTAACAACGAATGCTCCCGCCGTCTGTACGGTCGTTATTATAACATCACCAGAAGTAAAATCATGATAACTGGTATCTGGAGCAGCATATCCTATGGTTCCCTTGAAAAATCATACTGTAGATCAATGCAGATTCCTTATCAGATGATCACAATCATTTATCTAACCGATCCTAATCGTTACATTGATGTTTAAACCCATCATCATGTAAATGATAACTGCAATCACTCGTCAAGCTTATTAGATGTCGCCACCTAGCTACCGGGAAAGAGGTTTATACATAAGCGAGCGAGCGGGGATACGCACGATGCTCCTGGGTACGCGAAAGGGCGGGCGGGATGAGACCGCAGCCTGCGAGTGCCGGTCATTCCATCTGGCGGGGACCATTGTTTTTCCTCCTCTCGTCTCTAAGAATTCTGCTCATCGAGCTGCTAAAGTCTAAGGCAGGTGAACATAAAATTCAAACCGAATGAAAATAATGGAAGGGTGAGGGGGTGGTGGCATTATGGTGGCGCTGACATCTGGTCTTCGGACCAGAGAGGCGAGCCGTCCAATCTCCGCTCGGCCGAGGGAAGGAAAGTCGCACTCCGGGCGATTAATGCGTGCAGGCTGCTTGTTGCCGACATCTTGGACTTTTGCTTGCGGGGCGATTTACCAGGTTCATTGAATCGGCACCCGTCGTTTTCCCTCGCGCCTATAATTTAGATGTGATTGCTCCTGGTCGGACGGGCCCGGGGTCGACTCGGGTGGGGCAGCATTTTGAAAACGGCGAAGGCCAGCAAGAAAAGGATCACATGGAAATTTGAACGACGAGGGGAACTGTGCTTTTAACGTGAATAGTGAAAAGAAAATGGACGAGGGAGTCCAGACCAGACAATGGTCGTGTCGTGACATGTAGCCCGAGGTATGGCCTTGAGATGCACAAAACTGGACCGACAAGACTGTTCCTTTCGAGAAATTTCGCATCTCTTATTACCTGCAGCCCAATGCATTTAATTAGAAATATCTACTCTCGATAGTTCAATTGGGCGATGCGCTGTAAGATCGGCGCATAGAAGATTCGCCTAAAAAAACGTGAAAGGACAAGTCCAGGAACATAGTTAGTTGAATCCAAGTGTCACTTGACTTATAAACTGCAATTAATTCATCCGACATAGTTGTTACAGAATAAAATTATATCATATTCTATCCCCCTTCTCTCTCTCTCTTAAAGTAGTCAAACAAACTTTAAAACGATGAGTAAGCTATCTTCACATCAGATGTGAACTTAAAAAAAATCCGAAATAACAGTAGAGAAAATCAGTGTCAATTGTGTCGTGTGAAATCAGAATTATGTCGGGTATTAGAAGCAAAATCCACCTTGGTATTGGTGCTAGCTCGACCTTCAAAAAATCCCCACCACAAAGAAAATGAAGGATGTTTCTAAAGATCTCTAGAAAATGAACCCTCAACCCCTCGATGATTGCCACATAAAAAATAGAAAAAAAGGTAAGTTTCATTGGGCGATTTTAGTGTGGCAACTGCTTGTCAAAAAGTGTTTGTAATGAATCATGTAGGCGATTTTAGTTTATTATTAGGAATTTTAGGTCTTTATTGGATAACTGGTAGTTTTGAATTTCAAGATTTGTTCCAAATATTGAATAACTTGATTTATAATAATGAGGTTCCTTTTTTATTTCTTACTTTGTGTGCCTTTCTTTTATTTGCAAGTGCAGTTGCGAAATCGGCACAATTCCCCCTTCATGTATGGTTACCTGATGCCATGCAAGGCCTTATTCCCATTTCGACTCTTATACATGCCGCTACTATGACAGCAGCAGGCATTTTTCTTGTAGCTCCACTTCTTCAGAGAATTTACCAACCGTCCCATAGAAAGAGGTGCTAATAATCAATTAATAAATAAAAGATATATTCACCAGCCCGGTTTAATATTCTGAAACCTGCAACCATCATGTATAAGAATTGCTCAAAACTCTGCTAATCAACTGAAGTCTCAAGAGTACTCAGGCTGCACAACAGACCATGTAAAATCATTCTCAAAACTCTTAACTCATTCTCTTTTCTTCACTATAGAATGACAGTACATGCTCCTTCCTGATCGATTTCAGACAAACTCAACATTTCAGTAGAACATTTTAAGGAGAAATCAAAATATTTAAGAAGGGAACAAAAATGAAGAAGAATTCCTGAGATGATCCAATTGGGCCCGATCGTGCACAGCAAGAACAATACATTCTAATCTAATGTCATTCTTTTCAAGGTTTAGACGTTTGAAACTGTAGGACATGACACTACATGAGAGGGCTGTTGAGAAGCCCGTACCAAGATGAACCAAGACCATTCCAACTTCCCCTCCCTGAATTAACATCACCCATTACACCATTCCCGTGATATGGATCTCCATTAATCTGCCATGGACACCCCCACAAAACCCTATTTTCGCCTTCTCTATCAGAACACAACGGCTCTTGCTTCATAGATGTCGCTCCAAGAGCTTCATTTGCAGAACCAGCGGGGCTCATCATTTCATGATCACATGATGATGGAGCACCACCACTGTCCGCTGGATCTCCCATGTTGTTGTTCATCCCATCTGATCCATACCCATAATACAGATTCTGACTGTCATTATCATTATTCTGGGTGTTCTCAACGAAACCAAACCCATGCTTCAGTGAATCGAGAAACCCTCCATTCATGTCACCGTGGCCGTCCTTTGATCTGTTGCCATAGGAGAAGATATCATGGTTCAGTTCATGAGGTCCAAGCTGGCCACCAAATGGAAACTTGTGGAGCCCAAGGAATGGAAGGGACATGTGATCGCTGGACTGATCATAAGTTAGAGAGTGCAAGGTAGTAAATGGGTTTGTGGTGTTGTTATCGTAGCTGTTGATCAACGGCGAGATTGGTCCTCCTTGGTCTTGGGCTCTTCTGGATAATGATGAGGACGAAGACCTACGGTTCTTCCTGCACCCTCCACCCACAGGAACATTCCTCAGGGTCCCTCCTTTGGTCCAGTACCTCCGACAGGACTTGCAAAAGTACCTGGGCTGCGAGAGACTGTAGTTGTTGTAGTAACAGAACTTGGTGTTGGTGGACTCGCACCTCGGGCACTTGAGAGCCTCTTCTGGCTGAGGCCTCGGCTTCCTCTGATCTTGCTGTGGTTTAGGGCATATCAACATGCTTTCCAATGAGTGAGCCCCCATTTCCTGCATGACCACAAGACACAGCGAATCAGATGGATGAAGTCAAGGATTTTCTCAGTTATGCGGGGAAAGGATAAAAACACCCATCTATAATTTTCTTGCATATTAATTTTAAAGTGTAGAGAAGAAATGGGCTTGATGCTTTTCTCGCGGTGATGAGCAATCTCTAGTCAAATATTGGATGAATATGAATATGCAGGACTCTCCAATTGTCTATTGTAGTTGGAGTCTTATCATTGCCTTTGCTTTTGCTTCATCACTTTTAATCCAAATGAAGCATCTCGATCAATATTAGATTCAAAGGAGGTGATTTTTGCACACAACTTTGTTATTTTAAGGTGACAAAAAACTGTCTAGAGAAAACTTGGATTTGTGACTGAACTATGTGGTGGCAGACAAAAAAGTACTTTAACCTACGCAATTTTTCTTTATCACGCTAATCTCTTTCTAAAAAAAGCTTAGAAGATTTAGGGATTTCACAACCCATCTGAAAAGAAAAAAGAAGAAGAAAGAAGCAAAGAAAGATTGACTTGAGATGAGCTAAACAAGAGCAGATCAGAAATGTTCCGTGCTTCCTAGAATACCTGGTCTGTTCCGCTTGAACGATCCATGCATGCACTGAACAAAGCAAACCCCAACTCACGATTTGTGCGCTCGAGAGAGAGCACAACAGAGAAGCTTTAGAGAGAGAGAGAGAGAGAGAGAGAGAGAACTTTGAGTGGAGAGATCAAATGTTGTGTAGGATACCCTTAAGCAGACTGGTCTCGATATATAAAGCAACCCAGAGAGAGAGAGAGAGAGAGTCCCGCAGTTGTTAGCAAGAACGAAGACCGGTGTCGGAATTTTCTAATGCTTTCTCCGAGAGCAAGCTTGAACACATGAATCATCTGTGTGATCTATCACAGTATGTGATGATTACTCTCTCTCTCGGTCGCGTGGATTCAACTATTAGTGGACCCCATTGACCCCTCTTCTACGCACCAGTGACATTCCCCTGTTCGATCGCCAAGTGGCCGGAGGGCCCCATCACGAACCTCGTGTTCCGGAAAACATAACATAAACGCCAAAAAAAGGGAAGGAAAAATAAAGAAACGAAAGGATGAGACCGCCCATAGAGAAAATGGAAACAAAGAAACATGCGCGTGAAGATTTGGGTCAGCGAAGGAGCGGTAGGTCTGTCTGCTTCTGTCCTTGCTTGTACAAGTGCTGCTACGTCTTGTTACATGATTGGAAAAAGGAAAATCTTTCATTGCATATGGCTAATATCCCAAATAAAAATCAACATTGCATCATTTTTTTTTAAATGCCAAAAAAGTATCTCAGGGCTTCTTATTTTTTCGAATAAAGATCTGAGTTGACCTTATTTAAAATAAGAGTTTAAAATAACTTTGATTGTTTTAAATGAGGATCTAAAGTGACCATGATTATTTCAATAAGAGCCTCGCTAATCGACCAATTAAGAGTATTTATGTCCGAATCTTCATCTTTTTTCTTTCTTATTTCGTTCTTCTTCGGCCACCGGCGACGCCCACATATGGCTGGACGAGGGTCCAGAATAAAGAGGTTGATCATTTCATTGGTGAAGGTTTTTGATGATGTTGACTGATAATGATGCGAGGGGACAAGTGGTGACAGAGGTAAAGGATCTTGAACTCTCTCCATTCATGAACCGCACCCCCCCCCCATTAACGTCTTCAAGCCCACCATGGAATTTTGCTTGCTTCGGTGCTCTTGTGGTCCCTTCGGAAGGATGCAGGTGCAATTTTCTAAATAGGTATGTTTAGGGTTAAGCAGCCCCTACTACATAGAACTTAAGAGAAGTCATTTTGTTCTACCAAACTGCCATGGTCATTGTCAACACGAAATGATGAAAGGAAATAGTCCAATGAGATCAGCACATGTGACACTAGTTCCTGTAGCATCGAGTGTATATCGGTTTTGGGTATAGTCCAAAGAGATCAGCTCATGTGACATTAGTTCCTGTAGCATCGCGTGTATATCGGTACCAACCGACAAATTATGCAAATTTCATACATTGCTGTACATTGCTGTTAAAGGTGAAAATGTGGATGGAATACCTAATTCTTCTTGAGTTCACTGGAAAGGTTGTGAGCTCCAAATCCAAATGAGGACACGCAAAAAGCGGTCCGCTCGACATGATGATCGGCCCATCGATCAGGATCGGATGGCTCAGATTTGGCCACTTTCATCGCCCGCATCGCGAGCATCACACCATTACGAGGCCAAGATTCTTGGATTGGAGGGAAATCCAACGACACCAGCAAGAATGTTGACCTGTCGTCGTCTGTCTGGAGCGGGAACAATAAGGTCGCAATGATTGATCCCACTTCCCGCATCCAAACGAAGATCTCTCGGATCCTATGGACCTGGCCCACCACTTTAAAATAAAAAAATCAATTCCTCGATAAATACTTAACCTAAGACCACTCAATGTTAATCATGGTTACTTATATTATTCATGGTGGGAATTTAATAAATTATAAAATTAAAGGAAAGCCGATAGTAATAACCCACAAAGTGCAGAATTGACGGCAGGGGGCCCCGCTCAGTTAATACGCGGGGCCCAGTGGGTTGACTGGTCAAAGTGCCAGTCAAAGGAAAACCGACGGAGGGACCGAGGCAAAGTGGGATGGGGAACCGCGCCCGGCACATGATTCGGTTGCATCGTCTGTTAAGAAAAGAATCTCACTCCCCCCACCACACCAAAACCCACGACCAATCTGAATTGTTCGGAGGGCTGGTCTCGGTTAATGATTACTAAAGTGGATTTCTTCGTGCGTTACGATCGATGCAAGGCTGCGTTCGCAATATGAACTGGGACTAATGTGTTGTCAGTTCACATTTTTACTTTTGGAATATTCAGAGTTTTAATAAAAAAATCGTCACAAACTCTAAATATATTGATCGCAAGGCATTTACCTAAATTTTTGTATGACCATAAAAGCCCCAAATTTATATTCATATGATACATTTATATAAATTTAGAATTTTTTATAATTTAGAATTTTTAAATAGTTTTTATAAATAGTTTTGAGTAAATATTTCATACTGAAACAAGTTCAGGGTAAATTTGTCATGTGATTTTTTGTGTTGCTATAAAAACTTTAGAGTAAATGTGTTACATTGAATATAGTTTAGGATTTTTGTTACTTTTTCCCCTAAAAAAATGCTAATCCTTTTAACTATGCCAAATTAATCTTAAAATATTTTTCGATTTGTCAAATAAGTCCATCCAACTAATTTATATCATAAATCGCTTAACCCTATAATAATATAATTATTTACCTATTTAGGCAATAATTATGGTACTTTATAATACAATATTCATTCAAAAAATATTTGGATTTCCTTTTATTTACTCAAATCTTTATTATTTATGTAGAATAATGAGATATTATGAAAATAAGGAAAAATGGCAAAAAAAAAGGAAAATAAAATTTTGTAATTTAGGAATTCAAATAAGGAAGCATTGGAAGATGGATATCAAATCAAGTATTGTAGATAAGAATCAATGATTGTGAATGTCAAATCAAGGATCATGGATGGGGATTCTTCAATTTGTTCTTTAATTTTATGCAAAAAATAAGCAAATTATCTCGAGATAAAATTCTTTGGTGAATTCTAATAAATGGGAGAACATTGAGAACTCAAAGCGACAACTAGGTTTTTATTATTATATTGCTTTTCATTATTTTATGATTTTTCAACTATTTTGAAGAGAAGACAAAGTGGTAACAAAATTCTTATTCTTTAATTTAAGATGTTTGGTTTAATTTATAATTTCGTTTCTTCTTCTATTATGTTATAATTTTTTTTTGTTGGGATTACAATGTAGCCTAATCACGATGATATGAATTTCATGACTTTTGCATTTTGCAAGTGATTTCATCCATGTGAGTTATATATTATTATGCTTAACACTTTTAAGTGACTAAAAACACCACTTGAATGATTTAATGTGCATGTTTGAAACTGAGAGGTGATAATATACAATTGATCTTTATAATATATAACTATGACTTAAATGTGGATTGAGATATATCATGTTATTTGTATAACTTTCGGTGATAAGGTGATCCAAAAATTCATTATAAGTTGGGAATATTCATAGATCATGTTTATTTAAATTTACATTGAAATTTTGTGGATTGATAAACTAAGTAGGGTTATTTTACCTAAAGATATGAATAGTAAATGGGTTAACAAATTCCGCCATCACATATTTGATATTGTCTTTGTATGAATAATGATTTAAAATTCATATCTAGGAATTATGGCAAAATCATATGCTCTACCATATTTATTTAATTGATTTACTTCATTTAGTTTCCGAAATTGTGCTTTTAAAATTGTCTATTTTATTTTCAATTATATTTTGATTCGTTTGATAAATTTTAGAATTAATCCAATTTTTGTATTTGATTAGTTTATTGATCATCAATATTTATGGGGTGATATTTTTTCTCATTATATATTACATGTTTGACACATTTGTTTAGAATTTTTTGAATAATCGCTGATGTGGATACGAGCGATCCTCCATGGCATGATCAAAGCTAACATTAAAATTTTTAATAAATTTTTGGTTTTCTTCTTTTCTTTTATTTTCTTTACTCTTATTTTTTTGTTGGACTGAGGGCCGAAGAGGGTTTCGTGACCCTCACCCGAATGGTGGGGCTGTTGCACACCCTAGCCCAATCTCGATGAGGGTTGGCTGCGACCCTAGCCAACTCTCAATCCAAAAAAGAAAGTAAATAAAAGAAAAGAAAAACCCATAATTAAAATAAAAAAAAAATGGTCATGTTAGTGCTGGTTCTGACACGTAAGACACTCAATACCCACATCAACAATTTTCAGCTTAAATTGATCGAATGAAATCAATTGACAAAATATGAAAATTTTTAACATTAAATTGTCACAACTCAAAAGTTTATAATTGAATTGGCATAAACACTGTAGATTTATAATTTTTTGGTAATTTTTCATGCTTGGTTTACTAATTTTGTTCTATCCATTTTCTCTTGTTATCATTTGCTAACGTTGGTCAATATTGAACAAGTGAGTTTAGGGTAGAGGATGCGACGTAGGATGAAGGTGGTGTCTCAGGTGACGATTGCGATGAGGATTAATTTCTTAGCACTCGCAATGGTAATATTCATCGATAATCGGTAATGATTTTCATGCTCATGTTACACGCGTGCGCAATTAGATTTCATCCCTCATTCAACATTATAAGCTAATGAAAAAATTCATATCCTTAATTGCATGAAAATTTAAAAGGAAAAACATCGACATTATTTTATTTTATTAATGTTAGACAAGCATTTTTAGAAAATAAAACATTAGATGACCAATTTGTTATTTTTTCAATAATTGAAAATAAACATATCTTTTAGAATTCAAGATATAAAAGAAAACAAGAGAAGTATTATAAACTTCTCTCATACAGTGCGAGGATAAAGTTGATTGTGCTATAAGGATAATTAAGTAAATTTCACCATACGCTCTTTCTTAATAAAAAGTGAGTTTGTTTATTTCTCTGCTCTACCTTTTTATCTTTTTTCACGGGTTAATTTGACTTCATTTCTTCTTGGAATTTCCTTTGGAAAGGTAAGTTTGTATGGGTTTTAATGGAAAATGCAAAAGTGAGACAAAATCCACTTTTGGCTGCAATATACTGAGGTATATATGTCCATTATTTACTGAAAGAAAAGACAATTCTCCGACTCGATTCAAAAATCTGCTTTTGAGCAAATGGGTTAACAAAATGTTGAATGAACAAATTGCCCTTACTGTAATGTATATGTACTTTTCTCATATTTTCAAGTCCGATGTCAATATTGATTGATTGACAAACATTATCACATCACTTCATTAAGTAAGATACGCATTACATATTTATATTAAAACACTAACACCTATTTACTTATTAAAATATTAAAACATGGAAATCAATTAACAAAATGTTCTCTTTGTATTGTACTTTTCTCGTATTTTCAAGTCCAATGCCGATTGATTGATTGACTGATTGATTGATTGATAGATGTTACATCAATCTATTAAGTAACATACATATTGCATATTTATATTAAAATACGAGCACCAATTTATTAATTAATATATTAAAACATGGAAATCAATTAACAAAATGTTAAATGAACAAAATATCCTCACAATTGTACTTTTATCGTATTATCAAGTCCAATGCTAGTATTGATTGATTGACATATATTACATCACTCCGTTAAGTAATATACGTATTGCATATTTATATCAAAATACTAGCAGTGATTTACTAATCACTATATTAAAACATGGAAATAAATGTAAAGGCTACGGTTAACATCCTATTAAAACTGGATCGTACCACTCGATGCATCATCCTATGAATTTTCTTTCGAATGCGAAGGGCGGGACGACAGGATGGGATTAGGTCGGTGGAGGTGGAGGGGGTGGGGGGACCAGCCGGAAAGCAGATGCGGGGCGGGGAGTGCAGCGACACGTGGCTTCTTCAAGAAATGGAGGCAGGCGAGGCGAATCTGGGCAAGTTTGGGGTCGGAAGGAAAGGGAAACGAAGGGGATAGGGATAGGATAAGTCGAGAGCCGCTACTATCAACGTCGCGGAGGCGGGCGATCGGGCCGTTTCAAAGTTTCGCCCCAATTCCACGGGGCGGGTCCCACCGCCTCTTTCGCTTCAGTCTCTGTGTCTGTGTCTGTGTCTGTCTCTGTCTCTGTCTCTCTCCCCCACGTCGCTGTCCTTTGGTCCCGCCTCACCGTCTTTTGTCGCGCCCGCCGCGATTGGGGCCGATTCGCGAAAGGATTGAAAAGGAGGAGACGAACGCTCATTAATGGTTTGGAGCGGGAGAAGATTGTAGATGAAGAAATCGAATCCTAAGTGTGGTGATGCCCCAAGTGGCGGAATTTTGAATTCCCGAAGGAAAATTAATAATTCTCCTCGGGAGTTGTTCGGAAAAGGGGGGGATTAGAGAGAAAAGAAAACGGAGAAAAATATTATAGTCTTTTCTAGTTAAATTACCGTTCGACCTTGAATTGACCCATTGCGTTGATTTTTGAAATTAGAATAAAGGGGCAAATTGGTAAATTGAGCTCGACAAGAGACGCAAATCCATAGGCTTTTCAGCTAGCCCGTGAAGAATGATTTATGCGGGGCCCTCGAAATTTGAATTTCTCACATTTTCAATCTCAATCGGATCCACCCTTTTTATATGATAATGGGAATAAAGAATTCAAATCTCTACTTTCTCGAAAGATTAGGGTAGGGATGATTGAATTTTAGGTATGGATTTCAATTTACATACTTTGCAATGAGGTAAGAAAAAAAATTTAAAACTAAAAATTAGAGAGGACCAAAAAAAAAAAAATCAATCTATTCCATATGTGTCTCCAAGATTTTTCAAGTACCTTACTATTTATGGTACCCACTTATTTTACTAACTCTTCTTATATAAGTTTGATGATTTGTTCTAAAGTCGTCAATTAATTTTATGACGCATTACAATGATTTTATATTTAATTATAATGAGATTACTTATGATATATATATATATATATAACATATCATGGGAGTGTTAGTCTCTAGAACAATGGAACTACTGTAAGTGAGCAACCGGCCAGTACAATTTGAGAAATGGATTGAACTAATCTTATAATTTATTTGGTAACGTGTCAAACGGTGCTTAATTCTATTCTTTTGTTGGGTAACTAGGCCGGTTTAACTTGACAAATGGACCGAATTGGTCTTAAAGTTTATTTGGTAACGTGCAAAACAGTGCTTGAAATCCATTTGAAAACTTTTATGTTGTTGGAAATAAATTTATTCTCGGGAATTTAGAACAGAATCAATAAGTAAAAAAAGTTATTTATTTGTTCCCGAAAACAACTCCAAAATTAAGCCTATTTTATTTTCTCTTTTCTCTCCTTTTCTTTTCTTCTTCTTCTTGAACCTTAGCTGGTTGCTGACCTTATGATGGCCAGTGACCTCACCAACCCTCGATTGGGCGAGCTTGACCTCGCCAGGGGCCAACGATCAGCTAAAGGTTGAACAAGAAAAAAAAGGAAAAGGAGAAAAATATAATAAAAATATAAACAAAAAAATATAAATTATAAAAATTTAAGAATAGTATCAAATGCATTTCTATTCCTAAATATAAATTTTAGACAATTATAATGTATTTGGTAACAATTCTACCCCCGAATAATTTCGATCGAAATGATTTTTTTTTTTTTTTTCGATCTCGAGAATAAATTCAAAGTATTTAAGGTGTTTGATAAACTGTTTAAAATTTTTATTTTGGGAACAGAAATGAGTTTGGTAAAAATTTTTGATCTTTTGATTCTTTTAATTTTTAATACCTTTTGTTATATTTTTCTTTTTTCTTTTTTCTTTTTTCTTTTCTCCCCTTCTTCCTCTTGGCCACCACCCCTAGGCCACCGCCTGCGAGGCTTTGGCGAGCTCACCGGACCTCGCCCGACCGCTTGCGGCGATGACCCGGGGGGCGATGGGGTGGGAGGAGGAAGAGGAAGAAGAAGAAGAAAGGGAAGGAAAAAAAAGAGAAAAAAAAAACTGATTCTCAAAATTATTTCCGAGGAGCAGAATTAACTTTTTCTTCGATTCTACTCCAAAATTTATTCTTCCGAAACAAATTTATTTCCGAGAATAAAAATTTACCAAACACATTTACTTTCAAATCAAGCATCGGGAATAAAATAACAAAATCGGTTGTTAAAAGTGTTCTACCAAATGCGCTTATCAAACATTTTAAAATGCTTAGAAACTTATTATAAAATTAAATAAAAAAGAATAATTTTTGAACATAAATTATTTTCGGAAACAAAATTGTTACGGAATGCACCTTATTCACCGGAAAGCAATTCACTTTCTGAGTAAAAAATTTGAGAACCGGTCTTGATGTTCCTGCATTTGCATTCCTGCATTAGGCCGATGCTAAACTCTTTCCAGGGATCAGTTTTGGGGAGTGCTTTCGGTCGTCCTTTTGGCCTGGCATTTCTGTAGAACTTTGATGCTTTTGTCCTTCGTGTCCGTAAATTTGGTAAAGTTTGGACAATGTTCGTCTATGTGCATTGCAACAAGAGAGAAAGCAATTGTACGAATTTACATCAACACGCTGGAATATCCCCGGACCCTCTCGTGACGATAAGCCTTGTGTGCTGGGGACAACCCTCCTGGACAATGCTCAACAATGTTGCAATTGTCATCGAATTCATTTGATATTTTCAATAAATGCTTTACTTTGTAATCTTGTGATTGCCTATCTTTGCCAACTCTTACGTAAAATTTTGGATGCTTGGATAAAATTTGCCTATATAAACTGGTCAAGCAAATTACATAGAAACACGAAATTGAAAATACGAAGGGAGGTCGATTCCTGGATCGACTCCGAAATCGGTGAATCCAATTTCAGACCGACTCCAAGGTTAATCGATTTGCTGTCTAATTTCGAAAGCTGCAAATTTGCCTTTGATAGGGTAGATTTCAGATTCATAGTTTGTAACCCACCCATTCCGGGATTGATTATCCTAGTAACTGCAAGCTGTCTCCATCTTTTATTCTCCCTCTCGTTCGTTCCCTCTTTTCCAAAGTAAAAATAATAGAAAGGATAGAAGGGAAAGAGAAAACAAAAAACCCCAATACCAACATCTACTGGACGATGTTGATAATCGAGAGATACGTTCAAGTATGAAGTTATCCTCGAATCTTGACCTTCGACCTGAAAATAATGCTGAATCTTAGCTTCTAAGTTTTGACAGCTACAAAAAAAATTGCCATTGTCTTATGGTTATGCGTAGACCGATCCATTGAGCTTGGGCCTATAATAATACGCACAACGCAGCTAAATGACTTTTGAAATTGTACGGGTGTTTATGAAGAATTCACGTTCCGATGCCTCACAAATCCATGCGATACCAGCACAACCCGACAGTTCACAATTCTTTCTTCAACCCTAGTTTTAACTGTTTTTTGACCATAGGAGATCGATATAATCATTCGATGGGGAAAATTTCTCAATCAATCATAAATATTTTATATTAATGTCAATTCATTTCTAAACTTTTTAATTTGACTGATTTTGTTTTAAACTTTTACATAAAATTTCAATATAATCTTTCCAGTCATTTTTCAATAGAATAATCATTGACATGGTGATCTAGTCATTGCCGGCTATTCTACGTGGCACACCTGCCATATCAGTGATTTTTCGGGAAAAACTGACAAATAATGATTGTATATGAATTTTGTGCAAAG
Organism: Corymbia calophylla; assembly: GCA_014182845.1. Classification (NCBI taxonomy): domain Eukaryota; kingdom Viridiplantae; phylum Streptophyta; class Magnoliopsida; order Myrtales; family Myrtaceae; genus Corymbia; species Corymbia calophylla. The sequence goes on along the minus strand of CM024694.1, from coordinate 22,720,610 downwards.
ATTAAAGACTAAAATAACGAACTTAAAAAGTTTAGGATTGAATTAACATCAGTACAACAAATTTAGGATTGATTGGATAATTTCCTCTCATTCGAAGTGTTGTTTTATTTTTTGGGTCGCTATATCAACGTATATAGAAAGGCTTTTCGGAAATGTATGGCGGGCGAAATGTGCGAGACTTCTTAGAAATCCCAACCTCGCTCTCTGATGTGATTATGCTGGACGGCCCCGATTAGCCCATCTGGTCCGAGTTATTCATAATTACTCTTTTCAGCGTTGGGCCGTAATGAACAAGTTGTGCTCTTTGGAATCTGGATTGGGCCGCCACTGTTCCCTAGATGGGCTCCAGCCCCGTCTCCTGGGAAGTTGCAAATTCTTTGGGGTATGTTTCATTTTAGTCCTCTAATTTGTGCAGCCTTTGCAATCGGGTCCTCAAACTTCCTTTTGGTGCAAATCGAGTCCCCCAACTTGCTTGATCTTTTCATCCGTCACCTTTCTCAATCATCACACTTAATGATGTTAACACGGTTGCTTGACTTTAATGCGCTCATTTTTAATATCTCGAGACGGAAAGGAAGGAAAAAAAAAACATTAAGAACAAATAAAAACGCATCAAAAGTCCAGATCTACTTCAGAAAAAATAGATACATCATAAAATATTTTTTCCCCTTTTTTCCTTGATTAAACTAAAATTTTGATTAGACATATCAAACAGTCACATCTACATGCGATAATTTAAAGGCATTTAATTAGATAAGTCGAGTAACTTAGAGGATTTGATTTGATTTGATTTGCCTAGAAAAAACCTAAACCTCAACAGTAAACATAATTTAAATTAGAGGATTAAATTTAGACTCGTCTTTTCCTTTTACTGGAATCACAATTTGCACGTCCTCAACTTCATTACTGTGTATTTTCACTTAACAGTTTTTTTTTTTTGCCAGAGAACCACTTTTTTTTGGGGCCATTTTTAATGACGAGTTTCTCGTTGAAGAAATGTTTACTTAAAAGAAATCACTTGGATTCACTTCTTTCCATTTACACGGTTCCTTCGCGAAAATAAAGGCTATAAAGCTATGTTGTTTGAAAGCGCCATTGCACACAAAATCCCAGATTAGGATCCTCGCCGTACATTTATCCAAAATATATTTTTCCGACGCAAAAAATTTCAACAAACGTTCAAATTAAACTAATCTTGTGTCACAATAAATTGTAAATCGGTACACCAAAAAAAAATCCATCTTAAATTATGAAGTCTCACAAATTCTCTCTCATCTTATCTCCGTCAACCACCTCGTATTGATAGTGCATGACATGTGCGTTTGGTTCAGCTTTGTAAATGAGCATTGAGAAAATGTAAATGCCTTTGACTTTAAAGCTCATTGGGAAAATATAAATTGCGTTTAGTAAAAAATCCACTATAAAGCTACTTTGTCCTAAATAGTATTTAGCAAATAGTTTATTTTTCAAGGTCTAAAATTTTTTTATTAAAAAAATCAAACCCTCCAACAAAGGGGTAAGCCCACTAGCGAGCCAAATTTAGCATTGACAGTTGTCACCTAAGGTTGTGCCACCCTAAGTGTCGTGAACCAAGAGATTGGCCGAGGTCACATGACCTTAGGCCTTGTCACCTAGGGTCGCACAACCCTAGCGACGATTGCCTAGGTCGTGCGAACCAAGCAATAAGGCTTGAGATCGCTTGACCCGAGCAAGCATCATATGACTTCATTGGCACCTTGCCGGCCTCTCACCTGTCCTTTGCCAGCCTAATTTAGCCTTGCCGGCTACCCTTGCTTAGAAAAGATGTACAGTGATGAGGGACAAAATTGAATAATTAAATAATTGACGAGGGTTGTTTTGGAATAAAAAAACTAATTTAAGCATTTGGTCAAATGCTAAAAATTTAATATTAGTCCCTACTAATATAGGCTTTCAGCTTTCCCGAGGCTAGCATTTAATTGAAAAGTTCTTTAGGAAAACTTGCCAAATATCTCAACATTTTCCCAAAAGGCTTTGAAGATCGAAAGCTTATTGGAAAAGTCGAACCAAATACACTTAAAAATTCCTCTCCATTCTCGCCATCTCTAGTAGCTTCCTTGTAAGACAAGTGGCTCCCTTTGATTTAAAAAATCTTTTGAAATCCCTAATTTTACCCTAAGTTCAAAATTACCCTAATAATCTCAGTCCATTTTCTTAAGGATCGGCTTCCCTGTGACGGTGCCATTTAAAGAGCCATGTCAGATCAGCGTCGGACTAATCGCTCATCACAATTGCTCATCGCATCTCATTACACATCAGCAATTTAATGGTTATATTGGAATGAAGCTAATGATTGGCAAATTTGTCATGGATGTTTAAGTTTGGATTTTTTGTGACATGAAAATTAAATTTGAATATATTCACCATAGATGCTTAAGTCTTGAGCTTTTGGTGACACGGGATTGGTTTAGAATAAATGTATGACTGGTGTATCGGTTGGAAATTTTTTATGGTATCATCCTTAATGAAAAATCCTCACAAATCTTTACCGACTCGTCTCCTAAGCACGTGTTTTGCAAATCGATTCAATGGTTTCAAATATTATTTGTTGACATTATTAGTTCATCATCGCGTCCATGCAAATTTAAAAGACCCCGAGACTGAAAAGGGAATTGGCAATTTCCATACTCATTTCTTCACTTTAAATTAGCTAATATATATATATGTATGTATACATTGCAAGTAAACGAGAAGAAAATAAAGTATTGCCTTGTCATATCCCAGGAAAAGGCAACGTTGGCAATAATCACAATGATTTATGCACGACGTCTGATCCCAGGAGGGGAAGCAAATTAGCCAATGGCAAATAAATCCAAAAATCGAACGAGTAAGATAATTCTGTTGTCCCGTAAAAAGAAACAACTTAATTCAGCCCCCCCACTAACAAAACGCGGGCTTACGGAGCTTTCAATCCACGTCACAGCGCATTCGTATTCTCATATTCCCGTGCCCCGACGAGGACGATGATGTCGGTTCCATTCCGCCAGATCTGAAATCTCGGCGGAGCTTCGACGCCCATCGCCGGTTCGAGCCGCGCGGCGGAGCGAGGGAGAAAATGGAGTTCTTCGACAACTTGCCCGCCATGGATCTGATGCGTTCCGAGAAGATGACCTTCGTGCAGCTCATCATCCCCTTCGAGTCCGCTCACCGCGCCATCACTTATCTCGGCGAGCTCGGCCTCCTCCAATTCCGCGATGTAAGCATCCCCAACTCGGTCTCCTCCTTGATCTCGAGCTCTAGATCGAATTGGCGTTTTGGCTTGTCGCTGGATGGGAGAGGGGGGTAATGGGGGACGATTCGATGAATCGACTCTCGAGTGGAAATAGGAGTTAATGATCGACGATCCAGTCACGGTGGAATGATTGTTTTCGACGTGGTGGGATTTGCTTTTTGGGGACTGTGTGTCGACATTGGATCGCGTAGTTATTGGTTTTGCGTTTTCGGGAGATAGTATGGTGCAAAAAGGGAAATTCAGTAAAGTGGAGGCGAGTAAGAGCTGTTCAGATTAAATTGAGGAGGTCCATGACCTAGAATAGAAGGGCTTAGGATAATGCATGAAGAATCTCGTTGGCAGGATTCGAGATATTCCGAACAGGAGATGCCTTGTTTTAATACAATGCATTGGGAGGTCTTACCAAGTACAAGCTAGTGATTAGGACGAGAGAGTTAAGGACTCTCGAGTGGGGTTGAACTTCTTATGTAATTTGTTGACGATGCAGTCGCTTGCTCCTGGCCACGTAAGTACATGGACAATTGGATGAAACCATGGACTTAACATTAAATTAAAAAGAAACAGAAGACCATGAGATCACTAGCACGTTAGGCAATAGCTTCCATGAGAAAGAAAATGAGAGACTAAGAGGGAAATGGTAAAATGGGGCTCTGTAGCTTGAGAAAACTTTTGCTTGGTGAAGATCTCCGTCAAAAGTGAAGTTGCTGAGCGAACCGTAGTAATTTTCCTTCCTAGCTAATTTCTGTAGAGTGTTGTGTTGCTCGATGTCAAACATATGTTTTGTTGCCATGATATAGAATCCTTTCACGTAAGAAGCAGATTGATGTGAGGAAATGCTATGATATATCATTCTTCCAGAGACCATTGTCAAAACAAACTATCAATCTAATTGTGCATTTTCTCCCCCCATTTTGTTTTTTGTTTTTTTTATCCGGTATAAATACCATAAGGGACTGATGAAGAAAAAGAAACAGAAATCAAAGTTCTGTGGTTTTATAGGAGTTAAGATAATTATACCGGTAAGCAATATGTACCTGCTACTGCCCAATGACGTGTCCCTTTTGCAGCTTAATGCAGATAGAAGTCCTTTTCAGAGAACATTTGTTAATCAGGTACCTTCACAGCTGTAGTTGACATACTTTTGTAATGCACAAGGGGCTTCAGATTTTGCCAAAATATATCATTACCATCCAGAGAACACTTCTCCGATACTTCTTCTTTTTGGAATGCCTTTGGCAGGTGAAACGATGTGGAGAGATGTCAAGAAAATTGCGCCTTTTCAAAGATCAGATCAGTAAGGCTGGTCTAGTATCTTCCATGCACTCAGCAACACAACCAGATGTTGAGTTGGAGGAACTAGAGGTCTGTTTTTTGTACTATTGCCTCGAGATTTTGCATTCACAATTTGGATAATTCGATTGATATCTACATGTAATGTTTGCCCATAGATCCAACTTGCTGAACATGAGCATGAGCTAAACGAGATGAATGCAAATAGCGAGAAACTTCGACAGGCCTATAATGAGCTTCTGGAATTTAAAATGGTTTTGCAAAAGGTATTTATCCTTCTCCTCCCTCACCTTGGCTTTGTTTCAAGGACCAACTAGCTACCATCATTTCCATATTGACTTTCTTCCTTTTGCATTGTATTGATTAAAACTCTTAAGTTAGAATATCTTCTACACCTAGCGTCTTTGATGAATTGTGGCCTTGAGACGATTAATGGATTATGATATTAACCATGACAGCGGCATGTCCTCCTTGGTACATTTCTAGCTTGCCAAGTTGTGTAGGCTAGAGTTAAGTGCTGGAATCTTCTCTTCTGGATTTACTGTATGGATGCTGTATTTGAGCTTCAATGGAGGTAGATCGGCGTGCCATTTCTTTTGATGGATAGGGGCTATAGGCTGTTCCAGATGATTGTCAAGCTATTTTTGCCTCACGTGATTGGTGCTTAACTAGCCAATTTTGATGAGTAGGTTAGAGTGTTAAAGTGGCCATTGTTTGTCATACATGAACTAAATCTATGACATATGTGCTAATATGAAGTCTGAAGATTTGGTGAACTTTGTTTTTGGTATCTCTATGTTAGAAAGTCCAACCCAAAAGTTTAAGCTGATAGGTGGAGGGAGACCGAGCATTTGGGGGATAATATTTCAACACCCCTCTCACGGACAAGCCGGATTACAAGTGGCATGTGAAATTTTGATTACGCACCTTCATGTTAAAGTCTGACCATGCACATTTGTGAAAGGGATAACGCTAGCTTTGATATCATGTTAGACAGTACAACCCAAAAGCTTAAGCTGATAGGTGAAAGGAGATCGCATGAATATAAAGAGCATTTAGGACCTGTTGTCAAGTGATGTTGGACCATATTTTAGCACTTTGATTAGACTATGTTTCAGAGTCTGCTGGTTTTTCTTGGATGGGCATTGAAAACTTTTGCTTTCTACTATCGTTATGAAAATGAAGGGACAAAGAGAGGCTTTAAAGGACCCAAGTCCAGCCCCAATGGACCTTGAGCTTAAGAATCTTCCGCGGTTAATATAGCACAGTTCTGGAATGATTCTAGCTTAACAACATTGTATGAAAAAAGGCTTGGTTTTGGTTGTCACTGTTTTAATCTCCTTGAAGGGATATTCATTGTTTCATTTTGTCCTGTGGGGCCACCGCCAGGCAGGTGGTTTTCTTGGCTCAGGAAAGAGTCCGGTGGTTGTGGAGGATAGAGAGTTGGATGAAAATATTCACTCGAATGGTGACTATACTGACACGGCATCCTTACTTGAGAAGGTATTCTATGCATTGTCATGTTGAACTTTATGTATGCTTAATTGACGCTACTGTTGTCTTTTTGTGGATAATACTAGCGTTTTTTTGTTACTTAATTTTTCTGATGTGGAGTATTGTTGGCTTTCAGGAAATGAGACCTGAAACAATGGAGCAGTCTCGTGTAAGATTTATCAGTGGCATTATATGTAAGTCAAAAGTGCAAATATTTGAGAGGATGCTTTTCCGTGCCACAAGAGGAAACATGCTTTTTAATCAGGCGCCGGCTGATGAAGATATAGTTGATCCTGTAACATCTGAAATGGTACCTACTTTTTTCATCAAAATCAAATATACTGCTAAAACTCTTCTGATAAAAGTTTTCATCGACAATTTGTCGTCGAGATTCATCTATTGTTTTGTAGTTTTGTGGAAGCTTCTTCTTGAACAGTCTCTGACCGCTTCTTTTGTATTTACTTTTGCAGGTTGAGAAGATAGTGTTTGTGGTTTTTTTCTCTGGAGAGCAGGCTAGAATGAAGATTTTGAAAATCTGTGAGGCATTTGGCGCTAACTGCTATCCTGTTCCTGAAGACATATCCAAGCAAAGACAAATAAGTCAAGAAGTATGTGGATTTCAGGAAACTTGGCAGACTTATATCCTCATTCAATTGAAGAGAGTACTTGGATGAAGTGGTTTTCTTGGTTTCAGGTTCTGTCTCGGCTTTCTGAAATAGAAACGACCTTGGATGCTGGTTACAATCACCGAAACAAAGCTCTTAGTTCCATTCAGTTTCACTTAAACAAATGGATGAGCATGGTAAGTTGCGGTTTAGTATCACTAAGAAATAAACATTGGTGTCGCGTTTCTATATTTGCCAGTGAAACAGACTTGAGAGTAAGGCTCGAAGCTTTTCCGTTTCATTGAACTTTCTGGTGAAAAACTGACAATGTTACCCATGCTTTTCAGGTAAGGAGGGAGAAAGCTATATACGACACACTGAATATGCTGAACTTTGACGTCACAAAAAAATGTCTTGTTGGAGAGGGTTGGTGTCCAATATTTGCGAAGGCTAAGGTTAATTGCTATGCTGTTCTCTTTAATCTCTTCGTTTTGGTCTTATCGGGTGACCTAGTTCGTCAATTCATCATTGTATTTCAAGTGGTCATACTCTGCTTTCTAAAATCAAAATTATTTTCCTTTTTACAGATTCAGGAGGCTCTGCAACGTGCAACATATGATAGCAACTCACAAGTTGGAATAATATTTCATGAGATGGATGCTCCAGAATCCCCTCCCACATTTTTCAGAACAAATCGTTTTACAAGTGCATTTCAGGAAATTGTCGATGCTTATGGGTGAGCTCAAATTGCTGCTCTATGTGATGCTTAGTGCAAGTTGCATGTTATCCTTCTTTTTATTCTTCTAGGGGAAACTGATTTTCCAGAAGTTAGCATTTAGCTTTGGTTATGATAGAGTCCTATTGATTGATGTGTACATAACATAGTGCTTCCTTCATAAAATTGAACAGTTGGAGTTTTGTTTCATTCTCTGAATAACATCTCATACAATGATAGTTTCTAGAAATGTGTTCTGTATGAAGAGAGCTACTTCTTTATATTTTTAACTTATTCTGCTCAATGCAGTCACAGTAACTACAAAAGTCTGATGCATGTACAATTGAAGGATATTGCCAGCAAAGACTTTAGGATGCTTATTTTATTGGATACAGTTATTTTGCTCCTTGAACTGTATGATAAGTTTCTAGGCATAATTTTTTGCACGGTTCTACAAGATATTTTCACTATTGATTCTTAGGTGTTTTGACATTTCACAGTGCAATTTTTTTTTATTCTATGGGTGCATTTGCCTTTTGTTTTTAAGTAAAAGAGTTAGTCTGTTGAAGAGTGGACATGTTTGAATTCATGAGTCTGAAACATCATCAACAAAAGAGTGGATGTTTTTGATACTTCAGTTGAGCATCATTTCTGACGTGATAATGCATTTGAGCAGTGTTGCTGGGTATCAAGAAGCAAATCCTGCAGTCTACACTGTCGTTACATTTCCTTTCCTTTTTGCTGTTATGTTTGGAGATTGGGGCCATGGAATATGCTTACTGCTTGGAGCTTTTTTCCTTATCGCGCAGGAAAGGAAGCTTACTGGTCAGGTATGTTATTCATAGATCAATTGATTTATATGAAGCACTTTCGCAACTGATTGAGGCAACACAGTCAAGAGTATATCTTTCAAAGTTTTCCTTTATGTCAATGCTATATGCTTTGACATGCGATTCTATATTAATGAAATTTTTTACTGTTGCCAGAAACTTGGGAGCTTTATGGAGATGCTCTTTGGAGGGCGCTATGTACTCCTTTTGATGTCTCTCTTTTCAATTTACTGTGGACTGATATACAATGAATTCTTTTCTGTTCCATTCTATATATTTGGTGGGTCAGCTTACAAATGCCGAGATGCTTCTTGCAGGTTTGTCCTTTTGTTTCCCTTCTGTGCAGCATCCCAAGCTTCCGTGCTGAATAATATATCAGTGTTTAACTCTTAGTTTCAAGATATTCTTATCTGAACATGGTGATTTGATTTTTTTCTGGAGAAAAGTGTTGGTTAAGGAAGTTGGCTCTGATACCAATATGTTGGGTTGAGGAAGCTCTGATGCCACTTGTTGAGTGTAAAGATTGGTGGGCACTTAAGCAAACAACTTAATATAATTTCTCAATGAAACAAAGTACACATAAAAAACATAACACTTCTCACATCACCCACAAATACATGATATCAAGCTCACACCTCTCTCGCACACACAGCCCACTTAACTCGTGCCTCACACAGCTCACAAAGAGCACTGCACTCTCCAGGTTCTTTCTTCTTGTGTGCTGGACCAAAACAAGAGTAAACATGCCTATTTATACCAGTCGCTATTTAGCAACACATGAATATAAGGAGTTCACGTGAATTTGCAAATTTGTGGCCGCATATCATCTTAAGAAGCTAGCTTCTTAAGGAGGATAAAATGAATGGCTGAAAATATATGATTTTAACTTTTCATGAAAGGCGAACTTCATTGAGAAGTTAACTTCTTGGGGAGTTTAAAAGGAAAATTCTATACTTCCTTCCTTTTTTGAGAAGCTAAAAGGTACGAGGCCAAATTCTAGAATAGTCTTTTGGGTAGATGGACTTCTTCAAGAAGCTAAGTTGGTGTTGTAACTTTAGCAAAAAGTCCTGGTAAATATTTATAACTCCATGACTTTTTCAATGAGTCTATTGTCAAATCCTTTTCAGTTTTCCTCCCCACCATTCCTTTTAGTTGAGGATGAAAAAAGGAGGCTTTAGTGAAAGGAAGCACTGCCTGAGAACATCATCTCCTCCCGCTTCTACTGAAATTAATCCCTAGTAAAAGAGAAGTTCATTAAGTCAAATCATGGAATCACTTGAGCCTGTATGATGTTGCCCTCATCATCATTATAATCTGGGTTTTCACATGTTACTGCAAAAATCACTCAAGTGATTAGGAGAGCATAATCTGACCGAATTTGTAATACTTGAAGTAACTGACGTTAAGGCTATGTAAAACATTTCTCTTTGACTTCTTGTGATGTTCACATAACTTCCACATCTTCAATCGCTCCTTCTCATGAAAATCAATCACTAGATTCCATATTAGCAAAGAAGCCCACAGTCCATTTTGGATTATCAGGGCAAGAGCCTCCAGTAAATGTTTGCATATGATATGTGGTTAGGATTTTCGTTGTCTTAGGTAGCTTTTGCTAGTAGAGATCGGCTGTTGTTTACTATAGCTAGTTTCCACTATCAAGTTAGGTTTTTTCTTTCTTGAGCCTGAAGTCAGGTTGCTTTTATAGATGTGGTCTCATGAAAACTTGATGTTTTTAGGTTCTATTTTTCTCAACTTTACTGTTCAGATTGGATCTGAAAATTTACTAAGTGTAGTTTTTAGCCCTTTCGTGCTTAATTTGCAATCATTTCACTTAAATTCCATTATTTAAGTTCTATTGAGTAAATCCATCCTACCTGTTAGAATGATTTAATATTAAACCACGGCTTTATCTAATAGTTTAAACTTTTAGAACAGTCAACAGTGGTGTCACAAATTCTTACACTAACATTAACCGATTTTGCCTCTTGAAATCGTTTATTCATGCAATTTCTTACTTCGATTTGATTTGTTTTGTCAGTGATGCCCATTCAGTTGGTCTGATTAAATACCAAGATCCTTACCCATTTGGGGTAGATCCTCGTTGGCGAGGAAGTCGTTCAGAGCTTCCTTTCTTGAATTCTCTCAAAATGAAGATGTCGATTCTATTGGGTGTGGTGCAGATGAATCTGGGTATCATACTAAGTTACTTCAATGCACGCTTTTTCAAGAGTACTTTGGATATCAGGTTTTCTCTCTCGCAATGCATAGGTGACTGCTATTCTATATTTTTTTGGTAAAATGTGAGAGAAGTATTAACTTAAACCTTTTTTATATGTTAGGTTCCAGTTTGTGCCACAAATGATCTTTCTTAACAGCCTGTTTGGGTATCTTTCACTTCTCATCATCATCAAATGGTGCACTGGTTCTCAAGCAGACCTTTACCATGTGATGATTTACATGTTTTTGAGTCCTACCGATGATCTTGGCGAAAACGAACTGTTCTGGGGCCAGAAACCACTTCAGGTGATTGTTTTAAATGTTCTTAATTGAGAAGCCGTCTACATTGGCTTTATATCTCACTTTCACTGCAACTGATTTTCATTGCAGATCATTTTACTGCTTTTGGCTCTAATTGCTGTTCCATGGATGCTCTTCCCAAAACCTTTTATTTTAAAGAAGCTACACTCTGAGGTATGTTCAAACCTGGATTTCTGACCCACCCAAGGTGCATAATCTATTATATATGCTGGATGCTTCCCATTTTGATTTTCCTGTTTTGTTTGTTCTTTTCTAGGATAAGTTTATTTCAATTCGCTACATCTCTCCCTTGAGGAATATATTGAGTTTATGTAACTCATGTTGTCACATGTAAGATTTATCTACATTAATGTCCTATTTTCTTGTGTTCCGGTCAGGAGGTATCCCTGAATAACTTCAGGGGCCCAGACTGGAGTAATCCACCTCAGTGGTCAGGTCAAAGGCAGACCATCCATGTCATTCATAAGGAATAAGATGCTTGTGATCTGGCCCACTTCGTGAGGCACAATGTCTTAGTTGTTTTACCTAGTTGGCCAACCCCTTAAGTGAAATTAAATCAGTATATAACTTCTATCTCGAAAGGGAGGCAGCTGAATTAATCTGATGGATTTAGATAAAGTAGGAACAGGACAAAGTGGATCGAAATTTAGTCTGAGAACAAGAAAAGGACCTCGTAGTAAGTGCTGAATAGGAAATTAGTGAATCAACTGTTCTGCATAAAGTAAAGGTTGACGTTGGATTCAAAATATTGAGGGTTGATGTCTATAAATATAGAAAACAACAAATGGACGACCATATTCTCACGAATCAATTAGTCACATTGCTGGCTCAACTATTGAGCAGCTTGGGAGTGCCAATTTGAAGTCATGTTCAAGCGATCAGGATATTGAAAGACCCTGTATGGGTGCATATTAAGCTTATAAAGGCAACGGTAAACCAAAATGATAAGAATTTTTTTAACTATTTGGTAAAATAATCAGGAAATGTGTTGATAGGATGATTGATGTAGCAGTTATATGATGGAAATACAGAGAATCCAGAGAAAGGTGCTTGAAAATAATGATGTAGACCACATATGAAGTGGCATTAAATACCCAGGAGTGTGTAGAAGAGTAATGCCATCTTGATGGTCTCGTGCGCACAAACTATAAAACACAGCTGAGTAATATATTTTGCTCCCATCCCATCCCATCCCCACCCCTCTCCACTCCACTCAAAGAACAACGCATATGTATTCATCTTCTTTGTAAATTCAGCATCTTAATTCTTTATAAATGGTGAACATGAAGATTGTTAGACATTCTGTATCAGTTATTTTCTCCTAATTCATTGTAGAGATTTCAAGGCCGTACCTACACATGCTTGGCACCTCTGAGATGGATATTGATGTCGACACAGAACCAGATTCTGCACGGCAGCATCATGAGGAATTTAATTTTAGTGAGGTCTTTGTGCACCAAATGATACATTCCATAGAGTTTATCCTTGGTGCAGTTTCAAATACAGCTTCGTATCTTCGTCTCTGGGCTTTAAGGTACAGCCTTGGCCTTTATCATTCTGTATTCTTCATTATATGTCACCATTCCTAGTGATGAATATGCTGCTTTTACAGCTTAGCGCATTCGGAGTTGTCAACTGTTTTTTATGAGAAAGTTCTGCTACTTGCCTGGGGGTAAGTTCTTATTCATTGACTGTGTTGCAAGTTCTAATTTTCCGCCTATCTTTCACCAGCATCACCTCTGCATGCTTCCATTTTTATTCTAGTAAGCTTGGACATGATATTTTCTTTCTTCATCAATCACTTTGCTCGTCTTACCTAAGTCTGATATATTGTAGCTACTCACACTGGCTTATATCACAACTCGGTAGTTTGATTTAATCGCATTTTTTTTCCTTGCAATATATCTATCCTCCTAGACCTATTCATCTGAGTAGACTTTTAATGTCACACTAAATTGAATTTAATTGGCTGTCAATGTTCCAACCCTTGTGTGCGATGCACAGGCTACTTCTCTGGCTATCTTTTGTGATGGCATTTGCTTAATGCCGTGCTATTTTTTTCTAATCAATCACTGTCCGTTAATCGATCACAGGTATGACAACCTCATCATCCGATTAGTGGGACTAGCAGTTTTTGCTTTTGCAACTGCATTCATATTGCTAATGATGGAGACCCTCAGTGCTTTCCTTCATGCCTTGCGTCTTCACTGGGTCGAATTTCAAAATAAATTCTACCATGGCGATGGCTACAAATTCAGACCGTTTTCTTTTTCCTTGTTAACGGAGGAGGAAGATTAGTCATAGTCCTTCAATCTGAGAGTTTTATGATTCGTCAATCTGAGAGTTTGGTTCGAAATATATGTTGCACAAAGAATTGTACAAAGAAAGGCCCGACATCTCTAACCATCGAAGCAAGGTTAACACCGACGGACTCCCACTTCTGCAGGCGGATGATATGTTTTCCCTCCGGTGATCTACATTTGATGGGAGGCTCTCTCTCAGATTCTTAAAACTTGTGCGAGGATGCCTCTGCTTGGCAGTTCGCCTTGAGATAGTTTTTCTCATTTTCTCCCATGTAAGTTGAGATTTTTTGTAAGAAAAAAGGAAAAAAAAAAAACGAGGTGGGTAATCATTATACATGTAACTTTTGGGGTTATCATAGTTGTAAAATAATACCACATCCAGAGAGGGATTTTGCAGAGTGTCAGGCCACCCTGTCTGTATGTTTCAATTTTTTTTCTTTTTAGGGGTAAGGACGGAGTGTGTAAATTCTTTTTGTCAAAATAAATTATGTAATACTCAATTGATGGGGAATTCTAGTCGAAGGAACCTTTTGTCTACATCTCGAAACAAGTATTGCTTTCTAAGCGATGCACGGTTTAGTTGTGGTGGCGTCGCCATTCTTGCGGTTATTGAATTTCCTTATTCTATAGTTGGGCGGGTTAAAGTGAATTTCAATTTCTGTGTTTGCATGGAAATGAGTTCTCGCACTTTATCAAGAAGGCAAGAGAGAATGGAAAGCCTCTTGGATGAAGTTGGAGGGGAGAAATCGGGCTATTCTAGGGTTTAACCGAATGTAGCGAAGTTTCAAAAAGACATACCGTGCATATAGTTCAGCTTTTGGGATATCTTTGGAAAAATGCAAATGCCTTAGGTTGTGGGAGTTTTTTTAAATGCAAGTAGTTTTAGGTGAATTGTAATTTTAAAGTACCTTTGGAAAGCAGTATTTGAAAAAATGCATAGTGGACATTTGGCTATGCTATGCTGGTAACGTTGTGGGAGGTGAAGACATTTTCGGAATTATGAAAGTTTTTTAAAGACAAAGTTGGAAGGAAAAAAACGTGTATGTATTTTGAAAATGCACAAAGCCTAAAATACTTTCACCTCCGTCTCAGAAATATTCAAAGCCCAAGGTTTTTCTCTAAAAAATTTGTCAAACACCATTTTTCTTCCCCCAAAGTCTTTAGAGCGCCAAAGGCCTTTGGCTTTGCATTACCAAACGTGGCCATTGCTTCGCTAGAATGAGCAAGACAAAGGGCTTGATTCGTTAGACAAAAAAGGAAAATAAAAAAAATAGTCGAAGGATAAATATGCAAATAAAAAATGAAAACTAGATGAGCGGGAAAAGGAAGAATTGTTTCCATGTAGAATGGCTTTGTTATTGCTTCTCTCGCACGCTACGAACTTTTTAAATAGTGAGCCCAAGGCCCACGGCCCATTTGAATTTGGTTCTGCGTAGACCCCGATAACAGAATACAAAGCCACGTGATCACCCATCCTCGAGCTCGACAGTTCCCGCTCGTGCGCTTTTCAAAAATTGAGCCCACAGACAGAACAGTGACAGAAAACCCGATCGCGTAACGGTAACGAGCCAACCATCTAGCGAAGCTGAGACCGGCGAAGCGAGGGCAAAGGAGCGAAGACGAGATCGAAAATGGCGTCCGATCCCTCCTTGATCGAGATCTCCGGAGAGGACGATTCGCTGCTGCAGCAGCAGATTCCTGCCGACGACGCCGCCGCCGCCGTCGCCATCGCCAGGAACTTCTTCTCATGCTCGCCTCTTCAGATCCGCGGATCCAAGCCCCATCTCCCTCCTGCTGGTTAGGGTTTTTCTTTTTCTCTCCATCTCCGCTTCAACCGATTCTTTCGTTAGCGTCGCTCGAACGCTGAGACTAGAGTTTTTTTCCTCCGTCGCCGACAGAGAGCGTGAACAAAGAGAATGTGAATTTGAACAAGTACGAGGTGCTGAAACTTAGCCTGGAGCCACAGCAAATGAAGAGGAAAAAGAAAGGCGGAGGCTACAATCTGCGGAAAAGCTTAGCATGGGACAGAGCCTTCTTTACTGAAGAAGGTGCACTTGTTTAGATTTAATTAATGTAATTGTGAGTGGATATTTTTTGAGATGATGTCTTGGGATGACCCCTTTTGCACTGTTCTTCAGGTTTCTTGGATCCCGCAGAGTTATCCATGATAAGCGGAAACATTGGCAGTTCCACGGGGGAGAAGTTGTCTGTGATCCACGAAGAAGGGGGAGAATCACAGCCTGAGTTTCCAAACTCCCAAAGCGATTCAGGAGATTTGCTTGCACTCGAGGAGAAATTATTCGAAGAATTGCCGGTGAACACTCCAAATGAGAGCAGAGCAAAACATAGTAGTTCACCACATCAGCGAGATGCATTAACAAGACGTGATAGGCCCCTGGTTTCTTCGGTTAGTTTCAGTAATAAGCAGAATGATTTCCTGTTTCTCCTGGAAACAAATAACATTATCGATTAGGGCAATTCAACAAATGGTGACAATGAAAGTAGTTTTAGGTGTTTTTTTGCTGGTGTATGTACTGCTACATTCTAATTGCCAGGTCAGTCAAAAATGGGTCATCTTCATTAATCTGTTCGGCAAAATTTTTGACAGACAAAGCGGAAGGTGCTGTCAACCCATGACGTCAATGGTAACAGGTCCAAGCGCAGTGGCAGCTCACAATCCACTGCCCTATCTTCATATCCTTTTAATTAAGCTTTTAGCATAGCAAACAAATGTTAAAATCTTGTTTTTTTCTGATTTTACATCCGTGATACAACTGGAAACTTTAGTTTTAGCTTAACTTCCCAGAACACTGATAAGGCCTGTGAATGTGAATTCCACAAAGGTGGCCAGTAAAGAAGCTAAGGTTTCTAAAAAGCCAGCTACCAAGCCAGATTCCAGTTTGCGCACTCCGATAGCTAAGACTGCTTCGAAAGTTGGTCAACTTAAGCATGGTCAACTTGCTCAATCAGGTAATATCTGTAAACTTTAGGGCACTGCGGAGATTTCCATATTATTAAACATTTGTACTTTGATAAACAGTTGCCTAAAAACTTATTTTGCATTTGACCAGAACTTACATGGGTTTATTCAGAGTATAATGTTTGTTCAAAATTCTCTCTCTTCTTCAGGGACTACCGACAAAAAGAATGCTGGACTGAAAGTTTCTTCAAGCAATAAAACCCATTCTCGTTTTAGTACTCCAGCTGGTCCTTGCAGCAAGCCTCCAACAGCTAAATCCATTGTTCCCCAAGCCAAAAGAAATTTGGTGAGAATCTGATACTATCTGTGGTGTATGTCTTGTAGGTCAACCAAGTAAAGAACTGATAGCAAATTTCATAAGTACTCCATTTGTGATCTTTCCTTTTTGTGAATAAGGACCTTAATCAACTAGACCAAGAGAACTTAGAAATCTACTTAATTTTCTTGGAAATATGAGCAGGGAAAATCAACTTCCAGGCCGACTCCATTAGCTCACAGGAATGATAGTTCGCAGGAGATCAAAGGTCAAAAAAACCCTCCAGCACAAGATAATGGTGCTGGATCTATCATTGTAGAAGCCGCCTATCATGAGAAAGCTCATCTTAAAGGAGGGTCCACTCAGCATGTGCAACTGAAGGCAGCAAAACCATCTGGTTTGCGTATGCCTTCACCATCTCTGGGATTCTTTGGTCAGGTATAATGCCTTCAGTTAGTTTTCAGAGGTTAATTCGATCCAACTAAAAGGAAGCATTTAAAAACATCTGACATTGTCATCTTCTCTTTTAATGCCTAATGATATTGCTCAGCAGTCAAAAGCTTCTACCAAGGGACTGTTGAACAGTTATACTCAGCCAAGTTATGATCCTCAGTCTGCTATAGATACTTCAAAGGGCCATACAGCAGTAAACCCTCTGAGTGTGCTGAAGCCCCCACACGTGCATGAAAAAGTACAAAAGATGACCATTGGTGGCATGAATCTGAACATGGGGTTAAGCACGGAAGTCTCTGCTGAATCTCTCAACCAGGAACATCAAAAGCAAAATGCAGGTCCGGAGTCTCAAACTAAATCAAAGATCAAAGTGAAAATGCAACATGACACTTTGGAAAATGATCAAAAGATTCATGGGTTTCTCAAGGATGGTAGTGAAGGACTTCATAGGCATATGGAACTGCACAAAATTGAGGCAATGGATGACGGAAACATGCCTGTTGATAATGATATACCATTCTTACATACGGGACCTTGTGGGAAAGAGAAAGAGAGTAATTTTGAGAAGAATGATATTATTGGTAGCCAATGTGTTGAAGGACCATCAAAAGTTTTACCTGGTGATGCCATTGTTTTCTCCCATTCCCCTTCTGCTGATTCTAGAGCTTGCAGAATCCAGAGTAGTTTTGGACTGTCAGATCATCAGCTACACTGTGCTGAGGGTGTCTCCGAATTTTCAGAAAAAGTCAAGGTAGCGGAATCTCATATCTATGATAATGTTCAAACTCCCATCTTGAACCCAGAGAGTCAAGCCAGGTTTATGGGGGTTGGATTGTCTGAAGGATTACAAAAAAATTGTGAAGAGAACACGGACGGTTCAAATGATCGAACTGACAACGTGAATGAAGAAGAAAGATCTTGTGTACTTCCATTGAAACTTGCAGAGCAGACAGACAATAGCTTTCGCGGACTGCATGACAGCAGCACGGAATCATTTATTGAAGATCCGGAGAACCTAGTTTTCTATGGCAGTCTCACAGCTAGTCATGGTGGCACTTCTCTGGCGGGTGACCATGCTGCAGAGCAAGTTACTTGTGAAAATAAAGGATCAAATGAAAATGATGAGTTATTGGTGGGTGCTAAATGCACGATGAGTATTAATGAACAGCCAGAAGTTCATGCTGTAGAGCAAGTTGCTCACAAAAAGTTCATACTTGCAGAGCAAGTTACTTGCGAGAATAAAGGAGCAAATAAAAATGATGAGTTATTGGTGGGTGCTAAATGCACGATGAGTATTAATGAACAGCCAGAAGTTCATGCTGTAGAGCAAGTTGCTCATGAAAAGTTCGTACTTGCAGAGCAAGTTACTTGCGAGAATAAAGGAGCAAATGAAAATGATGAGTTATTGGTGGGTGTTAAATGCATGATGAGTACTAATGAACAGACAGAAGTTCATGTTGTAGAGCAAGTTGCTCATGTAAAGGAAGAAGCAATTGAAAATGATGACTTATTGCTAATTGATTTTCGCAACTCTGGATGCGAACACCAGGATAATGCTCTGATGATTAAATATTCTCCCCCCATCTGCCAGCATGCTTGTGAAGTCCTGTTGAACAGCTCCACTGCTTTTTGCCCTGTACTTTCATCAGAGAATGTTCACCAATCTGACGAAACGAAAAGAGTAGAAGTTCTGTATGCAGAGGAAAATCAATCAGCACAACAAGAGAGTGAACCAATGATTGAAAATTCTGCTTCCTGTAGTGATTGGCAGTCAACTGACCACATGTACCTCCCTGGACAAGTTGATGCTTTTAATCTGGGATCTTCTTTGATTGTGAACAGAGATCAAAAACCAGTTGCAGCAACTGATGTTACTTCTGCTTCCTTTGTCGGTCTAGGAAGTGATCCTTGCAGTGGGATCAAAGAGGAAGATAGATATGTCTCAACCCCACTAGTATCCACAGTTCAAGATGGAGATGATAATATGCTAAAGGAGTTGGAGTGTGATGATGTAGAAAATCAAATACTTCTCTCAGTGAAGAATGCTTCTGTCAGTTTAATGACAGGTAGGCCACTTCCTGATACACTGATGGAAACAGAGTTATTGTCAAGAGAAGTGGATACCTTATCTCATGAAGATAGCCATAGCGGTTCCTTTGGACAACACCAGAAATCAAAGGACTGTAACCTGCCTAATGTCCCTGCACATGTTGAAGATCCATCTTGGCAAGATGTTGTAGATCAAAAAAATGAAGAATTTCACAGTGTTAATAATGCTATGGAGAATTCTTCCGCTGTGGCTGGACAACAGCAGCTGTTGGATGGCAATTCATCCATTGATTGCTCACTCAAGATGAACAGGTTGGCTGGGAATGATAACTTACCTGTGGCCTCTCATCAAAATGAGCAGTCTGGTTATCAGCCTGAGCTTCATGATCCCTGCTTCATAGTGGAACTTGATTCACAGGCTCCTCAAGGATTGTCTTCAAATGATGAGATATCCAATGTGGACGACTGTCTTGACGAACCAAAGAGATGTTTTGCGAGTAGGGGTAGTTTGTGTCAAGATGATGTCTCTAGAAGTGAATGTTTAAAGGCTAATGTTTGTTCCCAAGTAGAACCTGTTCTGCAAGATAATTCTGGCGATATAGGAACAAGTTATGAAGACCCTAATGTGGAGGATGTGTTGTCAGTTTCAGTGCACAAACATCAGTCAAACATTTACAATGCATCACTGGAAGTTAATGGTGCAGTGGATGCGAACAGAGATGAATTTTCTGAGGCAGAAAGAGTTGATGCTATGGCATCATCTTGCCAGTCAAGTGAGGAAGTGGGTTTAAATGTCAAAAACAATCAAGCAGAACTGTCTGCAAACAATGGATGCATACAAGCTAGTCAGTTGGAAAGTAGCATTTTGCCTGAAAAGGTTGATTCTAGTGTTCCCAGGGAAAGTTATGATGTCCAAAGGCAGCATCAACTTGGTAGCCCCTTAAATTCCAGCAAGGATACGACCATATTAATCCAAGGGTTAGAATCACAATTTTAACTGATATATGTGCTGATATTTTGCACTTAAAAAATCCTATATTTGATTCCAGTTTTAGAAGCCTTCTCATTCACATTCAGAATCTTTATTTGGGAAGTAATTTGCTGCAGGGAAATTTGCAAGAAAGAAGAGAAACAAGAATCTACCATATTGAAACCTCCACCAGATGCTGCTCCATTCTCTGAGGAATGGTTAGCGGCATTTGAAGCTGCTGGGGAGGTAATTGAATAGGCTAAATACGAACCTCTTGTGTGGACAATAGACAACTCTATGTAATGAATCCATATCTGCAATCTGAACATCTGAACCCCTCAAAGTTTTATGCTATGATAACTCTAGTCATATAATAGCCTGATGACCAGTTGCGGATGTTATGGAGGCTACTTTTTTTAGATCAGAAAGAAAAATAAAAGTTATCTCACTCACATGATTTTGTGGTTCACAAGTCATGGCTTGATGGTTGATGCAGCATCTTTTATATGTAAACTGATTCTTTAAGCTTTAAATTTTGACATTGATTCATCATAACTTCAGGAAATTCTTACAATGAAACGTGGTGCCGTCCAACATTCCCCTCCTGACAAGAATCTACCTGAACCCAGTCCATGGTCACCGGTATGATCTTTCTTTACTGGAAAGTTCAATCTTTTTCAGTTTTTGTGCAGCTATTGTGAAGGTTGTGCTTAATGTGAGAGAGACTATAGAATTAGTTGGTGAGTGAAATTACTTTTGACATCTTAATCTAGAATATTTAACCCTCAGATAACCGTGAAAAATAAAGAAGAAAGAAAGTTATCCAATATCCAACCCTAACTGGTTTCTAGTTGTCCTTTATATATATCACTAGGTCTGACTTTAGTGGAAAATGATTCACGCGTTGTCTACTTATAGAAGTGAAAGAAGTCCTTTCGGATTTTCTTTGCTGATTAGCATCAAGTCATGTTTAATGCAAGAGAGACTATAGAATTATTTGGGAACGAAATAACTTTTGACACTTAAAATTAGTAATTTTTTTTTTTTTGGTAAGGTTAAACTTAGTAATTTTTATCCTTTATATAACTATAAAAGATAAAGAAGGAAAAGACAGTTGCTAATCAGTTTCCCATTGTCGTTTATATAGATGGGGACAGTCTGACAACAATGGCAAATGAATGTTTTGTCTAAGCATAGATGTGAATGAAAAACCCTTGTCACTTCATAGCTGACAAACATCAAGCAGTCAGTTAAGCAAGTATTTAATAACTGATCTAAAGAAGGATAAGTACGATTTCCAGGACTAAGGGATATTCATACTTCCACTTAGTTTACTTCCTGTTATGGGAAATCTCAGTGGCTGATATTTTGCCAATTGCATCTATTTGAGCTGCAATATTGCTGCTTACTTCCACTGGCAATGACGGTTCTCTGTAGGTATTTTCATGCTGCTGTTGATGCAAAACTTGTTGACTGTTTTAAGTGCAAGTTGAAGCATTCCTTCAGGACAATATTATAAAAAATCCACTCTTTTTACCATTATTGAAGTTCACCAAAATTGTTCACATGACAAGTTGCTCTTGTATGTGCAGGTGAAGCGAAAAAATAATCAGGCAATTGGACCATTTGACTGTACAAAGTTCACTAATATCTGCAACAGCATTCCTGAATCCAGTTCCAAATAATCAACCCATGAGTCGTCTAATCATTTTTTTTTTTTTTTTGTCTCTAACCATCGCCATCCCCTACCACTTGAGGGAGGGAAAATCCATCCACTAATTCATTCATTGTCTTCTTGTTCATTTCTACCTGTAATGAGGAATAGCTTGGAGTTCATGTACTCGTGTTCTCAAATCAGAAATCGGTCTGCTTCTTGCCGCCGGAGGAAAATACAAGACTACGTCGTTCAGTTTTCATTTGACCAAATCACAGCCTATGAAAAATTCTCTCCACTGAAATTGATAGGAGCAGCATGAATCTCATAGCTATTTGCTGAACCGAGTTAGATGTCATGCATATAGTTTCAGTCTGTTAGAGATAACTCGAGAATGTAACAAAACAATGTACAGGAGTACGGGTTGAGGTTAGTCGTGTTGTCAATTGTCTTTTTATTTATGTCTCGCCCTTTTTGAAGATATATTAGATTTCACCACTTATATCTTATGTATGCTTGAAAAATGTGAATCCACTTACTTTTCGTCATTAAATGGTGCATGCTCCATGTGGGTGTCACATAATTTAATAATTGAGATACAGTGGATTCACATGCTCCAATGCAATTAAGACTCCTTCATAAGAAAAATTTCTATGCCCTCAATAGCTAAGGTCTCTTGTATTGTTAGAAAGATTGTAGTTAGCAATGGAAGGGATATTTTTAGCAATATTTAGGGTGGAAATAAGCTCATCCTTCCAATTAATGCTTTCCTCGTCCACAGACTCCTACATGACCTAGTGAATTGTGAACTTCTTTATCATATCTTTTAAGACAGCAAGACATCCGAACAATTAATAACTCATGAATCTAAAAGTTAGAATGCATTTTGCAATATTTAAGTGAAAAACTGTGTTGAGGTTAACATCTCATTCAAGTCCATGCCCACTCCACAAGCTAATCTCACTCATTGTCATTGGTTCACTATTTCTTTCCATGTAGGATGGAGGAATCTCTTTTGAAAAATTCATTTTAAGGCTGCGTATGGTAACCATTCTGTTGTTTCTGTTTCTGGAATAGAAATCTGTTTGGTAAAAAAAATTTCATTTTTATTTCTGGAACAAATTCTATTCCAGAAATAGGTTTGGAACATAAATAAGAAACAAATTTTTTTTACTTTTCTATTTCTGGAATAGAAATCAGAAATTGTTTCTCTCTTTTTTACTTCTCACCCAAAGAAGTTTTTTTCTGTCCACTGCTCACCACCACCACCACCACCCTAGCCCACCGCCGGCCGTCGATTGCCGGCCATCGCCGCCGCGGACGGTGGCAGCGGGCAGCGGGCGGCGAATAGTGGCGGCAGGCGGCGACCAGCGAGTAGCGACCGGTGACCGGCGGATGCTGCCAGTCGCCGCTCCTCTCATTATCGCCGCCACTTAGAAAAGTAAAATTTTTTTGATTATTAAACGAATTTCTATTCCAAGAATAGAAATTTTTTGTTGTTATCAAACGTGTTTTTTTGTCCAGAAACTCATCCAGAAGTAGAAATAGAAAAATCTATTTCTGGAACTAGAATTGTTATCATTCGCACCCTAAGTGGTAGTTGTTAAATTATTTTTGAGATTGAATTCGAGTAAAAAACCCGGTCCAACTGAAGGATTTGTTATTATAAACATTCACTCCTAGACCGATGTGACCGATCAAGAGTTAAGAAATGGGTTTTTTAAGGGTTCGTTCATTTCATGGAAAATAACTTTTAGGAAAACATTTTTCAGATTTTTCGATATTCGTTTCACGGAAAATGCATTAATTGAGGAAAACATTTTCTATGAAGGAAAAAAAGTTCTTTAAAATTAGGAAAATGTTTTCCACTTTCCAAGTTGGGGGAAATATTTTTCACATTCACCCTCTCTTATTTTACACCCTGCCCACTTCTTTCTTTCTTTTTATAACCATTATTATTATTATTTTAAAATTTTGATTTTTTATTATTTTTCAATAAATTACTTTTTTTTTTTTTTTTTCTCTTTCTTGTTGCTTTTCTTCTTGTTTGGCTGGTCGTCGGCCATGCGACGGCCACAGGCAAGCCGAGCTTGTCGGCGAGCTTGCGGCTCCTTGATCCGGTGAGACTCGAGCATTGTTGCCGCAGATCGGCGACGCCCGAGTGTCGCCAGAGGCCGCAAGGCTCGGGCCTCGCTAGATTTGCGACGCCTGAGTGTTGCCAAACCGAGCCTCGCCTTTGTTTGGCAACGCTCGGGCCTTGCCAGATTGGTGACGCTCAAGTGTCACCAGATCAGTGAGCCGCAAGCTCGCCTATGGCTAGTCGTTGGCCATCGCGTGGCCGTTGATAGGCCGAGGGAACGAAAAAAAAGAAAAGAAAAGAAAAGAAACAATAAGAAAGAAAAGAAGAAAAGAACAATAAAAATAAAAATAATTAAAAATTCAATCGTTCAAATACAATTATAATCTTGCTAAAAAAATACAATAATATTTAAAAATAAAAGTAAAAACAAAAAATCATTAAAGGAATTATATAGAAAAAAATCAAATAAGATACCGAATAGCGGAAAATATTTTTCACTTTAATTTCAAATTTCACCTGGATATCAAAAAAGATTGTCATTTTTTTGGAAAATGACTTTTTGAAAAATATTTTTTGAAAACGTTATATTTTTCATGAAATGAACGGAATTTAAATGTTGTACGATAGAGGACGTCTTCAACAAAGGAAGGCACAACTCTCATGCACTACAAGAAAAAGAAGGGGCCCACTATCATATAATATATATTTGGGAAAATTTCAAAAAAGGATCCAAAGTAAGCCTATTTTCTCAAATAAGGACCCCAAATGACCGTTGTCTTAAATGAGGACCCCAAGTGGCTAAACTAGTCTCAAATAAGGACCTCAAATTGTTGGCTAGCTAAATATTCGCCGGCCGACGAGCATGTGGCATTTCCGGTGGCTGGGATAAGGGCAATTTTGTTAAAAAAAAATGTTGATAGAAATTAACAAACATTAAAAACAAAACCCCCCAAACTCTTTTTCATGTTCTTCTTCATCTACACTTCATCTTCTAGGTTCCTTGTCCCCTCTTGCTCGGAGAACCCAAATTCTTTGTTAATGGAGCAAGATCCCCGATTCCCTGAGTTCCAAACAGACATGCTAGTACCCTCCTTGGCTCTCTCTGTCTCTCTATCTATCTCTCTTTGTGGAAGTGGATTCGAATTGTGCACGAGATGTGGGTCCTCGACATTGAGATGTTCTCCGTCTCTCAATTGGGAAAAGATGATGAAAAATCGAGGCTCTCGTGTTACATATGGGTGTCTAAATAACAAAGAGGTGATTTTACTTGAGATTTGTCTTTTTTGTTGGAAAGAAATGAAGACAAAAAAGAGAGGAAGAAAGTGTGAAAAAAATGAACGTAGGGGTTTCTTGTTGTGCTTCAATTCATGCTCCATTAACAGAAAATGTTAATTTGGGAGTTTTGTTTTTAGGGTTTGTTAATTTCTTGTTGTGCTCCAAGTGAGAGAGGATAGAGAACAGAGAAGATGAAGAGCATACGAAGAAAATGTGAGAACATGAAGAGTTTGGGGGTTTTGTTTTTAGGGTTTGTTAATTTTTATCGATATTTTTTTTTACAAAATTGCCCTTATTCTGACCACTGAAAATGCCACACGCTTACCGGCCGGTGAACATTTGGCTGGCCAACGATTTGAGGTCCTTATTTGAGACTGGTTTAGCCACTTCGGGTCCTAATTTGAGATAACGGTTATTTTAGGTCATTATTTGAGAAAATAAGCTCACTTTGGGTTCTTTTTTGAAATTTTCTCTATATATTTTTGTGTGGGGGTGAGTATGGTTTGTTAAGAGGAAAGATAACAAAAAGAAAAATTCCTTTGGCTTGATCGCCAAGCTTAGATACCCGATAATTTGTGCGGTGATTTTTTTTATTCAAATACGTTATTTATTTATAAAGATTTTAGAGTTGAGTATAATTTAATCATGAAAAACAATTAATGTGTAAATAATTATAACTCTAATTTTTCAATTATAGTGAATTATTTTTTTAGAAAAAAACAGTGCAAGTGCCAAAACTTGACTTAGGAGACTTAATGCCAAAAGTTATCAAAGGTAAATATATTTATTTATAAACTTGACTTGAATTAATCTTATTAACTCTTCTCGTTAACGTAGATATTGATTCAAATTGAACACAAAAACTATAATGTCTCTTATTGTTCCTCATTTATTTTTTCAGTAAGTTCCCATTGAGTTAATTGCAAAATCTTAATATACCTGCTGTGAAAGTAGAAATGGTATCTCAAGGAAAAGCTCTAGTGTGAGAACCAACCAGGAATGACATTGATTTGGCAAATAAAACTTACCGACTTAAGGAGCCGTGTAATGGGATCGATGTTCAATCAAAACTTTTGATTGCTACGAAGCAAATGAGTTTAATATCTAGAATTTTTGAAAGTATAAATTGCAACGATAAAAAAAAGTCCACAATACATATGCAATGTGAAGAAAAGGAGGAATGATGCGTTAATTGCGTAATATTTCGCGGCGTGAGAAAGGAAATGGCTTTTTCGTACTTGAGCCTTTTCGCTTGCAATCACTCAGAGAAAAAGGAACTGGCCCCGAAATTGCGCGTGCGCTGAGTTGGTTCGTTCTGACCTAAGAGGAGCAGGTGGATTTGACCAATTACTCTCCCATGCTCTCCCCGCTTATACCGACGGGTTCATTTGGCCAATGAACTTTGACCTCAAAAGAAGCTAACATTTCGCCAAACACAACGTGCATGTTTTCGGTTCACTAATAGCATGGTATGGAAGACAACACGAGCTACAGAACATCCAGAAAAAATGGGGAGGAAGCAAAAGATCCAGATTTGGAAAGCTCGAGCTATTCGAATCAAAAGCACGCTCACATCATTCCACCTTAGTTTTTCCATTAATAAACACGTCAACAGAAAGATCACACCAAGGACCAACTCCATCAAATTTCACCCGCATCCCACGCACTATTACATCTGACCAATCAGAACGGATGAATCACGCACCATCAACCTACATACCGCAATCCAACACCAGGTGCTTAGGCATCCGCAAATCTGCAGGAAGTTCAGAGAACCAGAGCCCGGTAAATGAATTTGCTCTTTACTTCAACACGTGGCGCATGTTTATTTTTTGGGTCAAAAACATGCCGTAATATTCTCAAAAGCACAGTTTTTGTATCATGTTGTAAGGGACTAAATGGAGAAATAATTATTACCCAAGTTCAGAGAGTTTTAGATGAGCTTCCGCATAGTCAGCAAAGAAGGCGTCTTCATCCTGGAAGAACAAAACAATGTTCAAACAAAGTTCATATATAGATGCGGTTGCTGATTGAAAGGGAATTATGTCAAAGCAGCCAAAAAGAGAAAAAGTTTGCACCGCAGCATATTTTTCAACCAGTGGACGGAAAACGGGATCAGTGAGAAGAGTTTTGTCAGATGGCAGCTGAAGGAGACCTTCCTTATCACCAGTCAATAGCTCCCTGAGAGAACGAAAAAGCCACTTTTTACTCGAAGGGCTATCCAGTTCCTACCGTGTCGTATTACAACAAAATACTTCCACATTAAGCATACAAATCCATTGATGGCACAAATAAATCCAGTAAACTCACTTGAAATAGGAGTTATCAAAAATGAGAGGATTGACAGTCCAAGGTCCCTCAAATCCAGATCTTTCTTTGTGGCATCGTCCCTGGATGGAAGAGAAAGGAAGAACAAATGCATGAAATTAGAATTCACTACCCTGCTTAAACTTGTGGAAAGCACCCCAAGTCCAAGTTTCAGAGAATTGAATACAAACCAGGGTATGGCCACCAGAAAGAGCAACAATATCCTGATCACTCAAACCCATGTGACCAAACACATCTCTCAAATGATCAGAGCCTGCAGAGATCAGGCATTTGTTATGCAAAATGCAACACTCACAAGGAGGCTTGCTCTTAAAGCAGGGAAGACAAACTAACCCTTGGTGGCATCAGGAAGACGACCCTCAGGAGGTGGTTCTGGCTTATCCTGTGGTTTAAGATGATAAAACCATTATCATGACATGAACTAGGATTCAATCATCAATCATTGGCAAAACATTTTACAGGGAAAAATGGAGGGATAAGAGGTAGAGCTTAAGAATTTTGACACAGAAAAGGCACAAGGGAGGCAGGTGGGATAGTGAACAAGATAATGCGTCACAACATTGCCTAGCATCACAGGAAAAGTGCATGACATTCAAACTCCAAAGCTTATTTTAAGCTATCTTTGATACATCAGTTCACAAAGACATAATTTGTTATCAGAAAACAAGTAAGCCCTTAAAAAAAGACTAGTCTTGGACTTCTAAAACCCAGGTAAGCCTCCAAGCCGCCTAATATTTGATTGTTGAAAAGACAGTCACAGGAATCTGGAACTTCATTTCGTTTGGCTACTTGGATAAAAATAAAAAGTACCTTCTCTACCCAGGAACAGAGCATTATTCAGTTTGTCAGCTAGGGGAAAATTTAGCGAGATAATGAAACCTATGTCCAGTTTAACACAGGTACACGTCCTACAGAATCATTAGCATTGAGCTCTTACTGTCCTGCACATATGACATGTAAGTGCTGCGTCACTTCTACGTACATTAAATGGAGTTAGACCCAATGTGCCAACGAACGACTACATCACAATCAACTGACATCTGAGAATTTGCACCATTGCTCCACATTTCCTACTGAAATCATTGTGCACAAATAAACCATACAGCGCGACCATCCCCAGAATATATCAAGCAAATCAAAACAAAAATTCCACTGACCTCTCTTCCCGGGTGGAACGGAATTTCGGGTCCGCCAGTAACTTCCACAGCAACAACACCAGCCAACTGTATCAGCATACAATCAGTCCGACTAAATCAATCATCAGCACGTACAGACGCTTCCCAGTTGGCACGGCATCCGACTTTGAAAAACCAAAAGGAAAGGCCCTTATCCGGGATCTAGGTGTACATCTTCAGCTACAGGCCACAGATAACCTACCTGGTAGAAGTCAGCGTAAGAGAGAATAGGAAACTGCTCCTTGATGGGCTCCAACAACCTCACGGCTATGTCAAGACCATTATTGGCCCCATGAGCGAGCTCAGCGGCATGCTTCATGGTTCCAAATGGACCCCCTGTTTTCGTCTTCACATCGTAAGTACCAGCAGAGTGCCATCTGCACCAACGAACACAGCAAGGTCAATTCACATGACCAAAACTTCGGTCGATCGCTACACCATATCTAAGCCGGTGTACGTCGTGACAGTATCAAATACGAGAGAGAGAAAGAGAGAGAGAGAGAGAGAGGTACGCGAGACGAAGCATGAGCGGAGCACAGTTTTTCTCGGCGATGAGACCCCTGAGCTTCTTCTTGCATTTCTCAACGGCCTTCTTGTACTCCTCGCTCACGGTCGGATAACTCTTCCCCATGGGATCAGCCGTTCCGCGACTGACATCGAAACACAGGACTCGTCAATCAAAACGATCCACCGGAAAATCACACACGATACAGACACGATTCGAACGCATGATCCAAAATCGCCTGGAGATCGGCACGCGTCGAGAGCTACTACTAGCACGACTAACTCACGATCGCGCTTATGCAGACGCAGAGAAAGCACGGCGAAACAAAGTGAACACGCGCAACGAATCGCCGACTACAGAGCTCAAAGAACGATCGGGCTGTGAAAGCAGAGAGCAAGAGAGTACGAACGAGCTTCGAACGTCTCGCTCCGACGTACCAGAAGAAGCACAGAGCAGGACGAGCACAGTGAGCTGAGCTGAGCTGAGCGACACGAGGCGAGCACAAGCACAAGCACAAGCTTTTCGTGCTCGGGCTTTTCTCGCCGGGGAGATTTATGGGGGCCTGCGAGGCAGGGAAGGGAAGATTCTAGAGATTATTCCCGGTCGTGTATGATGGCATGGCATGGGACTCTCCCGACCGCTTTGGGACGTTGATCTTCCAGATGGACGGCCGAGATTTTTTGTGGGGGACGACGAGCCTGCTTGCGTGAGTAGGTTTGCTGGTTTGGTTGTTGGCGGGGAAAATGAAGGGCGGGAAAAAAAAAAAAAAGGAAATAGGAAAAAGAAAATTGGGAGTGAGTGAGTGGCAGTGCGTGTCTGTTTTTGGATGGGAGAAAACTACTTTGCAATTGCTGTCGCGCTTCGTCCCATGTGAACAAAAAAGATGCCTGCCGCACCCAAAAGAACTTTTTTCATGATGACGTGGACCTGGAAAAAATAAAGGGTGTTTCTATAGCCGATTGACTGAATTGCCCTTTGCTTCGTTTCATCTGGAAATTTGCAGGAGAGAGAGAGGTGGAGTTGTTATAGTCATAAAGAAATAGAAACTGAAATAGATGGGAATAAAATTGGAAGTCAAATATTATTAAGAGTTAAATTTGACTGTCGATGATTTTTTGTGAACCGTCGCGGCCCCATATAGACTGATTTTTTTTTTTTTTTTTTTTTATTTTAAAGGTTTATTATTGTAGACATTTAAAATTTTTTGTCCTCACGAGGAGATAAATGAACTCCATTTTTGAACTATGAATGTTAGAGTAAGCATGCCATATCCTATGTATCATTAGTATAAATGTAGTAATACAAAATACTTTATATCAGTGTCCTCCTTAATGAGTATTGCTTGAATTTCTAATTTACAATATGTTGACTATTTTCCTTATAATGAGTATTTTTGTTGCACTTTCCTCTCGTCTTGCTGCCGATCGGGGTCCCTCCCCCTATGGATAGTTGCCTCACTTAGTTTTAGTAGGTTTTAACGCTGTAAATTAACATAGCAAAAAGGAGAAATTCTAGCATTTTCTCTCACGGCTCTTCTTAAGCATCATTTCCCATAAGATTTTACTTTATTCTTTCATAGTATTAATATTACAATTAGTTGGCTAATTTTCTTCGACAAAAAAATTTCATTTAATCCAAATTTCAATAAATCTAAAAATTGCATTTAAAATTTTGCGTTGCTCTTTCAATAAAATCTGGGTCATGCAAACCAAGGCACCACCGCCTGAGGTTGCACAAACCCAAGTAACGCTTGAGGATATCACTAGGGACGCACACCCCTAGACGATGATCACCAAAGACACATGACTCCTAATGCAGCGATTGTCAGATCAGGAAAGATGAATAATCAACATAATAAACAGTGAATATGGACTTGCATTTTTAAAATGTTAAGAGTCCACGGTAAATGGACTCTCAAAAACACTTGCCAAATCTCTTGAGAAAGCTTAATCGAGAGGGTATGAGTCGCCCCTTCCTTAATGCTATAACCGAATAGTGAAGGTAGAGTGTGCTCCTTCTGCAAGGAGAATCGCGAGGGAGACTTGTAGCCGCACAGCAAGGGAGGATTTCGAGGATACCACACAATGAAATCCTCAAAACTTTTGAGTTGAGTTTCTTTTGCTTGATCACCAAGTT
Organism: Corymbia calophylla; assembly: GCA_014182845.1. Taxonomy (NCBI): domain Eukaryota; kingdom Viridiplantae; phylum Streptophyta; class Magnoliopsida; order Myrtales; family Myrtaceae; genus Corymbia; species Corymbia calophylla. The sequence continues at coordinate 22,689,703 of CM024694.1, read as the reverse complement.
TAAATACTCGATAATTTGTGCCGTGAGTTTTTTTCATCCAAATAGGTTATTTATCAATACAAACTTTAGATTTGAGTATAATTTAAGTATAAAAACACTTAAATGTGTGAATAATTATAACTCTATTTTTAGGAAAATTCCAATTAAGGGCTTGAATGCCCTTATTTTCTTGAATAAGGGTATGGATTAGATATTATTTCAAACAAAAACTAAAAGTGCCATCATTTTCTCAAATAGATGTTTGAAGTGGATTTTGTTTCAAATAAAGGCCTAAAGTGCCCATATTAATCTCAAATGATGGCCTCAACTCACAATTGTGAAGGGCAATTTCATCTTTTTAAAATTTTAAAATCTTTCTTCTTTTCTTCCTTTCTTTATGTTTTTTCTTTTCGAAAAAAAGAAGAATAAAAACACACGCGGGAGGATGTTATTGCCCATTGCCAGTTGGGAGACAGCGAAGTTCAATTGCCGGCACTCGGGGCAAGGTCGATGACCCTTGCTAACCAGAGGCAAGGCCTGGTAGGCCCTCCATTGGTGCCCTCAGACTTGGGGTCGAGGTCCAAAGGCATTGGGCGAGAGCCGCTAGTCCTGTATGAGCGCCAATGACCCTCACTTAAGCTAGGGCAAGGGCAGGTGGTGAGGATCGCCGACCCTCTCCCAGGCACTGGTGACCCCTCGGCCTTTGCCACTACGCCACCAACGATAGGGCAGCAACCATAGGCAGGAGGGCTTGCGTGTTTTCCTTTTCAAGTTTTTTTTTTTTTTTTTTAATTTAAATTTAAATTATGTTTGGACTAAAATATCCCTGATTGGCCATAATATTTTTGGCCAACAAGTCGACGGGGTAGGTATTATTTGAAACAATCATAACCACTTCAAGCCAATCTTTGGGATTGATATGAGCCCTTATTTAAAATAAAGTTCACATCATACCTTTATTTGAGAAAATAATAGCACTTTGGGCCATTATTTGGAATTTTCCTCTAATTTTTCGATTATAGTGAATTAACTGTAATTGACTCTCCCTGTTAATGTATATACTAATTTAGATCGAACATATAAATTTTAGTGTCTCTTATTGTTTCTTGTTTATTTCTTCAAAGATTTCGGATTGAGTTAATTGCAAAATCTTGATATACTTATGGTGAAGGTAGAAATGGTATTGCAAGGGAGAACTCCGACATAAGAACCAACCAGAAATTATATTGATTTGGCAAATAGAATTTACCACCTTAAAGTTCAAGAAAGGGAGCGGAAACATCGAAAAAGTTTTGTGGAATGAGATCGATGTTCAATCTTTACTACGAAGCAAATGAATTTAATATCCAGAATTTTGGAAAGTATACATTGCAACGATAAAAAAAAGTCCACAACGTATTTGCTATGTGAAGAAAAGGAGGAATGATGCACTAATTGCGTAATATTCCGCGGCGTGAGAAAGAGAATGGCTTTTTCGTAATTCAGCCTTTTCACTCAGAGAAAAAGGAATTGGCCCCGAAATGGCGCGTGCTCTGAGGTTGTTCGTTCTGACCAAAGAGGAGCAGGACGATTTGACCAATTGCACTCCCATGTTCTCTCCACTTATACCGACAGGTTCATCTGGCCAATGCACTTTAACCTCAAAACGAGCAAACATTTCACTAAACACAACATGCATGTTTTCGGTTCGCCTATAGCATGGTACGAAAGACCCATGAGCGACAGAACATCCAGAAAAAGGGGGAGGAAGCAAAAGATCCAGATTTGGAAAGCTTGAGTTATTCGAATCAAAAGCACGCTCACATCATTCCACCTCCGTTTTTCACACCGTTACATCTGACAAATCAGAACGGATGAATCAAGCACCATCAACCTACATACCGCGATCCAACACCAGGTGCTTAGGTATCGGCAAATCCGCAAGAAAGTGCAGAGAACCAGAGCTAGCTAAATGAATTTGCTCTTCAACACGCAGCGCATGTATATATTTTTGGGTCAAAAACATGCAGTAATATTCTCAAAAGCATAGTTTTTGTATCATGTTGTAAGGGACTGAATGGAGATATAATTATTACCCAAGTTCAGAGAGTTTTAAGTGAGCTTAGGCATAGTCAGCAAAGAAGGCGTCTTCATCCTGGAAGAATAAAACAATGTTCAAACAAAGTGCATATGAAGATGCCATTGCTGATTGAAAATAATTATGTCAAAGCAGCCAAAAAGAGAAAAAGTATTCACCGCGGCATATTTGTCAACAAGTGGACGGAAAACGGGATCAGTGAGAAGAGCCTTGTCAGGTGGCAGCTGAAGGAGACCTTCCTTATCACCAGTCAATAGCTCCCCGAGAGAACAAAAAAGCCACTTTTTACTCGAAGTGCTATCCAGTTCCTACCGTGCCGTATTACAATAAAAATACTTCCACATTAAGCATACAAATCCATTGATGGTACAAATAAATCCAGGAAATTCACTTGAAATAGGAGTTATAAAAAATGAGAGGATTGACAGTCCAAGATCCCTCAAATCCAGATCTTTCTTTGTGGCATCGTCCCTAGATGGAAGCGAAAGGAAGAACAATTACATGAAATTAGAATTGCTTTATCTTGTGGAAAGCACTGGAAGTCCAAGTTCCAGAGAATTGAATACAAACCAGGGTATGGCCACCAGAAAGAACAACAATATCCTGATCGCTCAAACCCATGTGACCAAACACATCTCTCAAATGATCAGAGCCTGCGGAGAGCAGGCATTTGTTATGCAAAATGCAACACTCACAAGGAGGCTTGCTCTTAAAGCAGGGAAGACAAACTAACCCTTGGTGGCATTAGGAAGACGATCTTCAGGAGCTGGTTCCGGCTTATCCTGTGGTTTAAGATGACAAAACCCTTATTATGACATGAACTAGGACTCAATCATCAATCATTGGCAAAACAATTTACAGGGAAACTGGCGGGATAAGAGGTAGAGCATAAGAGTGTTGACACAGAAAAAGCACAAGGGAGGCAGGTGGGATACGGGACAAGATAATGTGTCACAAGTTGGCCTAGCGTCACAGGAAAAGTGCATGACATTCAACCTCCAAAGCTTATATTAACGTATCTTTAATACATCAGTTCAAATAGACATAATTTGTTATCAGTAAGCCCCTAAGAAAAGACTAGTCTTAGACTTCTAATACCCGAGTAAACCTACAAGCCGCCTAATATTTGATTGTTGAAATGACAGTCAACAGGAATCTGGAACTTCATTGGGTTTGGCTGCTTGGATAAAAATATAAAGTACCTTCTCTGTATAGGAACAGAGCGCTATTCAGTTTGTCGGCTAGGGGAAAATTTAGCGAGATAATGAAACCTATGTCAGTTTAACACATGAACACATCCTACAAAATCAATAGCATTGAGCTCTTACTGTTCTGCATATATGACTTGTAAGTGCTGCGTCACTTCTAAGTACATGAAATGGAGTTAAGACCCAATGTGCCAATGGGCGACTACATTACAAAATGCGTTGAAAAGAACTTCTAACTAATAGATAAAATTCGCCCATTCCATTTTAATTTCCACCTTCTCTACATAACATGGCGCGGATAATCAACTGACATCTGAGAATTTGCACCATTGCTCCACATTTCCTACTGAAATCATCGTGCACAACTAAACAATACAGCACGAGCATCCCCAGAATATATCACGCTAATCAAAACAAAAATTCCACGGGTCAATTAAAAAAAAAACCTCAAACTTTAGTTCCAGTCCCAAATAAATTCAGAACTTTTTTTTGTCTAAAGAAAAATCCCAAACTTTAGGTTCAATCCCAAATCTGCCCCGAACTCTTCTTTTGTCTTAGAAAAAACCCTAACCTTTAATTTTAGTCCCAAATTTACCCCGAATTTTGTTTTGTCTAAAAAAAAGAATCAATATCATGAAAAATCCCAAATTAGTACACATATGACAAATTTACCCAAAATTAATTTTTTGTCAAATTGTTAAATTAAATAACATGTCACAATTAACGGGTATACTAATTTGGGGTTTTACCTTCCGTTTGTACTAAAAAAATCACCAATTTTTTATTTGTTCTCAAATATACCCTATGGTCTAATCCCAACTTAACATAACATTTCCACATAGATAATAAATACACATATGCAAGATCTCATAGAAAATTATTTTCAAAATAAAACCATTTTAGGACATAAAAAATTAGGGATTGCTAATACGGCTTTTGGACAGAGGTTAACGAGGGAAAATTTAGGATTAGAGTAAAATTTGATGATTTTCTTTTTGACAAAAAAATTGGGATAGATTTGGGAATGGACTAAAAGTTTGGGGTTCTTTTTTAGACAAAAGAAAAGTTTGGGGCAGATTTGGGACTAAACCTAAAGTTTGGGGTTTTTTCTAAGACAAAGAAAAGTTCGGGGTAGATTTGGGACTGAACCTAAAGTTTGGAATTTTTCTTGAGACAAAAAAAGTTCGGGGTATATTTGGGACTGGACCTAAAGTTTGGTTTTTTGGGAATTGACCCAAAATTCCACTAACCTCTCTTCCTGGGTGGAACAGAATTTTAGGTCCGCCAGTGACTTCCACAGCAACAACACCAGCCAATTGCGACTTACCAACATACACTCAGTCCAACTAAAACAACCATCGGCACGTACAGATGCTTCACAGTGGGCACAGCATCTGACTTTCGAAAACCAAAAGGAAAGGGCCTTATCCAGGATCTAGGTATACGTCTTCAGCTACAGGCCGCAGATAACCTACCTGATAGAAGTCAGCGTAAGAGAGAATAGGAAACTGCTCCTTGATGGGTGCCAACACCCTCACGGCTATGTCAAAACCATTATTGGCCCTATGAGCGAGCTCAGCGGCATGCCTCATGGTTCCAAATGGACCCCCTGTTTTCGTCTTCACATCGTAAGTACCAGTAGAGTGCCATCAGCACCAACGAACACAGCAATGTCGATTCATATGACAAAAATTCGGTCGATCGCTACACCATTTTTAAGCCAGCGTACGTCGTAACAGTATCAAAGAGAAAGAGAGAGAGGTACGCAAGACGAAGCATGACCGGAGCACAGTTTTTCTCGGCGTCGAGACCCCTGAGCTTGTTCTTGCATTTCTCGACGGCCTTCTTGCACTCCTCGCTCACGGCCGGATAAGACTTCCCCATGAGATCAGCTGTTCCGACGTACCAGAAGAAGCAGAGAGCAGGATGAGTACAGTGAGCCGATCTGAGCGACACGAGGCGAGCACCAGCTTTTCGTGCTTAGGCTTTTCTCCTCGAGGAGATATATGCAGGCCTGCGAGGGAGGGAACGGAAACAGTCCATCTATTTTTTCTTCACATCGGACGAAGCGCGACAGCAATGTCAAAGTAGTTTTCTCCAGTCAAAAAAATAGACACGCACTTACTCACTCCCAAATTTTTTTAGGCTCTTAAATTATTTTCCAACCAACAACCCAACCCGCAAACCTACTCGCACAGGCTCGACGCCCTCCAAAAATCTCGGCTGTCCATTTGGAAGATCAACATCCCAAAGCAGTTGCGAGAATCCCATTCCATGCCATCATATAAAAAGTACTGACACTTTTCGGTAGCCTTCGTGTTATCTCCAACATTTTGATACATGTTCGACATGTGGTCCAATGTATTAGAATATCCGACACGCGGTCAACTCTTCAAACAAGTGATTCCGACACACATAGAGTTAATTTTAAAAAATTTCAACTGATGAAAAGTCAAAATTTAAACATATAAAAGAAAATAAAAAATTATAAAGAGGAAAAGAAGAAAAACTCGATATTTTCTTCCCTTTTGACTTTTACTTTCCACGACATACAATTCTCCAAATTTTTTCTCTTCTCCCTCGATGCACAAGTCAATAACTTGGATTGATTTTTTTTCCTTCAAGTTTTATGGATTATTGAAATAGAATACAATTGAATTATTCAAATTGAAACAATAAATGATATTAACAAATAATTGAATAATATTTTAGTGTAAATTCATTTCATGCTCTTTTTTACTATTTATTTATTTGTGAATTTGAATCTAATTAATTTAATCGAAATAATCATAAAAAAAATTGTTATGTATATATAAAACTGTACGTTTAATGTATATATTTAATATACGTAGTGGGAAGGTGGCTCTGCCACCAGAGATTCCCTTCCTCCTATATATCCATTTTATTCCCACGTTCCGCCTTAAAATTATGAGTCCGCAAACATGCTTCCTTTTTTTTTTTTCTTTTCAGCCTTCAAGATTTTTTAATAATTTTACGAGATTTTTCATTTTTTTCATTCTCTTTTCTTCTTCTCTAACTGATCGTCGAGCCACAACGATAGTCGGCAATTGGCCAAACAAGAGCCGGGGACCTCATCGGCCCCAATGAGGTTCGGCTTTGCTAAGTCTAGATGATGTCAAGCTCGACCCAATCAAGATGAGGTCTCTAGACCTCATCTCTGGCCGATTGCCGGCCATTGCTGAGCTCGGCAATCAGCTAGAGGAGGAGGAAGAATAAAAGAAATGATAAAAAAAGAAAATTGTTTGATTATAAAATTGTTCACAAGAATAAATAAGTAATTTTTTATATTTATTGATTTCATTCCAAATCTATTCCAAGAACAAATCTGTTCTTTTCCTTGGATTAGAAAAATTAGCTAGTATTATCAAATAGATTTCTTTTTTTTTTTTTGGGGAAAAAAAAAACATAAATAGCTAAGCAATTACCAAATAGGCTCCTTTTGGATTGGGAACGGTAGTCTGTGAAATCTAAAGGTGAGGCGATTGAATAGGGTAGATATTATGATTTTTTTTTGTTAAAATGTAATTGGTCTTATTATTATAGGAGTAAAATGAGAATCGGCATATGAGTAAAATGATTTCTTAGAAACTTAAATGGCAATGACGGTGTTTCTAGATCATAATGGCAATTATGAACAATAAGACGAAAGTCTTTAGTGGTGTTATATATCGCGATGATTAAAAAGTGAGTCAAATGTTGGTTTGAGTTTAAATATATGGATAGTTAGATATAGATATAGACATTTTAAAATAGTAATTTCTTCATACTATTTATTAAGTTACCATCTAAAGCGGCAATGTATTGATCACGCATAATTGTAACTTTACTTAATCAAGTGAAAGTTGCTTTGCACGAGGTTTTCAAAGATTAATTGCCGAATGCATATTGCTTTCAATGAAGATACTTTAGCTCGAGGCTGCTTGCATTTATGCAAAATCACAAAGTCGAAATATTCCTAAATCCATTTTTATGTATCATTTAAAGAGTGATCATATAATACATTAGACTGTAATTAATTATGGGTTGAGTGTTTGGAAATTCATATCCAATAAGAATTTATTCACACAAACATCTTTCTTGCTTTACATGATCAAAGTATTCTTTATATTTACACGGCGGATGAAAGTCTAAGCCTCGATACATAGGATCGATATTGATTCCTTAATGTATTTCACCTACTACTTGTTCTAATTTTCCCACTCAATGCAAAACACTGCATTCTCATCAAATTGGGCCATCAACGCAACGACTGGGATTTCCTGTACGGTCCTGAAGTTTCTCTTGGGCCTGGTGCTTGAGCGAAGTATTTGTTGAAACCGGTCAATGTGCAAGATTAGGCCCAGCCCAAGTGAAATGGCTTCTCTCGCTGGTCGCTCCTAGGTCACGACTCGTGAGTCGTGCGTCGTACGGAAGCTTTTTGAAGTGAAAAGTTCCAAATATGAAACTTTCCAAGCAGTTTCGGTGAGGCAGTTCATAATTTCATGAAGTCAATCCCCTCATTCCACAAGAAGTTCAAGAGAAATAATTTAATCGGCATCAACACGTCAAAAAAAAAGCCAGCTCATTGTATTTTTTATTTATTTTCTCACTTTCTTTTTCTTTTTCCACACGGCAAACTCATTAGCAGTGGCAATAATGAGGGCGGTGGATATCCCGTCAACTAGAAACCAAGGAAGAAGACAAAAGGGCAAGGAAAAAGAGAAAAATAGAAGAAAAAATATACAATGCATTGACATATTTTCATAACGTGAACATCGCGTTAGAACTATTTGCCTTTTTTTCTTTATGTAGGCCATATGAAATTTTTAACAGTACTTAATGAAGGGTAAAAGTGTACTAGAAATAAAGGAAGTAGATTAACCTTAGAGCTATTCACCCCAAATTGTTGTTAGCTTGTGACATAAAGTGTTTGATTAAGTCCCACCATGAGTACAACTTTGAAACCTAACTAGTCTGCCATTTATAAGCAGAAGGAAGGTGGGGATGATGTCAAATCACCATGGCCCTTATGCCCTCAAAGTTTGAGAACAATAATAGATTATTATTCCTCAATAATTCAACATTACATCGGAATATGCTTTCTCTTTACCCTTTTCATATTTTAATTTAACGAGCAGCATAAATTTGGCGACCACAAATCACTAATCAAATGCTAATCCATCCAATATGATTTGATCGTGCCAAATGTCTTATTACATGACAATCACAAAGGTAATATTAAGCGTCTCACTGTGAGTGAATCCACAAATGGCGAAGAGGAGTGGCATTCGACAGCTTGGAATGGAACGGGACCGGCCGGGATGGTGGGATCGGAGACCGGGCAATCGAGCCAGAGACTAAATTAATCAGTAAAATAAACAAAATACGTCATGGAAGTCCGAGCCCCAATTATTTTCGTTGACGGCGACGCGCAGAGGAAAAGGCCCGCAGCCAAATCAGCCATCTTCACATGCACCCACACCCCCTCACAACAGTCCTCCCTGTCTGTCTCTCGATCTCTCGAAAAGGCTTTTGCTTTGTGGGGTTTCTCTCGCTCGCTCGCTCTCGTTCTCGCCGGGTCACGCGTCTTCTCCGCCATCCCAATCCTCGCCGAATCCTCCGCTGCCATCTCTCCTTCCCGAATCCGTAAGTTCCTTAAGCCCTCAACTCAAACCCTAGCCTTCCCCTAGCTGCTTCTCTCTCTCTTTCTCTCGCTCGTCATTTCGTCGCTTTTCGTCGGAGCTGTGGCGGTTTTTGCATTTCCGCGGCTTGCCAGCTCCGGTGCAGCTCGATTCGCGCGTTCCCTGCGGTTGCACTTGATTGAGTTGGGAGACGTGCGGTCCGGTCCGTCCATTGCTCGTGCTCCGTCGAGGTAGTGGCGATGTCGGCGCTCTCGCGATTTATCTTATCTGCGAGGTCATGGTCGGGCGACGCTGTTTTTTTTATTCCGCGGGTGGATTGGGATCGATCGACGTTTTGCGTCGTGTGCTCGTGAAGCGTTGATTGAGTAGGGATTCAGGGTTTGATTTGCGATATTTGGAGGAAGGCTGGACCGTGCGTTTGATAATATCGTCACTGTGAATGTCCTTTTATCGAAAGCTGGATTATCAACTGACAGCAGTCGCAAAATTATGGACGTAGAACGTGTAAAGTAAGGGCGATACTGAAATTGATGCGTCATTTGACTGAATGTACTCCTGGCTGGTGGTTAACGTGTTTTTCCTTCTGACCCCGACGCTGAGCCATTCTTGGTTTTCTTCTGTCTTTAATCGTTCTAGTTAAGGCAAAAGACAGAGGAAGCTGAAATTGTGAAATTGTTTCGAAAGTGGGCATTTTCCAATTATTAGGCTCAGTTTGATGTGTTGGCAACTTGTTTGTTTTCGTTTCAATTCCTCCCATGCGACCTTGATGAGTTAACAACAGTGAAACTGGACTCGATTATTTCTAAGAAATTTCTGCTGGCTCTTCCTCCTTCATGAATTCCCTTTTGATTCAGGGAAACCATGTGTGATGAGGGAGAAAAGACCTGTCCTCTCTGCGCTGAGGAGATGGATTTGACGGATCAGCAACTGAAACCTTGCAAATGTGGATACGAGGTCTGAAAGTTAAAAATATAATCTTCTCTTAGTTCCTCACTTTCATTCCGTGTTGGTTGTGCTGTGGGGAGTCTCAGTTTCTAATTTCATTCCTTACTTTTTATTGGCGTTGTTTGTTCTGTGCCAAGCAGTTAATTTAGATGTACGAAGCTTATGGTATCCTTTGAAATTATTATCATTCTGATACCCATGTTTAGCGAGATTGTTACAAATCAAGGAACTTGATCCTCGAAATATTAAGCTAGCACTTGATATATGCATCATGCTTGCCAGCTATTGCCTATTATGTATGCCTCTGTCTCTCATTCAATTTCTGTGTCTATCTTAGATATGTGTTTGGTGTTGGCATCACATAATGGACATGGCAGAGAAGGATGAAACAGAGGGGCGTTGCCCAGCATGTCGAGCCCCTTATGACAAGGAGAAGATTGTAGGGATGGCTGCGAACTGTGAGAGGTGTTATTCTGACATGCGCGATTCTGATTTGACTTCCATATCATTTTTCTTTAGGTGATCGTTTCTTTTCTATCAGATTGGTGGCTGAAATTAATACAGAAAGAAAAACGAAGTGTCAAAAGGCAAAGCCAAAATCTTCAGAGGGGAGAAAGCAGTTGGGTAGTGTTCGAGTGATACAACGGAACCTCGTGTACATAATCGGCTTGCCTCTTAACTTAGCAGATGAAGATGTGTGTCTCTCTCTGTTTTCCTTCCCTCTCTTGTGCAACATGGAAACTATTTCCTACTCATGCTTACCCTAAGTATAATCAGGCATTTGTTCACTCACATATTCCGACTTACTGGTCCAGTTATTGGTTTTTGCCGATTCAGTCTGCTGAAATTATCTGTATGAAATATATGCAGATTCTTCAGCGGAGAGAATATTTTGGTCAGTATGGGAAGGTTCTTAAAGTATCTATGTCTCGGACGGCTACTGGTGCCATTCAGCAGTTTCCAAACAACACCTGCAGTGTGTGAGTTGACAAGTTTCCAAGAGTCTGGTCTGAAGAAATGTTATCATTCTTAATCTGTTTTTAACGGAACAGAGTGTTGTTCTTGGAACTGTTTGGTTTTTAGATTGTTCTTTCCTAATTTGCATGAGTTTTAAGGGGAGAGTTTTTTTTTTCCCTAGATAGCTGTTTGGTCATGCACCTTCAGTTTTTGGTAATGTGGCTGATTGGCCTCTTCTGTCTTCCAATTTTTAGACTCATTGCCTGGAATTTCTTTCAGGTCTGTGATTTCTTTTGCACTTTATATCTCCTTGCAAAAACATATGGTCTTAATTAGATAATTGCTTACAAATGCACTGTATGCTTTCCCTTTTTTTAGATATATTACTTTCTCAAAAGAGGAGGAAGCAGTCCGTTGTATTCAGTCTGTTCATGGGTATGTGTTGGATGGTAGACCATTAAGGTATTTCTCATTTTCAGATACGTTTTTCTCCCTATGTTTGCTGCATTAGGTAGATCAATTTGATCATTTTGTATGCTGCATTTCAGGGCATGCTTTGGAACCACTAAGTACTGTCATGCATGGCTTAGAAATGTGGTATGAACAACATATAAGATATCATTAGTCTGTTCCATTTTGTGCTATGGGATAGATAGCTTTCTTTATGTTCTTTGAACTTAATTATGCTGATGAGTTTGTTCTAATCCAGACCTGCACCAACCCAGATTGTCTCTATCTGCATGAGACTGGGTCTCAGGAGGATAGCTTCACTAAGGATGAAATAGTTTCAGCATACACAAGGTCCGTTTTTTTTTTTTTTTTAAAGTGCTGGCACTGTCTCATCCTTTTTATTTGTTCCTCTTTTGAGGGAATGACACAAAGATGCTGAGATCAAAGTTTCTTTTGTGGAGCTGGCCTCTTCTTATGTCAGAAGAAGATGATTATCTTATTTCACACTACGTCCTTTCTTTCTAGTGAATAGGATCAATTCTATGATCATGTAAAACGGGCAATAGGAATTGTCATACATGAATGAACTCATATTTGACTGGTCTACAAATTATAGTGTTGATCTTCAATTACTGAACTAGTTTGAAACACACCCAAGTTGTTGATTTGTTGTTCTGCTATCTCTTAGATGTATTGGTCAATCTTTTGATTTTTTCTACCTGTACTATCTTAATGTTGTCTGTATACTTGTAAATATTTGTAAGTGTGTAGGTATGGAAGCATAGTTGTGGTTTACTTATGGCAGTACACACTATATATCTATACAAGCACATTTATGTGTATTTATAGGATTTAGCATTTTGTGAGAGATACAGTTCAGAAATTGATGCATTTTGGTCCCTTTCTGCTAACATCTAAATGCTTGAATAGAATGTGATTACATATTATTGTGCTAAACTATCTTGCTGCTTTAAAGGACTAGAGTCCAGCAAATGACAGGCAATGGCTGTTGTATGCAAAGGCGCACTGGAAGTGTATTGCCACCTCCATTTGATTATAACTGTAACAGCAGCTTGCCTTCTGCCACAAAACCAAATATCAATAATGCTTCAAATGTAAGATTTTAGTATGCTAGTTGTATGTTGAGCTTCTCACTGTTGAGGAATAGTTATGGCTTCCTTTTGCTTCTATCATACCGTGGTAAACATTCCTGAGGCATTTCATGGAATGGAGGTTCTATTATTTATGTTTAATTGATTAATTTGCAGGTGCTTTTTAATCTTGCTTAATCACATTATCTTTATGTGGATGTCGTTCAGTATGCTTGACTTTTATATATGTTTCTTGATTTCCCTTATTAATTTATATTTTCCCCTTCTGCCACAAAACCAAATATCAATAATGCTTCAAATGCAAGATTTTAGTATGCCAGTTGTATGTTGAGCTTCTTACTGTGGAGGAATAGTTATGGGTTCCTTTTGCTTCTATTATACCGTTGCAAACATTCCAGAGGCATTTTATTGAATGGGGGTCCTATTATTTATGTTTAATTGATTAATTTGCAGGTGTGTTTTAAACTTGCTTAATCACACTGTCTTTATGTGGATGTCATTCAGTATGCTTGACTTTTATAGATGTTTCTTGATTTCCCTTATTAATTTATATATTTTTTTGCAGAATGTGTCAAACGTGGTTAAAGTTTCTCTACCAAATGGAACCACCACTAGGTCACCTACTCTTCCTGCTGCAGCTTCATGGTAATGCGGTCATTATAAGTTTAAATATTCAGAATGCCTGTTTCTCAATGGAACTTATCTTGACTGGATAATCACAGAAGATGTCACAGTTCCCTCTCAGCCTTTTCTTTTTGAGATAATAAAAATAAACAGCTCCATTATTTCTTTAAAATGCTTTGTAGAGGGGCTGAAGGGAGGGTTATGCATTCACAACTATTTACTGTTATTCAGTTGTGCTACCTTTTATTTGTAACTCTCTTTGACATGTAAATTAGGGGACAGTGTGTTCAAGCTGCAACTTCAGAATGTTCCTATAGACCCTACAAAGAGAAGTCTGAGATGGCTAGTGGTGTATCCATAGCTGTAATCGGTTCAGATACAGCTCGACATTCTCTACCACATGGTGATGGGGTGAAAAAACTGCCCTTGAATAATCAAAATCGCATAGCAGCTAAAATTATGTTGGGCTCATCAAGTTGTTCAAAGCAGCACAATTGTATAGAGTCTGACTTTTCTTCATCAGTTAAACATGATGCGGCAGATGGGACTTCAGCTACTAATATTACAGGTGGCAGGTTATCCGATTTAGTAAGTAGCAAGGAAGGTAGAAACATTAGTAGCATGCCCCAGAACAATGTAAAATCTGCTGAGAGCACTTGGGAATCAGCTAGTGCTTATGCAGAAAAAGAAGAACATGCTCAAATTAATGGTAAGATACAGAAATTGTGCTCTGACGTATCATCATTAAGTGTGCATGGAAAACTCCAGGGCGAGTCATCAGGTGCTCCAGCTACTAATATTACAGGTGACAGGTTATCCGATTTAGTAAGTAGCAAGGAAGGTAGAAACATTAATAGCATGCCCCAGAACAATGTAAAATCTGCTGAGAGCACTAGGGAATCCGCTAGTACTTATGCAGAAAAAGAAGAACATGCTCAAATTAATGGTGAGATTCAGAAAATGTGCTCTGACGTATCATTATTAAATGTGCATGGAAAACTCCAGGGCGAGTCATCGGGTGCTCCGACTACTAATATTACAGGTGGCAGGTTATCCGATTTAGTAAGTAGCAAGGAAGGTAGAAACATTAGTAGCATGCCCCAGGACAATGTAAAATCTGCTGAGAGCACTTGGGAATCAGCTAGTACCTATGCAGAAAAAGAAGAACATGCTCAAATTAATGGTAAGATTCAGAAAATGTGCTCTGACGTATCATCATTAAGTGTGCATGGAAAACTTCAGGGCGAGTCATCAGGTGCTCCAGGGCCTACGTTTGGCATCTCTGATCCAGGATGGATTAGATCAATGGAGAATCAAAGTTTACTGCAGCAACCATGCGTGGAGAACTATAAAGAGTCTTTGCCTTTGGCAGTGGTCAGCAATGTTCTATCCAACAGGGACAGGGAGGTCTTTGTTCCAACCGATCAGTTGCCAACTATGCATTCTCAAGTTGAAGAAGATGTATTATGTTTCAATAATCAAAGACTTGAAAATCCAGAAGTCTTTGATTGTTCAACTTCTTTTCCTAGTTCTGGAAATCTGTCTCATGTGTCAAATTGTTCCACATCTCATTCTTTACAGCATAGTGAGGTGGTCAAGAGCAATAATTTAAGTGCCGGTTCAATACCTGTAGATGGTAATATGAAAGAAAGAAGTTCAGCAACATCTAGTCGATACCTTGAAAAGATGGTAAATGATTGTGCTGATTTGGATAGAACTTCTGAAGTTAGAGAGAGGCAATTTGGAATGTTGCAAGGCAATGGATCTAAAGTTGAGATGCACGATTCTTTAAAAGCAGGTGAAAGCAGTATAATCTCCAATATCTTGTCTCTGGATTTTGATTCGTGGAGTGATTCATTGACCTCACCTCAGCATTTGGCTAATCTTTTGGGTGAATCAGACAAGCACGAAGGTTCTGTTAGATCTTCGAGTTACCGAAAAGTTCAAAACAGCAACCAGTCAAGGTTCTCTTTCGCCAGACAAGAAGAGTCAATTACTCATGCATTCAATGTTAACCCACCTTTAACTATCACTGAGCAGATGCCTAGAAACAGATCTCTTGATGAAGATTTAGGCAAAAATTGTCGGTCATATCTACATAATCCTGCGGTTGTTAATGGGTCTCTTTCGAGATTTGAGGAGGTAGGCAATCGTGCTGCCTCTCAATCGGTTCTTTCATTTGGTAAGACCCCTGGTGAGTTCTGATTGCTCCTGTTATATTTGAAATTGTACTCTTTTTCGGTAAATTTCATTTCTATATCATGAAAGTTTGCCATGTCTAGTTTGCTATGTGTACTTGCTGATATGTTTGCACAATACTTGCCATCTTTCCTGAAGTTTAGGAGGTTATTGTCTGCTTTGATGAGTCCATGGTCACACTTTATTTGGATGCATATTTTTCTGTGACATGCCAATAGAATATAAGTCCATGTGAGGAGACGATAAGAAAAGATGTGGGGTATTTAGAGCTTATGATGATCTAATTTATAGAATTGAGAACAGTGGTGTAATAGGATCCATATTGCCAACCCATTTAGTGGGATTGCATGTTGTTATTGCGTTGTCGTTGTTGTTATATGCCAATAGGCCATTAATTATGAAAATTTTCTTAGAGCTTGTTTGTGCTTCTTATATCTTGTACTTATGATTTTCCCACTTCAAATAGTATCCCCAACTGGAAAAACCTATTGTGATACAGGAAACTACTATGTCATTTCAAGATTGTTCTGCCGTGGTAAATGTTCACATTCTATAGATGCAGATAGTTTATGATCTCAAGAATGTCCTAGGGAGGGTATAGCTGGAAATATTGTGTGAATGTGGAGAAATGAAATGTAAAATGCTAAATTCTGGGATGGTTTGTGAGTTAGATCAATTTGGTGGTTTTTCCAGAGAGGCTTTGGTTGGGTTCCTTTCTAAGAGGTACTTAATTGATTCTCCTTTGCATTAAATGGTACTTTTGTAAGTATTATCCTTTTAGAAACATATCTCTTCATTCATAAAAAGTGGTCAGATTCTGTTTTTCCTTTTTGGTTTGGTCCCATTCATGTCACTGTCACTGCTTAGGTTGGTCCTCTATTTTCTCCTGTCAGGCAGGTCCTCTTTCTATCTACTTTCTTTGTACATGCTTCCTTGGTTTCTCCTTATTTTATGTTGGCCTTCTGTGGTCATGAAGGCAATAGCTTTATCGCATTGTGAAGGCAAAATTACCAGTTGTGGTCCAAGACTCAAGTTTAAATGCTTAAAGCCTGCATTAATCATTGCTTCCATTACTCCGTGGCTTCTTCACGTTCTTAATCTGTTCATGTTCCCTTGCATGTTCATGGCTTTAAAAATATCAAGTTGTTTGTTAACCTGTTATTAGGTTTTCATATAGTTAGTGTAACTTTCTTTGTTATGATTAACCAATCAGGCCAATTCTCACTTACTGAATTTCATGCTTTTGACTTTAAGTTCATCATGTGTTGGACATTTTCCATGCTGCATGACATATGGTGTTAGCTCTCAGATTATATCTACTGCTATCATTGTGCTGGACAAATTTTGGCTATATGCAAGCTGAGGTTTATTGTTGTACAAAAACCTTTTTGTGGAACTTTCTGAAGATGGCTTGAATTGTACAGTTACTTTCTGTCAACAACTAAAAAGTTATGGCCAGTTTCCCTGGTTGTTGGTTTACTTGGATTATATATATGAGTTCTAATTTTACCGTAATTAGTGCTGTTATCTGGTTGATGATGCTAAGAAGGATAAATTTGGTAATTGTATGTGCTACACTATGCATAGGATGCCTTTTACAAACATGACACTTTGGCTGGTGTTGAGCTTCAAACTTTAGTGGAACTGTGCATCTCAATTTTATGTTTGACTGTTTTTTTCCTGAATTCAAAAGGTTTCACTTATTTATTTCTTCTGCTATAAATATGTTTTGTTGCGGTAGTGCTTTTTGGGTGCCTAGTAGCTTCCTGACTTTCTCGATTTACTACCGGTAGGTTCAAGATCTCAAATTTCTGCTCCGCCTGGTTTCTCAGTTCCCAATAAAGCACCTCCTCCAGGGTTTTCTTCTCATGAGAAAACTGATAGGAATTTTGACACTTATTTGGGTGAGATATTATGTGATTCAGTGAGTTCTTTTTAGCACTTTTGTGCTTGAAATAATTGCTATATATTTCTTTCCCAGGGAACCATTTGCCTGACATCAATTTGTTGAGAAATTCATATCAGACACAACCAAATGCAAGTGTCAACAGTACAGGAGACATTGAGTTCATGGATCCTGCTATTTTAGCTGTTGGCAGAGGGACGATTCAAGGTGGTTTCAATAGCCCATCATTTGATCTTGGGTCATTATCTCAACAACTGAATACTTTGGACAGTGATTCTGGACATAATTTACTGGTGAAAAGATCTTTTCCTGCACACCCAAATTTAAGATACGAGACGAGTGCTGGTTATGCTTCTCTTAATGATTCCTTTGACTTTGCTTCGAGGATTTTTGATCAGTCACAAATGGGGAACGTATCATCTTACGTGCAGCTTTCTCTCCAAAGGAGTATGTCCAATGGCCACTGGAGTGGTTGGAGCACCATTCCTGGTGGAGATGGTCTGGTTATGGCCGAGTTGCTTAGAAATGAGAGGCTTGGAATTAACAAGATCTGCGACAGTCTTGAGAATCAGAAGTATTGCATGCCTAGTCCAGGGGATCTGTATAACAGATCATTTGGGATGTGATTTCCATCAAGCGCAATGTTTGCTGATTGTTTGTGAGGGCTGTTGTTTATCCATTTTGTGCAAGATAGTACTTTACTTGAGATGGGACAAAATCTTGACAGCTCTTGCCGGGCCTATCAAGGGATTGAACTTTAGACATTCGGTGTGGTCTTCATGCTCTGCAGGTAAAAGTACCACATTTGCACGAGAATTCTTCTTTGGGCCCAATACTGTTGAGTGTTGGGACTTTATGCGTGCGTGCGTGCTTTGGAGGACTCATGAGTTGTAAAAAAAGTTTTTCCTTGCATCCAAGTGTATTTGTTGTTAGCATATATGTAATCTTTTCTTCCTTGTTATGAAAAACATGTGCATATATCTTCTTCCTGGAATCCAAATGCATTTTCTATCGGTATTGTTGTCTTTTCCACCCCCAATAACCTGTTTCTTTCTTTCTTATTTTGGGGTGTGATTGCAGGTGATTTCTGTCGTGGTGTATGTGCCAACACAAAAGATTAGAACTGCAGTGCACTGTGTAATCAACCTGGCTGGTTAGTTCACGAGTGCCTTGCTGCTGATCGCTGTCAATAGACGCAGACATTAATCTCAAACCTCTTGTCTCGAGTAACATTTTATGTGGAGCAACAATGCAGCAGGAAATATCGAGTAGAAAATGGACTGAGAATGAATGTTCTCTCTGGTGTTACATTGTTACTTCGATTGGCCTGCTTGAGCACTTCCCCTTGGCTTTCTCATCACCGACATCAGAAGGTCTGGATTTCTGATGGTAGCTGCTGGCCAAGCTACGGGTTGGTTTTGCAGTCTTAGGGAGCGATGCGTTGCAGTTCACTTATTTGTATTAGCCCCTTGTCATACTAGTCAAACGGTTGGAAATTCTTATGAGAGTTCACCTGCCAGCGGGTTCTACAACCGAGGTTTCGGAGGCCCGGAGTTCATGATCTTAGATCCTAATGGCGTCAGACCTGTATCAGCTTTTGTTTGAGAATGAATGTTCGTGCTTTGAGTCGTGCATCTGGACTAGAGATGTCAAACTAGCCGGCCTGGCCTGCCACAGGCTGTGCCTTAAGCGGCCCATTTTGTTATTGGGCTGTGGTGGGCCGGCCCATTTGATTTCCTGCCCTTATTGGGCCATTTTTTACAATTTGTTGAGCCCATAAAAAGTAGCCCATCGCTATTTATCAGTCATCAGCCACTAAGGGCGTGTTTAATAACATTTTTATTCTTGAGAATAATTTTTATTTAAAAATGTTTTTTCTATTTTTATTTCCTAGATGAGTTTATGAACATTTAAACGTATTTGGTAATTGCACAAAATTTCTATCTTCGAAATAAAAAAAAAGCATAGATATAACATTTGGTACGATGATGTAGATTTTGTTTTGATCTTTTAATAATTTTTTAAAATCTTTCTTTTTGTACTCTTTAATTCTTCCTCCTTTAGCTGGCCGGGCCTCTGCCATGGCTGACGATTGATCAAAGACGAGAGTTGGCAACCTCACTGACCTTGGGGGAGCCTTGCTAGTCCTTGGCAAGGTCAGTGTCGCTTGGCCATGCTCGGCCGACCTCGCTCGGCCACAGTGAGGCTTTGCCATTAGCAGAAGAAGAAAAGAAACAGAAAATGATTTGGTTTTAGAAATTGTTCTAAAAAACAAATAAGTAATGTTTCTATTTCTTACTTATTTCCTATCCACTAATATTTCGGGGAATAGAAAAACCAATTAACGTTACTAAATAGATTTATATATTTTTTTTATCTTGAGGAAAAAAAGAATAGAAATATGGAGAAATTGGAGTGTTATAAAAAAAAAAACCCCTTAAACAAAAATAGTTGGGAGGGACGGGTTATCGCACAGCCTGTCCAGACAAGAATCTCAAATGTTAATGCCGAAGTGGGAGCGACCATACTAATTTATATACACATCGCCTCTTTTGTTAGACCCGGTTATCAAATCAAATGCGGCCGGCCTATTGGCCTCCGACAACATTAAATCTCTTTTAAGGGGTAGTTACGGGTATGCATTATTTTTCGATCCCGCCTAATAAGTACGTCCTGGTAATGAGAACCAAAAGAACTGCCAGAATGAAACTTGGTTTTGTAGGCGTCCATTCCTATAGTAAGTTGATTAAACGGTATCGTGATAGAGACCAGCGGAGCGAAATTACTGGCAGCAAATAAGTCCATCTAAAGCATGAATTATATTACGAGGGGAATCAAAATGACCTTTGCCTTTCGTGTCACTATCTGCACAAAACAATTGCGTCGTGTCAAGGAGTCAGGATTCAAATTCTATGAGTGCGATGTCAACCCAAACGATATAGGAAACTATGAAGACCAGGATATTAGTTGTTTTTCCTGTAGGTTCATCATAGAGAAGAAAACTTATGTCGGCAGTCATGGAGATGTCATCTGATCATTGCATCGGGAGGAATTGGAGGCAACTGTATCGGAAGGAGGGAGACCAGACAGCGGTGATGCAACCATGGCAGCGGAGTAAGGAGGGACTGAAAATGGGAATCCTGATGATGCTGCAGTCGAGGACGGTGGCATTGGAGCAGCACTGGTACTGACTTGGTCACGCATTGGCCAGGCCCAGTGCAATCCTTGCGAGGAAGGGACTTCATTTCTCTGCTCAGTATCTCTTTTCTGCATAACCAGTGCAAATTCGATCATGATTAGGACTCAATGAAATTTCAAGAAGCCTTTTTATCATCATTGTCCTTGACTCTGCAATTAGTTATCTAATGCCATCATTCCAAGTATTCAGATATCCAGGTTTACCACCAGAAGATCTGAACTAATGGCCAGTCATACAGATCGACAAACATGGGGAATAGTCTCTTGTATACTGAATGCATTGTTGCGCTATTCAATTAGATCAATGGCCAAACATTAAAAAACCTGAAATTTCCAATCCAACGAGTAGTGCAAGGTCCTATAGCTATCTGCACAACTTTGGTCACGACAATTGTGCCCATATTTCGGAGAACAAAACATGCAGTTGGATCTTTTCAAAGAATCAATTCTTATATATTTTCTACAGGTCAAACAAAATCTTTACCTCATTTGAGAAGAAACCAGGGTATACACAGTTCCGTGAAGGATGATTGTGGGATGTCATAACTAAACCTCTGTGTGGCGGGCCACCTAGTATAGCAGAAGCAAACTTAGGGATCTGCAAAATAGCATATAGAGAATATGAGCAGCTCTTAATACTGGCAACCATGTAATTTCCATTGTCCAGCAGAAGTACAGCAAACAAGTTAGCATGCGACATAAAAGCTGTCACGCCACAAGATAATCTCTCTGTCAACATCCAACATGGTTTGCAGAGCTGACGGATTAATTTTCAATAGGAACACATACTTGAACACGAGGATTGATTATGGTAATGTGCAAAAAGGAAAAAAAAATCACGTTGCTTATAAGATTACCCCCGAAAATGTCTCAGCATGAAATGGTAGGTGCACATTAGTATCCTTCAATGAACTTCCAAAAGAAGGGGCTGACGTCCCCAAGTTCAGTTCCAGATTGTGGTCATTATCTGCATTAAAAGTTTCAAGATTTACCAGTTCATCACTTGGAAAGACAGGATCTGAGGCACTTTCTATTCAAAGCGAGCTAAAAATGAAATTATAGTATCAGATAATACCTTCATTCATGGCCACAGGAATCATCTGCCCTTCATAAGAACTTGGTTCAAAGTTGGTGATGGCTTCTCTTCCACTATATCTCATTGCTGCCTTGTCATAAGCCCTGATGTCCAGAATATCAGACGACAGACATGTTGGATAGAATTAGGAATCGTAATGAGGTTGAGAGTTTTCTATTAACAAATTTTGGATCAGGTAATTCATGATCTTTAAGACCTTGCAGCTTCTACTTCACTGTCGAATAGCCCAAGGTATATATACCTGCATGCAAGCATTGCAATCTCCAAAATGAAAATGCCATGTCTTTTTCTAGATAAGCATAAAAAGAACCCCATCCAATCATTTTTCTTCGATATAGGATTTTTGACTATTTCACAGGTACGGGAACAAGCAAAAGCCCACTGAGAACTAGCAGTTAGAAGATAAAAGTGGGAGCAGATGCTTAAATGAAAGTAAGGGCGAGGTTAAACAGCATGAGCCAGCATCTTACTTCTTGCCAAGAAATTGTCCCATTCTAGCCTCCCACCGACCACACTTGTGCAATGTCACGCCTCGATATTTGGAACTCCCTCTTGAAAAGCCAGTGCTCTGTCTACGAAGAATGTGGACAAATTCTTCTTTGGACAGTGTCTTCATCTGTGCCAGTACAACAATCAAGGAAAGACCCTAAGCAAATACATAATATCTTTGGAGAAAGGAAAAGGCAAACAAAGAACAAGAATAAACAGAATTGTCAAATAAAACGGATAAAACTATGAATACCTGCTTCAGATCCTCCTCATAGTCATTCATATGGAAGTTGATGTCTGCATCTACTCCTCTGAATTTAATGGCAGCCCGATCATAGGCTCTGAAGGCATGAAATCCAGATAAAGAGAATCATTGATCTGAGTTGAAGAAACAAATTGAAAGGGCAATACCTTCTATACACAAAACACTAAATACCTGGCTGCAGCCTGAGCTGTGTCAAATCCCCCTAAGGAAAAATCATCTCGGATCACTAAATCATTCGACAATGTAAAATAGATGCAAAGTACATCTATAACAGGAAAAAAGTCAAACTCATACATATCTGATAAAATGTCAAAGTACTTACCTAAATATACCTGTTTTCCACAGTCCCTGCACGGAAAGAAACAGGCGAAAACCAATAGTCAACAATAAAATCAAACCGAAGATTTCTACTGAAGCAATCAAAAGGCCATATTCGTTCTTTTCATAAATTCTGGAAAAGAAAAATTCGGGATAACAAAATGTTGAGAAACTTTCGAGACTTCAGGAAACGTAATAAGCATTAAATGCATCAAAAGCCTCTCTCCAACCCGGCACACACGGAAGCCACGTAGCCCCCAATTAGAAACTCGATCCATCCCCTCGGTGATTTAAGGACAATAAGGAGGTTCCGGTAACAGAAGCCCATGGTTTCCAGATTCAACGTTGATTAAGTTCATAATTAGCAGCATCAATTTACCGAAACAAAATAAAAGTTAATCGACCAACCAAATATGCGATTCCCATCGTCCAGTCCTCCGGTAATACGTGACTCCTCTAAACTCCGAGCTCTTGGACTTGGGACCTCTCCTGCTCTTTTTCACTTGCTGCGATTGCTGTTGCGGCATTACAGGCGCGTGACTCCCTCCACGTCCGCTGCCGCCATTACCGAAGGAAAGCTCCATGGGCTTCTCTCGAGGAGAACACTCTTCTCCTTTCAGAGGAAACAACTCCTTCGTCTCGACGGAGTCGCTCCGTTCTCCGTCGACCTTCACGATGCCGAACTGGAAGGTGTGCACGTCGCCGGCGCGTGCAGAGGACGACTCGTCGTCGCCGGCGTCGGCATTGACGATCGACGAGTTCGATGTCCCCGATTCGTCCATCTGATTCGCCGAGATGTCCGAAAGCCTCTCCTCCTGATAAGAGCTCTCCGTGGAGAGGACATTGAGGTTAAGATCCAGCATCGCTGCTCCAATCGATCGTCCCGCAACCGCAGAGGCAAAGTCTCCTCCCCTACTCTGGAAGCTGGCTTCGCTTCAACAGCTCGCGTTCATCATCTGTCAGTCGATCGATTCAATGGCGAACATGTAAGGATCACCAGCACCTAAAATGTACCGGAGTTCCAAAACGAAAACACACACAGAGACAGAGACAGAGACGACAGCGACAGCGAGAGAGAGAGAGAGAGGTGACCGGAGAAAGGAAGACCGGTCGCCGATTCCGCGCCGCAACTTCCAGTCAGTCGAACAGCCGGAGATGTTATCCGGCGGCCGGAGGATGCGAAGAGGAAGCGAGCTCGCAGGGCGAATTGCGGCGGAAGAAGAATCGACGGCTTCCGACTAATCGCATTCCCCGATCACTCCACGACGGAAGTGATCGCCGGAGAGAGAGAGAGGGGAGAGAGAGGAGAGAGAGAGAAAATGGAAGCGACGTGATGAAGGAACAACTCGGACTCTGATTTTACAGAGAGAGAGAGGGAGAGGGGGTGAGAGAGAGAGAGGAATATATAAGCATTTTCTCTCTCCTGCGCGGAACCGGCTGGGGCGGTGGCCGGTGGCCGGTCGCCCTCCCTTGAGGATCGACAACGACCCCCACCGTGCCAATGTTCTTTCCCCTTTTGTACAAGCACTACTTGCTTTCCCGCTGTGAGCCCGAGTACCGAATTCGAGGGGAAATACGGGCCGTCCGTTCGGGGTAGATCCGAGGGCTAAAGCCCGGGAGGCCGTACGATATTCTAAAAAGGCATAGTCCTCGGTCAATGCCAATCATGGCGAGCTTTCACGTTAGTCTTGTGACTTCCGAGTCGTACGTCCCATGTATTTTAGGGCGGCTCTCCGAAGAGGAAAGTTCGCCCATCGCATCCGTTTGGAGGTTCATCATGGAATAATCACAAAAATAGTCTCTCGATTATGACTTAATATACAATCACTTTTTATTTGTTCGGCCCTACAATGCCATCTTCGCGAATTTTTAATTTGTTCATTATGATCACTAAATTTTTAATTTATGTTCAATATAGTCCATCGATCATATAAAATTATTTAATATTCTCCACAAACTTAAATTAATAAAAAAAATGATATTGAACATCTACATATAATATGGGGGCTATATTAAATATGTTCCAACAGTTTAGGGATTATATTGAATAAATTTAAAGTTCAACGACGGCATTATACATTGAGTTTAAATTCAATGATTACATTACACATTATATTAAAGTTTATAAACCATTTATATCATTTTTCCTTCAATGTTTATACATGCATTTCGACAACTATTTAGGCTTTTATTCTTGACATAATAAACTTGTAAATTCTTCATTCTTTTTCCATACTATGTTGTTGTTTTTTTAGAGAATTTGATCATTTATTTGTTCCCAATTGTTGATTTTTCTCATGTCTAGCCTCTTTTAGGTTTAGATTTAGCATTACAATTCAATAGAACATGAGGCAAAGTAAAATGTGATCATGCATGAGTGGATGATGGGAGTGATCAGTTAATAGTGGGTCAGTTCCTAAATTGGAATTTGGAATTCTCTATACTTGTTTCAAAAAATTGAAATCCTAATGATTCTTTTACAAGCACTTTTTTCTTGTGTACCCACAAACTTAACATAGGCCCGCCACATGTAAATTTACAATTTAGTTATTTCCTTCTTCTCTTTTCGGGTTGAACACACAATTTTCGTGACCAAAATTCATCGAGGTATTTAGTAATTTCATTATGAATGAATATCGATTCTTCATCATTTAATGCTATATGATAATATGACACTTAAATCGGAGAAATTTTTTTTATCTATTATACTCTAACTCTTAATTCACCGTCAAACTTTTGCATAAGAGTCGACCCCACAATTAAAATTAAATATTCCCATCTCAACCACCTAGAAGAGGTCACCACCTACTCCTTACCACGTGGGAAATGTGGCCACTTAGGCACCCCACTTGTTAAACTAGGGAGTCGACCGGGTAACATGTTGTGTAAAGTCGTAGTAATACGATTTCATTTTCTTCGAACTAACTATATTTACTCAACCGGAAATACATATAGCGGACAAAATAACATGTAAAAAAGAAAAAACAGTATAGTACCAGAGATTTGCTCCCGATATTTATGTACTACACAGCGAGGCAAGTGCAGAGAACGAAACGACAAAGGAAAAGGTTAAAACGCTCACTATTGACCTTCTGGATGGGCCCCCCACCAACATATGGAGGCATCATGTTTTGCATGTTGTCCTCCTTCTCAACTTTTTTTTTTTTTTTTTTTTTTTTTTTTTTTTTGGGCGATCATTGTTGTTGTTGATGCTCTTTTTCATTTCAAGTGGACCAATTAGCAGCCGATTGGCCCGATAATATTTTTCTTTTTGCCCCGAATAAAAAGCAGAATTGCAATGTCCCTCGACCGTTGTTCCTTTAATTTTTCTATGGTGCTTGGTGAGTCACCCCCTCCCTACATTACTGCTGTGTAGAACTAGATTGCTACTGGCCAGTCATATTTTTCTTTGTCCTCATAATATACTAAAGTATCCCGCCTCATTTGTTAGTGGAGTTTATTTACTTTAATATATATATATATATATATATATATATATATATATAAAGTCTTTCTCCCACCGATTAGTTTAAATTTTTAGGTCGGATCTTTTGGCATAGAGTTGGGTTTTGCCCTAATTTTTCGAGCGTGCAGCCTCTATTCATCAAATTCCACTTGTTGCTCTAGCTCAGCTTGCACAACTACCCTGTCATCACTTGTTTATAAGATTTTATATGTTTTTTATATAAGTGCGATCGTCTTTTATGTATTAGTTTACACTTTTGAATTGAACTTTCTAACGAAACAAATAAAAATTAGAGGTTAAAACATATATCCAGGTCAAGCGACTTGGCTAAGATAATAAAAAAGTCAAAAGAGAAACCCTATTGATTTGGCGGTTAAACCCAAAGCAAGTGAGTTAATCTTTGGGAGAAGTCAAATGTCAACTTATGGTTAGAGATCGAAATAGATGACAATTTTTTTCTTCTTTTACTTTTTTTTGGGTTGGGTGTTGTTGGCGTGAGAACGATGAAAGAGGGTAAGTTTGATGATGTTCTTTTTATCTTGTCCCACCATTTAGACTTTCAAAGTTTGGGCGGTCCTAAGTATGCTCGAAAAATTAGAAACAAAAGGTTGTAAAGTCCAAAGTTTTCATGGCCACCTACGACTGCTTAGCCCCATTTGTTTGACCAGATGGACCACCCTATGAACAGCTTATGTGAATGCATAGACCCCAACTGCTTTAATTTCAATGGCACCTCAAGTAAGGTGAGCCACTTTCTTTTGGGAAAAAACCCGTCTCTCTATGTGGAATGAATTTAATGATATGTTGATTCGGTCATGCACGCGAGATTTTTTATGTTCTTATTGCATCTCAAGACTCGTTCAATTTCACACCGATTTTTTTTTTTTTAAAAAGAATCTTTGCTAAAGAGTGCCTGGAGTGTATTTTCTAAATAATTGATTGTATTGAAAATTATAACGCTTCCTTTATATAACAAATGAGTGGCCCATATCATCTTCCCTAATAAGTATCTCGTATAAATTACAAGGATTGAGAGGTTAAGGAATCTCCATCTTGATTGAACACACCAATCGGTAAAGCAAAGTGTACAACGCTTAAAGCAATTCGAGTATATAACACCTTCAAGCAACTTAAAAGTTACTCGTTGGCTTGATTGTGTCCCAAAAATACAAAAGAAATAGACTCCCAACATTCAACAACACCACGAGGGAGATGTATAATGAGATAGCGTCGATATTGTACCCCTCAATTCTATCTTCCTCACCAAATTGAGGGTGCGATTGTTTCCCAAAAATGAACGATCTGAAAAAAAAATATTTTCCTGAGAACGGAGCCTCAAGTTCATAACTAGCTCACTAACGATAAATTACGCCGTCAAACCTAAGTTCACATGATTCTATCATCGACTCCACAAGCAAGCTTTTGCTATATTCGATGTGTTTCTTCCCTCGAATCAGCGATGGGGTTACATCCGCAACGTTTTTCACGAGCCCCGAAACTAATCTAATTTTGTATTATTTTCTCGGACGGACCACCAGAAACAAGAAAAAGATGAGGAAGAAGAGACAACCAAAACCAGACCTTGGACAAGCACGAAACAAAATTAGGTGGAGCCGACGTCCCTGTCCATGGCCGGAACCCTCATCGAAGCACAAGCTAAATAAGGGCGAACGAGGCGCCGTAGGAAACAGTGCGGTTGTCCTAGGTTAGTGGACCAAATCGTAACGCGTTGCTTTGGGAACAAAGTCGTCGCAAATATAGACCATCAAGGGATTTTCGCGACCCGTGTAATCTTATCGAAGAGCGACATTAAAAGGTGGTGGTGTTGGTGGGTTTATTCCCTTTTGACCCCAGGTCGAAATTCTCATCATTCATGAAGTTATTCTTCGGGGAAAATCCTTTAATTAGTTGGCCGCCATATCCGAGAGATTCCTGCTTCTTCTTCTTCTTCTTCTTTTTCCCCTTTCGGCCTTGTCCGAGATTTGAACCGTCTCATCAATGTCGTGCCTGTGAAAACGGGAGATTCTCGCGAAATGCAGCATCTTTTGTGAAAGAACGTGCGATCGCAATCAGCCGTTCCAGAGAGTTCATTTCATTTCCTTGTTCGCGTGTAAGCACTAAAATACCAAGCAAAGAATTTACTCTGACCCCAAAACCCCCCTTTGGATTCCTTTCCGCTTTTTACATAGGAAAAGTCTTGTCGAACCAACCCGATCGAACAGGGGTCGGTCCATCTCGCCATCTAGAAGCGAGAGAAAATAAAGGAGCGAAGAACGACTCGAATGTTTTGATTACCTTGTCATACGACGACATGTGTATGCAACGATTCGCGTGTTTTGAATGAGCGAAGAAAATGATTGAAAAAATGATTGAGTGTATGTGGAAATCTTTTTGGCTGTTGGATTAAACATGTGGAGAAATACGCTGGCCCCATGCGCGACTAACACCCCATGATATTCACGGTCCTGCCGACCAGAAAATCATGCAACAAAAGGCGATAATTCCATTGCCGACTTCAATATAATAAGCTCCGTAAAGATAAAGATGCCCTTCGTTGCTTGTTCGCAGCTTTATATCGACTGATTTGTTATTCTTTTCGAATCGCATAAGCCTCGAACTGCTCGGCCAAAACAGGCAAAGGAAGCTCCAACACTTGTATGGCATGATTGTCATTAGCTTCCAAAGTTAGATTATACAACTGACAGAATTCAATCTTCTTCAGACATAATCATCATCATCATCATCATCTCTCTCTCTCTCTCTCTCTCTCTCTCTCTCTCTCTCTCTCATGGTATACGTTCCTTAATTATAACGCTTCTGCTAATGAATGGTTTCATCATCTTATGTGCATGCATCTTCTCATTGTTTTGGGGTGGGGTAATGGAAGCATGTGGAAAAGAGGGCACAACATCCCACCATTGCCAACTTCCCAAACCCAACTGGCCCTTTTGCTTCTCTCGCTCTCCAATTCTTTCCTTTTTCTTTGTTTTCCTAAGCATGCTTTATCTTTCTGTCAACCAATGAGAAGGTATGACTAAATACCATCCGACGCTTGGAAAGCATACCATGCATATTTATATCACGTGTTATGTTCGACCGTAGATCTGTTGATTGTTGAGATCTCCTGAAAACCGAATGATTTACTAGCGTCCAATCCAAATCCGACCAATAGCTATGTTATGCAAAGTAAGCATTACCTAACAAGCCATTGGCTATACTTTGCATAAAAAGTAATGTGGAGAGAGAGTGAGATTGAGAGAGACATCGATACAATCAATAGTTTTGAACCCGTGCAATTATTGACGTCCATTCCACGATAAACGAGAATCATGTATTATGGTCCGTACTATAACGGGAATATAAGCATTACCCGTAAGTCATTGGCTACTATTTCGAATAAAGAAGAATGAGGAGAGAGGGGTGGGGGAGAGAGATTTGTATTCAATGTAGAATTTTCCAATTTAGGTAAACCTCCTAACCTTAAAAAGCTATTACCAAACCCAATATTCTTCCGCTTCTGGTAACATCTGACCATAACCACTTCTCCTCCCCTAACCCCACCACCAATCCAATCCCATGATTTGAGGTTGGGACAGCACCGGCAACCGGCCGTAGCCGGTCGCACCAGCTTGCCTCGCTCCTCGAAGGCGCTCTCTTCCGATTGGCCGATTTCTTCCTGTCAATTCTCACCTGCCACGTGCTACTTGCTTCGTCCGCTTTCTGCGAACTCCCCATCCGGACCGTCCACCTACTACCCCCCCCGGCGGTCAACGTCGCTGGCGTCGTTATTCTGATCCGACGTCTCCTGTTGCTTCGGGCTATCCCGATAAGAAACGCTAAACCGTATTCTATTGTTAACTACTTTCCCGAAGCGGAAGTGCCGTCCGCCTTGAATAGAAAATTCGTTTTATTAAATGGGGAAAACGGCAATCAATCGACCAAAGCCATGTGGCGCTCGCTGAGCATATTTTGATAATAAGTATTCTTGTTTTCGAAGTATATGATTCGATGTATAACCTGCGATGTATCGAGAACCGGAAAATTTTATTTTATTTTTATTGCTTAAAGTATATCTCGATATGTTCGTCGAAAAAGTTTTAGAATGGAATGACTCTATCCACCATGCGGTGTTCTTATCTCATGAATATGTTGTTGTCATGTCTTATCAAATGTGAAAAAACATTTTTGCAAATGTAATTTCGTGCAATTAAAGTTGGAGATGCATATGATGATTTACAAATAGATTTCAATAGAACCCATTATCATATCGCAAGTGCTTGCTCATATTCTTGGAGATCATTTTCCACCATAGACAACAAAATCAAAGATAATATGGGGAAAGCCGACATGACCAGTCATTGGTTAATATGTTTGATAACTCACATAAAGAAAGTTCACCCAACTGAATCATAGGCTAAGATTAGGGGTTTAGCTAGTGAAGAGTCACTCTCTCACTTACACAAAATTCAATCATGCGAAACATGTTGATTGAACACGATTTGATTGAGGATGACTGAAAGCGAAATTAAGCAAAAAAAAAAAAAGATCATGGAATTGTGATTATCATAATTAATGAATATAGCCTTGACCAAGTATTTGGAGAGAGGACATGATTGATGAGCATGATACCATCCACTTGGAGGCCATAATAGCAGGCATTCTAGGTGAGAAAATCACACTTGTATTTGTTTCTTGTCAAATTGGTCAATTGCCTCCACTTTGTGGCCTTCTATTATCTGTTCTTTGAGCAGTCGCTACACGAGATTATTGCCTTTTGAATCCTTTGGCTTCCCAGACATCTAAGATAACCGTATGTAATGAATCAAGGTCCCAAAACAATATGATATGATTTGCTTTTGTTTTTACCATCATGGTAAAAAATAAAAAAATAAAAAGATATAATGATCTTCGTCGGCATATATGGCCTTGCACCACACGAATAATTTTCAAATAAAACTACGACGTTTTCGCTTGCAAAACGGGCAAAAACCTAGAATCTTAGTGCGCATCAAGAAATTGACTAAAATTCGTCCTTTTTCAAAGTAGAGTTGTCTTGAAGCGAATTATGTACACGGGATCAATATGTGAACGAAACAAGAATTTTCTGTATATTATTTTACTCACTTTTTATTTTAAATTTCCATAAGGTTTGAGAGTCTTTAGCAACGCTATTATTTATCTTTTTCCCTGGCCTTTTTTCTTAAAATACATATCGATGGTATCGATGGAATTTCCGTGAACTATATTTACAAAACTTATACTTGATTGAATTATAACAGCATGTACATTCGCAAAAAAGTTGCTTGGCTCCTTCATTTGGTGTTGATCCATACGGTTTTTAGAGATTTCTAAGTTGGAAAATACCTGTCATAAAAAATCAAAAAGGTTAGAATGAGATCAAGATGTATAACCAATAAAAATCGAAGTTTCGGATTGTATTAATGCTTCAAAGATAAATGAAAAATCAACGAATATTCAATTACACAACATAAATTTGGTTCGCAAAAGCGACGTAATCTAAATGTCACGATTCGAGTATCAAGAAATATTTTGTTAAAGGAAAGTCTCGAATAAATGATCGGAAATCTCAAGTGGAAGTCTCTCATGTCGTGTCAAATTCACTCATTCCCTTTTGACAGACAAAGATAGCAAAGGGGGAGAAAGCAAAGAGGGGAGGAACCAATGGGCGAGGTTTTGGGGTTAAATGCGGGTGCTTTTGGGCTGGCAAGTCAAACCAGAAGGGGCAAGACCAACTTGTCCTATGATTCAACTCATTCAACATGCGACATGATTAATCTCTCCCTTAAATCATACCAAATCATGATTTGTGTTCCTACGTGGATCCCACGAGGCGTATTATTATAGTGGATAAAATCCCATGCAAGTTGGTATAATTTAAACGGGGTCATATCGCACATCAAATTTTTTTTAAAAATAATAATAATAATAAAGATGGAAAAAACCAATTTTTTCTCCCTCTTGTTGGTGCATCTTCCGCTGTCGGCAACTGTGTACGAGGTTTTTCCTTGCCTAGGGAGACGTGGACGATCCACCTCCATTCATAGAAAGTCTTCCCCTCAATAAACTAATCGCTGTCTTTTCGTCCAATTCTCTATTTTTAGTACCATATTATATTTCTAATTATTAAGGTAGTTGGAGTTTCTTTTTGAAGGGATTTTTTTCCCTCTTTCTTCAACCGCAATTATTGCCTTTTCGGAGAAATGCCGTGCGGAGACGGGTTACGGAGCGGTCCATCTTGATCGGTTGTACTCCATTGCACTCAACGCCGACGATACATAAAAGAATTATATTCTATCACCATTTTAAAAATCTGCCGATTCTTTGCTTTGAGAAATATACAAAATTTTCTATCCTTTTCAGGGGTTCTAACGTTGTCAGCAGGTTTTTATTCTGAGCCGGTTTTTTCGCAAACTAATTCAATTTCTTCGGTCCAATCGAGGTAGGCTATCCACACTAGGATTATCAATAAACTTGCAAGAAATTACCTTCTCACAATTTTTGAATGATTACATCTAGTTGATCTCGAAAGCTAGAGACCTTATACTTCTCGAGGTGTGGATTTTCATCGGTTTTTTTACTCAATTAATCCATTTGAATTAATGCATTTGAAGGCTCACATGAAAAGTGTGGATACCAAATTTGAGATTTCTTATCGTCTCAAAGATACTCGTTTTGAACGAGGTTGATTGTGAA
Source organism: Corymbia calophylla (assembly GCA_014182845.1). Lineage (NCBI taxonomy): Eukaryota > Viridiplantae > Streptophyta > Magnoliopsida > Myrtales > Myrtaceae > Corymbia > Corymbia calophylla. The sequence continues at coordinate 22,657,058 of CM024694.1, read as the reverse complement.
ATGAATGAGAAAATTGAAAATTTGTTATATTGAATATCGCCGTCTCGCTAGAGTTAAATTAGACGCTTTGTTGAAGGAAAACAGAGGAGATCTCGGATCCGTTGTCTTGTGCGATCATTTCCAATTAAAAACAAACAAGATCTCCTCCTTTTTCGCTGTTCTCGCATACCCTACCTAGGAATGCATTTCAAGAAACCTTTGTAAAGTCGGAATTCACGAAGATCACTCCGAACACGTTACATCAAAACCACTGACCCAAGGGGTGACGTTACTTGAGAGAAAGACATGCTCTCGAGAGAAATAAAATAATGCGAGTAATTATAATGGAAAAAGAAATGGCCAAAAAGAAGTGGGAGAGGGCCGAAAAAAATAAAGAAGAAGAAAAGATTTGTCCAATGGCATGGAAAAGAATAATGGTAGGCTGGGTCCCCAGCACTTTGTTTAATCGACTCTTGAGAATAGAGGCTACTAGAACGGTAAATCATTGCGTGGCCACGACTTCGAGTGGATGGATCGACCGCAATGGTATTAAGCGAAACAATGATTTCTGTATAAGATTTTCTTTAGACCTTTTGCATGATCATTTGTAGCGTATGTTCGTTTCCTCATCATTTTCGTCTCGATTCTCGTGTGCAAAACCGGATCCGCACCCCTAAAATCAATTAGAATGATGGGGAACCGCAGGAAAAGAGGGTGTAAAAATCGACGAAACATCGATTCTGCTTGCCATTGCAACAATCTCGCATTAAGGCGAAAAAGGCAACAACAAAATAATGTCGTGGTTTACCATGAAAAGAGTTTACTTGAGAAACATCGTATCATGCGACTTGGCAAGGTGCGGAGCACACAAGTTGATATTGTATAAATGGCACAAGTGGGGCAAGTGCCCAGCCTTTTTTTTTTTTCTTTAGTACATTAAAAAAGGCACAAGAAGTTCAAAAAGAGTAAGATGCCGACACTATACGATGAACAGAACGAAGCCGATTTGATTAGAATCGAGTCAGCACATGGTTCAATTACTTTAATCCGAGATTGTCTCGACTGTATGCAGGACATGTCAAACGCATGGTGCGTGTACTGTTTCTCCTTTGTTTTTACCTTAGAAAAGGCCTGGCTTATCGACAAGTCGATGGTTCGGGAAGACAACACATGGTCCCCAGTTTACCTAATGTGGCACCGGCAAGAGAACCCACAGAGGATCGTGTACCCAAATGCTGACTAAAACAACCCTCAAGAAGCCACCCATGACTGGCTGATTCTCTTTGTATCCTTGCTCGCTTAAAGAAACCATACGAAGAGGTTGACTATTTCCTTCGCTTCTTCGGTGGAAAATAAGCAAATACGATGGGAAGCTCCCATTCCTCGGTGTCCACAAAACAATATTATTAGAGAGCTGGCTCATCTCTAGGTGGGAGAACATGCCAAGGTAGTGTTGCTAATTGATCAAGTGATCGTACAACCTTAAAAAAACTTCTAACGCTTGGGACATACAACAGGCCTCGGTTTTGTCAAACAAATTAATTGCTGGACTTGGGGCCACAACACATCAACAGCCGAAGCCGAGGACTGCCAAAATGTCAACGGACTTGGCCTCGTTCCTTCCATGTCCACGATGCTTGACTGGTAAACAAGACAAGCAGGGGATAACAGCACCCGTATCCAGCACTATGAAATGCGAAAAGGTCGATGCTAAACCAGGATACAATGGAACCTAGGTTTTCCAACTCCCACATAGAACAAAAACCGTCTAATATTGTTTTCGTTCGCACAAGAGATCTCAAATTTCGAGCTAAAATGGAACTAAAAAGGACATTTTCTGTCCTTGGCCCAGAACAGCATGATGGCAACAATGGGCATAGAAGTCCTCAATATTTGCCCAGATGAACATGACAAACATACAACCATGTCTTGCAACCAATATTAGGTCTACCATCCAATCCATACAAAAGCAGCAACAGAACAAATACACAATAAAAAAGCGATATCTGATGAATTATGTAGCATTCAGATCTCGAGAAAGCAATAAAGCTGTAGGATTGGAGTCCAATCGGGCAACCACATATTAATGAAGTATGATTGTCACAAAAATGAATGCTGACATCAAGACTCGTCTGCACCATCAGGCACATGCATTCCTATCTGCACTGCCACATCCATTATGGATGGTGAAACTGCAGAGCCGACATGCCATTAAGTAGGTCTACCCAGATATAATCCAAAGTTCCAAACACTTCAATATACATGCTTCTAGAGCATGGTATCCCAAATGACTGCAAAGGATAGAAGTTAAGGAAATCAAATTTGTACCCAGTTACTACCAAATACCTACACATTATAAACGAAAACACAATAAGCTTCACAGCCAGGAAAGCCAGAGTCCTTTCCGAGCTAATCTACAGAAATAAACTGCTACCCTTGTTTGTCAGGAGCACAATTACCATAGAGCTAGCAAATATGCCTCTACATGAGAGGCGATTTTCTTTGTCATGCTGTTCCCTTAAAACTTACATTCAAGTAAATACAGTTATAAGGAGATGAGAAAAAAGGCTGCTTGCAGATATTAATTGGTTTTATACAGCTGTTAAGTCAACATGGATAGCAAATCATGTCAACACTATAGCAAAGAGTACAGACATTTTTTTGTTAGACATGCCTGTAGACTGCAGACCAACTGCCAGCTTCCAAATGTACATCAATCACTCTCCGTGAAATTGCAGACTATCGGAACCGATAATCTCACTGTGGCCTGCAGATCATATAGTCATATTACTGTGGCCTGCAGAATGGTTCAAATGCGCATTCAACTGTTAAGAAAATGACAACTTTTATTTTACCTTTTGCTTTAACACGTTCTTGTAACATTTGAGGATCAAGTTTTATTAGCAAGTAACTGCAAGTTCTTAAAACATATAAACGTTTATATTGAGTCATTTTTCCACGAGGCTTTAAAAATTGAATAGAGTTAATTTCATGAGGAGAGAAAAGTTATTTTTTCAAGTCAAACCAAACACATCTTAAGTTTTTTATAAGTGCTGTCATTCAAGTAAAAAATGAATGAATGATAAGACTGTGGGATCATAGCTGTCCAGGCTCAAAGCCATGGACCTAGAGCCTCTTACAGGGGATGGTTTTGAAAGGTAGAAGTAAGTCATGGTGACTCACCATGGCAATGTATTGTGCTTATCTCTTGCCCCACCACTTCTATTCCATCATCATTCAGCAATGAGATCCCAGATGAAGTTATGCTAAATGGGAAAGCCAGCGCTGGGGACATCGGAGATTTAGCCACCTTTATAAACCTTTCACCTTTATGACAAAACAAGGATAGAAAATTTAAGCAATAGATGTGTGGAAGCAAACGACTTTTAAGCAATTTGAACACTCTGAGGTGTCTGCTCCTCACAGTTGGTAGAAGGACAATGAAGATATTGTCCACATATCAGCAGAAGACAAGGTTTTCAAACCTAATTCTCGCATATTAGCAAATCAACATAGTCCTCTAGAAAATACAGCTATTTTTACAAGTAACACTCAGCAAAATAGTGGGAGGCTCCTGACACCCTATGCTAGCACTAGTTTATCAAGTGTTGGGCAAACCTGATATTGTTTCAAGTATGAGACGTATAGTCACAGCATGCGCCCAGTGAATACCCAAAGCAGCAATCAGATGGGAATCATACTTAGGAGTGTCCTCCAAATCTTGGCGTCTTGTCCCCACTGCACATAATGAAACACTTTGCGGCTCTAGTTATAAAAAGATGACATTGTAGTTTCATGTACTAAATTATCATTATACCTTGAAAATTATAGCGCCATGTGTCATCATTGCTTTGAGATCTGACTTGGTTTGTAACTACAATCGGAATTCTCGACAATTCAGCAACTGACCTAAAAAGATCATGTGAAAGACAGCTAGAAACTAAGCAGAATTTTGACCAAAATTTATGAATTGAAACCAGAGCAGAAAAACTCACTTAAGAAAAGATATATGCCATCCCAGTGGGTTTATCTTGGAAGGTCCACGCTCGAACTCCCTGAATGAATTAACAGCGCTTGCCTTAATCAAGTGCCAATACATAAGAAAATAAAAAGCGACAGAGAGGCGCGTTCCCTAATAATGCTGGACAATTAACATCAAATCGCATTAGTTATTCTGTGTTTTGGTGATTCTGAGACAGCTATTGGACTTAATCAACATTAAGCTTCACAAAGTTCTTCACCCTCTAAAATCACATTTTGGAAAAATGAATTACAGACCAAAATCTTCTTCCATCCTCCTCCACTATCCCCAACAACTCATTTCTGAAGGCTTAACAAATTTGTACCAACTTAGAATATTTCTTAAAGCAGAGGGCTGCAATAAGTTCTGGACACCAGAGCATCAAAACTCAGAAACTTCATATGAAACTGAAACCAAAAATTTGGGGATGCATGACAAAAGAAAGACAATTGTCTTGGATGAACTTCCATAGCCTATCTGGACAAAGGGAAAAACTATTACCCTGAAGTGAGAGCTGCCATGCTGTCAATAACTAGCAGCTTCACACGGCGCTCCAGCAGCAAAATTTTAATTTGCTAAGACTGGCAATGGAAAACACAAGAATGATTATTAGAAGTCTCTTCAGAGATTTAAAGAGAAAAACAAATAAAAACGTAACAACAGCATTTAAATAGCTCATTCCTTCAAAAAGAAAAGGACACAAAAGAAATGAAATGAAGAAGACATTGATTAAAGAAATATGAGAAACGAGATACTTAATCAAATGTGAATTCTCATGGTGACTATATAGGAATTTCTCAACATTGGTGTACAAAATCAAGAATCATTACTTAGATTTCCGCAGGGAAGTAGTCCAATATCCAGGAATATCCAGTTAACTCATTTCAATGTAAAAGAAAGTACACAAGTTATGAACAATCAGAAATTCTTTTGCTATTTTTTTATAAGATCTGCAGGAACTTCAATAAATAACAGATAATGACATGAGATATCTTTCTTGTTTTTCACATTTGTACGCACATATTTTCATCTGTCTCTGATTTGCTGCATATTACCACCCACTGCCTTGTGATACACTTTATAGCTAACACAAGAAAGCAACTACTCTTCCATCTCATTTCCATGCTGCTTAAGTTCACACCTTTCAGTAAATTCAGCGAGGGATACTGGCCGCAAGACAAGAATCCGACCAGCCATCTGCTAAATTTTTTTAAGAACATTACGTTCCAAACACCTACAATAGTTACATTAAGCAACTAATCGAAAAGGGGAACAGAAATTGAATGCATGATGAGGCATACCTCCTGTGCCATTCCCCTTGTGTGAAAAATCTCAGGAAAACTTTGTGCGCCAATTTCTATCAGCCTGAGAAAAGGAGTTTCACAATCCGATCGTATCTCGTATTCTAGAAAAGATACAGGTCTTATAAATCCCAGAGTCAAACAATGAAATCACTAAATTACCTTTTTGAACTAAATTTGGACTCCACGTCAATGTATATAACTTGGCCATCTAAACCTCCATGACGCATTGGCAGAGATGCCAATAATGAGAGCTTCAGGCAAAACTAAGAGAGAAAAATAGGCAAAAAGGGAAGTCAATTTAAATAAGTCATACCAATAGGCAATAGCTAGACACTTCCTATACTCACTACCAACATTTATAGGTCAGTTTAGACAACAAGTTTAGCAAGTTTACCATTAATTGTGAATAGGTACAAGATTCTCTACACGTTCAAACATCAGATAATATCAACATGAATTATAAAACATTCTCATGGGATGAAAGTACTACTGCTCCAAAGAGAAGATAGCAAGTTCTCACTAAATGGGTGGTTTAGAAATCACGTGTTGATGGGATAAAAAAGAGGTTTTTCCCTTCTTAATTCCAAAAAAAAGTGACTGGAAAAGGAAAAAAAAATGAGAAGATGAATGAAGTTGCACATCCATTCAAGCTATCATACTTGAGTTTTGCCAATTCCAGCAGGACCGACCAACTCTGTTATAACTCCAAAGGGAATACCACCAAATAAGGCTTCATCCAAACCTTTGAGTCCTGTTGGAAGATGACCCGCCAATTGCTCATTTCGATTTCGTTGCTCTAAAAGCGATAGTGCCTGCAATCACAGGAGCAACACTCGTACAGTAACCGAAACGCCGTCACAAAGCTGAGACACGATATTTATCATTTAACAAAGCTAAATGCCTATAGCCATACAGTTTGATACGGGGGAGACACCCTCTCACTAATGTGCACCAGTGCCGATGTCACTTTTGCCAACCCCATGTCCGCCAACTCCATCAGATCGAATTCGGTTAAAGACAATGCATCCTGAAAAACCCACCAAGTCATTTAAATGCCACTTGGCCAAAATCCCAAAAAGCTTTAAAAAAAAGGTAGTTTTTTCACCAGAGCACAAAATCAATCCAACCAACGCACGCGGACGAAGAAAGAGTTCATCATTACAATACGTCCGTCCCACGCGGACACCGCGACCCCGGCGTTACAACACTGATATTGGATATTGGCTCGAAGAGAACAAAATATCGATGAAAAGCAGACGTGATCGCCATGGTATGATACGCCAAAATCGCAGCCATTTCATGCTAAACCAACACCTACACGGATGGACTAGTACCCGACACTATCCAAAACACGACCATCTGCGAACGGATCAAGTTATGGTTTAGCTCTCCCCGAGTTAAGTTTCGATCTACGCCTCGAAACTCCAACGCAGCGATTTGGAAACGAAACGAGACGCAAAGGATGAGGCGTCCGGCGCCGGGATCTGACCTTGGCGGTCTTGATGCTACGAGCGGCGAAGACGTTGGCGATGGATTTAGGCAGTCCCATCTCGCTGATCAGCCGGTTCGCCATTCTCACGCACGTCCCCCGCCTGCTCTTTCCCGCCAAAATCAGAAAAGCCCTAAACCTCGCTCGCGCCGATTTGTAGAGAACCGGAGATGCAACCCGAGCCCACCTCGGTAACCCATTTCTGCTGCGAGGCCCAAATCCACGAGAGCCGGAACAAAAATCCGTGAGCAAAAGCCCATCAGCTTTAAAGATCACAAAGAGTGCCCCGGAGCCATTTGTAAACATTGAGCCCCACTTAGGGTCCGTTCAAATTTTTTAAAAATAAATATATTAAGAATATATGTTTTATTAATCAATAATCATAAGACTAAGAAAATATTTTGGAAAACGTTTTTCGGTTCTTTCATATGGGAAACCATTTTCCTGAATTTAAGTTTTGGAGGAAAACTTTTTCCATTCACTATGAACATATTTTTCATTAACATAGTTTTCTAAACGAATCAAATACTAGAAAATAATGAAAATATTATGAACGAAATAAATGGACCTTAACATTTATATGACCATGTTGGACTCAAGAGAAACCTTCACCTAACAGTCAAACCGCACTGTGTCAAATCATCTCTCTTTTTCCAACGAGAGAGAGAGAGAGAGAGAATCATCTCTCTTTAAGAACACTTGCGGGACTTCCTTCTAGAAATTCGAAAGCATCCGGCTCATATGTACGCTGGATAAAGTAGTTGGGAGGAAAAGATATGAACTCAGCCTGCTGAGCTCGAGTGAGGTTCCTGCGGTGTCGTCAGGCCTCTATTATTGCTGTCGAAATTGAAAAATGGGGCAAACTAAACCAAAAAAATAAGAAAATGAAAAGTGGTTGAGGCTTGGCCAGATCAATATTATGGATGAGATAATTGCACAAACATTCTCTAAATTTTGATTCAATATTCAGTATCGTCATCGAACTCTCAATTTGTTCAATATAATCTTTGAATTTGAATCTTTAATCCGATGAGTGTGGTTCTTGAATTTTTGATAAATATTCAATTTAATCTTCAAACTATATGTAGGCCAGCTAAATTAGTTAGGAGGAAAAGATATGAGCTCAGCTTGGTGAGCTTGAGTGAGGTTCCTGCGATGTCGTCAAACCACTATTATTGCCATCGAAATTGACAAAATGGGGCAAACCAAACCAAATAAAAAAAGAAAAAAAGGAAAAGAAAAGTGGTTGAGACTTGGCCAGGTCAATATTATGGATAAGATAATTACACGAACATTCTCTAAATTTTGGTTCAATGTTCAGTGTCGTCATTGAATTCTCAATTTGTTCAATATAATCATTGAATTTCTACTTAATATGTAATGTGATTCCTTAATCTTTAATCTAATGAGTGTGGTTTTCGAACCTTTGCTAAATATTCAATTTAATCTTCAAACTATATAAAAATGTTTAATATTATTTTTCCATCCATTCAAGCTTTATTTTTTACATAGTTAGGAGATTAAATTGAATATATATTAAAAGTTCATAAATTATATTAAATATAAAAAATTCGATATTACACATTAAAATAAAATTCATTTTTTATGAATTATTTTTATCATTTATCTACGGACTTATCCGAAGTGTTTTCGTAGTTTACAAGTCGAGACATCTCTTTCAATCGCCAACTGGCCCGATACCTTCCTTTTGAGCGTTTGTCATTTTTTTTCCACGGCACGTGCTCCCGTTGCTTTCTCCCTCGGTTGCTCCAAAAACATGATGACGCTGGGGCTCGACCGGTCTGATGCTGCACGGGAAAGTCAAGTCGGTGTCGCCGCTCCAGCGAGCATCGAAGTCGTGGCCGGTCAGTTTTTCTGCTGACGTGGCTCCGCGGCCGTTAATCATGGCAAGGGAAACTGAAACCCTGCTGACGAAAGTCATCACTATTTCTGTTCGAACCCCCCCCACAAAAAAGATTAAGTTATTACATTTAAATTTTGTCAAAAGTTCGAGAATACAAACATGGGTTGAGTTCATTGAATCTAAAAATCAAGAGGTTTAAAAAAAAGAAGGAGAAGAAAAATCTGAGGACGAAATCTGAAAAGGCTATGAAGCAGATGGAGGAAAGACAAAACAAGACTGAAGCTCGGCGAATAGATGAACAGCGTTTATGAAAGTGAGATTAATGATGATTTTAGATTTAAATGTGGAGAGATATTAAAGCGGGATTGGGCCCCCACCGTACTAAAAGTACGATTAAATAAAGGAATGAAGCTCGGGAGCTGTGTTTCTAATGGCGGAAAAAGCGGGGCACGGTTGGGCCCCGCCGGGGGACGGCCGGATCAGGTCGGTGGCGGGTGGTTGTGCCCCCAACGGGGGCCACCGCCGCTGGAAAGCAGTCCATTAATGAGTAGCTCGGTTCGGTGCAATTTGGAAAAGAGCACGAAGTAATAATAAGCATGGCATCTTTCGTATTGTGAGTAATGCTATGAGATATTTTTAGAGATATCTAGGATTTTTTTTAATTATTTGTTTTTGTTCTTATGAGTATATATGAGAGATTTTTCATATCATGCGTGTCCTTAATCGATCATACTTAATTTGATTACTTTAAATAAACATCTAATAAAGTTTATAAATAAACCCATGGGTGACCGACCCAAAGAAAAAAATCTCGTGAGTGATTTATAAAAAAAAAATCTATAAAATAATTACTTATAAAATGAATGAGTGAAAATATTTTTATCTCCCACGCAAATATTATATAAAAATAACTGTCGATCATGAAAATATCTTATACTTATGATAAAAACCTCTCGTAAACATTCCATAACACATACAAATGTGTACAAATAGGCTCACATCACACATAGTGTGCATGCTTAGTTCATTAACGCAAGATATAAACATGCAAAATTATCCGTTTAGTCAAGCGTCATGTATGCCGGAAATCTAGCAAAAGAATGTGTGTCGCTCCATAATTAAATACATTCGAGACTCAAAAACTTTAAAAATCTACGTATTCATTGGAACTTTTAGTATTATCTTGCCCTCCCTTCTTATTTTCATTAGCACGTGAAGCCGAATTGTTTAAAATGCTCGATGATGTATGGCGAATGATAGTCATTTAAAACTACGTCAAATGGTAAGCACTATAAATCAAACAAAGCAAGATTCTCTATTCTTGTTAACAAAAGATAAAATTAGGGTAATGTTGCCTATTTCTACTCCACCAACAAAAACGCAAATAACTCTTATTATGCTTCTTACCTCACCTATAATCTAAGAGAGTGTTTAGGTATCACTCGTGCTTATCATGACCATTTTCTTGATTTCAATAAAATATAAATGAATTCAGCACGGTATCAATTGGCCGTTGCCATTTGAAAAAAATAAGTTAAATCTACTAGGGCTATAACTTTTCCTTGAAGTGCGACAATTAAAATTTGTCACTCTCATTTAATATCAAACGGCTAAAGTTCTTCAAGTCTCATATATTACCTCTTTAAAATTTTTGTAAATTTCAGGTTATAAGTCAAAGTAATTTCCAATTAAGAAAAAAAAAAGTCTAAATTCGCCGCTGCCCCGGGAAAACGAGCGAGAATCGAAATCTCTGCCTAACAAAAGTGCAAATGTTTGACCCTGTCAATACCTTGGGGCTCAAGCTCGTTCGCGAATCCTTATCCCTTATCCACCCCCCCCGTACGATTTTTGCATTCTGTCTCTTCATCTTGCAGTAGCGGTGTGGACGACTAAATTATTCACGAAATTAGTAAATTAAAGAAAGAAGAAGGATTTATTACTATATACACTTACTTAAAAATCTACTTAAAATCTAAGACGTCAAGTAACGTGAACTAATAAGAGAAAATGACACCGATAATTCTTGAACTTGACATAATATTTAATGTGATATCTGAATTTTCAATGTCGATTTAGTCACTGTTGTTCATAATTTATATTAATGAAATGATAAGTATTTTTATGTAGTTTGGGAACTAAAATTTAAAATTTGTGAACAATATTATATGTTGGGTTAAAGTTTATGGATTACGTTAGACAAATCAAAAGTTCAAGATTACATTATATATTATATTAAAATTTAGGGAGTATTTACGTCGTTATCCCAAATTATAAACATCATTAATCAGAAAAGAGAAGGAAATGTTGAAGCCACTCCCAATTTGGCTAACCCCACTCGGCCATGATAAAAATCTGGCCCTCCATTTTGCGCGGGGCTCTGTTCACATCGACTCGATGCGCTCCAGAGGGAGTGCATCTATCAATTTCGTTCCTATTTATAGGCCCTCAAACCCTCTCGTCCTCTTTACCTTCACATTTTTCCGATAGCCTCCCCTATCGGTGGGAGGCCGCCGATCTTCTCCACCTTCCTTCTCTCTCTCTCTCTCTCTCTCTCTCTCTCTCTCTGATACCTGCAGAAACGACTTTCATTCTCTCCTCCACTGCGATACTTCGATTCAAAAGCGCTCTCTCTCTCTCTCTCTCTCTGTGATTTTTCACCCGAAACCTCTCTCTTCTTCCTCCTTCTTCTTGGTTAGAATAGAGTTCCTGATCTGCTCTGTTCCTTCTTCCCTGCTCCCTTCCTGAGATGGCGACCGCTCCTTCTCCTCCTCGCGGCAACGCTAACGCCAGGCTGCCTCCGAAACGAGGACAGATCAAGGCCCACATCTTCGAGGGCCTCGTCAAGACGGTGACCTCCGCTGCTGCCAAGGCTGGTAACGCCATCGGCCTCGGAAACGCCGGCGCGACCTCCGCCGCCGGGTCCCCCCCGCCCAGCGGATATAACTCCGACGGGAACGCGAATAACGCTCCCTAGAATCGCTACGGGGGGCGGTTAGCATGTCGCTGCACAGCAACTGTTTGAATCTGGGTCTGCGTGAAGCCGTGATCTGCTGTGGTTTTAGGTGCAGACAGATCACGGGCTCTGGTGGTGTCCTGTTTCAGGCTTGTTTGAAGAACTAGATGGGTTTAGGCTGCGTTGACCGTGGTTTTTTTTCGGTCGTCGTGTAGAAGTTTGCTTTGTCTTGGTTATGAGTATGTGCTTGTTAGGCCAGACCCTCTTCCGTCGCCGCTCCTGAAAGTTTTAGTGAGAGGAAACGGCAGGCAGAGATGGCGGGTCTGGTCATTATTTACTTTCAGTCGTTTTCGTTTCGCCTCCACTCCTTCCTGTTGCTTGTGTAATGTAATCCGTGGAGATATAGTAATAAAAAGTGCAGCGATTATTCGTATTATATTTGACCCTGTCGCGGCCTCTTATGATCGTTTCTTCGGGATCTGCTTGCCCTTTGATGTTTTTCATTGTTGATGAATCTTGAATCGATCCCGACTTTTGTATGATTGCTTCTAAGTCATACTTTATACAATTCAATTACGTAACTTGGTGAGATGGAATTCCGCCTGAGCAAGCAGGACTGGTGGACCTGTCAAAACATTGTCTTTTTCTTTTCTCTTTTCTTGCCAAAAGGAACTAAAAAAAGAGAATAACTGCACCGTGGACTTTTTCAGCCTGTAATAATGATAATAAGGGCGCACCAAATAAATTTTATTTGATGTGCTAATTGTTGGTGGATGAGAATGGGTTATTTCGACCTCCCCCAATAGAAGGGGTGCGGCTCATCTGCTATACGCTCGTGCCAAGTCAGTGAATTCGAATTTGGTATCAATTTTTCTATACCGGGTCGTTGTAATGAACCAATCAATAGTTTACGGTGGATCTATTTAGGCCATGAGGTGGGAGGAAGAATTCCATAAGAAGTCTCCTGGCGTGCAGCCATACAGTTTCTAGGATCGTGCTGAATATACGTGAAAAAGTGAGAAGGGTTGCTTTTTCTATGATTGGGTTCGTGAAGACTTCTTGCTCTACGGGATTAAATTATAGTGCGTCGCTTTTCGGTCCCCACTAGCGGGACCCAAAATCCCGGTTTTGGCCGGCAACAACGTTGTCAGTGCACTTTTCTCGGCACGACTTGGAGCTGGAGTCCGATGGCGGCTTTGTTGGGGATGTGGCTAATAACGACTACTGCCCTCCGTGCTGCGCTAGTTGCTCTTTGGGGGTCAATCGGTCGAGAAGGTTCATCCCGTGGAGCCGCTTTAATTGCTTTCTTGACATTCTTGGATTCTCACCTGTTAGTCACCGTGGCCCCGGGCCACCCGTTGAACTCCTCCTCCTCACCGGGAACCCTTCACGGCTTTGTGCCGAGGTCCGTCACGGTGCCTTTCCACCCCCTCTCCCTCCTCTCCATCTACACGCCATCATTTTTGGACCTCCGAGTGAATGGGTAGTTGAGATTATGTTAATCAAGTCACCCTTTAGAAAATTCTAATGTCTAGATTCGGCTAATGATAATCATGTCCTTAGGCAAATTAGCTTTATTAATAGTATTCCCATGTCCGCACGAAAGTGGAAAGCTTTGGCCGGATTCGCATTATTTAGTACAGGTTGCGAAAGCGTACTTTTTTCTCGAGGAAGGAAAGGCAAAAGGGAATCAAAAGCGGACAAGCACTAATGAACAATCATTTACTACGCACCATGTAGTTTCAATGGACAAAAGCATCTTTCTTATGGCTCACGAATTAGATAAATTACGAATGGGGCAATTTTCTCCTTCCGTCCATGAATGCTTGACATGGACGTGACTCACTATAACGCGTCTTAATTTAGTCCTTATCGAATTCCTATTGCGTGTATGCTCTTTAGTGGTCGTCGTCTCTCAGTTTTTCTTTTACTTTTCTTTTATTTTTTGGGGGAGGTTTTGGTTTGTGAATTTTTTTAAATACGTCATATGCACCCGCCATAGAAGCGAAGAATCGTCAGCATCATTCCGCTCGACGACGCAATGCATGATGCATCGGAAGCGAGGGAGGTTCGGCCAATCGGGACATGACAAAGTTCTGAATATTATATATTCACATTATTGAAGGTGACTACGGCAAGCGGCAGGAAATTGGGGTTTGGGTCGGTTTTCTTCTTGACTTAACCAAAGTGGGGGAGAGAAGAAGAGACGTGAGAGTACGAGCAAATCTTGATTTTCCGGGCAAAAAGCTGAGATGTGGCGGCCGTACTTGACCCGCTTTTGTTGCCTGCTCGTCCTTCGTGTTCAACTAGTTTTTTAAGAAGCACGGCTTGACGGGGGCGATCCGGACAAAAAGGTGGTCGAAGCGAGCCTGCGGCTAGACCATCCCCATCGTACGGGGTCGTGATAAAGCCGCGGGTTTTAAGCCTTTCGGAAATTAGAGTAGATAAATCGCAATCGTTCTATCTAAAACTGGAATTTTCTTCACTTTGTCCCAATCCTCACCTCCGAACAACTGGATCATCACGAAACGGGCGTTCCTAGAATGGCTTTGAAAAGATAGGGGTGGTGACATCTCTAACCAAAATATGTTAGATCCGCAGCATCTATCGAAATATCCTGATTTGAACGATGCCTCTTGCAAAAAGATCACGGTAGTGATCGGAATTGGACTTCACCCGACGTGTGAATGGAAAATGATATATGGTCCCATTGGCAGAACAATCGGATGCAGGAGTTGACTTCAAACGAAGGTCAATATGAGGTGTCACGCCGGTAAAAGTAGTTCCTTGCTTTGGAGGTTTCTAGGAAAAGAGATTGCTCGCGATTGAGACTTCAATACATGAATCACTTTTGTTGGCGGGAATCTCCATTCAATGAATATATTCGATATGGCTATCTTTAAGGAACGCATTCACATACAATTGGCTGAAATTGAATTTACGGGCATGCCTAAGAGATGTTGACAAAAATCAATGTACCGCAGGACATTTCGGAATTCAAATAATTGCGGAGTGACCAAGATTGCACATCAGTCCCACACTCGAACACAAATTGCACAAATGAGGTTTAAGATGGAGTGACGGAATTACGTGAATTTTAGTGTGGGAAAGATAAATTGCACAAAAATGAGCAGTGAGAAAATATAACGTGCGAAAAGAAAGTTTAGGAGGAGGGTAAATTAGCGTAAAGATAAATATAATGAAATACCTGATTTCCAAGAGAAAGTAGAACTGTACAATCACGAGACAACATTTTCTACAAACAAAAAAAAGTAATATTTGCAATAGGAGTTCCCTCCCATAGATACGTGTGTTTATCGTATTGATTCACTCCTTCACAAATTTTATTCCTACGTTAGTATCTCTTTGCCCAAATCAAAGTGTTTGAAAAATAGTCGAAATGTGCCTCTATTCCATTGAAAAGTTCATGACAATTTTTTTCTTTTTATGAATTTTCATTTCTTTAGTGATTTAGGAAAATTGATTTTCTTATTATTAAAAGGGGAAATCATTTTTCCCTAATCTAAATTTGTTACTTTTAGTTCATAGAAAACATTTTTCCTAAATCGATTAATTTTCTATTATCTAGACATCGAAAAGTCATAATATAATTTTTCTAAAACAGTTTTCCTTTAAATAAATGGAAAATTATAAATGATTAATGAATTTTAGTCCAATATGCAAGTGATATCATAACTTTTAATTTGTATAGTGTGATCTTCAAACTTTGGTCCAATGCGCAATGTAATTCCTAAACTTTTAATTTGTTCAATATAGTTGCTTAACTTTGGATACATATTTAATTTAGTCCGTAAACTATACAAAAATGTTTAGAGACTATAATTAACACGTACTAAGAGTACAATGATTACATTGAAAAACTTAAAAGTTCATGGATAAAATTGAACAATAGACTAAAATTTAGAACTATATTGAATGAATTAAAAATTTATATATCATTTGTATTATTATTTTTTAAAGAAATGGATCTGAATTTTTTTTCTTTTTGTCCCACCTGCTCCGGGACGGTGGAATCTTTCCCTTTCCCGACAACCAATCAAGAGGACGTCCATAGAGATGTACGTGTGATCACGGCAATTATCACCGCGCACGGATTGGTCCAAGTCTTTCAAGAGTCAAAAATATCACGACATCATCATCATCATGACCTTTGTAATCAAACTCTGGTCGGATGACAAACGCTAATTTTGTGGCTTTTTAATCCTTTCGTGACGAGCTGTTTGTCAGCTAACGATCACTCCGATCGCAAAATCGTCATTGTGTCTTAAACTTACTGAGGAATAGCAATATTCCATGACAGGAAGAGCGGCCTCAGGAACGGTGGCTTCACAGCCTCTTGAGAAAGTCGCCCTCTATTCCCATCCCTCATTAGGAATAATAGGGTGCGATATCCATAGAGATGCATAGTTAGGGAACTCTTCGACTACTTTGAGCCAAAGATACTAATAATTATATTAGAGATATGAACAAGTGTTCTACCAATTTTCTGAAACAGAGATTTGATTAAAACGAAGTATGAAAAATCCAAACATAGATACCTAAACCATTGTATTTTTAAGCAACTAATAAGCACACGCATATGAGAGAGAAAGAGTTCCCAAAATTCTGAATTTGGCTTGTTTGCACTTGCATTCGTTTTGTATAGAGTTTCTCGATGGACACGAGTGCATACCCCTAAAATCTTGCAAGAAATCTCTTTTGTCGACGGGTGGCAATTTCGATTCATGTTGCCAAAAATATCAACTCCATCTCTCCTCAAGGAGAACGCGTTTTCGCCTTCCTTTTTTTTTGGCCCCGAATTGCACGGTGCCACCTTGTTTACGCAGAGGTCTCCCATCCTCCGTGTCATGAATCTATGTTAAGAATTTTCTTAGCAAATCAGCAGTACTTGGAAACAAAAAATCTTGCCACTCGTACATTTTTACTTTTGCACGATACAAACATTGACACTTAACCACCCACCCTGCCAGGTGGCGTTCTTTGCGCTCTCTTTCCTCTCGCATGAGTCGAGGGTTCGAATCTCGCCTTCATCATAGGGTGACTTACTTCAGTTGCGTGTGTGTGGTGGTGGCGGCGACGCGGGCCCTTCTTTCTCCCTACTGTCGGTGGGGTGCGGGGTTCCCTGGGTCATCAAAAAAAAAAAAAAAAAAAACATTGACACTTATATTTTCAAAATTTTTAAACACTTAAAATAGCGAAAATTAAAAAAGAACCCCTAAAAAAACGGTCCCTTAATTTGGAGGAGCGTTGTACAAAGCAAATAAACCATCATTTACATAAACCAGTTCTCCGGCATGTGATCCAAGCAGCCATCTTTTCGATACCTTATCATAAAGATGACTTGTGCGAACGCTACGTGACATCCGCATGGCACAAAATTCATTGCTTTATGTCACTTCTAACTTTCTAAGTGGTTGAAAGAGCGAGATTCTTCTTAAGGGTATGCACGCATGTTATCAAGATACGCGTTTTTCCCGGAGCTCGACATCCCCGTCACGTTCATTTCGCGATTTCCATAAAGATTATCTCGAGAACGACAAGCATGGTCTCATTTTCCTCACGGAGAGAATGACTTTCCTGCCGTTCATTGAAAGCAAGAGCGGGACAAACGAGGTTTGTAGGGTTCTAGCTCTATGCTGTCGAAGAGATAATTCTCAAAAAAAGAAGAAAAGAAAACGATAAATAATTCCGGACGCTAAAAGATACGCAGATCTCCTAGAACTCTTTCTACGTGCTGAAACCTTGTTGGGTCTCCCTCTCCTTCCTCTTTACTATCGTAGCTTTGCCTAATTCGGTTCCACAACAGCACGAGTTGGAGCCATTTGCATCTCTTGTCAGCCAAAGATCTTGTACACATGTCGTGTGTGCACGAGCTTAACACCTATAAAAATCGATGCCTTGAGCCGACGCAAGTGCTAGACACGAGCAATTAGGGAAATTCAATTCGATGCGCTGGAATAAGTCGTGAATTGAATTGTTAGGCGGGTACATCATGGCCGTCCACATAAAAGCTCAAAAGACAAAAATAAATAAAAGAAAGCAACTTCGAAGAGGAAAGTGAGCTTGACTTGTGGGTCAACGGCCGAAACGCAAAGGTGGTTTTGGCTAAAACCGGGGGCTACCGCGACCCGGTTGACTTGACCCGAAATTCCCGCTGGAAGTTATCAACCACCAAAAATTTAGGACAAGGACATACACTAGATTAAGAAAATGGATGCCGCGTCATCATGCGGGGTTCTGGTATCGTTTCCGAACACGACGGAGCTTCGTTACTATTTACGAGACTCGAGAGATTCGATTTTCTCGAAACGAGCCCGAACCCATTTTGTTCTTTTCTCCCGAATAGATTTCTCATCGATTTTCCTATCGGGATATATGTGGTTGTCCTCGTTTGGCCGTATAAGTAAAATGGACATGATTCATGATAGCCGACGACCGGCGTGGAAAGATCGATTCGGTCCGTTTGTTTTCACGACGGGAATATATCGATCCGTTCAAGGTAATTTGCTTTTACGCCTTTGCCACATTGGGGAGGAAATTTGTTCACCTGCTTTCTCTTTTTGTGTTCGGATGAACGGGTCTTTTTGGGGTTCACGGGGAGGAAGGACGAAAGACCAAAAACGAAGAAAGGGGATTTTTGTTTCGTTGAGTCTGGTTCGATTTTTCCACCGACCAAGTCTACTGCTTCGACTTCTACATGTTAGGGATTTGTCCATAGTCTTATTTACATGTACGGCTGATCTTATGATGTGATTGAATTGATATCGAATTAAAAGGATAAAACAAAATTTGAATATTGAACTTGCAATTTATGTAGTTCGACACTGTGAAGAACTTTCCTTTAGTGGGTAATCCGCCCCTTCCACGAAACTTTGTATAAAGGTTAGTTGTGTGGAGAGTCACGATTTTTCTTCTTTCTTTTTTTCAATATGGATTTTTATATTTCTACTTTCGGTCTTTAAAACGCAACTTTCATTTGGTAGATAATTCAATTTTCAACGCGACATGTAAATATTAAATTTTTGGAATTACCTCGAATCATTTATTTGCTTTGAAAATCTTTTAACAAAAGAAATAATTTAGGATAGATTATCTATGCAGAAAAGTAGCATGACCAATTATCATAGGTTGTATGGTACCGGCCCAATTTTTCGAAAAGTTGAGTATATAAACTTAAAAAAACATGGGCACGAATATGCATATGCACCCATGTGTGAGGTCCTTCGAATTACCAAATAATTGGTTTGAATGTGGAAAAGCATTATACGCATCGTCTCCATATAAAGCACGCACCAAAGAAAGGAAGGAAAAAAGAAAAGCAAAAAGAAAACCGAAGGATAGAAGATCAAGTGCTATCAGAAGCTCCAAGAAAGCATAAGGAACGACGGCGTCTTGCGCATGATCATAAATTTCTGCTGACGTGGCGACCGCAAGCCCTCCTTTCCTTCCGGTGAGTCGTAAGGCGTTTCCAAAGTTGCTTCCATAAGAAATTCGCATCTTTTCATTGGATTCGAGTGATCGGGTTTAAGATTAAAAAAAAAACCATAAAAGTGGCGCACAAAAAGTAAAAGTAGGAAAGCCTCGAATGGACCGGACAGATGCTCATCCAATCGCTTTATGGTTTTCATCCATCTCGACCAAAAAATGATCGGACTTTATACGAAAAGCGCAGGTGCTTTCTCCTTTCTTATCCCTCCAAAATTTAAGACATTATTGGAGTTTATATAAATTATGAAATTTTGCAGACGGATATTTGAAGGTAGTGAAAGTTCTTGGAATTTCAAACTTAAGAAAATCTATTAAAGTGTTTATTTAAAGAGTTAATTTTCGATGGCTCTTAAAAGCACTTCTACTCAATTAACATTCATTGGATATGCAAATAGCTCTACTTAACCCGCTTCGTCCATCATATTGAGTAAGGCTTCCCTTATAGAGTGGAGGGTGTGGTCCCAATTTGACATCTAGTGAGGGGTGCTTTGATTTAAGTACAATTCCATCGCATGGCACTATAAAATATATACCTTTAAAGTTAATCACTTGATATATCCTCGGTGAATTTAAATTAAGAGAAATGATGCCTCCGCTCTCTTCCGATATGCTTTGGATTCGTGTAAACACAATGTAGGCGAGATATAAAATCACGTGTAATTCGCAAAACTTATACAAAACTAATGAAATATGATTGTATTTAATTTTAGAGGATGCTCTAATGTAATTGATTTTAGTCCATGGCATCCTGCAACATTCACGTTAATTTAGCAATTAGGAGGAGTACAGCATATTCACATGTTCTAAGAGCAAAGAAAAATTTGCTCCAATCCAATAACACAGATGCAGCGAAGATCCATGAAGAGGACACCCAAAACTTTCTTCCCTTCACGCAATAGAGCATTCGTACCTCATAGGGCAAAACCACGCTCTTATGGTGGTCGCGGCACCACCTGATCCGAGCCGTTTCCCATTCCGAGTTACTGGCTGAGCTCGACTCAACTCGGCCCCAATCAATCGTGAGGAACAAGTTTTGCACTGTAGCCTCCCTCTGGGCCTATATTACAACGCCACCCTCCTCCGCTCGTGATCGCACGCTCTTCATTCTCTACCTCAAACACCCCCACTCTCTCTCTCTCTCTCTCTCGCTCTCGCTCTGTTTCCGCTCTCTTTCTTCCCTCGCACTCCCCTACTTTTCCATCACCCAAGATCCTTCGAAGCAAATGGACTCCCCCAGGCGATCGAACCAGCGCCTCCCCCCGAAGCGAGGTCAGATCATGATCAAGATATTCAAGACCATCTTCAGTACGACGAGGGCGATCGGGTCGACGGCCGACGTGGCCGGAGAGAGACAGAGGGAGGATGGTGGTTTCGTGAGTACGAGCTCCGGGACCCCGCTCCAGAGCGGGTACAGTTCGGACTCGTAGCGCGGGAGATTTCGTGTCTCCAAGCTGAGCTGATGATGTAGATGTAAAGATGGGTAAAGATCAAGAACCCAGATTGCGAGAGCTTCTCGTTCTTTGCTGTGGTATATGTATTCGATTAATTAGTTTATTGATTCTCTTTTCTCGGAGGTTGGTCCGATTTTGGGGATTCGATTGGAATTGGGGCTTATGGGTCGACAGAATTCAGGGGATGTATGCTGTAAAATAAATCGGATCGGCGGTGTACCTTACTAGTACACCCTTGTAAAGCATTCGGATCGGGATGTATATAGTGTATGATACTGGACTTACGATTACCCTATATTTGCGTCGTCTCGCTGTGTTCCTCTTCTCTGTCACTTGTCCTGTTTTCTTGTTTTTCACTTTTGGTTCAATTTCTGTCACGGGGAGCGAAATCGCTTCAAGATCAGGACGGACCTGGCTAAGTTTTGAGCGCTCCGAGTACTTTCTGAACTTCGAAGTGATTGGGCAGTGATGTCATGTCAGGATGATCACCATCTTTTTGGCCTTTTCGCAGCTTTTCTGTTGCCCTGTTTCTTACAGTCGAGGCTCGACCGGTTTTTCTAGGATTTTGCTGAATAATCTAACCATTTCCATTTCACGCCATCCCGGCGACTTAATTAAGAGAACTTCGAAGTTTCAATGGAAGACGGTGACGAAGGTTGTTCTTTTAATGGGGGAAAAACAATTCCTCGTTCCCCAGAAGGAAGAACGCAATAAGTGAATTTGAAATTAACGGACAAGGACGGCCCGAAAAGGCTGCTACGGTCTTTCCTTACCCAACTTAGAAAACCTTTGCCATGGCTGAATCATACCGTATCGTCCGGGGCACAACTGCTGTTTTTAGCCAAAGTGGGAAAGAACCGAAAATATAGGTAGTACTTGATGCTCCTTGCTTCTTTAAGTTTAGATTGATTATTGGGGATTCCTGAAATAACTACTCTTTCCGGTCCTAGTTAATATCTAGCTTTCCAGTCTATACATGGATTCTCTTTTGAGTTCTAACAGCTGATGTGCTAGTTCTAGTCATTCTAGACTATGATGACCCGACACTATCAATTACCAATTAAGGTTCCCAAAGTGATGGCGGCAGCGATTTTTGCTCGACATCATTATGAACATCTCGCTCTTCTTTCTGTAACCTCACAACGGAGTTGTCAGAAGGAAGCATGGAGACATTAAAGAGCTGGGACTTTCGTTGATGTGTCAGATTGATGTGTGAAAGAACTTGTAGAGGAAGCTATTCGTGCTACAGTGCTACAGTCTTTGTCGTGATATGTACAAGCGAGCTATTTCTTTCAACGTTTGTCTCACGTTCATGTGGATAAAAGTGCGAGCAGAAAGTTAACCCACAAAGACATGTATATTTGTTGGGTATATTGATGAGCATAAAGGGTATAGATGTTTTTCGTTCTTCCAAGACAAGAAAAATGGTCATTTCTGATTATGAAACTTTTGATGAGGATCATTTTCACTTTACCACTTTAGCCTAATCTATTACAGCATCTTGCACTAATAAATTATAGGGGTCATTTTTGGTCATGAAACTTTTGATGAGAATCATTTTCACTTTACCATTTAAACCTCATCTATTACGACGTCTTTTCTTAATAAATTATAGGGCACTCCATTCGAGGAACCTTAGGATGCATTGAATGTGACCGGACTTCCAACAAGTCCAACTTACTTTATTAGCACTAGTGCTGAACAAAATAATTAAGATGAAAGTGAAATCATTGACCTCCTTAATTCCAATTGTGCCATCGACCAATCCAACTGATTTTTATATGTGCATCCAATTTGTTGGCATCATATATTCTAGAATTTGCCAATGTAGCTACTAATGCACATACAAAATCAAATATGGTTCCTAGATTCTCATATCAAATGCTAGTGGAATCTAATTGAGTGGAATGACTCAATTGGTTTAATTCAAATAATACTACTACATTAAATTGAATTGAATAAAACTTCAATAATCAAATTAAACATCGATAAAGAGTATTAGATTGTCCTCACAGAACATTTTCAATCAAGTTTTAGGGAAAATGAAATGAAATAAAAATTAGACTTGACTTTTACCATCGATGTCATATATTTACAAATAAAGTGAACGGGATGAGGGCCTAAGTTTCTCTACTTCCTCATTTGACGTTCGTCAACCTTTATGTTTTCGTCAATAGTCAACTATACCAACCAAGATCAAATCACCTTTTTCTTATTGTTCCTTGATTCCCTCTTGACAACCTAAAATTGTCGTCTTCGATAATCAATTCCTCAGCCAGTCGAGATTATAATACTGTTATTTTTTTTTCCAATTCTTTGGATGACTCAGCAAAATTTCATTGACTTTTGTACCGTATAGCCTCGGTGTAAATTTTCCAACGGGGATGTTTCCCTTGAAAATCCAAATTGATATCTTACCAGATAAGAAAGCAATGTCCCTCCCATTTAGAATGCTTCGATATCGTATCGTTCCATTTCCATCCCTATAAGCCCGAGATGTCATGTTTATCCGATGAGAAGCGGTCTTCTTTCAAGGCATCGGAATCGTTATGGCCACGGGCAAGGGTTAGGCGACTGACTCGGGAGTCCACAAAGATCGAAAGAAAGAGGAAAAAGAAAACGATGCGATGGCAAATCAAAAGGGAATAACTAGAATTCCAAGCGGACACGATCATGGCCGACAACGAGGTGATAATGGATTGGCTGTTACGTTGTTTTTTCCACGTTGCCTTTGAATAGTTCGACTCTTGCCCACTATGCTGCGCTTCTGCTTCTAGATGCTCGCGTCGCTTCCTTGCTTTTGTCCTTGGTCTTTTAGATTAATTGCTTTCCCATTAAGCAAAGTTCCTGAGCACGACCACTTCGCGCGGGCGCTTGATTCCATCATCCCGATTTAGTTGGCGACAGGCTGTTTTTTATATTGTTCGGACACGAGCCACGTGACCATAAAGAGAGACATATAGATAAGATTACACCAACGCGAGGACCGAGATTAGGAGTTCTTTGATGCGTCCGTCTAAGACAGACGGCTGCTTTTAAGTTTAGGAGGATCGAGAACATTTTCCCGACTTTTTAGGATATTAAAAAAGAGAAATGAATTGGCTGTGGGTCTCCTTTATCTTAGTCGGATCGGCTCTAAGATAAGCTTTTGTGGACTCGGCTTTTGGACAATAGCGTGAATTTTCTTTGCCGGCTCACGTCCGTAACTCCATTTCACATGAAATGATGTCGTATGGCGTATAAATCACATGTCGAAACTCAGTTCAACAATTCGCATGAAACACATGGGGAGTTCGCATGGTTTGTGGAGCGTGCAATCATTTCTCATTTCCCAGCCGATTGTTTTTCTCGGTCCTCCTCCGGAATCTTATCGCCTTAGACCGTGAATCGTCAAACAAATGCCAGAGAAGTGGTGTTGGAGGTGCTCGATACGTTGGTTCTTCGCATCAATTATAGTTGTGGAAAGAGCAGAGCTTCGCATTTTTACAAGATTTTTGGCAAATGCAATCTTAAATTAGTCGGAGCCCAAAGCATGAAAAGGGAAAAATCAGACAAAGTGACTTTGTTCTATAATCAGGGCGTGCCTTAAATTGTAGAAGTAATTGCACAACTAATCTGAATTATGCTACAGGGAAATAATTAAAAAAAAAATAGGTAACCTGTTAATTTCTTGTGTCTTTGTTTTTATTACATTCTACCTCATCTTATCACATTTGGTTATTCGATATTTGAAAATCACTGTTAGTATCTATGTGTCAGTTTGGGATAGCCCTTTGTTTCATAGTCCTGGGGTGGGGCTATTTATAGTTAGCCAATTAAGAATTTTCGGATGTACATGCATTAGTAAGTGCATCAAAGATGCAATTATAGATTCTTGCGAGAGGTTCCGGGACAAGGAGCCCCAATTACTAGGCCCGGAGAGAAAATAATTATACAACAAAAATCAAAAAAAGAAAAGAAAAAGCCCAAAAACCTTCACCAAAATCCAGCTTAAGAGCTGAGCTCAGATCCGAAGGAAAGGCCAGTCCATTGCCGAGGCCCGCCCATCATTTCAACGGGCCTCATTCACTGAGCAATTGGGTCATTCTCTCCCTCTCTCTCGCGATTGAGTCTGGACAGTTGAAGCTCGCTCCGTTCGTCTGGGAGCTTCATCTCCAGTGGTTCGAGCTCTTCCAATCTCCCGAAGCGATTCGCTGCGAACGGAAAATGAGGCACCAGCTTCTCACAATCGCCTCGCGCAGTCGCAGCAGAAAGCAACTGTCCCTGCTCGTCTCGCGCTCGTTTTCGCGGCTTAGCTCACAACCGGATCGGTGTGTTCCGGTCATGCTTCGACGCTTGTGATTTTCCCTTATTCTCTTTTCTCTTCTCTTCTGTCCGTGATCGAATCGACGATCGTGCTTTCATCGCAGGCCTTCGTTCGGCATTGCCTTCGACATCGACGGCGTGGTTCTCCTCGGCCACACTCCCGTCGGCGGTTCTCCGCGCGCGCTTAAGAGATTGTACGATGATTCTGGTGAGCTTTCGCGGCTTATGTCGTGCTAGCGATCTTGCTGTATCGCTTGCTTTCCAATGTTCTACGTTGCGAATGCATGTCTTTTTCACTGATTGCTGCCGGAATTTCTGATGGACTATGAGATTCGTATCTGCTATTTGATAACCTGCTATCACTCACGTTATGTTCTACGTCTTTTCAGGAAAGCTGAAGATACCTTTCGTGTTCTTAACAAATGGTGAGTGTTCGTGATCGGTAGACTTCAATAGGGCCTAGTAATTGCTCTAATGTGTTTGTAACTTTCACTATTACATTTCTCACTTTCGGTATGTGTTAGCAAATGTGACTGTTCTATAGAATCATTTCCAGTGAGTGCCGTGATATGATGGTCAAACTAAAGTTTTCAAGTTGCCTGCTGGACATCATATGCTTATTGTGGTTGATTATTCATTTATTGGCAAGTATTGGTACTTTTGAGATCTAATAGTATTTGTCTCAATGATTTTGAGATTGCTGCTATCTTATGTTTAAGTCATTCAAGCAATTTGAATCTGTGACGCCTGTTGAGATGCCCTGACCTATAGTCATTCAATATGTTAGTCCCCTAAAATAAGAAATTTCGCATGTTAATTCTTAAAGAAGTGATAATTACTTTTTACTGCACGCGGCTAATAGCAATGGCTGATGCAGGAGGTGGCTTTTCTGAATCCAAAAGAGCCCAGGACTTAGGTCAACTATTAGGAGTCAATATTTCACCTTCACAGGTAGTTTGTCCCTTGTGTCAAAACCTGCTTGCCCTCACGATTCTGCTTGTTATCAGGTCTGGAATTACTTTGTTTCATTTGTCTCTCATATTTTGACCCAGATACTTTGCAGGTCATACAGGGCCACACACCTTTTAAACAACTGGTAAATAGGTATGGATTTGTTGGATTATCTCCATGACCAACTTCCAACAAGAAATGCAGCATGCTAATGTAAATCAGAACTGAGCATATTCGATAACATTACTTTTTTTCAAGTATCTCAATCATGATTATGAAAATCTATTATCACGAGATAAAATATTGTGCATATGTATTATTAGCTGGATAAGAACATGTCTCATTTCTTCATCTTATGTGCTTTGTTCTTTGAAACTAGGGAAATGCACTATTTATATAATATTATACGAATAGAAAAGATGCTGAAGAGTGCCAAGGCATGTACATATTCTATTTACTCATGGATATGCTTCTCTATTTTATTCATCTGTTTCCTAATTGAGGTTTTTGCACAGATTTGAGAACGAACTTGTTGTTGCTGTTGGCAAAGGAGAACCTGCTGCTGTGATGTCTGAATATGGATACAAGTAAATATTTTGATCACTTCTCTAGGTTTGCAAATGTATGCAGCGATGTTTCAACCACTTGCTTGTGCATGCAGGTATGCGGGTGGGGGAAAGGGGGTGGGGGGGGAAGGGGGAAGAGAGAGTCAATAGGGATCAAGATATGTATTAATAAAATTTATATTGAAGGATATAACTTTAATGTCTAGGTAATAAATAGGCGAAAGCAAAGTTAATAAAAATCACTCAAGTTCTTAGGGACTTGATTAATCACAGAGGAGTCCTCTCCATAAATCATCTTGGCTGTCTGTGTTCAATACTGTTTCACCTGGAGCGAGAACTCCAACAACGTGATTCTCTCTTCTTCTTTTTTCTCTGGTTGACCCTCTTTCTGCTCATATCTTTTCTACGCAGAAACGTTTTGTCAGTTGATGAGTACACTAGCTTCTTTGATGCCATTGATCCACTGGCACCATACAAGAGATGGACAACTAAGCCAGACATTGACCAGAATAGCACTACTAATGAGATGGCAAAGAGAAAAATTGCTGTGCAGACACAGAGAGTTCAGGCAGCATTTGTAGTCAGTGATTCTGTTGACTGGAGCAGAGATATTCAGGTCGTGACCACTCTAATGGATCTTGTCCTTTCTTAGATTATCTAATTCGGCTGTTGAGTCCATACTGGGCTTTTAGTCACACAAGTTTTAAATCTTTGAACTGATTATCAAAAGACACTAGGCTCTGTTTGTTTGTTCAGTAACTGCTCTGCAACTTTAATCATCATCTTTTTAGAAGTCTAGTGGGGCTTAAATATAGTTTGAAAGAAGTGATAAAATGAAGTGTTATCATCTATCTATCTGTCTGTGCACATTATAATAATTCTGTGATACTCAAGTTTGGGTTTAGGTGCTCTGTGACATATTGAGAACTGGAGGGCTTCCTGGAAGGGAAGCTGGAAAGCAACCGCACCTGTTTTTTGCAAATGACGACCTAGAATACCAGGTAAGCTATGCCATTTGTGATGCCAGCTGCAATCTTGAGTTTTGTAACATTAGTGGAACTAAAGACTAGCAGATGACTAGCTGACTAAGTGTAAAGGCAGGCTACTTTTCCTACTGAACGTCTGGGTATGGGAGCTTTCAGGATTGCATTAGAAGCAATCTATAACAGGTAAGATAGTGAGGTTTCAGCTTCTCAATGTTCAGTCCTGCATGGAGTTTGATCTAATATTCTCCACAAAAAATTAAAGAATGGCCTATTAGATCCTTGTGTAGGCCTAATTTGCCTCAATGCAGTGTAGCGACATCCATTAATCTTCAATCTTATTTTGCGCATGATTTACTTGTCCCTGTTCTGCAGAATACATCCCATTCCACTGGCGTATACATCATATGGGAAGCCAAATCCATCTGTCTATGGAAATGCTGAGACCGTGTTAAAGAATCTTATGGCTTCTTTGTTAAGCAACCTAGATGTGGAGAATATTACAAACTCTGGAAATCGTTGTTTCAAAACCCTATACATGATAGGAGATAATCCAAAAATCGACATTAGAGGCGCAAGACAGGTATATTTCATACGGAAAATTACATTTTGTTATATCAGTAAATTTATTTCTGAACATAATCACCAATACTGCTAACAACTCCTTCAGGCAGGAGATCCTTGGTTTTCTATATTAACAAGGACTGGGGTATTCAAGGGAAAAGATAATCATTCAGAGTTCCCTGCAGACTTGGTAGGTATTTGTACTCTTAATAGAATCCAGACATTTCTCTGTCTGTCTGTCTCATCTCTCCTCTTATGTACGTTGGGGTGAGTTGATGGTAGGTTACTAAGTAAGCGGATCATGTGCGTTCCAGCATGTTCACTTCTTTTGTTTATGGAGTGTATATCTGTGATTCTAGTGGAAAGTCATGGTTGAGACTGCAGATCTTTGATTCCACCATGAAAACATTAAGTGAGTACATCGTGTAATCACTTAGGCCTTGTTTAGTTCACCTTGGAGTAAGAAACAGGAAATGGAATCCCATCGCAACTCATCTTTGGATGGATTTATGATTGTAGAATCAAAGTGCCTAGTTAACGGATACTCCAAAAAATGCAGAATTGGATTGCTCAGGTAGGGGATTCCTAGAGAAGGAAAACATTCAGGAACCCAATCCACTCGGTAGTCTTGAACTTCATCATGTTCAAATCCTACAAGGCCACAAACTGTACAAAGCCAGAACTCTCTCTCTCTCTCTCTCTACTCATCTTTAGATGGATTTATGATTGTAGAATTAAAGAGCCTAGTTAACGGATACTCCTAGAATGCAGATTTGGATTGCTTAGGTAGGGGATTCCTAGAAAAGAAGAACATTCAGGAACCCAACCCACTCGGTAGTCTTGAGCTTCATCATGTTCAAATCCTACAAAGCCAGAACTCTCTCTCTCTCCATTGTGAATCTTGTTTGGTCTTTTTATGGAGACATCAACTACAAGTATCACATTGGCTCGGGTGGGGACATAAATATCCACTTACAAACTTGGCTGCCTTGCTGTCACTCCATTTATTCTCGTGATTGGCTTTTTGACTCAAAAAACGATAAGGATAAGAATATCACAATGCCTCGAGGTAACTGCTGTGAAGTAGTTTGAAGTTACATGGGAATGCCTTCATCTTCTCTCTCTCTCTAGATTGTGAAACTTGTTTGGTCTTTTCATGGAGATGTCAACTATGAGCGTCACATTGGCTTGGGTGGGGACATAAAGTTCCATTTACAAACTTGGCTGACTTGCTGTCACTCCATTTGTTCTTGACTGGGTCTTTGACTCAAAAACGCAATAGGTATAAGAATATTGCAATGGCTTGAGGTAACTACTGTGAAGTAGTTTGAAGTTACATGGGAATGGTTTTATCTTCATCGCTGTGGATTTTGTGTGAAATGCTTGATTGGCAAGATTTTGAGGAGCTGTACAAAATGTGTTTGTGAAATGCTTGTGTGGATTGTATGATCATTTTAGAGGACAATAATTGGGAAATTATCAGGGGATCTTGTGTGGTTCTTCATTCTGTTTCTATCCCTAGTTTTTTGTTATCCACTTTTTTATATGTAGATTGGAGAAATATTTTACACATTCCCTTTCTGACATTTTTTACCTCATTTCACAACTCAGTCATATTGGACATTTCTCTTTTCATTCATAAATTGAAACCAAACAATAGAGAATGAACCCCACTCCTAGGAATTTGATTGCTTAACCAAATATGTTCTCAAGTGTTTTGAGGCGTCAGCGTAGGTAATCCTCCCATACTTACATGCCTTGATTTGCTATGCTCTGGGTGATCTGTGAATTCTAACTCGGTTGGATGAAACATGGCTGAACCTTTTCCTTCTTCAGCCTAGTAAAATATCAGTATTTCCAAAATATGCCAAATTGAAATCCACTTTTGTAGGGAATTTGTCTTCTCTCCAAATTTTCCAAGGTTAGAAGTGCGTCTGAAAATCGCTCAGCCTAATTGAACTCTTTTATGTTTACCCATGCAGGTCGTGGATACTGTAGAGGACGCTGTCGACTTTATCTTCAGAAAAGAGTGCGCTTCTTGACACAAAATATGCCTTTTCTTTCTGTGATATCCAAAGATCATCAATTCTTTGGAAGCTGACACAATCTGTCCATTCTGTGTTGTCCATATCTTAATGAGTAACTATTAGTCGCTAGTCTTCTGTGTATTTTGCTTGACGGTCAGCATCTTATTTAAATTAATTAGAATTAATCTAACAATTTGTGGCTCTTCTTGCTCTTTTCTTAACCCATGCAATCTCGATTACATACTTGATTTTTTGGGAAATATCCCAATGTTCCTTCTTACATGTTTATGCGATCTTGATTACCCATGACATAATTGGGACAATTTTTCATAAATGCTGAGACATCACGTTATCTGATGATAATTCTATCAAAATGGGTCATATACCAATTTTTTAACCAATATTTGATAGGCTGAGTTATTATATGGGTTAATTATTTAGTAAATAGGTCATTGATGGGTTTAAAATGATTCAGTTCAAAATAATGTGTATTAAATGAGTTAATAATTTGTTTAGACTCAACTCACTTTTATTACTTCTTCTATATTCTCTTGTCCTTATTTGATTTTGTGCTTCTATCTTAGTTTGGATATGACTTTTTCTAAATTGAGTTATATATATAAGTGTTTTAACAATATGATCGAATTGGATATGAGTTGGGTCAAATATAAGTTACTAGATTTATTTTGTATGAAAATAAGTCAAAATGAATATAATGTGTCAATTTGGATCGGATTATTTTAGACCGATTCAATTCATTTTATATGATGAGTCTATTGGGTGGTCTCCTTTTAAGGCGATGGAGCGACGAGTGAGGGACAGGTGAGGGAAGGAAAAACGATGTGATGGCGACTCTCAAACAGGAGGGAATCAAATTCTGAACAGACACGGTCGCGGCGGACGGTGACGAGACAACGGACTTTTCTATTACGTCGTTTTTCCCACGTTGTCTTTGAATTTCAGGCCCTCGCTCACTGTGCTGTGCTTCTGATCCCTTCTCGTTTTCATTGTCGGTCGTAGATTAATTGCTTTCCCTTCGAGCAGAGCTCCTACACTATCAGTCAAGGCTTCCTTTTAGATCATTACGAGTACAATTCCACTTCAAGCGCTTGGTTCCATCGTTCTAATTAGTTGGCGAGAGGCTGTTTTCTTGTACCGTTCGGAAAGGAATCGCGCGACTATAAGAGAGATATAGACAAGATTAGACCAACATGAGGACCGAAATTAGTAATTTTGACGTGTCCATCTGAGATGGTGCAAGTTTATGAGGATCTTAGAACGTTTTCTGACGTTTTTAGAACACTCGAAAGAGAAATGTTATCCTTAGCAGGTCAGCTCTAAAAAGGTTTTTGTGGACTTGACTTTGGATAGTAGTGTGAATTTTGTTAAGTTACGTCCGTGACCCCATTTTGCATGAAAAGTTACTGTGTGATCTATGAATCTTATGTCAAAATCTAGTTCAATAATAATCACGTGGGCCCACAGAAAGATATATCTTGTTAATGATTAAGATGATATTGATTCATATATTTTGTAAAGTATATAATAATTTCTCATTCGCACTTGATTGTTTTGTCTTGGCCCTCCACTAGAATCTTATCCGCTTAGACTGTGAATCATCAACCACTTGTTAGAGCAATGGCATTGGAGGTGCTTGTAATGTTAGTTCTTCACATCAATTATGTTGTGAAAAGAGCAAAATTTTGCATTCTATAATTTTACAAGATTTTTACAAGATTTTTGGCGAACACGACCTTCAAATTAATCGGAGGCCAAAGCTTGAAAAGGGCAAAACCAGATAAAGTGACTTTGTCCTATAATCAGGGCGTGCCTATAATTGTAGAAGTATTTGCGCAACTCGTCCCGAATTACTCTACAAGGAAATATAAAAAATAGAGAAAATTATAAAAGAAGAAAAAGAATGAAGAAAAGAAAGCCCAAAAATTCACCAAAATCCATCTCAACCATGGCCGAGGCCCGCCCATCATTTCAACGGGCCTAATTCAGGTTCCTGACCATCAAACACGAAGACGCTGAGCATTTGGGCCATTCTCTCTCTCTCGCGATTGAGTCCAGAAAGTTAGGGGTGTAAATGATTCAGTTCTTCAAAAAACCGAACCGAACCAAATCCATCTTGATTGAATTGAAAACTCGATTCAGTTCGGTTCAGTTTTTTGATTTTCCTATTTTTGCCTTGCTCATTAGAATCAAAGTAAAGAAGATGTGAGAAAAAAGAGTGTTAATTATTCAATATTTATTGAAAATTTCAATTCCATTTGATTAATCGAATCAAACCGAACCGAAAAATTTAACGGTTATTTTTTTGATTAACCGAATTGAAATCGAAAATGTATGAAATTTCGGTTCGGTTTAGTTTGGTTTTGGTTTCGGTTTGATTTTCAGTTCAGTTCTTTACACCTCTACAGACAGTTGTTGAAGTTCCCTCCTTTCTTCTTGAAGCTTCATTACCAGTGATTCGAACTCTTCAATCTCCTGAAGCGATTTGTTTTCTGAGGCCTACAAGGGCAAACTACGAGAGAAACGATGCTGGTCGTCAGTGCTTAAAACAATAGAAATTGAAGCTTATAGCAAACCTTCTCTCCGTTGAATGAGAAATAGCCACAAAGTGCCCAAATTATAAATTAGGTGATCTTCAACTTTCCAAATAAACGGAATTGAATTTGAGATTGGTCATACATGTCTAGACTTGATGACTCAAAGGCTCACAAGCTTAACTCGAGTAGCTAAGCCGATCAATATACTTGTTCATATACTTTTTGTATAATTCCCATTCCGCATATATTGATGGAGGAATCAAGTTTTATTTGAGCAAACATAATATTACGTTGAATTGAGGTTTTGCTTGATACTAAACTTTGCCAATAAACTGCATATAATTAAAAGATTTAGGACTCAAATTGCACAATTGAAAAGTATATGACTAAATCGATATATGCGCAATAGTTCTATGACTATTTTTTTTATAATTTTTCTAGAATCAATGTCTTAAACCCATAGTAAAGACACTTATGTTTGGATTCAATGCCATTTAAAAGCTATATGCTTTTCGATAATGAGTCTACTAGGAGTCAATCATTTCATAATATTTATATACATACACCAACTATCCGACACCAAACTTCTATTGCATTAACACCATCTACCGTTCACCAACCAAACATTTTCTCCACGGTCTACTCGTCAAAGGGCGAGGATTCTCTGCCGCGACATCCCCAAAATGTCTCTCCTTAGTTATATTTTCTCTATGAATATGTTATTCAAGCTTGCATACACTAGATTTGGAATGTACCATCGCATTATGATTTGAGTAGAACACCTATTCCTACCATATGCTTCATAAAGAAAGATGATTGTGAGCGTGTAAAAGTACTCGAATTCGATGAAGAGTCGTTTTGACTGCTTGGCACGTGAATGACATTTCCAAACTCTCTGTCCTGCTGTCTTCAATCTTTACATCTTACGCACATCCTCCCAATTAAAAAAAAAAAAGTTGACGCATTGACCAGAACACACACCCACTCCATATTGGGGGTGGGAGGAGGAGGGGGCATAGAGAACCATCACAACGAGGAGGCCAACTGGCGAAAATTCTCAGTTCTTTGTAGGTCGCGTAAGAACTGGAGCAACCACATCATCCACTGGTTCGGTTTGTTCTTCTTGTGAAGGTATGTACAGGCACCTACTTCCACTCATATCATATCTCGTTGAATTCCGTGTTGAATCATCTCGATCTCGCGCATGGATCATATGATCTTCTCACGATCAAAAAGTAAATTGCCTTTTGACTTGATGCTTTAGAAGATGTTTGTGAACTCACCGCTTGCGTTGAACTACATCCACAGAGTTTTTTTTGATGGCGAACAATAACTACCCACAAACTTATCCGGGTTTCCAGTACTTTCCTCCTCCATCGGCATGGATCGATCCGAATTCTGTATCGTCCGACGACAATAAAACTCCGACGTGGGTTATTGTTGGCATAGTCATTGTTGTTGTCATGCTTTGCGGTTTCCTTTTCTACTACATCCGGAGGCGAGAGAAAAAAATCCGGAAAAAAGTGGCCTTGGCATCTGCTCCGGCCACAAAGCCACCTCCTCCTGCTACGCCGAAGGAGGAGAAGAAGAAGGAGGAGAAGAAGGAGGATAAACCGAAGGAGAAGCCGCCTGCACCCGCTCGGCCGCCGCAATTGGGCATCCCGATTGTGCACCCTGGTGATTGTCCGTCATGTGGGTATAGAGGAGGACTATATTCTTTCAAGTATGCTTGCCCTAATTGTAAGTGGAAGATGGACCAAAATGTAGGGTATTGAGACAAATTACATAGTTTTTCTTATCTTATTATATGCTTATGACTTTGGAAGCTTCTATTTATGTTTGTGTGTGAAACTTAAATGATGCACGAGGATATATTGTCTACTCTCCTGGACAATGTTGGAGATTCGATGCAATGAATAACTTTTGTGTTTATCGAATTTCTTCTTGCAATACATGAGTCGTTCTATAGTCATTGATAGATAGATGTTCAAATGATAACGAATTATAATTCTTTATATTTTTTCGTGACCTCTATACAAAATGTTGTAAATCGACCAATTAATCCCCGTCCATGATAAAAGAGTTCCTGCTCTTGGTGGAGAACCATTTGACAGATTCGCTCTATTATTACCACGTATTCCTAAGAGAGTCATCGGGACTAAGCCACCTGGTGATACTCGTAAAATAGAATGGACTATTTTATTCGCTTTTTCGGTGTGGGCTTCGCACCCCAATCCATACAAGGAGGAATACCATTAATACCTATCCAAAATGAAGTGCTAAGGAAGGACATATCTAGGAAGTGTTCCGTGAGTGAGTGGAAGTGCGGTTGGGACACAAAATCTTGTAAGTCCGACGATCAGTGGACGAGACGACATCAATTGTTTCTCGTAGGATCTGGCTAGCACAACGGTTCCTTAATTGGCAACGGGGCATCTGTGGCCAGGCTTTGCAAAAGGTACAGTATATGATTAGGAAAAGAAGAAGAAGAAACAAACATCCTACATAATAAGTTAAATTAGTAGAATAGGATTTTTAATAATCGAGTCGAATCGAGTTCAATTCATGCCCTATATACAATAACGAGTCGAGCTTGAGTTCAGGGATTTAAAACACGATTCAATATCAATACATCAATCTCAAGTCAGGCTTTGCATCAAAAAACAACTTCAAATCAGGGGAAATTTCAAATAAGAGGCTCAAGTGGGGCCATTTTCTTAAAAAAATATCCAAAGTGGACATTGCATCAAATAAGGGCCTCAAATGGTCTATCTAGCTTCAAATAAGACTTTTGCTTCATTAGAGATGTATAAAACGGACTACTCAAATTGAAAATTGCCCGAATTGCTTGGTTTAGTCCGGTTCCCAGTTCCAAAAATTGGAACCAGTGTTTGGACAATCCAGTTCCCGATTATAAGGGAAACTGAATTGGATGAGATCGACTACATATACCTTTTTTGTTATTATTTCTTCAAAAATTTTAGTAAAATGTAAACTAAATAATATCTTAGTCTGGTTCCAAATAATGGGAAAAAATAGTAATGGAAAAAAAAAGTAGTGAAAAATGATCGATTCCATTAGATCAGACCGGACCAAACTGGTGGTGCGGTCCGGTTCTCAATCCTAGGACCAACCGATCTGGTTCCCAGTTGCTGATTCCACCTCGGAATCAGACTGGATGAGGAATCAATTACCCCCAGGCTTCACCAACTAACCAAACCTTGTCCACGTCCAAAGACATTCTTGTCCAAGTATGTTTTTTTTTTTTTTTTTAAATTTCCTTTTCTTTCTCTCTCTTTCATGTTATTATTTTCTTTTCTTTCTTCTTCCTCAGGCCTCTTTTTCTCTGCCTCGCATCCGTCTTTGAACACCATCATCAGCCACCCCTCCCTCCCTCTTTGCCATTTGTCGTTATGATGAAGACCAACTTTTCTTCGGAGCAAGCCATGACAGTAGAACATAGCTCGTTGGAGATTCTAAGTTTCACTCCTCGAAATGGTTTGGAGATGATTCCACAAAGCCAAAGCAGGTGAACTTACAAAAATATGATTCCTTTATCCCAAGATTCATTGCAAATTTTTATCCAATTTGGTGTGAGCCACTTCCTTTGAGCCACCCCACGCGCCCCCAAAGATGTTGGATGAAATACCTGAATGGTTTATTTTGCTTTAATTGTTGAATTTTTATTGGATATGGATTGAGCGAATCATAAAATTAGTCGGAAGAAAGGAAATGAAATCAGACATTAAATTTACGCGGTTCGGTCCGAATATCGGAACCTACGTCCACGGGAAGAGCAGCATGGAATTTCACTATAGAAACCAAACGATATAATAGAGATTACAATCATTTGAGTACTCAAACACTCTCTTAGTGTTTTTCAGTTTTCAATTATATCTAATAATTTATACAGTATTTAGTCCCTCACAATTCTTAATAAAATTCTCACTTAAGAAATTAAATAAATTTTATTAATAAAAATTTAACTAGCTAAAATATTTATATGTAATTATAACGAGAAAATTTCCCTTTCAGTAAAGCTTACTTCTTGCGCTCTACTTCCTCGTGGCCACCCAAGTCCTCCTGTCCTAGGAAAATGGATTGATAATAAGACAAACCGCGCCTACAAGATAGGCTTTTGAAGCAGCAGCACCCACCAATTTCCATGGGAATGCGTGCACATGGCCATGTGCATGCATTTAATGAGGTGGAGAACAATTGTACGTTTCTTTGACCATTCTTCCTACAGCTACTTTCTCTTTTATAATTATTGTCAAAGATGGGCAATAAAACTTCATGAGACAAGAGTCAACTGGACATGTGCAGCAAATTAAATGCATGTAAGCTCAACCTGAAACTTCTTCCTGCTGTTCTCTTTGTCTCCTACGCATGCAGGGAATTACATGCAAACAGAATCCATGCGTAATCTTCATCTTATGACGATTTGCAATTTTTGATCTATACGTGATCAAGTTCACATATTTTCATCAGTTTAATTTTATTCACCGGATTCAAACTCGAGACATATTTTTAACATTAATAATGGATAATTTCAAACGTCTTCCTTTCTCATGTGATAATGCCATTGTCCAGGGCTTCAATATATTATATTGCTCGATGAGAAGGTGTCGAGTAAGATAGGAATGGGCACAGAAGACTGCTACTTTTGGAAGCAGCTATGCAAGGCGTTACTAGGCACATACATGCTCATTGGCGTCGTGTGGCTCCACGACGAAGCATCACCCCTAGGTGGTGCATGCTAAAGCCTTAGGCGAAGGAAGAGAAAGATATGTGCGACAACAATTTATCTAGGCGATAATAAGCCATGGAAGAGTTCATTGACAAGCGTGTATGATCGAAACAACCATTGGGCTCAAGGGATTTGTTGAAGCTGATGAAGATGCTTGTAACAAGAGAACAAGAAGTTTGAGCAAGAAGCTCAGAAGCTGTGGTTTAGGATGAGGAATGAAGTCACTGTGGAGCTCCAAGAAAAAGGGTATTATATCGAGTGAATTAGGAGTGCGGAGGACATGTTATAAAGTAAAAGTACTATGAGCAAATTGGTAGTGTTGAATTTGCTTATAAAGTTTGGGCACTCTGTGCTCGGTGTCTTATTTAGCTTTTCGCATCTTTGCTTTGTTTGCAATCATTGCTATTAGTAAAACTTCGTTGATGTCATCTGGATCCTGATTTATTTGACTATAGCCTCAGCCATTGAGTCAAGGAAGTTCTCGTAAGATTAAACTAATAAAAGTATTAGAGTCACTATCAACTAGTATTAGACTATTGTTTTACAAAAGTTATTGTCCTGAGAATAATGCTTCAGCAAGAAGTTAGATAGCCAACATTAAATTTTTGTGATATACCAAATTCAAAGACAACATATTAGAAAGCATCCATTTCAAATGCATTAGAGGCTAGAAAAGCTCGGACCATCAGTGCAAACCACAATATTGAACTAGACAGTCATCTTGAACTAGTGATTTCAATAACTAGTAGCAAACATGATATTCAGCAGCATTCGAACCATGAGATTAGTACTTGACATTGATTTTTCCCCCTCTTTGAGACAATGAATTGCGGAGAAAAATAAAGACGATGAACTGAATATAATAGACTCAAGCTTTACATAAACTTTAACAAATAAAGAGTTGGCGATAGCTTCCCAGAACTCTTTACAGCAGAGAGCCTACATTCTTTCTGATTTGCTTCTAGAGGTCAGGGTCGCAAGCTGTTGTCAATGTCATGCCTATATGATTATTGTGCACTCATGTTCCTAGCAATAACACTACAAATCCTCTTAAGCCTCTAGCTGATATCATTACCAGTTGATTCATCTTCCTGCAACATATTCCTTGCCAAGACCCCGCAACCACCAACTTCTTGTCCAAATCTCCAGCAACGCAACTTCTCCCTTTAGCGACATCTCTTCTCTCCCCTTCAACGTGCATCAAACTCCACATATTCTAAGTCTTCCGCAAACTCAGCAGCTGCAATACCTATTTTGCTCAACAATTTTTCGGCATCGAGGGATTTGATATACTGAAAGCCCTGGACAATGGTAAAATCACATCAGAAGTCTGAAAAACATTCATTGTTTAAGCAAAATAGACCCATTCAGGCATTTCATCAAACATCTTTGGGGGTGCGTGGGGTGCCTCAAAATTAGAGGCTCAAATCAGATCGAAATTTGCAATGAATGTTGGAATAAAGGAATCGATTTTGTAATCTCACCAACTTTTGCTTCGTGGAATCTTCTACGAACTATTTTGAGGAGTGAAACTCAGAATCTCCAACGAGCTCGGTTGTCCTGTAATGATTTCCTTCGAAGAAAAGCTGATCCTGATCATAAGACGACATGGCAAAGAGAGAGGGGGGGCTGATGATGGAGTCAAAGAAGGATGCGAGGCAGAGCGAAAGGGGCGACGAAGATGCAGAACGAAAAGGAAAGAAAACAAAACAAAAGCATGAAAAGAGTAAGAAAAAGAAAAAAACAAGAAAAAAATGTACTTGGACGAGAATGCCCTGTGGACAAAGTTTGGTTAGTAAAGCGAGACACATATTTAAGAATAAATCAACTACCTTAGACCTTTATATGAGACAATATTTATTTTGTAACATCTTTTGAGAAAACGCTTTACTTCAAGTCCTTATTGAAAATTTTCTTCCAAATTATTTAATAGCCCGATTGCATATTTATAATTTTTATGTTAAATGAAATACCTTATCTTTTAGTCTTTAGGGCATTGACCACTCTAAAAATATATGGTAGTTCCATCCCAGTATGCTAACAAGTATGATGCGAGTTGTCTTCAAAACTTCATAAGCCTCCTCCAAAACATGCACATATCCAATCAAAGCATGACTCCTGAAAAATAAAACTGCAATCAATCTTCCAAGAAAGTGCTTAAAAAGGTATAAGATGATAAAATTATGCCAGTTAGATCAACCAATAATATATATCAACTAATGTCTATCGTGTTTAATATCTTTGTCAATGTATACTATGTGCAAGAACATAGATAGAGGCTCTTCTAAATTTCTCGAGAGATACTAATGAAAAGTCAAATATATAGGTCCAACTGTGTTTGTTGAGATTGAAATATGACAAATGATCTATATATAAAAGGAAGCAGCATCATATAAAAAAATATCATAAGTCATAAGGGAATCTCGTACGGTATGGTCATTAACTCATATCCTACCTGGTACATGTGATCAATAAGATATTCTATGTGCTCGATGGCTAATCTGCCTTAGATAAAAGCTTCCAAGATAGAGAAACATGTTATTAGCAAAAAAAATGATCAAAGCTAGTTATAAATCAATAGATAAGCCTTCTCTCCTTCTTTTCCCCCTTTTTTTTTTATCTAGCGTAGTTATTGAAGGATACTGAAACAAAATGTTTTTGATGAAAACTGATTATGTTCCCAATCCAGCTAAATTAAGAACTTTTCAAGTACACAATCGACTAAATTATTGTGGAAGTTAAAGCCAAGAGTCAACCTACGCATCAAAAGTTAAATGAGTGGTAGAAATTGACTTTACCTGAAATGAAATTTTCCCGATTGAAAAATAAATTCTTGAGTGATCGATTACTTTAATTCCTATTTTAAGTAACTTCTAATCAAACTGCTAAAAAATAGGGAGGATGTAGAAATACATCATCCACCAATTAGATTTCCATTGCTTTTTTCAGAATAAAAAAAATCTCAAGGAATAGACTAATGTGTGGGGTAATATGCACAACATGAGTTCGGTTTTCCTCACTAACCAGTACAAACAATTCATGTTGGCGCCAACAAACCGAGTTTTGGCTCAAACCTTACTAGGTCCATGAGGTTAATAAGATATTTCTTGGGTTTGCCATCCATTTAAGATATAAACTTTCTCGTGACATAACAAAAAAAAAGAAAAAGAAAATGAGAAACAATGTCATAGCATCAAAAAAGTACCAGGCCTAGACAATGCTAAACTAAATAACCACCCCCACCAATCAAACACTTGGTTGGATGGAGTCGAAGAACAAAGCAATCAAATGGCAAGGCCATGCTTTGCAGAAGGTATAGTTTTTTTTTTAATGAATTACTCATGAAAACGCATTTCAGGTTCACAAAGCCTCGCCATATTAACTATAAGTCATCCAATTGATAATTCTCTTAGTGAAATCAACTAGACAAAGCCTTCCCTCCTCCTCTTTCCTTCTTTGTTGTTTATTGATCTGCAGTTTCTCCTCTTTTTGAAATTGTACATGCATACAAAAGTTTTATCAGGTCAAGTTTTATAGATCACAACCTCAAAACCTTCTATATTGGTACTTATCGATTAAACTAGTAAGTTTTCATGTATATCATATATGATTTGAGTAAAGTATGGTATGAGAGAGAGAGAGAGCGGGATCATCATATGTAGCAAGAAGTTAAATGAGTAGAAAAAAATAACTCTACTCCACCTGAGGTAACTTGGTGGACCATGTGACCTATGCTTTAAGAGTCATCCTTTACATACAATGAGCAAATTTTCTATGACGCGTGAAAAGACGTAGGAAACATTAAAAAGAACTTTTTAAAATAATAACAAATTGAACGATGACATTTCTTCTGGATTACTGTGGTTCTTCCACTTATTTGGATACCAACTGACTTCGTCCCCAAGCTTATCCAAAATTTTGAAACTTTCTCATGGATGGAAAGGAAAGAAAAAGTGAAAAAAGAGTAGAAAATAAGAAAAATGAGAAAACCCAATTGGGAAACAAAACTTGCAGGTGTGCCAAAATAAAAGAGATCAAGCCGAATGTATCTTTATCTGTCAATGTCATCTTGATTGGTCCGATAACAATAAGTAAACTAAAACGTCAAATCTCTCTTTTCAGTTAATCAAATGTTAACTCCATGATAGAGAGATGGTTCCGTGGGACTCACCTTACGGTGCTTGTAAGACTCGAGAGTGCCCCAATAGTCTTTCCTCCAGCCGACGATTAGTAAGTGGCAAATATTTGGCAATTTGGTGCTCAATACGTTAATCAATCTTTCCAACGACCCGCATCCACGAACTTGTAACTCGTCCAAAAACTCTAGCTCGTCAAGGCCCTTGACAACCCGTAGTTGATGGTTGTGAAAGATTTTGAAAGACTTGAGGTTCTTCAAGTTTGACAAACCGCCAAGACTTTGCACACATCTGCAGTTGTGAAGTAGGAAGTTTTCCAATGATTTCGTTGTACCGACAATTTGCACCTCGAGTATTTTATCGCAACCCCCTAGAGTAAAACTTCGCAATTTATTTAAGGCTCTCAATGGAACGATTAGTCTCCCTTCACAACTAATCAACTCATTAGCAGAGTCGTTGTCGGTCCTAGCTTCCCTCACATAAACTAGCCTTTCAAAGGACCTGCACGATTCAATAGACAATGCCTCCAGGGATTCGAACCCAGAAAATTGGATCTCAACTAACTCTGGACAATCCTCCACCTCAACATCTTTCATCTTCCCCATGCTTGATAGCGTGAATCTCTGGAGGGGTACGCATTCTAGCACGCGTAACTCCCTTATATTTGGAATCTGAGGCCCATCTAGTTGAAATTCCTGCATTGGAGACTCAAAGAGCTCTAAACGTGTCAAATTTCCCAGAGAGAGTGACATAGTTGAATTGAAATTATCAAGGCATAGCTTTTGTAGAGACAAGGGAAGCTGCGGAAAGGATTGTAGGTCAAATCCATGCAAATGAAGTGTGCTTAACTGGGTAAGGGAAGCCATCTCAGTAGGAGCAGGGATATTGTAAAGTTTCAAGCTCAAGTTAGTTAGTTTGGATAACCTCTCAATCCACCATAAGTAATTGGTATAAATTTTATTTCCTCTTTCTCCCATATCATGTAGATCCAGCTCAACCAAATTAGTCAATTTCGAAAGATCTGGGATTACCTGCAATGAATTGGATGACACGTGTAAATGGGTTAAACTTGTTGGAAGAGTTGGCAACTCCTGAATTCTATGACATTCCATCAACTTCAATCTTTGCAGGTTAGGAAGCATGCTAATGGTCTCTGGAACTTTACTAACAAATGCATGTGATAAATCGAGGATTCTTAGAAAGGGCAAACTTTTGATTTCATTAGGAATTTGACCTTTTAAACTGTGACTATCAACTTTAAGCACTTCCAGATTCTGAAGCATTCCAATATCACTAGATAACTCCCATGAATTTGCTGAACCTAGGTTGATCAAGAAAGCTTCAAAATGCACCTCCCGTAACGATTTCAACTTCCATATGAAATTCGGCAGTTTCGTCATGCAACACCACTGTACATAGAAGTACTCCAGATTCACAAGGCCCCCCATTTCTTCAGGCAAATCTCCAAGAAAAAAGCAGAAAGAGATCCTCAACTCAATCAAACACTTCAACTTCCCTATAGAACCATCAATTTTTCTCAAATTTCCACAACGTTCTAAAGTAAGCCTTTCCAAATTTGGGCATCCAGAGAAGTCTGGTGTTTTAGTTATGCTATAACACCTTATAAGAGAAAGAACTCTCAATTTTCTTGCCATCTGTCAAAATAAACGCAATCAACAATAAAATACCACTTTCAAAGAAAATATAATAAACAAGCATATCACACACCTTGGTTATGCTCTGTAGATTTGAATCATCTATGAAGTCATTGTTTGAAAATTGAAGAACGACCACACTCTTTAAGTGCATGGTGGTTGGCTTAGATGAAGGAGCACTCCAAAATAACCATCTTAAAGTGGTAAGAGCATTCACAAAGTTACCAACGAAGGTTCCTCCATTTAATTTGAGGTACCTTAAATGCTCAAACCTTCCAATTTCTTCACTTTTGATAACGACATCATCATAACCTTGGCATAAATCAAGATCCAATGCTTCAATGTTCTTCATCTGCAAAATGAGAGAAAAAAAAACAAAACAAAAGAGTGATATTCAATATTCCGTTTCAAAGGAAAGGATTAAAATGGGAAAGAGAAGAAATTAAAAATGCATCCTGGAGTGGAGTTGAGGATTTTTTATTAGAAAAACTATGAGGTTTCTCCTGAGGTACTTTACCTGCGTTGTGATTAATGTATCAAGGATGTCTTCGCAAATCCATAACCTACTACGCTTTCCATGATATGTTGGATTTTCTTGGCGAATAATTTCTCTTCCAAGATCTTTGAGTTGATCGTGCATCCAAAACTTGTTGTCTTTAATC
Source organism: Corymbia calophylla (assembly GCA_014182845.1). Lineage (NCBI taxonomy): Eukaryota > Viridiplantae > Streptophyta > Magnoliopsida > Myrtales > Myrtaceae > Corymbia > Corymbia calophylla. The sequence continues at coordinate 22,613,334 of CM024694.1, read as the reverse complement.
TTTATCAAAGACATCCTATTGAGGACACTGACCTCATCACGGTGGAGAAGACCCCGATCTTTCCACAAGTAAATTGCATTTGTCTTATCCTCACCAATGAAAAAGCATGCAATATCCAAGAAAATTTGTTGTTGCTCAAAACTTAAGGCATCATAGCTGATCTTCAACTTTTCAAAAACATCCTTATCAGGTGTTTTTCTTAACTCGTCCAATGTTTCTTTCCATTCTTTTTGTGTTTTTCGAGAGAGGTGTGAACCAATTACTTCAAGAGCCAATGGAAGTCTCCCAGTAGCAGATACAATCTCTTTTGAAAGATCATTATAATCATCTGAAGACAAGTCTCTATTGAATGCATGCATACCGAAAAGCTTAAGCGCTTGATCCATACTCATCAACTCCATTTCATAGTCTAAGATTTGATAATTTTGTTTATTAATTTGCAAAACGTCTCTATCTCTAGTTGTAATTAGAATCCTTGATCTTGAACACAAAGTACTGATTCCAACCAATATTTCCACTTGTTCGCCTTTATCAACATCATCCAGTACAATAAGGACTTTCTTATTACAAAGTGCCTCTCCAGTTCTCCTCATTCCATAATCAATTTCATCAATGCTCTGTGTTCCTGCCTGAATGCCGATGTCGGATAATAGTTTTTTTTGCATCTCAACTAAGCCATTAGCTCTTGACGATTTTTTTCCAACGTCTTCAAGAAAACAACAATACTTTCCAAATTGAGAAGACAGTTGGTTGAAAACGATCTTGGCAAGAGTCGTTTTACCGATACCACTCATGCCATGAATTTGAACGAGGCGCACGCCGTTACACTCGACATCTAACAATTCTTTGACTGCTAGAACTTGATTTTCAATTCCGACTAAATAATCAGGCACCGATCTATGTTTTGTCTTCAACTTTTTCAAGACCTCCTCAACTACCAATTTGACCAGGTGACCATAGCTGGCACAATGGATAACCATTTTAGTTGGGGCACAATGCTAAATCATGATTACCTAGCTAGAAGTGATATTATTCAAGTACTGAATAAACTACACAATAATTGGCCAACTAATGGGGCCTTAACAATCTAGAAGTACCGTCCAAAAAAAAAAAAATCCAGAAGTGCTATGTCTGACCCGAAATTTTTACTTGATTCCAACATGAGATTGGCAACAACATTCGCACAAAATAGACGTAGATATATAAGTATTTGAAATTTTTTTCAGCTTATCATTTATGTTCGAGCGACCACTACAGAAGCTGAACACCATGTGTTCATGAGAAGATATGTTTAACGTATTGAAAGATTTATTATTAGATAGAAACGTGCATGGCATTTAATCATTATCCCATTCTTTTTCCTCCCAATGTCCACAATCAAATGTTAATTCAGCCACCTAGCTATTAATATCACTATTGGCCCATAATAATGATGATCTTGTTAAGCAGTTTCACATTTATCAACAAACGTAGCACAGGTTCATCATTTAATCTCACCTCAATCGTGTTGGAGTTTTTATGCCTATGATGAAGGTTCATGGAAAATTGGAGAAACAAGCATCTTGAAAACAATTAGCTTACCCTTTGAACTTATTGGCTTCCCACCCCTTTATCGCACCAACCACCTCGAGAGCCTTTCTCCATGCATTTACTTCCTCATAATTCAATTTCTTCTCGCATTCCAAATTGAGTATGGCATCATGATACAGCCGAGTTTTCAACTTAACATCATCAGGTTCCACGTCATAGAAAATAGGTAGGATCACTTTATTACCTTCCGATTTGGAGGTGTTTGCCACAATCTGCTTGAGCTCACGGAGACACCATTGGCTCGAAGCATAGGCTCGAGAGAAGATGGGTATGTAGATTTGGGAGTTTTTGATCGCTTGCTGAAGTGATCCTTTGATCCCTTCTCCAACACGTAGCTCTTCATCATCTCGAAAGACGTAGATTCCAACATCAGTCAAGCTATGATAGAGGAAGTCAGTGAATCCAACGCGAGTGTCGGGTCCTCTGAAGCTTAGAAATACTTGATATTCGCTTCCCAATGACATTCCTGTATTTGAGCTTGCCATAGCAGTAATTTGCTCCGCTCAGCAGATCCCTCTTTCTTTCTCTCTCTAACTCAATGTTCTTGATAAGAACCAATTTAAATGCTATGGGTCTGTGAGAACATGGTTGAAGCAGAAAGTCATAGTATTTTACGACGAAGACAATAAAATCATATGTTATTGGTCAATGAGAACCGAAGTAAACAAAAGACCAAAATGCCGGGTGAACATATTATTCAAATTCTTAAAATATTATGAAAATATTTGTATAGAAGATGAAATCGACCGATCATTATATGAGGGGTATGTTACTGTTGAATTTGTAGATGCGATGAAAAGAAAATGTTTGTTGAGGGTGGAATAGATTTTTGGGAAACGCGAATACCACGCACAACATAGCCGGCTTGTTCTGTTTAATAAACAGATAAAGAAAGAGATCTCCAACCAATGCAAGTTAAACTGTTTCTGACCTCAAATCTGCACACGATGGTTCCAAATTGCAGAGTTCAATTGAAGCGGATACCAGTCTGCTCTCTTTCCTTATCATGTTGATTTTTCATTTGCTGATGATATCTAAACATGATACACATAGAAGTGCTCCATAATTGTTGTCGAGACAAACCCTCTTTTCTCCTTTGCTATCCACTCGAACCAGACTATTTAAAGAGGATAGAGGAATTAGCAATATTTGAGCAGGAGTAGCTAATCAGGATTTCAATTTGATCATAAAATTAATAACTTGAAAAAAAAAAAAAAATGGGGGAGAGTTAGGAATTTGCTAGACACCATTTTTGACTGGATAATTCCTTTGATAGGTGAATACGAAGTGACTAAAAGTCGTACAATGTGGCTGCGTCAACGCATTCCGAGGCAATAATGGAGTGGTTACGGGAAAAGCAAGTAAAATGCAATGGGCCGATGAGGAAACGATTGGGACAGAAATCATACTTTTTCGCGACGACGAAGACCATAAAATCGAATGCCATTGGTCGATGAGACAAAAATCAAAGATGTGGCCGACACAAGCTTTCGGGACTGAGTGCAGGGTCAGTCAAAGGAAAGTGTGGAAAATTTCCCTTGATGGATTTCTAAAATAAATGATACATAGTTGGAAGAACCGGCAACAATTCATCCAAAATTAACCTAATTCATGATCAATTTCTTCCCCAAGATTAAATCGACCAAAATCAACTCAACTCCAATAATAAGCAGCACTGTTTTCCCATGATACAATCTCGCAATGAGTAGATATAATGTCAACATGATAAAAAAGACAGGCAACGATGACAATTTACTTTAAAATTCAATGTGGAAAAAATCAGAACACTCTTAAAATTTTCACTGATAATAAAAAATAGTAGAATGTAAAGAGATTCTCCTCTAATCACACGTTAAAAGTTCAATATCCACTGAAAAAGCGAATTAACAAATATGGAGAAATTTGAAATAATTTGGAGAAGATTTCAACGAACAAAATTGATTCGCTCGTCTTTCCCGGTCTAACTATTAACATATTGAAATTTAAGTCAATTCCGACGACATTTTACCTTCAAATCTGATCGAATCTCCCAGCGCTTTTATTATCTTCTTCGAGCGAGAGCCGCATGTCTTTCTTTTCCTTATTGCTTTTTTGACTTTTTGACTCCCTTGTCTATTATTTATTAATGTTAGCTGGGCCCTACACAAGCGGACCCAACCAGCATAAATATTTTAGTACAGTCGATCAAAGAAAAGCATGACCGTCAATTTGATTGCCAAGTAACCTATCATTAACGTAAGAACACCATTAGAAATTTACCGACTTCGAAATGAATTAAAGAATAACCCGACCCTTCTGGAATTTTACAAGTATCGTAAATAAATTGCAAACACTATAATAGGTCTCACAATATTGTAGTAAATTTATGAACTTACCAACTTCTACTCACTCTCTTTATCATTTTGATTTTTTTCATTTGCTGATGATCTTTAAATACCCCGTGCTAACGTCTCTTTTTCATGTGATGAAATGAAACTCATCCTGTGATCAACTCGAATCGGATGGTTGAAACAGGAGAACAGGAGAGAGAAATAACAATGCTTGACCAGGAGTAGTTAATTAGGATATTTCATATTAATGTAAAATTTCTACCTTAAAGAAAAGAGGAGGGAGGGGGTGTTCAATGATTAAGTTTTTTCCCCCTCGATAATGTTTTTGAGCAGGTCATTCCTATGATATGTGAATATGAAATGGTTGAGAGTCGTAGAAGGTGGCCGTGACAACACGTCATGAAAAGAAAAGAAAAGGGAGCAGTAATGTAGGAATATCAATCAATTGCCATGGGACAATGAGGAAACGATTGAAACAGAGAGTCGTTTATGGAGGCCTATAAGGACAAATTATGAGTAGAACGTAGCTTGTCATTGGGTGCTTGCAACAAGAAAAATCGAAGCATATTGAGTGTTCTTGAGATCTACCTCTTTGCTACTACATTGTAGTCAATTGAGTACTAATTCTAAAAGTCAGCAAGAGTGCGGAAACCATTTGTAAACACACCGGAGAAGTGATTGTCCTTAGAGAGAATGCAATTGTGTAGGTGAGAGATAAAGTGTGCGAATGATTATTTGTAAACACTTAGAAATGTGGTTAATAATTATGGGGAGAATGTGTCTACGATATTGTGTGCACAGGGTGCGAGAATGGCTATTGAAAGAGATCCAATAGTTACTTTGTTTACAGTGAGATAGCCGTTGGAGTCGAGTCCGAGCGGTACAAAGTTCTTGGCATTTGAACTATTGGCTCAAGTAGTGGATTTCAATCTAATTGGGCTGCTAAAGCTAGGAGAGAGGAGGAGAACGCATATCCTAACTGAAACTCTCTCTATAAATAGCTTTTTCAATTCCTCTTACCCTAAATTATCAGTTTACTTGCGTATTAAAAATTAATTTTTTAAATAAGGGGCTGGTTCTAGAAAGATCAGACATTTTTACATATGTAAACATACACTTCAGCCCCTCTTTCGTGTATTTAGACCTAAAAATATGGATTGCCATGTCAAAGGTGTCAAATGCTATAATGCTACAATCACATGGCTTTGCCAAAAGGTGTCAAATGCTATAATGCTACAATCACATGGCTTGCAAATCCTGTTAATAATTTATAGGATTTTACTAAGGACAATGAAAGCAAATCATTACTTTTATATATTTTTTACAAGAAGTTGAGATGGAGTTTGAAGCTTTACACGATTATTTACTTTTCAATATTCATATTGAATCGGGTTTAATGTCAGCACATATATTGTATTGAGTTGAGCGTGGATAGGGGTTAAGAAAACCAAATTATCATGTTTTCAAGATAATTGCACAAATTGACCTAAAGTTAATGTATCAAAACTCGAATCTACATAAATTTTTTAATTGAATCAATGTATTCTTAAATTTTCGGTGAAAAATGCAATCAAATCATTTCAGCTAAGTCTCGTCAGACTTATTCAACGCAGCACTCCAGTCATTTTCGATTACAAGTGTAACGACGAGATCAAACGACGCTGCTGGTCTTCTGATTTAAGCACCGGACACACAGATAAGTCAATTTTGGAATTTAATGCTTTCCCTCCGCCTTATAGCAGGCCAAGGTACAAAAGAAGATAAGGGGAATCCATCCTCTTCCAAACGTAGATGCCGTAGTGGAAGGACCGCTTGTCAATTCCATTACATCATAAAGGCTGCTTTAAGTTTCACTATTGATGACCACGCCCGACAGGCTGAGCTGTCTTACGTTGGATGATTCTCGACGGGATTGTCTTGTTAGAATAGTCACATACTTCCGTTGGCCGGCGCTTAGTGCACTGTTATGCCGTCATCAAAGGCCAATTGCATCCCACAATATTTTCTGTTTGTTTGTTTATGTGATGGATAAGAAAAACAGTCACTTCATCGTGCTTCTTTTGGCTTCTCATCGCTGAAAAAATATTCTAATTTCCAATTTAGTTTTTGACTACAAAGACCATAAAAATAGATGCTATTGGTCCATGAGAAAAACTAAATGTTGGCTGATGAAAAGCTGTTAGAGTAATTATGCCTATTTATAGCACAAGAGATTTTGCTTTACTTTTGGTCCGAGTGATTTATTAATATGATCGAGAATGAAGATGGGACTATAGCACGGACACAAAGGGAGTGTATTATGAAAATATTTGTATAGAAGATGACATTGGCTGATCAATCGATCATTATATGAGGAGCGGGTTACTGGTGAATTTGTAGATGCGATGAAAAGAAAATGTTTGCTGAGGGAGAGGGAAGGGTGGCATAGATATTTGGGAAACGCGTATTCCACGCACAACATAGCCGGCTTGTTCTGTTTAACTTTAATAAACATATAAAGAAAAAGATCTCCAACCAATACAAGTTGAACTGTTCTGAGTGGACCTTTTTTGACCTCAAATCCGCACACGATGGTTCCAAATTGCAGTGTTCAATTGAAGTTGATGCCAATCTACTCGCTCTCCTTATCATGTTAGATTTTTCATTTGCTGATGATCTCTAAACATGGTAAGCACAGAAGCGCTCTATAATAGTTGTCGAGACAGCCCCTCTTTTCCTCTTTTGCTATTCACTCGAACCGGACCATCGAAAGAGGAGAGAGAAATAGCAGTATTTGACCTGGAGTAGCTAATTAAGATTTTCATTTGTGCATAAAATTAATAACTCAAAAAAATGGGGGAGAGTTAGGAATTTGCTAGACACCATTTTTGACCGGATCATCCCTTTGATAGGTGAAAACGAAATGACTAAAAGTCGTAGAATGGGGCTGCGTCAAGACGTTCCGAGGCAATAATGGAGAAGTTCTGGGAAAAGCAAGTAAAATGCCACGGGCCGATGAGGACACGATTGGGACAGAAATCATAATTTTTTCACGACGACGAGGACCATAAAATCAAATGCTATTGGTCGACGAGACAAAAAAATCAAAGATGTGGCTGCCGACACAATTGGGAATCATATTTTTTCACGACTACAAAGATCATAAAATCAAATGCTATGTCGATGAGACAAAAAAAAAATAAAAGATGTGGCTGACGCAAGCTTTCGTGATTGAGTGAAGGGTCAGTCAAAGGAAAGTGAGGAAAATTTCCCTAACTTGATGGATTTCCAAAATTAATGATACATGGTTGGAGAGAACCGGCAACAATCATCAAAAATCAACCTAATTCATAATCAATTTCTTCCCCAAACTAAACCAATCAAAATCAACTCAACCTCAAAATTAATGATACATGGTTGGAGAGAACCGGCAACAATCATAAAAAATCAACCTAATTTAGAATCAATTTCTTCCCGCAACACAACCTCACTATGCCGAAATGATAAAAAAGACAAACAATGACAATAATTTTACGTGAAAAATCCAATGTGGGAAAAATTACTGACGGCCTAGAAACTTCCAATAATCATCAAAAATAGTAACATACATGAAAATTCTTCTTTGGTCACGTGCTCAAGACTCAACATCAATAATACAATGGTATTTCTTCATCATCACGAAAGTGGACTAATATAATGGAGCAATAAACTTTAATCACAATTGGAGAAGCGAGAAATAATTTGGAGAAGGATTTCAACAAAGAAAACCAATCGACCCGTCTATCACGATCTTATGGATATCATATTGAGCCAATTCCAACGAGATTAGGCATTCCAATATGAAAAGAAGCCGCAGCCCTTTTTCTATCTTCTCCGCGTGCTCTCTCTCTCCCCGAACGAGCCGCCCATCTTTCTTTTGCTTTTTGCTTTTTGCTTTTTTGACTTTTTGACTTCCTTGTCTTTTGTTTAATAATGTTAGCTGGGCCCCACACAGGCGGACCCAGCCAGCATCAATATCTAGTACGGTCGATAAAAGAAAAGCATGACCGTTAATTTGATTGCCGAGTAACCTATCAATAACGTAACAATACCATTAGAAATTTACCAACTTTGAAATGAATTAGAGAATAACCCAACCCTTACGGAATTTTACAAGTATCGTAAATGAATTGCAAACACTATTATAGGTCTCACAATATTGTAGTGAATTTATGAACTTACCAACTTTTACTCACTCTCCTTATCATTTTGATTTTTTCATTTGCTAATGATCTTTAAATACCCCATCCTAACATCTCTTTTTTGAATGATGAAATGAAACTCATCCTGCAATCAACTCGAATCGGATGGTTGAAACAGGAGAGAGAAATGGCAATGCTTGACTAGGAGTAGTTAATTAGGATATTTCATATGAATGTAAAATTGCTACCTTAAAGAAAAGAGGAGGGAGGAGGTGTTTAATAATCAGGTTTTCTTTTTTAAGATAACGTTTCTAAGCAGGTCATTCCTATGATACGTGAATATGAAATGGTTGAGAGTCGTAGAAGGTGGCCGCAATAACACGTCATGAAAAAGCATAAGGGAGTAATAATATAGAAAAACCAATCAAATGCCATGATACGATGAGGAAACGGTTGAAACAAAGAGTTGGATTTGGAGGCCTATAAGAGCAAACTACGAGTAGAACGTAGCTTGTAACAAGAAAAATTGAAGTATATTCAGCGTTCTTGAGATCTATCTATTTATTAGTATATTATAGTCATTTTATGAAAATGAAACCGGGAATCGGACCGATCTCTCTGAGAACCGGATCAAACTGGCCGGTTTGGTCCGATCTCAGGTTGGGCGGTCCAACATGCTCAGCCTTAGTCAATAGAGTACTAAGTCTAAAAGTTAGCAATAGTGCGGAAACCACTTGTAAACACATGGGAGAAGTGGTTGTCCTTAGAGAGAAGGCAATTGTGTAGGTGAGGGATAAAGTGTGCGAATGATTATTTGAAACACTAAAAATTATGGGGAGTATGTGTCTACCATGTTGGATGCACAAGATGTGAGAATGGCTATTGTAAGAGATCCAATAGTTACTTTGTCTATAGTGAGATAACAGTAGGAGCGAGTCCAAGCGGTATAAAGTTCGGCATTTGAACTATTGGCTCAAGTGGTGGATTTCAACCTAATTGGGCTGCTAAAGCTAGAAGAGAGGAGGATGCATATCCTAACTAAAACTCCATAAATAGCTTGTGCAATTTCTCTTCCCCTAAATTATCAGTTTACTTGCGTATTAAAAAACAATATTTTAAATAAGGGATTGGTTCTAGAAAGATCGATTTTTTACATATATAAATATGCACTTTAGCTCCTCTTTCGTGTATTTGGACCTAACAATATAGATTGTCACGTCGGAGGCATCAAATTCTATAATGCTACAATCTTATGACTTGCAAATCCTATCAATAATTTATAGGGTTTTACTAAGGACAATGAAAGAAAATCATTATTTTTGTATTTTTTTTTTATGAGAATTTGAGATGGAGTTCGAAGCTTTACACTATTGTTTACTTTTCAATATTTGAATTGAATCGAATTTAACGTCAGCATATATATTGTATTGAGTTGAGTGTGAGTAGGTGTTGAGAAAACCAAATTGTCATATTTTCGGGATAATTGTACAATCTGACCCAAAGTTAATGTGCTGAAATTCAAACCTGCACAAATTTTTTAATTGAATCAATGCAGTCTTAAATTTATAATGAGAAATGCAATCAAATGATTTCAGCTAAGTCTCGTCGGACTCATTAAATGCGGCACTCCAGTCATTTTCGATTACAGTTGTAACGACAAGGCCAAACGACAGTGTTTTTCTTCTGATTTAAGCACCTAACCGACTGATGACTGATAAGTCAATTTTGGAATTTAATGCTTTCCCCTCCGCCCTATAGCAGGCCAAGGTACAAAAGAAAATAAGGGGAATCCATCCTCTTCCAAACGTAGATGCCGTAGTTGAAGGACCGCTTGTCAATTCCATCACATCATAAAGGCTACTTGAAATTTCAGTATTGATGACCACGCCCGACAGGCTGTCTTACGTTGGACGATTCTCGACGTGATTGTCTTGTCAGAAGACGATAATCACACACTTCCGTTGGCCGGCGCTTAGTGCACTGTTATGCTGCCATCAAAGGCAAATTGCATCCCCACAATATTTTCTGTTTGTTTGTTTATGTGATGGCTAAGAAAAACAGTCACTTCATCGTGCTTCTTTTGGCTTCTCATCGTTCAAAAAGTATTCTAATTTCCAATTTAATTTTTGACTACGAAGACCATAAAAATAGATGCTATTGGTCCATGAGAAAAACTAAATGTTGGCTGATGAAAAGCTGTTAAGAGCAATTATGCCTATTTATAGCACAAGAGATTTTGCTTTACTTTTGGTCCGAGTGATTTATTAATATGATCGAGAATGAAGATGGGACTATAGCACGGACACAAAGGGAGTGTATGATTAAGGGAATGGTTTAAAATACATTTTCCGTTAAAAGGATCACTTATATAGCTTACAAAAAAAAAAAACAAACTAAAAATATTTTCACCTTCTACAATAAATATTTAAATACAAATTGTTGTAAATAATAAAATTATTTTTTATTAATTAATTAATTCAGATATAAGCGATTATTTTTAAGAAAAAAATTGTTTAAATTAATTTTTACAAAATAAATGGAGCTTAAATTACAAAATTGATTCAGAAATTCTTCTCGGTCAGAATAAAATTCCATGTTGACTTTTTCTCCCCGATTGAAGCCCATCACTTAATCATCATCTTAACACATAAATATCTTGCATAATTTGAAATTTCTTTTCTTTTTCCTGATCATGCAGCAATCTAGGCTCATTTTCTAAAATACTCCATATCAATCTTTCTTTTGGGAGTTGGATGAAATTATCAGTGAGGGCCATAGTCTATTGAAGCCCTTCTTGCAGCTGAAAGTGGCCCATATAAGTAGATAGGCTAATAAAGTAGTTGATCGGATTATGAAAGCACCAAAAAGAAAGTATTTACCCAGTAATTGAGTCCTATCTCTCCCATCGGAGCTTTGGGATTTATTTTGTTCCAAAACTTATGGAATGCATCCACAAACTCTATCCTAATAAATGAATATTTTTTTCTTAACCCAAAAAAAAAAAAAACCTTCTTATTCTTTAATGTATTTTCTTTCGTGTTCTACTACTATCTTTCTTATCATCTATCAATTCAGTTTTGCATCCCATTCCTCTTTCATTAAAATTATAAAACTATTCCCTGTGTGTAATACAATCGGAAAAACTTAAATTAACGTGAATTGTTTTGGAATCCAAGTTACTGTCAATGTGCCCTCTCTCGATTGCTAATTTAAGCAATAGGAATGGTAATGCTATGAGAAAAATAATAATAATAATAAGTAATTCATGCAAAAGTGATATCCTGGATTTAAGAATGGCTAGGTGATCGACAAAAGGTCTGACCAAAAAGAAAAAGTCGGTCGGCAAATTCGACTAGGATTTGGAGAGAGAAGATGGATGGAGGGGCTCGTCTTTCTTGCTGAATAAAAGAGGGACTCAGCGAAGGTCGAATGGGGATTCTCGTGGAGTGGCGAGTGAAGGCAGAGGAAAGAAGGAAAAAAGAAATGGAATCCCATTGCAACTCATCTCGTGGTAAGTACATCGTGTAATCACTTAGGCCTTGTTTGGTTCACAATGGCCTGAGGTAACTGCTGTGCAGTAGTTTGAAGTTCATGGGAATGCTTCGTCTTTTTTTTTTTTTTCAGTCATAATTTTTTATTTATTTACTCACTACTCAAAACCAAAAGAGCTCATAAGAGAAGCGTCATTACAAAACAGAGCCCATAGGGCTTGAGGCGAGTAAGAAAGCCCATTCCATGAAAGAGTTTTTTTCCTTTGGACTCGAGCCAGCCAATCGGCCATATTATTAGCTTCTCTAAAGCAAAAACCCATCTTCAAATCTGAAAAGTGGAACATCATATTGTGACAATCACTTATAAGCGCCCTCACTTCCCACCAGACCTCTCCAAATGCTTGACTTGCGAGATTTTGAGGATTTTTGTACAATGTGTTTAGTGAAAATGATTGTGTGAACCGCACGATCATTTAGAGGACGATGATTGGGATATCGTTTGGGGATCTTCTTCTGTGGTTCTTCATTCTGTCTCTGTCCCTAGTCTTTCGTAATGTGGATTGGAGAAATATGGTTTTTTTTTTGGTCATAAACTGATTAACTTTTATTCAATTTGGAAACGCAGGGCCCATAAATTGGGCGTCCTTACAAAGTAAACCCAACAAGAATTGGGGAGGGGAAGAAATCCGGTCCCTCGGCAGAGTATTTTGGCCCTGAGCTTTTGCAGCCCAGTCCGCAATGGAGTTGGCTTCACGATGGCAATGGGAAATTGCGTGTGCATCCCAAGGAAGCTGGATGACAGATCAAGGCATTGCGAGATAATTGCGTGTGCATCCCAAGGAAAATAGGGTCTGAATTTTCCATAGCTAAAGTCAGATTGTCCGACTCAAACTCGAGAGGATCGTGTCTTTGAGAAAGTAAGAACTTTAGGATTTCCGAGAGAGCCGCATATTCCGCTTGAGAGGTAGGGGAGACATTGATCTGTTTTGCAAAGCCATCCACAAGCGTCCCCTCTGAATTTCGAATAACGTAAGGGATTGCTCCTCAATTGGAGAAATATGTTACACATTCCATTTCTGACATGTTTTAACCTCACTTGGCAACTCACACTGGACATGTCACTCTTCATTGGTAATTTGAAAACAAACAATAAAGGAAAAAAAAAAAGAACCCCACTCCTAGGAATTTGATTGCTTAGATCGGGATTCCTTTTCATGATTGCATGGCCATGAACCAAACGAGGCCTCGAGCGTTTGAGGTGTCAGCAGGCATAATCGTGCCATACACATATACCTTGATTTGCTATGCTGTGGGTGATCTGTGAATTCTAACTTGGTTGGACGGAACGTGACTGAACAAACCCTTTCCCTATTCAGCCTAGCAAAATGTCAGTATTTCAAAACCATGCATAATTTTTTTTTTTTTTATCGGAAAATATTTGCTTTCATTGCTAAGTGGGAGGTTCATTACATACTTCTCGAAACTCATGGCATAAAATAGATACGAGAGGTTGTGGGGGACGGGTCACCCAGTTGGGTGGTAGGGAACCGTCAAGGTGGGCCTTTGCTACCCAGTCTGCGGCCCGGTTCGTCTCTCTTGGCTCATATACTAACTGGACATTGTGAAGTTGGGCCATTAAGTGCTGGCAGTCCTCCACAGTGGAACGTTCAACCCATGGTGCATCTGCGAAGCCCAGCACGTGCATTACCGCAACTTTGCAGTCAGAGGCAAGGAGCAGCTTTGAGTTGGAAGTCAGAAACTCAGTTTCAGTTCTGGAAAAGTCAGACTCCCTTTTTTTGTCGTGTATCCACCGAAGGGCCATTCGAATGGTTAGGGTTTCAGCTAAAGGTGCTGATGAAGCTTGGATTTTTGCTGCGAAGCCGCCGGTGAGCAGTCCGTGGGCGTCCCTGCAGACCGCAGCTGCTGATCCTTCCATGTCCGAGCGGCTCCAGGCGGCGTCCAGATTGATTTTTAGGGTGCCCAGATCTGGAGGTTTCCAGATATCCATGCGTGGGTTTGGTTGTCCAATGGTGCTGCTGTTCGTCGGGTTCCACTTGGAGAAGTTCTGGAATTCCAGATCTGCTTCGTTGATGGTTTCGGTAGGTTTAGGAGGCTGCCTTCTGAAGATGCACGCATTCCTCTGCTTCCAAATTCTCCAGAGTATGCCGGCAAACCGAGCTTTCAACTGAGGGGATGCATCAGAGGTAAGGGTCTCGCTCACCGTTTTTTCCATTCGCGAAATCATTGTTGGGTCGGTATTCACATGTAACCTGAGATCTGACCAGATCACTTTCGTCCAGGCACAAAGAAGAAAGAGATGCTCGGTTGTTTCTGGTTCGGTGTCGCACATAGGGCAGCTCGGATCAGGTATGAGTTGCCGTCGATGCAAATTTACTTTGGTTGGGAGGGCGTTGTTACAGAGCGCCCACATGAAGAATTTTATTTTAGGAAAAACCTGTAGTTTCCAGATCTCGGTCCACAGTCGCTTGGGGGTTTGATAGGAGATTGATGCTGCTTGTGCTGGAATGTCTGCCTGTTGTGCTCTAAGAGCGTTGTAACCGCTCTTAACTTGATATGTGCCTGATGAGTTGGCTGTCCATAGCAGTCTGTCTGGCTTTGGTTGTAGGCTTAGGGGTGTTGAGAGGATCTCTTGCACCGTTTGGTCAGAGAATAAGTCAGCCAGTCGTTGGGAATCCCATTCCCCTGTTTCTTTGTTTATAAGTTCTGATACTAATGTTGGTTCGGTTCGATTTGCTGGTCCTCCTATCTTCCCAGATAATAGCCATCTGTCTTCCCTTATTCTGATGTTGTTGCCATTGCCGACTTCCCATTTAACTTCTGGTTCAATGAGGTCTCAACCCATGAGGATACTTTGCCAGCCCCATGATGGTCTAGGGCCTTTGTTTGCTGTCCATAGACACTTTCCAGGGTAATACAGTTCTTAAGTAACTCGCACCACGGTGCATTAGGTGCTTGGCTAAGCCTCCATGCTTGCTTTCCAAGTAAAGCTCTATTAAAGTCTACTAGGTCTCTCAAACCTAGTCCCCCTTATCTTTTCGCACTTTCAGAAGGTTCCAATTTTTCCAGTGTACCCCTTTTCGGGAGACATTTTGTTTCCACCAGAAGTTTGCAATTCTCCTCTCTATTGCACGGCAAATAGATATAGGTATTCGAAAGAGAGACATGGCATATTGTGGGAGAGCTTGGATGACTGTTTTGAGTAGGATTTCCTTCCCCGCCTTTGAAATGAGTTGTTCCTTCCATCCCTCCAATTTTCTATCTACTTTTGCAAGTACCCATGAGAACATCTGTGTTCTTGTTTGGCCCCAATCGGACGGTATCCCCAAGTACTTCCCTGTTTTTTCCATGATGGGAACTCGAAGTTCTGCTGCAATATTTGATTGTAATCCAGGGGGGCAGCCTTTGCCGAAATAGACTCCTGACTTGTTCAGGTTGATGGCCTGTCCTGAGGCAAAACAATATTGGTGCAGTATATTAGCTAGATTCTGTGCTTCTCTAGTGGTACCCTCGAGAAAAAAGATTGCATCGTCCGCGAACATAAGGTGAGACAGTGTGGGACACTGGGGATTTAGAGTAATCCCTTTTATCGAGCCCTCCTGCACCGCGTTGGTCATAAGGTTCGAGAGAGCGTTTGCCATAATGATGAAGAGGTAGGGAGATAGAGGGTCTCCTGTCTTATTCCTCTAGATGGCTTGATGACTTCGGTGGATTCTCCATTCACGTTTATCGTGAAGGAAGCTGTTGTAATACAGAAACGGACTAGAGAAACCCACTTAGCACAGAAACCCAGTCTCAACATATAATTGCATAGGAAGTCCCATTCCACCCTGTCATAGGCCTTTTGCATGTCTAGTTTTAATACTGCCTGAAATTTCCTCTTCCTTTTTCTAATTCGGAGCTGGTGCAAGACCTCCTGGACTATGAGTATGTTGTCTTGGATTTGACGTCCCTCCACGAAAGCACTTTGTTCCGGCATGATAATGCTAGACAGCCAGGGTTTCAATCTATTTGCCATCACCTTAGCAATTATCTTGTAGTTGAAATTGCATAGGCTGATAGGTCTATACTGAGTTAAGCTCTCCGGGTTGGTGACTTTGGAAACCATGCATAATTAAACGCCACTTATGTGGGGACTTTGGATATGTTTGTTTCGCGGGAATCATATCATTTTTGGAAAATGTTTTCTAGGAAATCATTTTCATAGTTTTTTTGTGTTTGGTGATATGTGATTGAAAATGTTTTCAGGCGTTTGGATGGCATTTGGAAAATGATTGAATAACAATTAAACTAATAATTTACACTAGTGTAAAAAAGAGAGAGTTTGGAAAGCAAAAGAAAATGACAAATATGACATAATAAAAAGGAAATGACCTAAAGACCTGATAAAGAGAGAAAATATTTTCCCCTTCCCATGCACATGAATTCATTTTCCTAAAACAATACATGATATTTATGTTGATTGGAAAGTATTTTCAATTGACCAAATTGTTTTTGGAAAAACAAACAGCAGAAAGTCCAAAAAACATTTTTCGGGAAACTACTTTCATTGAAACAAACGCACCATTTGTCTTCTTTCTAAAGTTTCCAAATTTAAAAATGAATTCAAAAATCCTCATCCTGGTCGAACTCTTTTATTTTTACGTATGCAGGTCGTGGATACTGTTGAGGATACCGACTTTATCTTGAGAAAGGAGAGCAGTTATAGACATGACAGATGCCTCTTCTTTCTGTGGTACCTGAACAATCATCAATTCTTTGGAAGCTGACACGATCTTCCCATTCTGTGTTTTCCCTATCTTAAAAAGTAACTACCATTTGCTAGTCTTCTATTGATTTACGCTTATCGTGTTTCATGTATGACGTTCCCTGAAGGCGGTCCGCATCCCATTGAATTAGGCATAGATCAAATGAACGATTTATGGTTCTTCTTGCTCTTTTCTCAACGCATGCAATCTCAATTACATGATTTTTGGGAAGTATCCCATAGTTTCCTTCTTACAAATATATAAGAATCGTAATTGGCAAATCTTTGAACTTTCTGGACCCTTCCAGTACCAAACTGAGCCGATGTTTGGACCTCCAAATTCAGCCATAATAGACGGACCGCATCTTTTGGCAGAGCATGAGATTTGTTTTAGATTGGAAGGCATGATGCAAAACAAGTTCAGAATGGAAATTGCTGAAAATAAGCAGCAACGAAGGGGACCTCAACAGAAAAGATGCATAACTTATGAAAAGAGAAAATAATAATAACAGGAAAGATACATTGTTATTGTGTCAGGTCGATACAGCGCCTTGGAACTTCAGAACAAGCTGATCGTCTGAAAAATACGATGCAGAATTTTTCCATCTTTTCACCTCCCTTAATATTCTTCAGCAGCCTTAGAACTTTAGGACTTGCTTTGGATGGTTTCCAAGTTTCCCCAGTGATTTATCCAGTGCAATGTGGAAATCACTAAAGGAACCAGCTCCGTCCTGCAGTTTTGGAGAAATTCATACGCATCCACAATCCAACACACTCTTGAAGATAAATACTATCGATATTACTATAAAGATATGGAGACCTAAATACAGCAATTTGAGTAGTGGTTACCAAAGACATACTCATATTTTAACTTCCCATCACGTACTAGTTCCAGCAAGTGATCTATCATTTGAACTCATCCAATTATGCAGCCAAAATCCCCTCAAAGAAAGATCCTGCAAACCATAACAACCATTATCGCACACTCCAGCTGTGTTCCGTGATTTAGGAAGTAAATCTGAAAGTTGGCAGTACTGGCTGTACAATTTAAATGTAGCATGAGATATCACAGTGAAATTGAGGAGACAATAGTAGACCCATTGTTTCTACACCTTTGCTCTAGATCTTTTACTAAAGCGCCTCCTACAGGTACAATTGAACTTTAGCATGAGATATGACAGTGAAACCGAGAAGGAGACAATAGTAGAACCATTGTTTCTATGCCTTCTTCTTTGCTCTAGATCTTTTACTAAAACACCTCCGACTGGTACAAGTTTTAGTCACGCAAGTTCTAAATCTTTGAACTGATTATCAAAAGACACTAGGCTCTGTTTATTTGTTCAGTAACTACTCTGCAACTTTAATCATCATCTTTTTAGAAGTCTAGTGGGGCTGAAATATAGTTTGAAAGAAGTGATAAGATGAAGTGTTATCATCTATCTATCTGTCTGTGCACATTAAAATAATTCTGTGATACTCAAGTTTGGGTTTAGGTGCTCTGTGACATATTGAGAACTGGAGGGCTTCCTGGAAGGGAAACTGGAAAGCAACCACACCTGTTTTTTTGCAAATGACGACCTAGAATACCAGGTAAGCTATGCCATTTGTGATGCCAGCTGCAATCTTGATTTTTGAAGCATTAGTGGAACTAAAGACTAGCTGATGACTAGCTGATGACTAGCTGACTAAGTGTAAAGGCAGGCTACTGTTCCTACTGAACGTCTGGGTATGGGAGCTTTCAGGATTGCATTAGAAGCAATCTATAACAGGTAAGATAGTGAAGTTTCAGCTTCTCAATGTTCAGTCCTGCATGGAGTTTGATCTAATGGTCTCCACAAAAAATTAAAGAATGGTGTAGGCCTAATTTGCCTCAATGCAGTAGCGACATCCATCAATCTTCAATCTTATGTTGCGCATGATTTACTTGTCCCTGTTCTGCAGAATACATCCCATTCCACTGGTGTATACATCATATGGGAAGCCAAATCCATTTGTCTATGGAAATGCTGAGACCGTGTTAAAGAATCTTATGGCTTCTTCATTAAGCAACCTAGACATGGAGAATATTACAATCTCCGGAAATCATTGTTTCAAAACCCTATACATGATTGGAGATAATCCAAAAATCGACATTAGAGGCGCACGACAGGTATATTTCATACCGAAAATTGCATTTTATTATATCAGTAAATTTATTCCTGAACATAATCACCAATACTGCTAACAACTCCTTCAGGCAGGAGATCCTTGGTTTTCTATATTAACAAGGACTGGGGTATTCAAGGGAAAAGATAATCATTCAGAGTTCCCTGCGGACTTGGTAGGTATTTGTACTCTTAATAAAATCCAGACATTTCTCTGTCTGTCTCTCTCATATCTCCTTGTATGTACATTGGGGTGAGTTGATGGTAGGTTCCCAAGTAAGTGGATCATGTGCGTTCCAGCATGTTCACTTCTTTTGTTTATGGAGTGTATATCTGTGATTCTAGTGGAAAGTCATGGTTGAGACTGCAGATCTTTGATTCCACCATGAAAACATTCAGAAGTAAGTACATCATGTAATCACTTAGGCCTTGTTTAGTTCACCTTGGAGTAAGAAACAGGAAATGGAATCCCATCGCAACTCATCTTTGGATGGATTTATGATCGTAGAATCAAAGTGCCTAGTTAACGGATACTCATAAAAATGCAGAATTGGATTGCTCAGGTAGGGGATTCCGAGAGAAGGAAAACATTCAGGAACCCAACCCACTCGGTAGTCTTGAGCTTCATCATGTTCAAATCCTACAAGGCCACAAACTGTACAAAGCCAGAACTCTCTCTCTCTCTCACTACTCATCTTTAGATGGATTTATGATCGTAGAATCAAAGAGCCTAGTTAACAGATACTCCTAAAAATGCAGATTTGGATTGCTCAGGTAGGGGGTTCCTAGAAAAGAAAAACATTCAGGAACCCAACCCACTCGGTAGTCTTGAGCTTCATCATGTTCAAATCCTACAAAGCCAGAACACCCTCTCTCTCTCTCTCTCTCTCTCTCTCTCTATTGTGAATCTTGTTTGGTCTTGGAGACGTCAACTACAAGTATCACATTGGCTTGGGTGGGGACATAAATGTCCACTTACAAACTTGGCTGACTTGCTGTCACTCCATTTGTTCTCGTGATTGGGTCTTTGACTCAAAACACAATAAGGATAAGAATATCACAATGCCTTGAGGTCACTGCTGTGAAGTAGTTTGAAGTTACATGGGAATGCCTTCATCTCCTCTCTCTCTCTCTCTCTCTCTCTCTCTCTCGACTGGGAAACTTGTTTGGTCTTTTCATGGAGACGTCAACTATGAGCATCACGTTGGCTTGGGTGGGGACATAAAGTTCCATTTACAAACTTGGCCGACTTACTGTCACTCCATTTGTTCTTGTGATTGGGTCTTTGACTCAAAACACAATAGGTGTAAGAATATCACAATGGCTTGAGGTAACTACTGTGAAGTAGTTTGAAGTTACATGGGAATGGCTTTATCTTCATTGCTGCGGATTTTGTGTGAAGTGCTTGATTGGCAAGATTGTGAGGAGCTGTATGTAATGTGTTTGTGAAACGCTTGTGTGAATTGCATGATCATTTTAGAGGATAATAATTGGGAAACTATTAGGGGATCTTATGTGGTTCTTCATTCTGTTTCTATCCCCAGTTTTTTGTTATCCACTTTTTATATGTGGATTGGAGAAATATTTTACACATTCCATTTCTGACATTTTTTACCTCATTTCACCACTCATGTCGGACATTTCTCCTTTCGTTCATAAATTGAAACCAAACAATAGAGAATGAACCCTACTCCTAGGAATTTGATTGCTTAGATTGGGATTTCTTTTCATGATTCCATGGCCATTAACCAAATATGGTCTCAAGTGTTTTGAGGCGTCAGCGTGGGTAATCCTCCCATACTTATAAACCTTGATTTGCTATGCTCTGGGTGATCTGTGAATTCTAACTCGGTTGGATGAAACATGACTGAACCTTTTCCTTCTTCAGCCTAGTAAAATGTCAGTATTTCCAAAATATGCCCAATTGAAATTCACTTTTGTAGGGAATATGTCTTCTCTCCAAATTTTCCAAGGTTAGAGGTGCATCTGAAAATCGCTCAGCCCAATTGAACTCTTTTATGTTTACCCATGCAGGTCGTGGATACTTTAGAGGACGCTGTCGAATTTATCTTCAGAAAAGAGTGCGGTTCTTGACACAAAAGATGCCTGTTCTTTCTGTGATATCTGAAGATCATCAATTCTTTGGAAGCTAACACAATCTGTCCATTCTGTTTTTTCCATATCTTAATGAGTAACTATTAGTCGCAAGTCTTCTGTGTATTTTGCTTATCGTGTTTCAATGTTCCGTGTATGGCGTTCCCTGAAGGCGGTCAGCATCCTATTTGAATTTATTAGAATTAAACGAACAATTTGTGGCTCTTCTTGCTCTCTTCTCAACCCATGCAATCTCGATTACATACTTGATTTTTGGGAGATATCCCAATGTTCCTTCTTACATGTGTATGCGATCTTGATTACCCGTGACATAATTGGGACAATTTTTCATAAATACTAAGACATCACGTTTATCTGATGATAATTCTGTCAAAATGGGTTATACACCAATTTTTTAATCAATATTTGATAGGCCGAGTTGTTATATGAGTTAATTATTTAGTAAATAGGTCATTAATGGGTTTAAAATGATTAAATCCAAAATAATGTGTATTAAATGAGTTAATAATTTGCTTAGACTCAACTCACTTTTATTACTCTCTCTATATTCTCTTGCATTTATTTGATTTTGCACTTCTATTTCAGTTCGGGCATGATTTATCTTAAATTGGGTTAAATATATAAGTGCTTTAATAATATGATTGAATCAAATATGAGCTGAGTCAAACATAAGTTACTAAATTTATTTTATATGAAAATGAGTTAAAACACATAATGTATCAATTTGGATTTGATTATTTTCGACCTAATATGATTCATTTTATTTGATGAGTCTATTGAGTGGTCTCCTTTTAAGGCGTTGGAGCGACGAGCAAGGGTCAGGTGGCTGACTCGAGAGTCCAAAAGATGGGGGAAAAGAAAAACGATGTGATGGCGACACAAGTCGGTGGGAATCAAATTCTGAACAGACACGGTCGTGGCCGACAGTGACGAGACAAGGGACTTTTCTATTACGTCGTTTTTCCCAAGTTGCCTTCGAATTTCAGGCCCTCGCTCACTGTGCTGTGCTTCTACTCCCTTCTCGTTTTCATCGTTGGTCGTAGATTAATTGCTTTCCCTTTGAGCAAAGCTCCTACACCATCCGTCAAGGCTTCTTTTTAGATCAGTACAAGTAAATTCCACTTCAAGCGCTCGGTTCCATCATTCTAATTAGTTGGCGAGAGGCTGTTTTCTTGTACCGTTCGGAAAGGAGTCGCATGACCATAAGAAGGATATAGACGAGATTAGACCAACACAAGGACCGAGATTAGTAGTTTTGACATGTCCATCGGAGACGGTGCAAGTTTAGGAGGATCTTATAACATTTTCTGATATTTTTAGAGCACTCGAAAGGGAAAGGAATTGGCCGTGAGTTTCTTTTATCCTTAGCAGGTTGATTCTAAAAAAGTTTTTGTGGACTTAACTTTGAATAGT
The DNA here is from genome assembly GCA_014182845.1 of Corymbia calophylla. Lineage (NCBI taxonomy): Eukaryota > Viridiplantae > Streptophyta > Magnoliopsida > Myrtales > Myrtaceae > Corymbia > Corymbia calophylla. Next base: position 22,591,326 of record CM024694.1, on the reverse strand, counting down.
AGTGTGAATTTTGTTGTCAAGTCACGTCTGTGACCCCATTTCAAATGAAAAGTTATTGTATGATCTATGAATCTTATGTCAAAATCCAATGCAATAATTGATCACATGGGCCCATAGGAAGATATGCCTTTTTAATGATTGAGATGATATTGATTTATATACTTTGTAAAGCATATGATAATTTCTCATTCCGCACTCGATTATTTTGTCTTGGCCCTCCACCAGAATCTTATCCCTTTAGATCGTGAATCGTCAAACAAATGTTAGAGCAATGGCATTGGAGGTGCTTGTAATGTTAGTTCTTCATCAATTATAGTCATGGAAAGAGCAAAATTTTGCATTCTATGATTTTATAAGATTTTTGGCGAACGTGACCTTAAATTTAGTCAGAGGCCAAAGCATGAAAAGGGAAAAACAAGGCAAAGTGACTTTGTTCTATAATTAGGGCGTGCCTAACATTGTAGAAGTATTTGCACAACTCATCGAAATACGCTACACGGAAATAGAAGAAATAGAGAAAATTATAAGAGAAGAAAAAGAAAGAAGAAAAGATTGCCCACACAATTCACCAAAATCCATCTCAACCGTGGCCGAGGCCTGCCCATGATTTCAACGGGCCTAATTCACGGCTCCTGAACATCGAACCCGAAGACGCTGAGCAATTGGGCCTCTCTCTCTCTCTCTCGATCGTGTCCAGACGGTAGTTGAAGCTCGTTCCTTACTTATTGGAGCTTCATTTCCAGCGATTAGAGCTCTTTAATCTCCTGAAGCGTTTCGTTTTCTGAGGCCTACAAGGGCAAACTACGAGAGAAACGATGCTGGTCGTCAAGTGTTTCAAACAATAGAAATTAAAGCTTATAGGAAACCTTCTCTCCGTTGAATGAGAAATAGACCCAAAGTGAGCCCAAATTATAAATTAGGTAATCTTCAACTTTCCAGATAAATGGAATTGAATTTGAGATTGGTGATACATGTCTAGACTTGATGACTCAAAGCCTCATATGCTCAACTCGAGTAGCTAAGCCAATCGATATACTTGTTCATATACTTTATTGTATAATTCTTGTTCTGCATATATTGATGGAAGACTCAAGTTTTATTTGAGCAAATATAATATTATATTGAATTGAGATTTATCTCAATAGTAAACCTTGCCAAAACTACACCTAATTAATATGTTTATGACTTGAATGGCACAATTAAAAGATTTAGGATTGAATTGACACACATGCAATAGGTTCATGACTTTTTTTGACATTTTCCCAGAAATCTACCTCTAAAACAGTAAAGACACTTAAATTTGGACTCGATCCCATTTACAAGCTATGTGTTTTTGGATAATGAGTTATTTAGAAATCAACCTTTTCATAATATATATAGATATATATAATGACGCCAAACTTCCATTGCACTAACATCATCTACTGTTCACCAACAAAACATTTTCTCCATGGTCTACTTGTCAAAGGGCAAGGATTTTTTGCCGCATCATCTCCAAAATATTTCTCGTTAGAAATATTTTCTCTATGAATATGTTATTCAAGCTCGCATGCACTAAATTTGGAATATATCATCGCATTATAATTTGAGTAGAACGCTCATCCCTAACATATGCTACATAAAAAAAGATGGTTGTGAGTGTGTAAAAATACTCAAATTCAATGAAGAATCTTCTGACTGCTTGGCACGAAAATGAAATTTCCCAACTCTTTATCCTGTTATCTTCAATCATTTCGTCTTACGTATATCTTCCCAATAAAAAAGTTGACGCGATGATCAAAACACCTAGCCACCCCATACGGGGGAGGCCATAGAGAGCCATCATAACGAGGAGGCCACTTGACGGAAATTCTCGCTTCTTTGCAGGTCGCGTAAGACTGGAGTAACCACATCATCCACCGGTTTGGTCGGTTCTTCTTGGGAAGGTATGTACAACCACCTACTTCCACTCATATCATATCTCGTTGAGTTCTGTGTTGAATCATCTTGACCTCGCGCTCGGATCATATGATCTTCTCAATTCATCATGATCAAAAAGTAAATTGCCTTATGAATTGATGCTTCAGAACATGTTGGTAAAGTCACCGCTTGCATTGAACTACCTCCACAGGGCTTTCTTGATGGAGAACAATTACTATCCACGGACTTATCCGGGTTTCCAGTACTTTCCTCCTCCATTGGCATGGATCGATCCAAACTCTGTATCGTCCGACGACAATAAAATTCCGACGTGGGTTATCGTTGGTGTAGTCATTGTCGTCGTCATGCTCTGCGATTTCCTTTTCTATTACATCCGGAGGCGAGAGAAGACAATCCTGAAAATAGTGGCCCTGGTAGATGCTTTGGCTGCAAAGCCAGCTCCTCCAACAACGCCGAAGAAGGACCCAGCTCCACCACCCAAGTCGGCAGCTCCACCCTCCAAGCCAGCACCAGCACCAGCCCCAGCCCCCAAGCCGCCGCCGCCGCCGATGGGCATCCCGATTGGGTACCCAGGTGATTGTCCGGAATGCGGGCATAGAGGAGGACAATATTATTTCAAGTATACTTGCCCCCAGTGTAAGTGGAAGATAGACCAAAATGTAGGGTATTGAGACAGGATTACAATAGTTTTTCTCATCTTATTGTATGCTTATGAATTTGGAAGCTTCTATTTATGTTTGTGTGTGAAACTTGAACGATGCACGGCGATATATCGTCTACTCTCCTGGACAATGTTGGAGATTCGATGCAATGAATAACTTTTGTGTTTATCGAATTTTTGTTGCAATATATAAGTGAAAGAAAGCGTAGAAGACAAGAGAAAATAGAATTGGGAGAAAAAGAACTATGTATTTTCTGTCTATATATCATTCAATGTACAAAGGACTTGTATTTATAGTACAAGGGATGTTCAATAAAAGGAAATAATATATTCTACAATATCATATCCAATATAAATTGATTTGGCAAATCAACCATAATCTTGGATAGCATATCTTCCAACACTCCCCCTCAAGCTGGTGGCTTATAGATATCCAAGACACATAGCTTGCTCAAAAGATATGCGTGTTGTCTTTGACAAAGAGGTTTGGTGAAAACATCCGCAGGTTGCTCCATGGTTCCAATCCCTCTTGTTTTGATTATCCCTTCCTGTATCTTGTCCCGAGTAAAGTGGCAATCCACTTCAATATGCTTTGTTCTTTCATGCACAATAGGATTAACTGCTAATCTGAGAGCAGCATCATTATCACAGAACAATACGGTTGGTTCCTTCATTTGCACCCCAAGATCCTGCAGCAGACCTCGCAACCATACTATTTCGCAAGTGGTCTTTGCCATGGCTCTATATTCTGCTTCTGCCGAAGATAGTGACACAGTCGGTTGCTTTTTCGTTTTCCATGAAAGCAGTGATTCTCCCATCTTGATGCAAAAACCTGTGATGGATTTTTTGCTCATAGGACAAGTTGCATAATCGGCATCGCAGTAAGCCGTCATTTCCATGTTGCTATTTATGGAAAGAAGTATCCCAAGTCCTGGACATTTCTTCAAATATTTTACAACTTTCAGGGCCGCAATCATGTGAGATTGTTTTGGTTTATGCATGAACTGGCTGAGGGTCTGCACAGCGTAACATATATCTGGTCTGGTCATGGTTAAATATATAAGTTTCCCAACGAGTCTCTGATAACTGGATGGATCTTCAAGTACAGGGTCATCATTTTGTGATGTTCCTGTATCATATTCCACCGTGGTTAATTTAATATTTTGCTCAATTGGAATAACTGCTGGTTTGCATCCTGATAGACCGGTTTCTGATATGATTTCTAAGACAAACTTTCGCTGACTGAGTGCAATCCCTTGGTCAGATCGTGCAATCTCAATCCCAAGGAAATATTTAGGCGCTCCAAGATCTTTGATGTGAAAGGTGGAGTGCAAATATTCCTTAAGATTATTTATTGCATTCAAATCATTGCCCATGATTAATATATCATCAACATATATCATTAAATAAATAGATGACATACCCTTTCTCCATGTGAACAAGGCATAATCATGTCTGGATTGCTTGAAACCTGCAGCTGTGAGAGCATTGGTGAACTTAGCGTACCATTGCACGGAAGCTTTGTTTCAATCCATAGAGGGACTTGCGGAGACGACACACTTTATTCTCCCCCTGTCTCCGTAATCCCGGAGGAATTTCCATGTAAATTTCTTCATCTAAATTTCCATGAAGAAATGCATTATTGACATCCATCTGATGTAGTGACCAATCGTTAATAGCTGCAATTGATAAGAAGGAACGAACCGTTACGTCTTTGGCTACAGGGGAAAAAGTTTCATGATAGTCGAAACCTTCCCGTTGCGTGAAGCCTTTCGCTACCAGTTGAGCTTTATAACGCTCGATAGATCCATCTGCTCTATATTTAATCTTGTATACCCATTTGCAACCAATGGCTTTCCTGTTTGATGGCAATATCACAAGCTCCCATGTGTTATTTGCAATGAGCCCTTGCAGTTCTGCTGCCATTGCGTCTTGCCATTTTGGGTCAGCGGATGTTTCATCATAATTAGATGGCTCATGCTCTTCCGATATTCGATTGACACAACATCTATGTTCTGAAGACAACTTGTCGAAAGAGACATAAGATGAAGTAGGGTAGCGAATACCTGGTGAGTTCATTGCAGTGCAGATGTAATCCTTTGTCCATGTTGGTGGACGTGTGCTTCTTCCTGAGCGTCGTGGTGGATTTGGCACCAAGGGTGGCTGTTCTTCGACTTGCTGCTCCTTGTCGCCTTGGGGATCATCTTCAATTGACGCATCATGTGGCATTTCTTCTGATATTGCCGGGGATGGAAAGTTCTCAATTGGACTTAGTCGAGTCATGTTGTGAAGACTTTGAGGAAGTAAAATATATTCTGGATCTTTAGGCACCTCTTCAATATTTGGATATCCGCGCAAGTTTTTGTTGCTTGATGTTTCGCTTGAAGATTTTTCCTCAGCAAAAGGAAAAACATCTTCGTGAAACGAACAATCTCTGCTTACAAAGAATTCTTTCGTAGTTGGCTTGAAAACCTGGTATCCTTTCTGTAGATTTGGGTATCCCATGAATATACACCGCCGAGCACGAGGACCCAATTTGTCCCGAGGACCCACTGTAGTAGTATAGCATAGGCACCCAAAAACTTTAAGGTGATCCAACTCTGGTCTTTTTCCAAAAAGTAACTCGAAAGGCGTCCATCCATTGAGAACCTTTGTGGGCGTGCGATTGATCAAATAGGCTGCTGTCATGACGCAATTGCCCCAAAAATTGTCTGGAATTGAAGCCTGGAATTTCAAGGCACGTGCAACTTCCAGAAGGTGGCGATGCTTCCTTTCCACTACCCCATTTTGTTGCGGGATGTAAATACACGAGCTTTCATGTAGAATCCCGTGAGTTGAAAATAAGGAAGCACAAATCATGATTGAAGAATTCCTTCCCATTATCGATCCGACTTCTTTGAATGGATTTTCCAAATTGATTCTTTGATAAGGAAATGAATCCTTTCAAATTGGAAAAAACTTGGCTTTTGGATTGCATAAGAAATATCCATGTGGCTCTAGAATAATCATCCACAATGGTGAGGAAGTAACGAGATCCATCGTGATTCGGTGTGTGATAGGGTCCCCAGACATCAACATGGATTAATGAAAAAATGACCTTTGCACGAGTATTGCTCAAAGGAAAAGCTGTACGAGACTGTTTTGCAAGTGGGCAAACATGACATTGAGAGAAAGGAAATGTGGCACTATGGCCCATTCTTAAATGCATAATGAAGTTGTTTGCAGTAGCATTACACGCTAAATTATTATTCAAAGGAAAGCTAGACAGATCAAGAGTCTTTGGGGAATTGCTCCACAAAAATAATCCTTCAGAGAGGCTACCCAAGCCCATCAGTTTGCCAGTCGAAAGGGCCTGAAATAAGCAAGTATCAGCATCGAACAAGACTCGACAAGAGTTTTCCTTACAGGCTCTAGACACTGAAATGAGATTGAATTGAAACTCTAGGACATAAAGGACATTTTGTAGGGTGATTTGGGAATTGAGTTTTACTGTGCCTGTTGAAGTAACATGAGTAACATTTCCGTTTGGTAATCGCACAGTAATAGGAATGCTGAGTTTCTCGTGTATGTCAGAGAAAAAATCCTTATTACAAACAATATGATCACTAGCTCCTGAATCAATTATCCAAGTACTTCTTGAAATTGAATTTATCAGGCAATAAGAAATACCTGAAAAACTGCTCCCCTTGTTCGAAGTATCTAACTTCTGCAGTGCTTGCATAAGTTGCTGAAATTGTCCATGTGTCATGGGCTGATCAATATTTGGACCGGTTGAACTAGCAACATGATAAGCCGCTATTGATGATTTTTTTCCTTTTTCACCAGGTTTACCATGCAATTTCTAGCAATTATTAATAGTATGATGCGGCCGCTTGCAATATTCACAGTATAATTTACCTTTCCCTTTGTAATTTTGCCCATAATTTCTTGCTGACGTGGCCAAATTCTGGCCATTGGATCCTTTATTGCCGGCTCCATATCCACCGTTCGATTCTCCGTATGGATCGATCAATCTGAAGCCGTCCGATCGCGTCGTGTAATCTGAGCCGTCCGACCGCTCCATATAATCTGAGGCGTTCGATCGCCCGAGATGATCTGGGCTGTCCGTTCCTGAAGGTTTATAAGCCTTCGATTCCGGTGGAAACCCTAGGCCGCCCTTCTCTCGACGCTCGTTCCCTTGATTTAGGGTTTGATGGCCCGATCCGCGGCGTTTGCCGCGAGCCAAGAGTGCGACGCCCTTCGTTGCCCTCGTGCTTTCCAGCGTCGTGAGTCGCTGGCTTTCTTCCTGAACAGCAAGTTGGAAGATCCGACTGAGAGGTGGTGGTGGTGGCTCCATAGCCAAGATCTGCGATCGAAAACTCAGGTATGATTCGTTAAGAATCAAGAGAAATCGAGTAGCCTTTTCTCTATCTTTTATCGCCTTATATTGCCTTAGAGTAGTTTCGGATCCTTCAAGCTTTTCCTCCGCCACTTCTAGCTCGTTCCAGAGGGCTGAGAGCTTGTTGAAACATGCCGTGACGGTCATGTTTCCCTGTTTTAGTTTCGAAAGCTCCTGGGTAAGAGAAAATATCTTCGCTTGATCTAGTTTCCCGTACATTTGCTTGATGTTATCCCACATCATCTTTGTGTCCTCCGTTGGTGGTAGTCCAGCTGCGATTTCAGGTTTAACATAATTTCCGATCCACGTCCTCACGAGTTGATTACACTTTCTCCACTGTTTCGCCATTTTCTCCTCTGTGGGAATCGGCACGGTTCCGTCGATGAAGCCGTCCTTGTCTTTCGTTATTAGGGCTCTTCGAAATTCCTGTGCCCAGTTTGAATACCCCTCAGATCCTGCTAATTGGTGGCTGATGAGTCGCAATTCTGGTCCGTTAGTGCTGGAAACGTACAGGGCGTCGCCGGGTTCCGGTCGACCGGCGACGGCCGCCACTGGGTAGGGCAGATATCCCGGGGGAATAACCGGGTAGGGATTCACGCCCGTACCCGGTCCATTCAGCCGTTTTCCTGGATTCGGATTCTCTGGCCCACCCGAATGACCCGCATTTAAACTCCCAGGCCCATTGGTCGTGCTTGCCCCACTAAAGGCTGGTGGGCCGCTATTGGGCTGGGCGTAACCTTGATAATTTCCAGGCAATGATGTGTTTGGGCCCAGCCCAAACATTAGTGGGCTTTGATGGCCTGTAATGGGCCACTGAATGGGAACCCACTGGTATGGATGGCCCGCAATCGGTTGACTCACATTGGGCTGGCTCAGTAATGGCCGGGCCGAATCGGGTTGACCTGTAGTGGGCTGCCCCAGATTTAACTGAGCCTGGCCCGTTTGATCCTGAATTCCATGTGACGGAATAGGAGGATTTTGAGTATCAGAGATCTGTGATGAAATCTCTTCTGGATACTGCTGCTCGGATTCCGGTACGTTCCGAGTCATGGTAAAAAAAACTTCACTTGCTTCTTATCTCCCAAGAATGGATTTCCTCTACCCAGGATAGAATTCTGTTTTTTTTTTTTTTTTTTTTTTGCAGTCGAAATCCCCGGACAGCGAAAATCAAATAGACAGAAAAAAATTGAGCAGGGGCTGGATCTGAGTGGTTTGAGCGGAAGCTGGATCAGAGGCTCGCCTGCTCTGATACCATGAAAGAAAGCGTAGAAGACAAGAGAAAATAGAATTGGGAGAAAAGGAACTATGTATTTTCTGTCTATATATCATTCAATGTACAAGGGACTTGTATTTATAGTACAAGGGATGTTCAATAAAAGGAAATAATATATTCTACAATATCATATCCAATATAAATTGATTTGGCAAATCAACCATAATCTTGGATAGCATATCTTCCAACAATAAGCAGTTTTATGATCATTGATAGATAGATTATCAAATGATAACAAATTATAATTCTTTACATTTTTTCATGACTTCTATACAAAAAGTTGTCAATCGACCAATTAATCCCCATCCATGATGCAAGAGTTTTTGCTTTTGGTGGGGAACCGTTTGACAGATTCGCTCTCTTATTACCTCATATTCCTAATATTCTTAATAGAGTCATCGGGACTCAGCCACCTGCTGATACTCGCAAAATAGAATGGACTATTTTATTCGCTTTGTTGGGTGGGCTTCGTATTCCAATCCGTACAAGGGGGACACTATTAATCCCTATCCGAAATGAAGTGCTAAGGAAGGATATATCTATCTAGGAAGTGTCCCGTGAGTGAATGGAAGAGCGGTTGGGACACAAGATCTTGAAAGTTCGACAATCAATGGACGAGACGACATCAATTGTTTCTCGTAGGATCTGGCTAGCATAACGTTTCCTTAATTGGCAACGGTGTTGCTGTGGCCAGGCTTTGCAAATGGCACAGTATATGATTAGGGAAAAAAAGAAACAAACATCCTACGTGATAAGTTAAATCAATAGAATCGGATTTTTAATAATTAAGCTGAGTCGAGCTCGAGTTCGGGGATTTAAAACTGAATTTTGTTCGTATTCATGATTCAATATCAAAGCATCGATCTCAAGTCAGACTTTGCACCCAAAAAAATTCAAATTAAGGGAAAATTTCAAATAAAAGTACAAAGTGGGGTCTTTTTTTTTTATAAAAAAGTGTACGGATAGAGGAATACATAGAATTGAGTATTGTATAATAAGAAATTGAAAGATTTCGTTGAAATTGTTCTAAAGTGGACATTGTATCAAATAAATGGTTTCAAATGATCAATTTAGTTTCAAATGAGGGTCTGACTTCACTAAGGGTGTGCAAAACGGACTGCCTAAACTAGAAACTATCCTATTTCTGGTTCCTAAAATTAGAACTAGTGTTCAGGCAGTTCGGTTCCCGGTTATAAGGGAGAACCGAACCAAATATGACTGACTGCATTTACATTTATTATTATTATTATTATTTTTCAAAATTTTTAGTAAAATGTAAACTAAATACTATTTTGGTCCCATTCCAAGTAGTGGGAAAAAAAGTAATGAGAAAATAAGTAGTGAAAAAATGATCGGTTTCATTGGATTGGACCGAACTAGTTCCTAGTCCTAGGACCAATCGGTCTAGTCCCTGATTCTAGGTTCCATCTTAGAATCGGACCGGATTGAATCGAAAACCGATCACCTGAAGACTTCACTAACTAGCCAAACCTTGTCCACGTCTAAGATCATTCTTGTCGAAGTACTTTTTTTTCTCTCTTTCTCTCACGTTTTTGTTTTGTTTTCTTTCTTCTTCCTCATCACGCCTCTTTCGCTCTGCCTCGCTTCCGTTTTTGACGACATCATCAGCTACCTCTCTCTCTCTCTCTCTCACACACAGCTTTTCTTTGGAGCAAGCCATTACGGTAGAAACGAGCTTGTTGGAGATTCTAAATTTCACTCCTCGAAGTGGTTCGGAGATGATTCCACAAAGCCAAAGCAGGTGAACTTACAAAAAAATGATCCCTTTATCCCAAGATTCATTGCAAATTTTTATCCAATCTGATGTGAGCCACTTCCCTTGAGCCACCCCACGCGCCCCAAAGATGTTGGATGAAATACCTGAATGGTCTATTTTGCTTTAATAATGGATAATTTCAAACGTCTTCCTTTCTCATGTAATAATGCCATTGTCCAGGGCTTCGATGTATTATATTGCTCAACGAGAAGGTGTCGAGCAAAATAGGAATGGGCACAGAAGACTGCTACTTTTGGAAGCAGCTATGCAAGGCGTTACTAGGACATACATGCTCATTGGCGTCGTGTGGCTCCACAACGAAACATCACCCCTAGGTGGTGCATGCTAAAGCCTTAGGCGAAGGAAGAGAAAGATATGTGCGACAACAATTTACTACAATTTATCTAGGCGATAATAAGCCATGGAAGAGTTCATTAACAAGCGTGTATGATCGAAACAACCATTGGGCTCAAGGGATTTGTTGAAGCTGACGAAGATGCTTGTAACAAGAGAACAAGAAGTTTGAGCAAGAAGCTCAGAAGCCGTGGTTTAGGATGAGGAATGAAGTCATTGTGGAGCTCCAAGAAAAAGGGAATAATATCGAGTGAATTAGGAGTGCGGAGAACATGTTATAAAGTAAAAGTACTACAAGCAAATTGGTAGTGTTGATTTGCTTATAAAGTTTGGGCACTCTGTGCTCGGTGTCTTATTTAGCTTTTCGCATCTTTGCTTTTTTTGCAATCATTGCTTTTAATAAAACTTCGTTGATGTCATCTGGATCCTGATTTATTTGACTATAGCCTCACCAATTGAGTCAAGGAAGTTCTCATAAGATTAAACTAATAAAAGTATCAGAGTCGCTATCAACTAGTATTAGACTATTGTTTTACAAAAGTTATTGTCCTGAGAATAATGCTTCAGCAAGAAGTTAGATAGCCAATATTAAATTTTTGTGATGTACCAAATTCAAAGACAACGTATTAGAAAGCATTCATTTCAAATGCATTAGAGGCCAGAAAAGCTTGGACCATTGGTGCAAACCACAATATTGAACTAGTGATTTTCAATAATTAGCAGCAAACGTGATATTCAGCAGCATTTGAACCATGAGATTTTTACTTGACATTGATTTTTTCCCCCTTTTGAGACAATGAATTACGGAGAAAATAAAGACGATGAACTGAATATAATAGACTCAAGCTTTACATAAACTTTAACAGATAAAGAATTGGCGATTGCTTCCCAGAACTCTTTTCAGCAGAGAGCCTACATTCTTTCTGATTTGCTTCTAGAGGTCAGGGTCGCAAGCTGTTGTCAATGTCATGCCTATATGATTATTGTCCACCCATGTTCCTAGCAATAACACTACAAATCCTCTTAAGCCTCTAGCTGATATCATTACCAGTTGATTCATCTTCCTTGCAACATATTCCTTGCCAAGACCCCGCAACCACCAACTTCTTGTCCAAATCTCCAGCAACGCAACTTCTCCCTTTAGCGACATCTCTTCTCTCCCCTTCAATGTGCATCAAACTCCACATATTCTAAGTCTTCCACAAACCCAGCAAGTGCAATTCCTATTCTGCTCAACAATTTTTCGGCATCGAGCGATTTGATATACTGAAAGCCCTGGACAATGGTATAATCACATCAGAAGTCTGAAAACATTCATTGTTAAAGCAAAATAGACCCATTCAGGCATTTCATCAAACATCTTTGGGGGCGCGTGGGGCGCCTCAAAATTAGAGGCTCAAATCAGATCGAAATTTGCAATGAACGTTGGAATAAAGGAATCAATTTTGTAATCTCACCTACTTTTGCTTCGTCGAATGTTCTACAAACTATTTTGAGGAGTGAAACTTAGAATCTCCAACGAGCTCGGTTCTCCTGTAATGACTTCCCTCGAAGAAAAGCTGATCCTGATCATACGATGAGATGGCAAAGAGAGGGGGATGGAGTCGAAGAAGAATGCGAGGCAGAGCGAAAGAGGCGTCAAAGATGGAGAACGAAAAAGAAAGAAAACAAAACAAAAGCATGAAAAGAGCAAGAAAAAAGAAAAAAAATTGTACTTGGACGAGAATGCCCCGTGAACAAGATTTGGTTAGTTGGTAAAGCGAGACACTTATTTAAGACTAAATAGATCATATGAGGTCTTTATTTTCATTTTGGACCATCTTTTGAGAAAACGGCTCAACTTCAAATCTTTATTGAAAATTTTCTCCCAAATTATTTAATAGCCTGATTGCATCTTTATAATATGAAACACCTTATCTTCTTGGTCTTTAAGGCATTGACCACACTAAAAATTTATGGTAGTTCCATCCCAGCATGCTAACAAGTATGATGCGAGTTGTCTTCAAAACTTCATCAGCCTCCTCCAAAACATGCACATATCCAATCAAAGCACGACTCCTGAAAAATAAAATTGCAATCAATCTTGTAAGAAAGTTTCAAAAAATGAATAAGATGATAAAATTATGTAGTCAAATCAACCAGTAATATATATCAACTAATGTCTATTGTGTTTAATATCTTTGTCAATGTATACTATATGCAAGAACATAGATAGAGGCTCTTCTAAATTTCTCGAAAGATACTGATGAAAGTCAAATATATAAGTCCAACTGTGTTTGTTGAGATTGAAATATGACAAATGATCTATATATAAAAGGAAGCAGCGTCACATAAATTTTTTTTTATCATAAATCATATGGGAATCTCATATGGTATGGTCATTAACTCATACCCTACCTAGTACATGAGATCAATAAGATATTCTATGTGCTCGATGCCTAATCTGCCTTAGATAAAAGCTTCCAAGATAGATAAACGTGTTATTACCAAAAAAATGACCAAAGCTAGTTATAAATCAATAGATAAGCCTTCTCTCCTTCTCCCCCCTCCCCCCCCCCTTTTTTTTTTATCTAGCGTAGTTATCGAAGGATACTGAAACAAAATTTTTTTGATGAAAACTGATTTTGTTCCCAATCCAGCTAAATTAAGAACTTTTCAAGCACACAATCGACTAAATTATTGTGGAAGTTAAAGCCAAGAGTCGACCTACGATCAGAATTTAAACGAGTGGCAGAAATTGACTTTACCTGAAATGAAATTTTCCCCATTGAAAAATAAATTCTTGAGTGATCGACTGCTTTAGTTCCTATTTTAAGTAACTTCTAATCAAACTGCTAAAAAATAGGGAGGATGTAGAAATACATCATCCACCAATTAGATTTCCATTGCTTTTTTCAGAATAAAAAAATCTTAAGCAATAAACAAATGTGTGGGGGTGATATGTACGACATGAGTTCGGTTTTCCTCACTAACCAGTACAAACAATTCATGTTGGCGCCAACAAACCGAGTTTTGGCTCAAACCTTCCTGGGTTCACAAGGTTAATAAGATATTTTTGAGTCTGACATCCATTTAAGATATAAACTTCCTCGAGACATAATCAGAAAAAGAAAAAAGAAAAGAAAAAGAGAAACAATGTCATAGCATTGAAAAAGTATCAGGTCTAGACAATGCTCAACTAATGATGCAAATAGTAATCATTCTATTTTTAGAAACAAATTTTTTTCAGAAATAATTCTTTTTTTATTTTGTTGTCGGAAACAATTTTTAATTTTTTTTCTTTTTTCTTTTTTCATTTTCTCCTCCACGCTTTAGCCAATGGCTGGCCTTGGGGTGGTTGACAACTAGCCAGACAAGGGCTAACGACCTCACAGGAGAGTCGCCTGTGAGGTTGCCGACCCTTAGCAAGGCCGAGCCCGACCAAATCTAGTGAGGCCGAGCCTTGCCCAGCCACGAACAAAGCTTGGTTGATGAGGTTGGCCTCACCGGGAGTTAGCGACCCTTTGGCAAGGTCGCCGGTCAGGTCGGCGACTTGGTCGGCCGGTTGCTGGCCAGCGATCGACTGAATATTGAAGAAGAAGAAGCAAAGGAAAATGATGAAGCAGAAGAAGAAGAAAAGGGAAAGAAAGAAAAAAAATGAGAATTGATTTTTGAAATTGTTCTTGAAAACAAAAGGCAATTTTTTTTTCTTGATTCTATTCCAAATCTTGTTCCCTGGAACAAAAAATTTAACAAATTGATTTTTGTTACAAATCTGTTCTTGAAAACAAAAAAATAAAATCAATTGTTCCAGGGAGTGTTAACAAACAGACCCTAAATAACCACCCCAACCAATCAAACCCTAGGTTTGATGGAGTTGAAGAACAAAGCAATGAAATGGCAAGGCCATGCTTCGCGGAAGGTATAGTTTTTTAATGAATTACTCATGAAAACACATTTCAGGTTCACAAAGCCTCGCCATATTAACTATAAGTCATCCAATTGAAAATTCTCCTAGTGAAATCAATTAGACAAAGCCTTCCCTCATACGTAACAAGAAGTTAAATGAGTAGAAGAAAATAACTCAACTCCATCTGAGGTAACTTGGTGGACCATGTGACCTATGCTTTAAGAGTGCATCCTTTACATACAATGAGCAAATTGTCTATGACGCGTGAAAAGACGTATGAAACATTAAATGGAAAACTGAACGATGACATTTATTCTGGATTACTCAGGTTCTTCCACTAATTTGGATACCAACTGACCTTGTCCTCAAGCTATCCAAAATTTTGGAACTTTCTCATGGATGGAAAGGAAAGAAAAGGGCAAAAAAGAGAAGAAAATAAGAAAAGAAAAATGAGAAAACATAATTGGGAAATAAAACTTGCAGGTGTGCCAAAATAAAAGAGATCAAGCTGAATGTATCTTTATCTGTCAATGACATCTTCATTGGTCCGATAACAATAACTAAACTAGAACATCAAATCTCTCTTGTCAGTTAATCAAATGTTAACTCCACGATAGAGAGATGGTTCTGTGAGACTCACCTTACGGTGCTTGTAAGACTCGAGGAAGCCCCAAAAGTCTTTCCTCCAACCGGAGATTATTATGTGGCAAGTATTTGGCAATTTGGTGCTTGATACACCAATCAACCTTTCCAACGATCCGCATCCACGAACTTGTAACTCATCCAAAAACTCTAGCTCGTCAAGGCCCTTGACAACCCGTAGTTGACGGTTGTGAAAGATTTTCAAAGACTTGAGATTCTTAAGGTTTGACAAATCACCAAGACTTTGAACACAATTACAGTTATGAAGTAGGAAGTTTTCCAATGATTTCGTTGTACCGACAATTTGTATCTCAAGTATCTTATCGCAATCCCCCAGAGTGAAACTTCGCAATTTATTTAAGCTTCTCAATGGAATGATTAGTCTCCCTTCACAACTAATCAAATCATTAGCAGACTCGTTACCGGTCCCAACTTCCCCCACATAAAGTAACCTTTCGAAGGACCTGCACGATTCAATAGACAATGCCTCCAGTGATTCGAACCAAGAAAATTGGATCTCAACTAGCTCTGGACAATCTTTCACCTCGACATCTTTCATCTTCCTCATGCTCGATAGCCTGAATCTCTGGAGGGGTACACATCCTTGCACACGCAACTCCCTCATATTTGGAATCTGAGACCCATCTGTTAGGGAAATCCCTTATGATGTTTTGAAGATGACAAAATAAATCAAAGGCTACTAACGTGTTTATTGAGTAACTTGGTGAAAGACGCACAAGTTGCTATGCAGATGATGGAAAGCTTCGAAGTCTGGATGAAGCAGACGGAGAAGCATAGAAAGTTTCTGAGTCTGGATGAAGTAGACGGAAGACTCGACCAGACTGAGATTTTAAGTCTGACCGTACTGCATCGAGATTTAAGTCCGACAAGATCGGCCGAGATTTTAAGTCCGAACGTACTGCATCGAAAATCTAGGCAGATCGAATGGAACTACGGGATCGATCACCAACGGTCATATGATTTTCACTTACCATATTTATATTGATCAACAAGATCAATCATCGACAACTTCCAAAGAAGGATGAAACACTTATGGAAGCCCGGATTCGATTGTATGGGCGAGCGAATCCAAGGGGATCCAATCTACCTCCAACGGTCAAAAAGACTTACCTTATGAAGTCTGTCCAAGAAAGGAAAGGGAAGACTAATCTCTCACGGAAAGAGCCAACGGTCGAGTGTGGCTTGGAGAGTATATAAGGATAGGATGAGACCTAAGAGACTAGAGAGGATAAATATATTCCAAGGCTGATTCAATTCTTCACTAGTTGTCTGAAAAAGAGCGTAATTGAGTGATCCTAGTGAATTACCAAAAAGAGTGACTTTGTGAGACATATCATCACCAAGTGCTAACACTCAAGAGTGTGTAATCACCTTTGATCACATAGTGAAATCCAGCCTATTGGCTGATCGCCTGGAGAGTGGACGTAGGCTTGACAAAAGCCGAACCACTATAAACTGTATTTGCAATCTTCTCACTCTCTCTACTTGGTTTCAATTCGTTGATTGCAAAAGTTATATATACTTGCGTGGTTAATCTCTCTACACCTATTCACCCCCCCTCTAGGTGTTTATACTAGTTATAACAATTGGTATCAGAGCCTCGTGCTCGAGATCTTGAAGTGTTTATTACTTCTGAGTTAAAGATCCTCTATGGCTAGTATTCTTGCACCAGGTTTGATTGAGGGCGGAGCAACACTCGTCCTCCCTACTTCGACGGCAAAGATTACAATATTTGGAAGAATAAAATGAAGGCCTTTCTCGGATCGAAAGATCCACTCGAATGGGATGTGGTTGAAAGGGAATTGATCCCACTGACAAAACCGAAAAAACATCAAAGAGAAACGATGGGAAAGAAACAGAAACTTCAGCCACCATCTCTCCAGAAGAAATGACGAAGAGACAAACTCTCGATGCAAAGGCTATTTACTCTCTATATTGTGCTTTATCACCTAATGAATATAATCGTATATCTTCTTGTGATACAGCAAAGGAAGTATGGGATAGACTACATGTGACATATGAAGGAACTGATCGTGTCAAGGAGACCAAAGTAAACATATTATTTGGTCAATACGAATCTTTTAAGATGAAGCATGGAGAATCCATAGGAGATATGTTCAGTCGTTTTACAGAAATTGTAAACGGATTGGCATATCAAGGACAGCCTGTTCCTGGACCAATGAAGGTCAACAAACTTCTGAGAGGACTGTCAAAAGAATGGAACAATGTGAAGACATCTATCAGAGAAACTCTGCGGATTTCACCACTAACAGTCGATGAGCTCGTTGGCACTCTGCAGTCCTATGAGGCAGAACAAATGAACGAGGAAGTGGAATCCAAAGGTAAAAAGTCCATTGCTCTTAAGTCTAACACTGATTCTGATGATATAGATTCTGAGGATGAGCTGGACAATGAGGAACTTGCACTGCTGATCAAAAAGGTAAAGAAATTAAACGAAACAAACAGGGAAGTTCAACAACAGAAACGAACGGACAACTGACAACACGGGCCGATGGCGAGGATGATTATGCCAATGATGTAATTTGCTTTGAGTGTAAGAAAAAGGGACATATTAAACAGAATTGTCCCAAACTCAAAAAGAACAAAGGGAAATTCGAAAAGTACAAGAAGGCTCTCAAAGCTGAAACATGGAGTGACACAGAAGTTGAGGATAGTGAAGACGAATATGGAAACATCTGTCTTATGGCACACTCAGACTCAGACTCTGAAACAGATTCAGACTCAGACAGAGAAATCGAGGTAAATTATTCCGATATTCCAATAGAAATCTCTGATTATATAAATGAGCTTTGTTTAAATTTAAAAACTACCTTGAAAAAGATCTCCAGTTTAAAAGTGGAAAATCGTAAGTTGAGTCATCAGAATTGTTTGTTAAAAGGAAAATTTAATGATCTCAAAAAGGAATTTTCAGAACTGGAGGAAAGTCGTGATTCTGTTCTAAATGAGAATGAATCTCTCAAGAAGGAACTTTTGGAAACAAAGGAAAATCGAGATTTTTTACGAATGAGAATGATTCTCTCAAAAAGGAATTTTTAGATATCACTACAAAATTTTCTAAAGGATCAAAAACTTTACAGCACATACTTTCCATTCGATTCCTTATTACAACAAGTCAGGACTTGGATGTAGTAAAGGAAGTGATTCTTTAATAGATTTTCCAAAAGTCAAAGAAAGAATCAGGCAAAGACCTCCTCAACAGGCTTACAAAAACCATTTTAAAAAGAATTTTGTAAAACCTGTTGGACGACAAAATCTCAAATGTTCTAATTGCGGTGAAAAGGAACATTTTGAGAGTAAGTGTCCTAAAGTCTGGAGACCCGTTCAAAGAACTTGGATTAACAAAGTATACACTACTAACTCCCAAGGACCCAAGAAAGTCTGGGTACCAAAGAAAACTTGAATATGTGTTTTGATTGCAGGCAAAGGAGAAAGAGAATTTGGTAAGAAATATATTTTTAAATTCTCAATTTGTTTTGCGTGTATGTTTTAAATATTTTTATGCCTCAATTGATTCAGAATTTATAATGACTATATTCTATAATTGATTATATTGAAGGAAGAATCGTGTGTTTTTTTTTGGGTAGTTTCGAGAGTTGGAATTTGATACGTGTGATTAATTTAATATCCTGCTTAGAGATAATCATGATTATTTGATCAGATTTTATGCTCTCTTATTTTGTTATATTTTGCAAAGAGAAATTCTATTTTACGATATATTATCATGCAAGATATTTTCCCTTGAATTCTCTTTTGTGTCGAGCTTGGAATGAATATTTGAGTATCTTTGAAAATTTCCTATTTGTGCTCTAACGTGAAGGAAGGATCCAAATTCATGGATACCGAAAAGGAAATGAGTTCATTGCAGGGAATTATACAAGGGAAGTACGTTTACAGTCTCTGCATATCACGGTATAATCAAAGGACATATTTAGACGAAGATCGACAAGGATCATCTTTAATTCAATGGTATATTTTAAATATATATACCTTGGGTAAGGAAATAAAACATTCCATCTTTATCATCCCATTTTCCAAATTTATACACAAATTTTATGGTTCTGGATGATTTTGATGACTCACGTGTGATTTATATTGCAAAAAAATCTCGTCAAATATTATACATTTTTATTACTTGATTTGGCACGTGATAAAAATATATACTTTCTTTTTGCATATTGCATCAATAATATCTTTTTGAAATTTATGCTTAGGGAATCCCTTTAATCTTGAAAGATATTGTTGTATTTTGGGATTCACTTGCTACAATCTTAGAAGATATTTTATATCGGGCAAGTTTGATTCGCAAATTGAAGGAAGGTATGTGCGTGATATTTTCTATAATTTGCAAAGATTATTATCTATTTTGCAAGGATTTGCAGGTGGCAAAATATCTTTCCATATGAGTGCATTTCTGCAGAAAGTTTGTTAAGTTTGTGCAGATTAAATTTGAGGCAAGCTTGATTGAAGAAAACAAACTTCTACCTCAAATTTCAAAAGCAAGAGCATAGTGCAGTCGTTGTTTCTACAAAGGAAATAAGTGGACAACATTTTGTTGAACGTGCACAAGCCGCGATAAAATATTATCGCAAATACTGTCATGAGGACAGGGGGAGAAAGTGAATATAAAAAGAAATGGAGAATCGTGATCATTTCGAAAAGGCAACAAATTGAGGGGGAGCATTGATCAATTATGACAGATTTTTTGAATTGATCTTGATCTTGATTATTACGGAAAGAAAAGGTAAATTGTGTTCTACATAATTTGGTAAGTATATCATCCATTTCTTTCCTTGGCAGATTTTTGTTGATATATATGAGCTATATTGAATATTCTTTATATTCATATCAACATGATATCTTTAAAGTTTGTGTTTCATGCCTCATATATTTTTAAAGATATTATGTGAATTTATTCTCCACGTGACACCATTTTGTATTGTTATCGCTTTTGATTATGTCAAAAGGGGGAGAAAATATGTATATGCATATGTGCTAATTGGTTTATATTATTTAGTGCATAATATTGACCTGCAATTATTTTTATAATCTCCTATTTTGAATGACATTCATTGAATATATAAAATTTTGGAGATTGCATTATGTGCTTATGATGCTTTGATTTATCAATATATTTAAAAGCATAATTGCACATCTGCATATTCAGAGATTGTTTTGTCATCATCAAAAAGGGGGAGATTGTTAGGGAAATCCCTTATGATGTTTTGAAGATGACAAAATAAATCAAAGGCTACTAACGTGTTTATTGAGTAACTTGGTGAAAGACGCACAAGTTGCTATGCAGATGATGGAAAGCTTCGAAGTCCGGATGAAGCGACGGAGAAGCATAGAAAGTTTCTAAGTCTGGATGAAGTAGACGGAAGACTCGACTGCCGAGATTTTAAGTCCGACCGTACTGGGGACGAGATTTAAGTCCGACCGTACTGCATCGAGATTTAAGTCCGACAAAGATGCATCGAGATTTTAAGTCCGAACGTACTGGATCGAAAATCTAGGCAGATTCGAATGGAACTACAGGATCGATCACCAACGGTCATATGATTTTCACTTACCATATTTATATTGATCAACAAGATCAATCATCGACAACTTCCAAAGAAGGATGAAACACTTATGGAAGCCCGGATTCGATTGTATGGGCGAGCGAGAATCCAAGGGGATCCAATCTACCTCCAACGGTCAAAAAGACTTACCTTATGAAGTCTGTCCAAGAAAGGAAAGGGAAGACTAATCTCTCACGGAAAGAGCCAACGGTCGAGTGTGGCTTGGAGAGTATATAAGGATAGGATGAGACCTAAGAGACTAGAGAGGATAAATATATTCCAAGGCTGATTCAATTCTTCACTAGTTGTCCGAAAAGAGCGTAATTGAGTGATCCTAGTGAATTACCAAAAAGAGTGACTTTGTGAGACATATCATCACCAAGTGCTAACACTCAAGAGTGTGTAATCACCTTTGATCACATAGTGAAATCCAGCCTATTGGCTGATCGCCCGGAGAGTGGACGTAGGCTTGACAAAAGCCGAACCACTATAAACTGTGTTTGCAATCTTCTCACTCTCTCTACTTGGTTTCAATTCGTTGATTGCAAAAGTTATATATACTTGCATGGTTAATCTCTCTACACCTATTCACCCCCCCTCTAGGTGTTTATACTAGTTATAACACCATCTAGTTGAAATTCCTGCATTGGAGACTCAAAGAGCTCTAAACATGACAAATTTCCTAGGTCCAGAGAGAGTAACATAGTCGAATTGAAATTATCAAGACGTAGCCTTTGTAGAGACATGGGAAGCTGCGGAAAGGATTGTAGGTCAAATCCATGCAAATCAAGAGTGCTTAACAGGGTAAGGGAAACCAGCTCAGTAGGAGCAGGGACATTGTAAAGTCTCAAGCTCAAGTTAGTTAGTTTGGATAACTTCTCAATCCACCATAACTCATTGGTATAAATTTTATTTCCTCTTTCTCCCATATCATGCAAATCCAGCTCAACCAAATTAGTCAATTTTGAAAGATCTAGGATTACCCGCAATGAATTGGATGACACATGTAAATGGGTTAAACTTGAAGGAAGAGTTGGCAACTCTTGAATTCTATGACATTGCATCAACTTCAATCTTTGCAGTTGAGAAAGCATGCTAATGGTCTCTGGAACTTTACTAACAAATGCACGTGATAAATCTAGGATTTTTAGAGAGGTTAAACTTTTGATTTCATTAGGAAGTTCACCTCTTAAACTGTGACTATTGACTTTAAGTACTTCCAGATTCTTAAGCATTCCAATATCACTAGATAACTCCCATGAATTTGCTGAACCAAAGTCAATCAACAAAACTTCAAAATGCACCTCCTGTAACGATTTCAACTTCCATAAGAAATTCGGCATTTTCGTCACGCAACACGACTGTACATAGAAGTACTTCAGTTTCACTAGGCCCCCTATTTCTTCAGGCAAATCTCCAAGAACATAGCAAAAAGAAATCCTCAGCTCAATCAGAAACTTCAACTTCCCTATAGAATCATCAATTTTTCTCAACTTGGAACAACGTTCGAAAGTAAGCCTCTCTATATTCGGGCATCCTGAAAAGTCCGGTGTTCTAGTTATGTTGTAACACCTTATAAGAGAAAGAACTTTCAATTTTCTTGCCATATGTCAAAATGAACACAACAAACCATTAAATACTACTTTCAAAGAAAATACAATAGAAACAAGCATATTACGCACCTTGATTAAGCTCTGTAAATTTGAATCATCTATGATGTCATTGTCCGAAAATTGAAGAACGACCACACTCTTTAAATGCATGGTGGTTGGCTTAGATGAAGGAACACTCCAAGAAAACCAGCTTAAATTAGGATCACTCCAAGAAAACCATCCTAAATTGGTAAGACTATCCACAAAGTTACCAATGAAGGTTCCCCTTTTAATTTGAGGAACCTTAGATTCCTAAACTTTTCAATCTCTTCACTTTTGATAATAGCGTCAAGATAACCTTGGCTTAGATGCTCAAACCTTTCAATATCTTCACCTTTGATAACGGCGTCAAGATAACCTTGGTGTAGATCAAGATCCAATGCTCCAACATCCTTCATCTGCAAAATGAGAGTAAAAAATAGAGAGTAGTTTTAAATTTTCTATTTCAGAGGAAAGGATTAAAATAGGAAAAAGAAGAAAGAAAAAACAGCATCCTAAAGCAGAGCAGAGGATTTTCTATTAGAAAAATTATGAGGTTTCTCCCGAGGTACTTTACCTCCTTTGTGATTATTGTATCCAGGATCTCCTCACAAATCCATAGCCTGCTACGCTTTCCAAGATTCATTGGACTTTCTTTTCGAACAATTTCTCTTCCAAAATCTCTGAGTTGATCGTGCATCCAAAACTTGTTCTCTTCAATTTTTATCAAAGACATCCTATTGAGGACGTCAACCCCATCACCTTGGAGAAGCCCACAATTTTCCCACAAGTAAATTGCATTTGTCTTATCTTCACCAATGAAAAAGCATGCAATATCCAAGAAAATTTGTTGTTGCTCGAAACTTAAGGCATCATAGCTGATCTTCAACACTACAGAAACATCCTTGTGAGGTGCTTTTCTTAACTTGTCCAATGCCTCTTTCCATTTTTCTTGTGTTTTTTGGAAAAGGTGCGAACCAATTACTTCCAGAGCCAACGGAAGTCTCCCAGTAGCGGATACAATTTCTCTTGAAAGATCATTATAATCAGCTGAAGGCAAGTCGCTATTCAATGCATGCATACTGAGAAGCTTGATCGCGTGATCAGTACTCATCTCCTTCATTTCATAAACTAAAATTTGATACTTTAGTCTATTGGTTCGCAAAACTTCTTTATCTCTAGTTGTAATCAATATCCTAGATCCTGAATACAAAGTACTCATTCCAACCAATTTCTCCACTTGTTCACTCTTATCAACGTCATCTAGTACAATAAGGACTCTCTTATTGCAAAGTGCTTCTCTAGTCCTGTTCATTCCATAATCAATTTCGTCAATGCTCCTTGTTCCTGCATGAATGCCCATATCGGATAATAGCTTTTTTTGCAACCCAACTAAGTCAATAGTTCTTGATGAATTTTCTCGAACACCTTCAAGGAAAGAACAATACTTTCCAAAGTGAGATAAGAGTCGGTTGAAGACTTCCTTGGCAAGAGTCGTTTTACCGATACCCCCCATGCCATGAATTTGAAGGAGGCGCACGCCACCAGAGTTGACATCTAACAGTTCATTGACTGTTGCAACTCGATCATCAATTCCAACTAAATATTCAGTCACCCACTTATTTCTTGTCTTCAACTTTTCTATAACCTTCTCAACTACCAATTCGATCAATTTACCGTGGCTGGCACAATGGAAAACCATTTTAGTTGGGGAACAATGCTAAATCATGATTACCTAACTAGAAGTGATGTTATTCAAGCACCGGATAAACTACATAATAATTGGCTCAATAATGGGCCCTTAACAATAAGTGATGTTCTAAGAGCCCATATTAGACATTAACATCACTCCAAAACATACTTAGCGCACTGTATATGCCATGTCGTGGTCCAAAATTCTGACTTGATTCCATCGTGAGATTAGCAACAACATTCACACAAAATAGACGTATAAATATATAAGTATCTGAAAATTTCATTTTATTATTTATGTTCGAGCGACCACTATAGAAGCTGAACATCATGTGTTCATGAGGAGTAATGTTTAACGTATTGAAGGACCTATTATTAGATAGAAACGTCCATGGCATGTAATTATTAACCCATTCTTTTTCCTCCCAGTGCCCACAATCAAATGTTAATTTTGCTATCTAGCTATTAATATCATCATTCGCCCATAATGTAAGATGACCTTGCTAAGCAGTTTCTCATTTATTGACAAACGTAGCACAGGTTCATCATTTAATCTCACCTCAGTCAAATGAGAAACAAGCATCTTGAAAGCAGTTAGCTTACCCATTGAAGTTTGTTGCTTCCCACCCCTTTATCTCATCAACTGCCATGAGAGCCTTTCTCCATGCATCCACTTGCTCATTATCCAACTTCTTCTCGCTTTGCAGATTGAGTATGGCATCACCATACAATGAAGTTTTCAACTTAACATCATTAGGTTTCACGTCATAAAAAATAGGTAGGATTACCTTATTACCTTCCGATTTGGAGGTGTTTGCCACGATCTGCGCAAGCTCGCGGAGACACCATTGGCTCGAAGCATAGCTGCGAGAGAAGATAGGTATATAGATCTTAGAGTTGTTGATCGCTTGCTGAAGCGATCCATCGATTTTTTCACCAACACGTAGCTCTTCATCATCTCGAAAGACACGGATTCTAGCATTAGTCAAGCTATGCCAAAGGAAGTCAGTGAATCCAACGCGAGTGTCGGGTCCTCTGAAGTTTAGAAACACTTGATATTCACTTTCCGATGACGTTACTGCAGCTGAGCTTGCCATAGCAATAATTTGCTTCGCTTAGCAGATCTCTCTCTCTGACTCGATGTTTCTAACGAAGTAATAAAGTGGTTATAAGAAAACCAATTTAAATGCTATGGATCCGTAAGAACACGGTTGAAGCAGATAAGTCATAGTATTTCAGGACGAAGACCGTAAAATCAAATGCCATTGGTCGATGAGAACCGGGGTAAACAAAAGACCAAAATTGGCTGGTGAACAGATTATTCAAATTCTTAAAATATTATGAAAATATTTGTATGGAAGATGAAATTGACTGATCATTATATGAGGAGTGTGTTACTGTTAAAGTTGTAGATGCAATGAAAAGAAAATGTTTGTTGAGGGTGGAATAGATATTTGGGAAACGCGTATTCCACGCACAACGTAGCCGGCTTGTTCTGTTTAACTTTAATAAACAAATAAAGAAAGAGATCTCCAGCCAATGCAAGTTGGAATTGTTTCTGAGTGGACCTTTTCTGACCTCAAATTTGCACACGATCGTTCCAAATTGCAGTGTTCAATTGAAGTTGATACCAATCTGCTCACTCTTATTATGTTGATTTTGTAAAAATTTTCTCTACATAAATAACTAATTAATCAAGAATAATTGGACCCATATATGATTGTAAAACACCAAAACTTATATGTACAGTGGAATTAAAATATACCTGTTTGAGCCATAGTCTCGCTTGATGAAAAACAGATCAAGCTGATATAATCAGTGATCTGTCGGTATGCCGAATCTTCCTCTCTATGACCTATTTCGGTTTAGCAGCTTTAATGGGATTCAGCGACTGATAGGTATAACCTACCATTTTATAGGCTAGAGAGGGGATCTAAGAAACCCTAATCAACGAGTGTCAACTCCAGGCCCCTCCCATTACGGGCTTCAGTTAAACACAATTGCCTACACTTTGCTGCTCAACTAGGCCCGTAATTAATAGATGCCAAAACCCAATTTAATAAGATCACTTGAGGGTTCAAAATATATTGGAATATCCATTAACCCGATTATTTAAAATAGAAAATTAATTAATTAATGTAAGCCCATTATAGGAAATTTCCAACATTCTCCCACTTGGGCTACATTAATTAATTTGTTTTATTTTTGAAAACGATTTTTATTTTGAAAACGACACTCTCGGGTTAATAACTGAAAATTTGTTTTATGTGGCCACAATTTTGAAAAATAATATTCCAATAACGGCATCTCAAAACCAATCCAATCATATATAATCCCATTATAGGACTATGGCGATCAACGTGTTAAGAAAATACTACAACACATGACCTTCTATAATCACATATAATAAACATTATATTTTCATGGATCATGGGCCTAGTAGTGTAGTAAGAAATAGTGCCAATATGTGATCAAAATATACACTATTTCTTATCGGTCCTCAATGCAATTTCTCAACGACATGAAACTGCATTAACGCAATTTCTAAACAACATGAAATTGCCTCAGTGCGATTTCTAAACAATATGAAATTGCATGATTATGTCACAATCCAACATGAGATCTCATAATTAGTGACATCCAAATCATCTTCAAACTATTTGTTTAAAGATACTTTGTTATATATTCCCATTTCTCGCCGATAGGAGAAAGGATAACAATAAAATCAACAGTGATGATCATCAAAAGTAAATGCTTTAATAAACATTATAAAAGCATTATAAGTTTCCATATAACCATAATAGTTAGAAATACAAACTATATAGCTCCCACTAACAAAAGAGATCAAAAAAAAAAACTCTAAAATACCCATATTGCTCATATGATCTTTAAACATAATGGGTCGTAAACCTTTTGTTAGAGAATCGGCTAATATGGACTTAGTTCTAATATTTTCAATCACAATGTCTCCCTTTTTTACTAAGTCCTTAATAATATAATATTATATTCGGTTAATATCTTAACCGTGGCATTGTTGTTGTTCACAGCAAAAAAGTAAAAGTTTGACATATATAATGCAATATGATCAATTATGGGCAATAAGTAATTCCACAAAATAATTAGTACATTATAAACTCCCCTTTGGGCAGAACGTGTAATGCACCATTATTTTCCACAGCATGAAGTTTGTAAAACAACAATAAGGAGAATTACATATAATTGTCAATGATCCATCTCCTTTGGACAGATAAATCATTTAAATTATACATCTCCATGATATCAATATATAGAGATAGATAAGGAGAATTACATATAATCTTTAAGGAAATACCAACATTCCATAATCAAACGAAAAAAAAAAAATTGATGTAGACCCTGTCTTACTAAAGAAAAAGTCAAAAAACAATAAATTGAAAACTATCCCAAAACTCCAGCCAAAGCAAACCACCACAAGATGGAACCAAAAATCAAACTACCCATATAGATCGAGAAATACAAGAACTAGACCCAATCAATTGGTACACTCGATCACACATGGGAAGCGAAGGGATCCGTCATCAACCATAGAGCCGAGCCTCAATTCACTCGAATAGATGGCTAAAATCCCGTAGATAGGTGGCAATACAAATCACCCGCAAAAGCCAAGAAAACCAGTAGATAAAGTCCAAAACCAAACAAAACCCAAAAATTTTCCACACCTAGAAAAGAAAAGAAAACTTCGAATTGCATCGGACTGAAAACAATCTACTCATTAAACAAGCAACTAGCATTGACAGCAACAAATCCCAAGGTCAGCAACGGAGCAATTATTCCAGATAAAAATTATCCTTTCTATGAAAGAACTAAGCAATTGGTGGGTTCTTTCACAACTTGAAAACAATGATACAATTAACACATACAAATTGAAGCTCATTACAGAGTCGAGCACTAAGCAGAATTAGTATCAACTTGAAATTACTAATTGTTTTTTAGAGAACATATAGGATACCAAACAAGTGCATAATGGTCTAATTATACAAGAAGTAGCAAACATCCTTCAAAGCATGATTAGCTGATATGCAACATTCACATCACATGCCTGATGAGCAATACTCACTTACAAATGCTTGCTAAAAAGTTTTTATAATGAAGTTCTAGCCCACAAAAGAAATTGTACAACCTTTTCTTCCTCATGCCTACTTAACCCAATGAGCAGAAGGCCATCTAGCACAATATGAGCAATCAATTTGCTCCCAGCAATAGAATGACAGGGATTAGCGATGCTTTTTGACTCATTTTATTATGCAAAACATCACAATTGATAGAAAACAAAGGATTTTGTTCTTCACAAGATATCTAGCTATTTAGAGGGCACAGGGAGTTCAAACCATTCTACATGTGCAAGCACACGAACCCATAAACAAGTACACATGAATAACCCAACATCAAAACAAAACGAAATCACATCAGTCAGTCCACCTCAAAGCAATTCGAGAACTAGCAAAACGCCCATGCATTCTAGTGGAACAGGAAAAATATGAACTTTCTCTTCACACTAACTCAATCCAAGGATCTTCACTGACGTGATACCCAACACGTAGGCACAAACCCCCGATCTCATCGTGCAGAAACTCCAACCATGCAATTTGTCACCAACATTGCATAAATCACTCATGTATTACAATACCCATATAACAATTTTTAACATTCATCATTCAATCAAAGGAAATTCGAAATTGTTGGAATCCTTTCCAATTATGAATTCTGGAATTTTGAATTTCTTAATATATACTCAATGAAATTATACAAATTATATATGGTGGGAACATGTAGAACAAAAACTCTAAAGTTTCAAAATCGATTGATCTATGCATAAGGTTTTCATCAACTAATTATGCTCCAAAAATCCAAAAAAAAATTATATGTCAAAGTTGAGACTTATATGAACATTTTTCATGAAGGAGTCGACCTCTAGATCTCAACACAGAAATTGGAAAAAAAATCGACAAAAGCAACAGGCGGACAACATGCATATCAAAACTGAACAGAAGATTATTACAGATTACTAAACTGATTTTGGACGATGATTTCGGATAGCAACCGACACTGGATCAGGGCGTTCTATGCTCGTTGGAAAGCTCTTTAAGTCAACTTCAAATGTTATGAAGACATCAAACACTAAAAAGCTTTTTTTTACTAGCTCGTTTCTAGACATGTGCATAGAGAGGTCCATCATAGATCCGAAATTGCAGAATAATGATCATCCAAGAAATCAAACATATCATCATCATAACTTATCTCTTCCATTCTAATGCATTATTTTTACCTATTTAATAAGTATTTTGATTTGATTCGACCAAAAAAAAAAAAAAAAAAAACTTTGATCGATCGAAATCGCATAAGAACTTGTAAAGCACAAACTGACCAAAGCTCAAAACCAAAAGGAACAAACACGGTAAACACCATAATCGGATTTGTTAAAAAAAAAAAAATTGGGTTTTACAATCATATATGACCCGCTCTGATACCACATGTAAAAATTTTCTCTACATAAATAACTAATTAATCAAGAATAATTGGACCCATATATGATTGTAAAACACCAAAACTTATATGTACAGTGGAATTAAAATATACATGTTTTGAGCCATACCTCGCTGATTTAAAAAAAGCATCAAGCCGATATAATCAAAGATCCGTCGATGCTTCTGGATCTTCCTCTCTATGACCTATTTCGGTTTAGCGGCTTTAATGGGATTCAAATGGCGATAGGTATAACCTACCATTTTATAAAGCTGCAGAGGGGGCTGTAAGAAACCCTAATCAACAGAATGTCAACTCGCCCCCCCATTACGAGCCGCTAAACACACCGCTTTCACTTTCTTCTTCAACTGGCCGTAATTAATAGATCTTGCCAAAACCCAATTTAATAAGATCACTTGAGGGTTGAAAATATATTGGAATATCCATTAACCCGATTATTTAAAATAGAAAATTAATTAATTAATGTAAGCCCATTATAGGAAATTTCCAACAGATTTTTCATTTGCTGATGATCTCTAAACACGGTACACAACAGGAGGTTCTCTTTAATTGTTGTCGAGACAACGCCTCTTTTCTCTTTAGCTATCGAATCGAATCGCACTATTGAAAGAGCAGAGAGAAATAGCAATATCTGACGAGGAGTAGCTAATTAGGATTTTCATTTGAGCATAAAATTAATAACTTAAAAAAATGGGGGAGGATAAGGAATTTGCTAGACACCATTTTTGACTGGATCGTCCCTTTGATCCGTGAAAATGAAATGGCTAAAAGTCGTGGAATGTGGCTGCGTCAATGCTTTCCCAGGCAATAATGGAGTGGTTATGGATGGGAAAGGCAACTAAAATGCAATGGGCCGATGGGGAAAGGATTGGGACAGAAATCATGTTTTTTTCACGAGGCGAAGAGCATAAAATC
This sequence comes from Corymbia calophylla, assembly GCA_014182845.1. Lineage (NCBI taxonomy): Eukaryota > Viridiplantae > Streptophyta > Magnoliopsida > Myrtales > Myrtaceae > Corymbia > Corymbia calophylla. Next base: position 22,561,068 of record CM024694.1, on the reverse strand, counting down.
AAATGCTATGGGTCGATGAGACAAAATCAAAGACGTGGCCGACGCAAGCTTTCGGGACTGAGAGTAGGGCCAGTAAAAGGAAAGTGCAGAAAATTAAGGGTGATTGGTTCTTGATCCAATTCGGTTTCAAAGTGAAACTGAGAATCGAAAATTGGACCGCTTTGGTCTTAGGATTGAGAGTTAGACCGAACCATCGATTCTAGTCTTGTCCAAGATGGTACAACGAAACTGGGCACATTTTTTTTCCATTGAATAGTGGGCGTGCTCGGACGGTTCAATAGAACTAATCAATTCCAATAGAATCAATTACACATATTCCTATGTGCAATTGTGTAGGTGACGGACAAAGCGTGCGAATGATTATTTGTAAACATTTAGAAGTGTAGTTAACAATTTTTGGGAGAATATGTCTACCATGCTGTGTGCACAAGGTGCAAGAATGGCTATTGAAAGAGATCTAATAGTTAATTTGTCTATAGTCAGATAGCCATAAAAGGAGTCGAGTCCCGCCGGTATAAAGTTCTTGGCATTTGAACTATTGGCTCAAGCAGTGAATTTCAACCTAATTGGGCTGCTAGAGTTAGAAGAGAGGAGAATGCATATCCTAATTAAAACTCTATAAATAGCTTTTGCAATTTCTCTTCCCCTAAACTCTATAAGTTCCTTGTTACTTTTTACCAGTTTACTTGCATATTTAAAAAAGAAAAAAATTTTAATTAAGGGGCTAATTCTAGAAAGATCGATATCTTTACATATGTAATGAAAAAAGCAGTTCACCCCCCTGTTCTGTATTTGCACCTAACAATATGGATTGCCAGGTCGGATAGGTCAAATTTTGTAATGCTATAATAACGTGACGTGCATACCCTGTTAATAATTTAAAGGGTTTTACTAAGGTTAACGAAAGAAAATCATTAATTTTGAATTTTTTTTATGAGCACTTGAGATGGAGTTCGAAGCTTTTCGCTGTTGTTTAATTTTTAATATTTGAGTTGAATTGAATTTATTGGCAGCGCACATACTGTATTGAGTTGAGCGTAAGCATGGGGTTGAGAAGACCGAATTGTCATATTTTCAGGATATTGTGCAATAGAACCTAAAGTTATTGTACCAAAACTCAAATCAATTGAGGCATAAACTTTTTAATTGAACTAATGTAATTTTGAATTGATATGGGGAAATGCAATCACATCATTTCAACTAAATCTCATTGGATTTATTTAACGTGTCATACCAGTCATTTTTCAATTACAAGTGTAATGACAGGATGAAACGACATTGTTTTTCTTCTGATCTAGACACCCAACAGACAAATAAGCCAATAGGTTTTTAATTGAACTAATGTAATTTTGAATTGATATGGGGAAATCCAATCACATCATTTCAACTAAATCTCATCGGATTTATTTAACGTGTCATACTAGTCATTTTCGATTACAAGTGTAATGATAGGATGAAATGACATTGTTTTTCTTTTGATCTAGACACCCAAATAGACAAATAAGCCAATAGGTTTTTTGGAATTTAAAGCTCTCCCCTACGCCTTATGGTAGGCCAGGGTACAAAAGAATATAATGGGAATCCATCCTTTTCCAAACTTAGACGCCGTGATGGAAGGACCGCTTGTCAATTCCATTTCATCAACAAGGCTATTTTAGAATTCACAATTGATGACCACGCCGGCCAGGCTGAGCTGTCTTACGTTGGATGATTCTCGACAGGATTGTCACGTTAGAAGACGATAATCACATACTTCCGTTGGCCGGCGGCTAGTGCACTGTTATGCTGTCATCAAAGTAGAATTGCATCTCCACAATTTTTTCTGTTTGTTTGTTTATGTGATGGCTACGAAAAATAATCAATTCATCTTGTTTCTTTTGGCTTTTCATCGTTAAAAAAGTATTCTAATTTCCAATTTGGTTTTTGACTCCGAAGACCATACAAATAGATGCTATTGGTCCATGAGAAAAACTAAATGTTGGCTGATAAAAAGCTATTAGAGTAATTATGCCCATTTAGAGCACAAGAGATTTTGCTTTACTTTTGGCCCGGGTGATTAATGCGATTGAGAATGAAGATGGGACTATAGCACAAATGCAAAAGGTGTGTATTGTTGACTAAGGGAATGGTTTAAAATACATTTTCCCTATAAAATGATGACTTGTATATTACAAAAAACGAACAAACTATAAATATTTTTACCTTCTACAAAAATATTTAGACACAAATTATTATAAATAATAAAAATATTTTTTATTAACTAATTAATTCGAGAGATATAAGCGACTATTCTTAGGAAAATTTATCTAAATATTTATTTTTCACAAAATAAATGATTAAAAATTCTTCTATGTCAGAATGGAATTCCATGTTGATTTTTTCTCACCAATTGAAGCCCATCACTTAACATAATAATCATGTTAACACATAACTTGCATAATTTGAAATTTCTATTCTTTTTCCTGATCATGTAGCAATCTAGGCTTATTTTCTAAAATACTTCAAATCAATCTTCTTCTTCTTTTGGGAGTTGGATGTACTTATCAACGAGGCCCATAGTCTATTGAAGCCCTTCTTGAAGCTGAAAGTGACCCATACAAGTAGAGAGGCTAATAGAGTGGTTGATTGAATTGTGAAAATCCAAAAAAGAACATATTTACCAAGTAATTGGATTCTATATCCCCTTTGAACCTCTAGGATTTACTTTGTTCTGAAACTTATGTAATGTATCCACAAACTCTTATCCTAGTAAATGAATATGTTTTTTTTATAAAAAAAACCGTCTTATTTTTTAATGTATTTTCTTTCGAATTCTACTAATATCTTTCTTATCATCTATCAATTCAGTTTTCCATCCAATTCCTCTTTCATTAAAAACATAAAACTATTCCCTGTATGTAACATAATCGGAAAAACTTAAATTAATGCAAATTGTTGTGGACTTCAAGTTACTGGCAATTTGCTCTCTCGCGGTTGCTAATTTACGCAATAGGAATGGTAACGCTCTGGAAAAAAAAATGATAAATAATTGATGCAAAAGTGATATCCTGGATTTAAGAATGGCTAGGTGATCGACAAAAGATGTGGCTAAAAAGAGTACATCGTGTTTGGCTCACAATGGCCTGAGGTAACTGCTGTGCAGTAGTTTGAAGTTCATGGGAATGCTTCGTCTTTTTTTGTTTTTTGGTCATAAATTTTTTTATTTATGTACTACTCAAAATCAAAAGAGCCCATAAAAGGGGCGTCATTAAAAAGCAAAGCCCATAGGGCTTGAGGCGGGTAAGAAAGCCAATTCCGTGAAAGAGCTTTTTCCTTTGGGCTCGAGACAACCAATCAACCATATTGTTAGCTTCTCTGAAGCAAAACCCATCTTCAAGCCCGAAAAGTGGAACATCAGATTGCAACAATCACTTATAACCGCCCTCACTTTCCACCGGACTTGATTTGGTCTCTCTAAAACACTCAATAGTTCAGCTTCATCTTCAATGCTGCAACTTTGTGGGAAATGCTTGATTCGCGAGATTTTGAGGATTTTTATACAATGTGTTTTGTAAAAAGTAAAAATGATCGTGTGAACCGCACGATCATTTAGAGGACGGTAATCGGGAAATCGTTTGGGATCTTCTTATGTGGTTCTTCATCCTGTTTCTGTCCCTAGTCTCTTGTAATCCACGTCGTATATGTGGATTGGAGAAATATGTTTCCTTTTTTATTTTTTAGGTCATAAACTGATTAGCTTTTATTCAATTTGAAAACACAGGGCCCATAAATTGGGCTTCCTTACAAAGTAAATCCAACAAGATTTGGGGAGGGGAAGAAATCCAGTCCCTTGGCAGAGTTTTTTGATGCTGAGCTTTTGCGGCCAGTCCGCAATGGAGTTGGCTTCGTGATGGCAATGGGTAATACACAGATGTGAGAAGCGAGATGACAGATGAAGGCTTTGGGAGATAATTGCGCGTCTATCCCAAGGAAATTAGGATCTGGATTTTCCATAGCTTTAACTAAGGTCAGATTGTCTGACTCTAACTCGAGGGGATCGTGTCTTCGAGAAAGTAAGAACTTTAGGGTTTCTGAGAGAGCCACATACTCCGCTTGAGAGGCAGAGGAGACGGATCTGTTTTGCAAAGCCATTCACAAGCGTCCCCTCTGACTTTCAAATAATGCAGGCGATTGCTCCTTAATAGGAGAAATATGTTACACATTCCTTTTCTGTCATGTTTTAGACTCATTGGCAACTCACATTGGACATTTCACTCTTCATTGGTAATTTGAAAACGAAAAACAAAGGAAAAAAAGAACCCCACTCCTAGGAATTTGATTGCTTAGACCCGATTCCTTTTCATGATTGCATGGCCATGAACCAAACAAGGCCTCGAGTGTTTGAGGTGTCAGCGTGAATAACCCTCCCATACTTATATACCTTGATTTGCTAGGCTGTGGTTGATCTATGAATTCTAAGTTGGTTGGACGAAACATGACTGAACAAACCCTTTCCCTATTCAGCCTAGGAAAATGTCAGTATTTCAAAACCGTGCATAATTGGAAGCCACTTTTGTGGGGAATTTGTCTTCTATCTAAATTTTCCAAGGTTAAATGAATTCGAAAATTGCTCATCCTAGTTGAACTCTTTTATGTTTACCTGTGCAGGTCGCGGATACTATTGAGGCCACCATCGACTTTATCTTGAGAAAGGAGTACGGTTCTTGACATTGTCTAGACCAAAGGTTTCTTTCTGTGGTATCTGAACACCATCAATTCTTTGGAAGCTGACATGATCTTTCCATTTTGTGTTTATTAGTCGCAAGTCTTCTGTGTACTTTGCTCATCGTGTTTCATGTATGACCTTCCCCGAAGGCAGTCAGCATCCCAGCTGAATTAAGTAGAATTAAACGAACAATTCATGGCTCTTCTTGCTCTTTTCTCAACCTAGGCGATCTCGATTACATACTCTATTCTTGGGAAATATCCCAATGTTCCTTCTTACATGTATATGAGAATCGTCACTGGCAAATCTGAAAATTTTCTGGACCCTTCCAATAATAAACGGCCGATGTTTGGATCTCCGAACTCATGTTTTGGCAGAGCATGAGATTAGTTTTTAGATTGGAAGGTACGATGCAAAACAAATTCAGAATGGAAATTGCTGAAAATAAGCAGCAACAAAAGGGACCTCAACAAAAAAGAAGCATAACTCATGAAAAGAGAATAATAACAACGGAAAAGATACATTAGTTATTGTGCCCGGGTGAACCAGCGCATCAGAACTTCAGAACAAACTGATTGTCTGAAGGATACAGCGCAGAATTTTTCCATCTTTTCACCGCCCTTAACATTCAGTAACCTTAGAACTTTAGGACTTGCTTAGGATGGCTTCCAAGTTTCCCGAGTGATTTATCCAGTGCAAGGTGGAATTCACTAAAAGGAACCAGCTCCGTCCTGCAGTTTTAAAGAAATTCATATGCATCCACAATCCAAACACCATATCTTGAAGATAAATACTATAAATTACTATAAAGATATGGAGACCTAAATATAGCAACTGGAGTAGTGGTTAACGAAGACATACTCGTATTTTAGCTTCCCATCATGCACTAGTTCCAGCAAGTGATCTATCATTCTTCTGCACTCCATTACATCATTTGAACTCATCCAATTATGCAGCCAAAATCCCCTCAAAGAAAGATCCTGCAAACCATAATAACCATTATCGCACACTCCAGCTGTGTTCCGCGATTTAGGAAGTAAATCCAGAAGTCGGCAGTAGTGGTTATACAATTTAACTGTAGCATGAGATATCGTGGTGAAATTAAATTAAGAAGGAGACAATAGTACAACCATTGTTTCTACACCTTCTTTGCTCTAGATCTTTTACCAAAACACCTCCTATGGGTATAATTGAACTTTAGCATGAGACATCACAGTGAAATCGAGAAGGAGACAATAGTAAAACCATTGTTTCCATGGCTTCTTCTTTGCTCTAGATCTTTTACAAAAACACCACCAATGGGCACCTCTTTCAATGTTCAGCACCCACCACGTGCTTAAATATGCCCGAGCTATGCCACAATTACTACTTTCCATTAAGGGATCAAGTGACATTGATTCTTTGGCCCTAAGAAATTCATGTGGATGATCTCTTGATCACACGCGCATGATTTTCTCACTGATCCATAGTTTGCTTCATCTCTGGCAAATGAACTACAAAAAGGAAAAAAGATAATTTTCTTAACAGGGTAATTACATTCTTCCCCCTGGTTCTCATGGCTGGCCATATACTTCAAATTTGGTTGCGTCAAATACTGAAATTGAGATTTTAAGCCAAATTATGACAAAAAATAAAACTATAGAGCATTGACCAAGACTGAGACCAAAACATAGACAATTGTAAGGCTGACTGAAATAGCCTCATAATCATAGGCGGAAAATCTAGTCTGCCGCTTCTTAATTTACCTTGAAGATAAAAGATGAAGTTGACGCTGTAATTGGTTTCTTAGACATCCCGCCATATGTCACCATAGTTCCTCCCCGCCTGAAGAACAAAATGAAATCAGCTCTCTTCAGAATGATAAGGGAAGCACTCAACACAAATTTAACAATTGTTGCACCTCAAAAATTTCATCACCAAGGACGCAGCATTGCCACCAACGCAGTTCAATCCAAGGGCAGGTTCTTTTAGATCACCCTAGAAGCAAGTCAATAACACGTAAATAAAGAACTAAAGTGCCAATGGCCAAATATGGATGTGTGTCCATGCATGAGAATATGGTAGAATGGGTTAATGGATGGATGATACCAGTAGACTCTTGACATTCTTTATTTCTAATTGGCTCTCAGTGAACACTTCTTCAGCACCAAGTTTCTTCAATGCCTCTTTTGCTTCATTGGAGCCCGCTCTGTTACAGGAAAAAGATGGTCATCAAAGCACAGTAAAAACCAAATTTGGTCACTGATATGCAGTGCTAACTGGTAAGTTGGAAAGAAATTAAGAATTTCACCAAATTCTTCCTTAGGTGTCATAGCAGGAACTAATGAGCTGGCTGATGAGAGTCCTACTAAATTAATGTGTTGAGTACTACAAAGTGTTTTCTGACCTCTTTTGTGTCTCATCACAGAAATTTTTTTAAAAAAAAAAAAAAAAGAGGAAAATTTCCTTCCAAAGGAAGTTGCAAAGCAGAGAGAGGTCTTAGCTATACTCAAAGGAAGTTTCCACCAGCAACTGAAAAAGATGGAATTACCAATGCCCCAGCAGTATGATGGTCTAAACATACAAGCAATCAACATCTAAACACATGATGACTGCAAAAATAGAAGAAGCAGCATCAACAGTAACAAGTCACTTCTGATAAGCTATGCAGAAACATATCTTTTCACTTCACACTACAAGTAACTGCCTTTGCCTTCAATAGATTAAAGAAACAAGTCCTTCTAATCTTTCCTATACGTGTTACCTCATCACAAAACCAACCTAAAGTACTGTCTTATTTTCTTTGATAAGTTCAACATAATCAGTTTCTCAAAATGCCCTCATAACAGAACCATTCTTGCATGCCAATGCATGTACTAATGCTCAGTCAGCCACATAAATTCCTGCCCATTGTAGCACCTAGCCAAAGATTATAATTTCCTTGAATCAGTGACCACACTCTGTGTTACTTCAAGCTTAAAAGGGTCAACTACAGTAAGACAAGCTCAAGATCCACTTCTCCCTGTCATTCGATGCAAGAGATTTCAATCAATCACACCACCTTCCAAAAACAACCCTGAGATACCAGAATGTTTAGGCATATTTTCAATTTGTAAAATGATATACAACTGCCACAACCAAACATTATCAACATATTTGTGCAACTGGCAATTGTTCATAATTTTTAGTCCACCAGCAACGTTCATAATTAGAACAGGAAAAGACAGAGCTGCCACAAGTAATTCAGTCCACAATGAGTTCAAACTTGCCATCACAGAGCTTGATTTTCAGATATTATTTGGGCTGTGTAACCATCCAAATCTACTTTAGAAGCTCAGTAGACAAGAGCTCAATGCATTCCAGGAAAAAAGAAAAAGAAAAAAAAAAGACTTGCTAGCAATGGTTAAGGCAGATCAATGAAAAGAGAAATAAATGCAAACCCACACATACCCTTGCTATACGCATCTAAAGTCTACAAAAATTTTTAAACAACAATAGCTTGACAAAAGTTATATGGTGTCAAGGTGACTGAAAGCTTTCAAAAGAGCACCTGTCCCTGATTATGTTGATGCTACGGATGCGGCGGGATTTCGCAATTTGGATGAGGCATCGACCCACCATACTTGTAGCCCCATTTTGCACAATAGAATCCCCTGATGATCACGGCTGATTAGGACAACTTAGGAAAAATTGCTTATGGTGAAAGTTAGGGGACAGCTAAGAGACTCCCGTACTGTCTATATACCTGGTTCCAAAGAGGTGAAGTCTTCGAGCATTCTCAAAGCAGTCGGAGGATTAATTGAAATTGTTGCGGCATATTCAATAGGAGAATTCTTATCAATTTTTTGCCACACACTCTGGTCTTTCACAATGTAAGTCTGCCATGTCCCTGAGCACAAAAACTATTTCACTTTTCAACACACTCAAATTTACAATGGGCTAAGTGCTAGACATGGATGTTCTGCATAACAAAACAAGTCAGTACTTATGGAATGCAAAAGTATCTTTCATTTAAGATGGGTATAACAGTTTCAATTTTCTTTTGGTTAATATTTCACTCGTTTCTCTTCTGCATCTAATCAAACTTTTGCCAGGTTGAAAATGTTAAACATGCTGGAGCAAATATAGAAGATTATCCTTTGGCTGGATAAGAAATCATTCAGAAGTCATAAATTAGATGAGCATGGCTGGTGCACTATTAATCTAAAATCTTTTTAAGACTTGGGTAATACTTAAAGAATGTTTTACCAAAAGAGAGTGGAGATGGAATGACCCAATCGCCAGGAGAAAGATCCTTCACTGCAGAGCCAACTAACTGTACTTCGCCAACTCCTTCACGTCCTCCGACAGCAGGCACTTGTGGCCTCACCGGATACACACCTAGATCAAAGTTTAAGCATAAATTATCAAATAAACCACATACAAAGTAATGAATAGTACATGGATGAATTATGATCTGACTTTGTAACTACATATCACTATTCCTCAGAAACAGGAGCAACAATTGTCAAAGTCAAACAGTGAAGTCATAAAAGATGCATTAGCCACCTCAGAATCTCGCAGTTAGACTTTTATTATCTTCTAATATGTCAGCAGCCAAAGAGAAACTAAAGAAAGTCCACCTCACCTCACATATAATCCACTCGTAGATCAAGTCTATGGTTGAACAATGAATAAGAAGGCACAGATCGCACATTAGGCATGGATAGGACACTATTGCAAATCATTTTAGTTTTTATCATGAATTCAGGTTACTCTCAAAGGGTGAAGCAAAGCGTAAAATTCAAATTTAAGACAAAGAAGCCATCACAGATTCGTCATTAGCCTCGAAGTCCCCAAAACATAGAACTTCTCCGTTATATGTTCAGTCCACCATCAAATAGAAGCTCAAGACAGGTCAAACTCGAGCGAGATAGCAGAAGCATGAAGAAACACTAACCTTCGATGCTGTTAATGTCGGAAGGATTGATAGGCGCGGCAAGCATTCTGACGCACACGTCATTCTCCTTCACCAAAACTGGCGGAACCTCTACCACTCTGAATATCAAAAAATCGAAAAGAAAAACGAAGCTCCTCAGTAACGCCAACGGCACAATGCACGAGCACACGCAATCAGAATCACACACACACACAATCGGTGGATTAGCTGAGCTATCGGACCTGGTGACAGCATCCGGGGGACCTTGCTGCTCGTAAACCACCGCCTTGGACGGCGGCGACAGGAGGGCGGAGAAGGCCCTGATGACACCTAGGGCTCGGGCAGAATGAAGCGGAGCACTGGAGCGCTGCGGAAGGCGACTGAGCAGGGGCAGGGATTTCGTCAGCGCTCTCGAAGACACCGTTGCCCTCGCCAGCGCCATCTCTCTCCTGCTCGCGATCACCGATCAACTCTCTCTCTCTCTCTCTCTCGCTCTTACGGATAAACTCGCTCGGCGTGTGCACCAGTTCTCGCACCATCAGCGAGCATTTTAAACAGAGCAGACAAGGGAGGAGGAGAAGGAAGAAGAGGATATAAAATTATGAAGTTATAGCGTCCCTATCGAATTCCAGAACGCTATTTGACCAAAAAAATTAAAAATTCCAGAACGGTCCATTCGGTGCCGGGTTTCGGTCGGGACCGGGTCCGACGCCCTCCCCGCCCCGGGAATTGAAGAAACAATTACTCGTTTGAGTGTGGCGTTTTTTATTTTGTTATTTAACTAAATTCAGATATTCAAAATTAGCATGTGCACTGCACATTGTGCAGTTGAATTTCATGAGAATCACATCATCGGATTTGATGGTTTGAATTTTATTTAGGTACATTAATAGGTTCACCTATCAATTTCGTGGAATTCTTTATTGTCTTACTTTCAAAATAAATTAATTTGCTCTTAGTCATCGCTTTTCATTTTTTTTTTTGTTGTTGAAATTGACATGTTCATGATCTCCTTTTGTTATATATTTAGATGTAAATATAGATGTGTAGCGCAGTATCGATACATAGATATTCATATTTAATATTTATGATGATCCTTAAGAATATCAATTACGATCAATCACGACTAATTAAAGAAAATTTACAAAACCTCTTGAATATATCTCTGACGCTTATCAATATCATGTTGGCATGCTCTTCCGATTCACTCGGAGTTCGTTTTATGCAAGACAAGAGTAGGCTTCTTGCTTGAGAGAGTTTCTTTTGGATGATCTTCAAGTAAAAATTTCTCTAAGGAAACATGCCACGGTCTATCGATAAATTACGTGATTAGGACATTAGCCAGCGTCCCCTTCCTAATGCGTGGTAGCTCTTTGCCATATGGAGACAGACCTCTTAGGTTATGCGACATACATAAAAAGAAAAAATATATATGTATCAAAGTCAAATGAGCCTGAACGAGCGAGTCCATCTAGACCCAGCTCAGCAAACCAACTACCCGTACCTACCTAAGTCCCCCCATTTTTTAAGGATATTTTTTTCATACGTTGTTGTTGGAAGGGAAAAAAACAACAAGCAAAGTCAACGACTGCGCGAGTCAGAAATCCCGGGGAGCCCAAGGCCTCCTTTCGCCCCGTGAACCCGGCCCGGCCCGGCCCACAGTTGATCCGACAGAAGTGGAGAGACGACGCACGACGCGTCTTGGAAAATCCCATGTGCCGTGCAAAATCGATCGTCAGCGTTGACCAAAAACAAAAGGAAAATGAAAATCGATCGCCACCTTCCAACAGTTGGCGAGGCCAAAACTAAATGATAATAATAGACACCACGTGTCAATTATAGCGCAATCAATTATGGAAATATTAAATAAAAATAAAACTTGAATGCAGCAAAATTCCTTTTTGGACTCATTATTAGTACAACAAAACAATATTGATGAAACTGACAGGTCGTACCATGATTTGATTCATCATTAGAATAGTGATATGATGTGTATAAAAGGATGACTTATCGTGATTCTAGAAGAATTGAAACCTTTCAAGTGTACAGTTTAGGAAAAGTTCATGAGTAATTGCGGAAAATTAAGGCCAAGAACGTAATAAGTTCAGCCCCCGAGCAAGACGTCAAATCCAAGTCTTTTCTTTCTATCTAGATCTAGAGAATTCATTTTTCATTTTACGCTCAATTTTTTTTAAAAAATTACATTTCTAAAAAATATCATCTATGAAAGTAACAATATTTTTTGGTGTTTAATCAAAACCTAGAAAAATATTGAAAAATATTTTCTGTGATTTGAAATGAAAAGTCTAATTTGATATTTTTAAATACACATATTATTCGGATATTAGTAACTTGTGCATGAACAACTGAAGAATAAAGAACAAGCACTAGGATTCGAGGTCTAGCCTTAATGGACTCAAGGCCACTTGGATCCCGAGCAAAAGTATTGGCATTGATCTCGCATCCACAAAAGTCGAAATCAAGAACTCGGTGCCTACACACAACTTTTTGGTGCCGAGGCCCAAGTATACAAAGGTTGAATGTGAACCCTAAGAACAAGTATTGAGATTCTTGCCCTTAGTCTTAAAGGATTTGGGTCTTGGGCATGGACACAACGATCTTGAGGCTGAGAAAATTATTTTTTTGAATTCAAATATGATTTTCTATTAACTCATTTTCATAAATAATCCAAACGTCGGAAAATAAAGAAAATGTTTTATCGGAAAATGTTTGTGAGACTAACGGAGCCTTGTTTCATGAAAAATGAATATTTGGAAAATATTTTCCCAAAAATGATTGCACTTACAAAAATGAATTAATGAGAAAATATTTTTACCATTTATGAAAATATTTAGATATAAGTTGGTGTTGATCATGAAGATATTTTCCATTGATAAATCATTTCAAATAATACAAGAGATCGTTTTTAGAGTATTTTTTTAATTATTCATTATTCGCGAAACAAATGGACCTTATGTCTCTATTTTAAATCTCAACTGTGACTTAGAATATAAACTTAGTAATAACTATTTTCTAAAAATTAATGAGTATTCAAGTTGATACAACATAAGATAATGTATCTTTCTCTTGCAAGTGATATGAAAGAGTTGGTAAAATCTTGAAAAATTACCATTTATTAGTTTGATTCTCAGTATTCTTTTTTGAAATTCTAATCCTTCATTTATTGTTTTTGCATTGTTTGGATTGAAAGATTATCGTAAACATGAAAATAGTTAACATACGAGACATCCCACATTATGAAAAGTGACAATATTCAACTTTGAATCATTTTCGGGATAAAATGAGATTATTCAAATTTTTGGTTCTCAATGCAAAGAAGCATAAAAAAGAGGTGACAACCGGAAAGCGTTCACACCGAAAGCCTGTTTCCGAAGTTCAAACTTGCCCTGCAAGCGCGTTTGGTCAAAGAACCGAACGGTAAAATCTTTAATAGAAACGCAAAAAAAGAAAAAAAAAAAAAAAAAGGAAACCGTAACTTTCTCGGGACTTGATCGCCTGCTTCGCAGGTCCACCGAAAGGCTCGCAAACATCCCCTCGCCTTCGTAGATGCTGCTTAATCTACTCGTTAATCGAGACGCGGGTCGTGAAGCGGGCGACAGCGATGGGCCGTGTCTTCAAAATCGGACGGCGGGGGCGAGTGATCTCCAGTACGTTCGTCCCTGTCAGGGGGCCGAAACCGGGAGGACGGAAGCTTCGCGGGGACAAAGATCTGGTGCCGACTATCTCGCGGGGAGACAATGACGAGGCGATCATTGCGCGCCACGTCATCGAGGGTCGTCGTTCGGGGACACGGGCATGACGTGGCTCGGTCTCATTGGTTTCCCAACGAAGCGATCCTGTTCCCGTGTCACACCCTGAGAAAACCCCAAATAGGAAATCAGCAATGCGCAGAAGAACATAAAAACCACGGAGAGCCAGCCCGAAATATTCTTAACTCTCTTTGTCTCTCTCTCGTTTACGGAACTCTGTCTCTCTGTCTCTCTGTCTCTCTCTCTGCTTGTACCTGGTTCTTCATTGGGGTCTCTGGTCTGTTCCATTTTCGCTGATGGGTTGTTTTCGCTGCAATGGGGCATCGGTTCTAGAGGAAGACACTGACGACACTTTCAAGAAAGCCAACGATCAAGCTCGTGCAGGTACCATTCTTCTGTTTTCGGCGACGATCCAATTCGGTTTCGTCGGCATTGACGTTTTGTCGGCGATCCTTCTGCTCCGGGACAACCGCTGTCTGAGTTTTCGAAGCTTTTGTTTCGAATTTTTTTCATTACGAATTCCCGTTTTTGGGCTCGGCATTGTCTTGATCAGTTATCCCATGTTTTGTTTTGATTGTTATCGAGCTATGTTGTTGTTTATAGATCAAGAAATGGGTCTTTTCCCGGTCCAGATAGCGATCGATCGTCCTGCTAAACCTAAAGTCGTCGAATGGTACATTCATGCCCGAATTCGGCTGAATTCTATTTATTGGAATCTCCATTTCCTTGTTTCTTCACTAAGTGCTTACTGCTTATTGTGTCGACGAAGCAATCCCGTAGCGATCTCTTTCATTTAGAAATCGTAATTGATCTTTTATCGTGCTGCATTTTGTCCTTTAATTGCTTACCGTTCCTCAATACCTGAATATCTCCAGCATGAGTACTCTGAAATTTGCTTCTTTGTCTTCTTTTTGGTTTATCTTCTTACTTCCCTCCATCCCTTTCTCTCTGATTGATGTTTGTTTATTGGGTCGGCAGAAAAAGCCAAAAGCAGTCCTCGTGGAAGCACAAAGGTTCTGGATGTCAAGAATGAGGACGTCTCTAAGAGCAAACAGTTAAATTCAGAGACAGATGGATTGGATTCGAGTGGTACCAGCATAGATGGGAAAACCAGCGGCACACATGCTCAAACGTTCACTTTTGATGAGCTTGCTGCTGCAACTGGCAATTTTAGGTCGGACTGCTTTATTGGGGAAGGAGGCTTTGGCAAAGTATACAAAGGGCATTTGGAGAAAATTAATCAGGTGGGTTCTGAGATTCTATCATGATTCATAGCTGGACGAAGGATGATGACGTCCATGCCATTTCTTTTTGTCACATTTGATAGGGTTGATCTTATGTTTATCATGCATCATGTGCAGTATGTCGTTTGACAAAGATTTTGAAGTGCCCCTTTGACTAAGCTGGAGCTTTATGAGTGTATTATGCAAAATGAGAATTTGGCTAATTTAATCTGTTGATGCAGGTTGTAGCTATCAAACAACTTGACCGAAATGGACTTCAAGGCACCAAGGAATTTATTGTGGAAGTGGCAATGTTAAGTCTAGTTGACCACCCTAATCTTGTTAAACTGATTGGCTTTTGTGCTGAGAGGGATCAGAGGCTATTGGTTTATGAATACATGCCACTAGGGTCGTTGGACAAACATTTGCATGGTAAGAGCTTGCACATCACCTATCTGCTTTCATAAATTTTCTATGATGGGTAACCCATGCTATCTATCTAACTAGCTATTTTAGTAATTTACGAATAACCTTTTTCTTCCAATTTCATTTAATATTTTACAGACCTTCCACCCAATAGAAAGGGACTTGATTGGAATATGCGGATGAAAATTGCAGCTGGTGCAGCAAGAGGTCTTGAGTATTTGCATGACAAGTTGAAACCTCCTATTATATACCGTGATTTAAAATGCTCGAATATCTTACTGGGCAAGGACTATCATCCTAAATTATCGGATTTTGGCTTAGCTAAAGTGGGTCCAAGTGGGGACAAAACTCATGTTTCTACAAGGGTCATGGGGACATATGGATACTGTGCACCGGACTATGCCATGACAGGCCAATTGACATTCAAGTCAGATATCTACAGCTTTGGGGTTGTTCTTTTGGAGCTCATCACGGGGAGAAAAGCATTTGATCCAACAAAAGGTCCCAAGGAGCAAAACCTTGTTGCATGGGTGAGATAACACTGTCATTATTGTTTATTACTTAAACCACATGGAAAACTTTGCTTATTGCTGGTGCAATATTGAAAGCATTATTCCATCCTTAATAGCAAAAGCAACTTACTTCTTATGACTTGACTTCCCTGTTAAACAAGGATATCTTCTTTGCTTGTTGTGTCAATAACGTGCCTTCTCTATTAATTACTTTCCTGGTCTAAATAGAGCTACGCTTTTGCCGTCAGTAGCCAACTTCAAACCTTCACAATTCTAGAATTCCCACAGTCCCTCTTGTCTATAGTCAGAGCATCTTCTAAGCACTTCACTTACTGCAATCCCCTCTTCTTAATAGCCCCAGTCTGGAAATGTGCCGGTGGATTTCCTCTTTTATTCTTAATCAGCTAGCCATTCATCATTTCTGTAATTTCATCTTCACCTCACTCTTTCTCCTCTGGAGGTGCACCAGGCCACCATCACAGTAGTCTAAATAAGAAAACATAGAATGTTATTTTCCCTTCTACATGTATGTTTGATTTGTGAAAAAGAGTCCAGCAGAGAAGATGTTTACTAAAGTTCACTCATTCTAACTTTAGTGACTAAATTTGATTCTTATTGGAAGAAGAAGGCATCATGGTGCTGGCAACAGACTTGTACTATTGGAGATATCTGCATCCTTTGGAACAATCATGGCTTTCCTCAGTTTTTGTCTAAGTCCGTTTGGTGAAGACGGATGAGGCAAATATACTAATATGCTATGTTTGCGAATTTTTGCAGGCACGCCCCCTGTTCAGAGACAGGAAGAAGTTCTCACTGATGGCTGACCCAATGCTTGAAGGTGGGTACCCCTTGAGAGGATTGTACCAAGCCCTAGCTATTGCTGCAATGTGTGTCCAAGAACAGCCTAATATGCGACCTGCCATAGCTGATGTTGTCACTGCTTTAAGCTACCTTTCATCCCAGAAATACGAACCTAGTATCCGCAACATCCACACCACCGGCAAGAATCGTTCTCCTTCAAACATAAAGACCAAGAGCAGCGAGGACAAAATCACAGGTCACAGATGGCTCATGAGGGATGAAGAAGTGGGTGGAAGTTAGGAAAGAAATGCATAAACTTTGGCCATGTCCATATGAAAAAACTACCCAGTTATCGATTTTCAGTTGTGTAGATAACAGGTGGTAACTATATCATGGTGGTTATTGTTTAGTTTCAAGGGAAAATTTTCCCTTCGGCTTCTATTCTGTAGATTGAGTTGAGTTCAATTTTGGCTAAAGATGGCTCAGTGTAATAACAGGTTTCTATCTCAATTCATTGTGAATTGAGCCCTTTCAAGTGCCTCGGCATGTGTTGAGTTATCTGTGGCTGCTCTGGAATTTGTTCAGGAGAAACTTGCCGATTGCAGATGCGGCATGCATCATCCTGTGGGGATAAGCAACTTCTTGATAGTATTGTGGCTGTAGAATGTACCTAAAGACGTTGAACATCCGGTCCTTATTTCTCATTATTAAGTCTTCAGAAGTTATGGGGCTATTTTACCCAATTCTTCAGATCGAGTTGTCTCGCACTCCTAGATATTTAGAACATCTCCTCCACAAGTTGGAGCCACTTTGGCTCGTCTTAAGAGCAATTTCGTTCAGGTTAATCGGTAGAATGAACTAAAATTATGTATGATTAGAATTTCAGTTATTAAAAGCCAATGGTGAGGCAAACCATAGTTCAGATTAATCATTCCAAGTAAATGATAAAAAAGAAAAAGAAAATCACACGGTACAGCTTGTGGAAGTCAGAATAAGTAAGAGTTGCAGTTCTTTTGATTTCATGCGAGAGTGAGACCTCCATGTCCCTTTCTTTTCCCATTTTTCATAAAAAGGGTTCAAGTCCATAAGAATTCCAGGCCGACATTGTTCATTTTCTATCAGGAAAAGAGATGGAATGGATGATCATCATAGGCAAACCTTTGGATGTTACCTAAAGTTTCAAATTAATCATATAATATTTGTTTTAAGTCATAACTACTGCTCATTTTGAGTAAGCCCATTATAATGTTGGTGAGAGTAAAGTCAGAATTATCCTTCACCATGGCACAGCCAAATCTATGCTCTAATCAAATCAAGGGTTCTTGAAGTCGAGAAGCAAATGGAGGATTCGAACCATAATCGGGAGAAGAGCAAAGTCTTATACCATTAGGTCAACTAGAGTGGTGTCGCCACTACTTCTACTCAGTTAAATAGAAGTGGACAAGAAATTCAGAGCCAATTCAAGCTAATGAGCTCACAAGCGTGCCTCTTGGGGTTGCGCTGGTTCCAAGCAAATGTTTTTCATGTTTGAAGTCGCATCCGTGATTTCATTATTTGCTAAAAGCGAAAATTTAAATACTTCTTTTTTGGGTCATAACTAAAAAAATTTGCACTAGATGTTGAGGTTTATCTGAATAATCAGTTTATGATCTCACGGATTCAATTGAAATTCATTCGGAAAAAAAAAAGCCAATGAAAATGTAGACTACGTTGCATATAACCAACCAATGAAGGAGAAACAGAAAGAACAGTAACTTCGAATTCAAGATCACGTGCACGGCACGCTCAAGAACTTTCCCGCCGAAGGAACGCTCTATGAACTGAACGCAACGAACTGAAACCGACGTACCCACCTGACCACAGTTCTCTTCTCAAAGGAATCAAGCCAACACCAGAATCCACATTCCATATCCACTGGTTAAGATCCTCTCTCTCTGTCTCTCTCTAGAAAATGCAGCAGAGAACCGCGGGCTCCTCTCGAGGACCTGATTGGGGCGACCAGTTCGTCGATGTCGAAGGACAACTGGAAGCGAAGAAAGACAGTCTTTTTGGAGAAGAAGAATGGAAGATATAGGCCAGCACCGGCTTCCCATTTCCGATCACGACCCTCATGACATTGGCAAGAGAGAGACCGCCGAATCCCGGTTTGCAGGGAAGTGGATCCACGTGATTCCTCTGATCGTGTTGCTCTGCATCTTCATTCTCTGGTGGTTCAGTTACCCCGGTAAGCTTTCAATTCTTGCTGCGAATTTCAAGTACTGGTCTAGTATCCTAATATGTTGTGCTCTTTTACCTTGGCACTTTATACCTAGAGATTTTCTTGATCTGTTTAGGTGTCAGATCTCGTCAGTTTCTTGTGCTGCTGTGTCACATTTCTTGTGAAAAGAGAATTGCTTTGTTTGGCCTTTCCCAGAGATCACGCCTTTGATTCTATTTCCCAGAATTTTCCCAAATCGAGTTGCCTCAAATGATTTCATTTTCTTCTCCAAGTTTCCTGTGGGACTTTGGGGCCAGGTTTCTTCTTCCTCTATTGATATGCAACTGAACAGAAGCGGAAATAAACTCTGTTAAGGATACCCATATGTAAAAAATCTTGATGTGCAATCTAGTGACATGAATTAGCCAGAGAGAGCTGTGCAATATTTTCGTGTTTCTTTCCCTCCATTCAGTCAAAGTTAGGTACAATATGGCTGAGTCTGATTTGTTATCATGGTGAGGAATATTTGGTTGAATTTTTCTTTTGATGAGAACAAGAGGCCTTATATTCCTTTTCTTTACGCAGTAGTTTCTCTACTAATTCTTCTCCCATTGACAGTGCGTGTGGTGATCAAAGATGGGAGACTCGTGGGAGTACATCAAATTGAGATTTCGAGGGAATTCAATGAGACTCATGAAGATCTTGCACTACTCGCATCAGCCAGTTCACCTGGAGCATGGAGTTTTCAGAAATTTACCAGGACCGATGTGACAGAAGCTCCAAAAACTAACCAAAGGTACTTATTAATTATATCGATCGGTAAAATTAGGTACCATATGGGTCAATCAGAAGGTGTTTTCATTGGTGAGGATTATTTTCTTGATAACTCAGTGGGAAACAAGAGGCATTATAATCCCTTTGCTTTTCACGGGTTGTCCGTTCTCCACTGATTTGTTTCCCACCGACAGTGGGTTTGGTGATCAACAATGGAAGAGCCGTGGCTTGACACGTCAAGTCGAGATTTCAAGGGGATTCAACGACACTCTCGTAGATCCTGCACTATCGGCATTGGCTGCTTTGCTTAGAGCATCAAATTTTCAGAATTTTACTAGGACTAATGAGACTGAAGCTCCAAAGGCCAACCAAAGGTACTTACTATAGCTATTAGGCCTGCCAAAGGAAAATACATCAGACTGCTCTCTCTCAAAATTTACCTGCAATATGTGATTCTTCCAGCTGGTTCAGCAAACAATTATCCGAGGATTGAAAAATGTTTACATGTTGCTTCAGGCTTGTATCACTAAAAGAATGTCAACTCTTTTTTTGCCTTTTCCATGTTAAAGGAAATAGCAGTCATCACTTTGCATCTAGGAAAAAACATGACCAAGCGTTTTTGAACTCATGTCACTCTTTCAGTCTTTCTGAATTCTGATCAACAGGCAAATTGCAGTGACCTGTGTTGACTATTCAATGATTGCTATGGTGTTGCTTTCGTGGGATGTCTTCTGTGATGTTATAATCTTATTCCCAAATGCCTTGATAAATCTTGTACGGTTGAAAGTGAATGCAGAGGTAAGAAGTTTGCAGTCTCTTCTCTTATAGCTGCTAAGTACCACTGATCTCACCATTCCGGCAGTTGCCGACCCATATGTACAAAACTGAGCTCTTGCGTGATGGCAGAATCCTACAACAGTCCCGCCTAGGTGACTGCACAAGAAGATAAACCTCAATTAGCATATGAACTCAAATGATAAAAGTGCTAGAGATGTACATATAGACACTCTTATACTTTACGTTGATAGTGTTCATAAGCAAAGTGCAACAGTTCATGCTTCTCTCTAGATAGCAGGAAAACAAAGTCTGACTTACCTTCTGCCAACGATTACCATCTGGCCGTTTTAGGACTACAATGGAATTGATATTTTCTGGTGAATCCATCTTCCACCTACAACTTGGATGCCGGGATCTTTGTCCAGAATAAAGGCCAAGAGTTTGTTTCTTCACTCTGTCGTACTTAACGCTGTTCATGTAATAGATGAACGGCTTCTGACACGGATGCTTCATCACTGGCCTTGTGTTGAAAGCGTATGCAGTGTAATCCGCTCTCCGGTACCAGTTGAGGAATGTCCTCGTAGGCATCTCTAGCTCTCTTGGAGAAATTACTCCCCTTATTACCTGAACCACATAGCCCCATGAAACCGAGATGGACCATGATCGTCTCTTATCATAGCAAATGGACTGTTGCATTATGCTGGCCGAGTCGTGCTTGACAGATTCGAATAGGTGCTGAAGAGCTCTGACTCGGGTCATGTGTGGGAATACCGGTTCTACAACATCGAGGTGGTGAATCGACACGAGTGGCGTTATTGGATGTGCTCCCAGAAGGCCTAGAAGATCTCCATACACATCATACTGCAAAAAAATTACCAGACCCCTAGATCACTCTTCCTAGAAATGCACATTTTTTTCTCGAATCTATCTTACACAGACAACAGCAATAGCAAATCCGCAGAGATAGTACAACGTCACTTTTCACTCTTTCCTTGAGGTTCATTTCAGCATCATACAAACATCGTCTCATTTTGAAATGGCTAGCTCATCAGAGAAGACGGTTTTTAAGGCCCCAGGATCCAATCACTAGGCATATTGATACTTGTCTATATAAGATAGAACTACAAAAAATTCAAGTACCTGATGAAAACCGGGTTCTTTGGTGAGCGGTACTCCTAATTCGGCCATACAAGCCTGCATTCTATCGTCACTACCATACAACCCAGGATACCGCTGAATGCACTTGTCCTGCATCTTGGCCAATTCCACCGCCAATGGATAGCTTATTGCGAAACCGCCCCCTCCATAGGCCATTGCGTAGGAGAAATATATGTTCTGAACATGACTCTCCGATGAACTTCCGACATAATAAAACTGCGTGTGATCATACTTTGAAAGTATCCTCACCACATTGTCCACTATAAAAACCGTGTCATCATCCCCCATCACGAACCACCTCACGTCCTTCATCCCTAGCCTCAGCGTCTCTGAAATTACCCTCGAGATCCTCAGTGCCGATCTCTGCCCTTGCCGGTTTGTGTACTTGAATTTAGACGTGTCCCCGGAGATCCTAATCTCAGGAAGTGGCTCGTTCCTCCTAGTCCTGACCCGCTTGTCCAGCCAAACCACACCTCTGGTCTCCTTAGGCCTCCACCATAGCTTTATGTATTCTTTCCTCTTCTCCCACAGGTTCGATGACGCGGCGATCCCAAAGACGATGTGTTTGAGCTCGGTGTCGAACCCCAGCGACCTCCCAGGGAGGCTAATAGTTTTTTTGAGGATTCTTCTCCTTCTTCTCTGTCTTGTTCGCGTAGGCTAAGAGTGGAAGAGAAATTGTTGACGGCGGCGAGATTTTCTTCAGAGGAGAGGTCGAGGGAGAGAGAGCATCCATGGTGGTCGTTGTTGAGGAGGAGATTGGAGGAGTAGAGGATGTAGAGCATGGAGATCATGAGGAAGAAGGAGGTGAGGAGGGTCTTGAAGCCTATTAGAGGTCTCATGCTGTTTTCGGGCGGCGTCGGGATTCATTTGTTCATGAATAAAGTATCAATCTTTGGCATTCGTTTCCTCATGAAAATAGCCTACCAGATGAAGATGTCGTTGGTTTCGCTTGCCATGGTTTCGGTGGTGGTGGAAAGAGAGAAGGTGGTGGGAATGGAGGTTGGACTGAGTCAGAGAATTGTTCGGATCACAGAGAGACGGAGGGAGAGAGACAGAGGGAGAGGGGGCAGGTTTGACTTAGGCCTGAAGCTTCTGCAGAAAGGCCCATTTGGGTTTGGAAATGAAGTCCGCATGATGAAATGGTTATCCACCAAATAGAACTGATCCTTGATCGGGAGGCCTGGAAGCTCGGCCTTTTTGCCTACGTATTGGCGGGATTGGCCCGAACCTTTTACGCCAATGGGGACGCTGGGGTTATTTTTGTCCTGTTGATTGCTCCATGTCGTCGCAAATTCCACTTGAATTGAAATGCCCTGTTCTCTTTCCGAGCATAAGGAGGACCCAGTCACATTCAGACATCATTTACTTTCACATGAACGAAGAATCTTCCTCTCTCGCGTTTGAGGATCAAAAGTAGGGGCTTTGTCTGTAACAATGTTGAGACTTGTTTTCTTAGTGGGGGGCAAAGATTCAGGGAATCAAACTGAACCACTATTGCAGGAAGCATCCTAGGCATTTTGAATAATGACATCATTTCGTCTGATGGATGGAAAATTTTACTCTTCGCAAACGGAGCGCATTCCCAAGCAGAGGCCGAGCGCGGCACTAGTTTCTTAACGCGATCGATTTCAAGACTTCACAGTAAGTGATAATGGTTCGGCGAGTCGATTTCCGGAGCCGGGATTTCGTTGAATCATGAAGGACAGTTTTGGTTAAGTCCAGCTCGATCTCCCACGCCTTGTCCGAAGTCAGAAACCCACGAGCAGGAGCAGCGCACGTGTCAGCAATCATCGCTCCCCTTCCTCCCTTCCTCCCTCCTCCCTTTCCACACTCACATCGCCGATGAAAAAAGGAAATAAAAAAGGGATCGCTTTTTAGAAGGTGGCAAATATTCAAAATCGTCTTCTTGCTCCCTGTATCTCTCTTGAACCCATAACAAAAAGATAATAATATCCATCTCGCTGTCCACCGCTATCCCATCACGCTCCCGTCTCTGCCGCCGCTTCATTTCAGATCCAGAGAACTCTTTCCTTGCTCTCCTTCCTTTCCCTCTCGGATTCTCCATCTCTGCCTGCCATTGCTTGGAGGGCATTTCAATCTCATTACCACTTTCTCTCTCCGCTGCCCACAAAGACAAAGGTGAACAGTAACTAAAGTGGTCTGTCTACCCATCACCAAGTTTCTTGCTTTTTGCGAAACAATACCAGTAGGCTTTCCTGAATTCTCCTTCCCCTGCTCAGCTCGCTCAATTCTTGTTTTGGGTCGGTCCAAGAAAGTCTCAACGCCTCCCCTCTCTCTCTCTCTCTTTCGCGTTTTCAATGGCTGCAGAGGATGGGCTGAGATCAAGAGAGGTCTCTGCAATGATAAAGCAAGGTTTCATTCCCAGCCAGGCTCTCTTGTTCTCTCCTTCGAGAGCCACGGCCAATGCTTCTTCCCCGGCGAGAGGAGCTCTTCACTCTCCATCCTCTTCTCCTTCCAAGACCCTCTCGTCCCCTTCGCCACCGCACTTCTCCTCCTCCTCCGAGTCGGCGGCTCAACATGTCCTGACTCGTCCGACTCTCTTCGAAATGATGTCCCAAGAACAGCACCACCTCGAGTCCTCCAATGCCCTCAAGTCCAGGCTGTCGAAAATTCTGTCCAATGCGCCGTTCGTCAACAACATTGTGGCGAACAGTGTCGACTGTAATGGTGATTTGGGGTTTGGATCGGGTGACGTGAGGCTCACGGTGGTCTCGCGGGACGGGTTTAGGGTTTCCATGGACGTCCACAGGCGGGTTCTGTCGGAGAAGAGCCGATACTTCGCCGAGAAGTTGAAGCGGGACCGAGGGGTTTCACATTCCGTGGACATTGAGATTAGTGAATGTGATGATCTTGAGGTGTATGTGGAGACGGTGGTTCTGATGTACTCGGAGGATTTGAAGAAGAGATTGATTGGAGAGGGTGTTGATAAAGTTCTGGGTTTGCTCAAGGTGAGATCCTTCATACTCTTCACTTAGCAATATCTTGGATGTCGGTTTAGTGCAGAACACTTTTGAGTACATTTTATCTGGTGAAGTGGTTTTGAATTAGGCTTCTTGGGTTTGATTTTCATCGAGATGGTGCGAGCCACTTTGTTGTGTTAGGCTCAGTGGAGTCCCTGTTGGGTTACAATCACTTTGAAGCCTCAGCGAGGTCAGGGCATGATTGTGCTCTCATGTTAGTTGCCAGAAGTGGAATGCCTAGTTATATAGACTCAACTATTCAATTCATCTAATTTTGCTATTTTAGAATCACACTATATGGTTTTGTTCTTACTATTCTCTGATTGCAATGCCTCTCTGTTCTTTTGGTGTCTTATTGTACATGGTAGTATTTTTTTTCCTCTTCTTCTTGTATCCTGCTCTGTGCTCCGTTGCTTGAGTAGAATCATTTTGTTTCTACTGAAGAATGCATCATTGATTTGAGATCATCTTCAAAGGCAAAAAGTTCCATTAGTTGTTTTCATTACCTCTTCCATGACTGTTCTGACTATCCCAGGGTTTCAGTATTGCAAGACCACGCGTGTCACTGTTCTGTTCAGTCTGGTGGTTGAAGAAGGATACCCGTGTCATGTACGATTGTAATATTGTTCTTTCTTTCTTCTTATAACCTGCCTCTGATATTCTGCTCTCTTACAGGTATCTTCTGCTATTATGTTTGATGTCGGCATAACTGCGTGCTTGGAGTATTTGGAAGCTGTTCCATGGTCCAATGATGAAGAAGAGAAAGTTATATCTCATCTTAGGCAACTTCAGCTTCACGACTCAGCGGCTGAAGTTCTGAACAGAGTGTCAGCTGAGCCATCCACATCTTCAAGAACTGATGATATCTTCTTAAGACTGTTGAGTGGGGTTTTACAGGCTAAGGATGATAAAGCTCGCCGAGAAATGAAGAGCTTAATTTCACGGTTGCTGAGGGAAGAAGCATCTGATTGCAGCAGTAGTCTTGATGTCTCTCAAGGCAGTCTTTATCAACTTTGCCATCGATGTCTTAGTTCTCTTATTCTATGCCTATCTGAAGCTGCAGGGCCCGATGAAAAAAAGCGAGATAGAGGGACTTTGATGGCAGAGATAGCCCGGGAGGCTGACAATATGCATTGGATTGTTGAAATTCTAATTGACAAAAATATGGGAGATGAGTTTGTGAAGTTATGGGCAGATCAGAAGGAGCTTGCCATTCTTCATTCAAAAATACCTACTGTTTATCGACATGAAATTAGCCGAATAACTGCACAACTTTGTGTTGCAATGGGGAGAGGACTTATCTTGGTGCCAAAAGACACTCGTCTTTCTTTGCTCTCTACATGGCTTGAAGCCCTCTATGAAGATTTTGGATGGATGAGGAGGGCTTCAAGATCGATGGATAAGAAGTTACTTGAAGATGGTCTTGGACAAACGATTCTAACCCTTCCCTTGCCACAACAGCAAGCTATTTTTCTCAATTGGTTTGATAGATACTTAAACAAGGGAGACGATTGTCCTGATATTCAGAAGGCATTTGAGATTTGGTGGAGAAGAGCTTTCATAAGGCAGCATGGGCCTGAACTGAATAATTCTCATTTGCAAATAACTGTATGTGGATACCCAAACTGAATATAGCCACGGAATCAATTGTACATGCAATTTTTTTCAGTCCATGTCTGTTTTGCCTATTATTTGACCTAGTTGAGATACGTAGGATGCTGAGGATGATTTTTCATTAATACCACGTCGGCAGTTGAATTCAAAGACGTCTTTTAGAAGCAAGAACAGATAAGGGGGCATGTCGGGTTTATCAGAAGTTCCATAATTCTCAATCTGGGTCATTAGTGACCTTGATCTCTGGAGTTCTCAAACGACATTCATTGAGTCCACTTGTCTGAATTCTATCAGTTAGTCCTTAAATTGTTGTCATCATTCTGTGAGGGCACTTCTTGACACTTGACCAAGCTGCTTGGTAAAATGTCAAATTGACGCAGTTGTTCTAGACTAGGAGGGTCATTGATCATCTGATTCAAACCTTTTGACCCCATAGGGCCAAAAATTCATTAGAAATATGCTTCGTCCATGCATCTGGACCTGATTTATATTTCCTATTCATTCATCTACGTTGTAAGGTGAGACTCATCTTTCTGGCCGAAATGAAAAAAGGGTAAGAAACAAAGGCTCATCCTTCACCTACTGGTTACATCATAGCCTGTCATTATAGCTCTCCATCGAATACAGGGCTACATTTCCATAAATTAATTATACTACTAGCTAGAAAGCATTTAGTGCCCCTTTGCCTTTTCCTCCATCTCACTGTATTCTGGCCAAAAAATTCTGTGATTGTTTTTCAAAACGGAAACCAGCCTTCTTGGAGTCATCTGCAGACCATATAAAAATTCCATGAAGTTTCCGGAGGCGTTTGAGTTGGCCACATGCCTCAAAGAAACCATTTGCTGGGGATAGACCCCCACTTCCATCAGTACCAAAGCTCACCAACACCTTTCCATCTCTGTAGTTGGAGCTCTGATCCTCGAAATACTTCAGAAACTGAGAAACTTTAGTTCCTTTGTCATACGCATAGAATTGAAAATTGACGTAGTCTATGAGATGTCCATACTTCTTCCAAAGAGCGACATAGTTTGACTGAACAGTCTTATTATCATAAGGTGCTATTGAGGCGAATGACACTATCTTGTTCTGCTTTAGGTGGGTTAAAAGTTGACCGATACACTCTGCAAATGTGTTTGGATCTGAACTGAAGTGTTCGTAGTCAATATCAATGCCATCCAGATCATACTCCTTTGCGATTCTTGTGAGTGAAGCGGCAGCATTGCTGACCCACGAATTGATTGACTTCGGAGCAAACTGAACGGGTTTGTTGTCGCCTATGGTGTCCCCTCCAAGACTCATAGCTACCTTGACATTTGGTTTACGAGCCTTGATGGAGGCAACGGCAGAAGGGCCGAGATTTTGCTTATCCCAGTAGACACTGAAATCGCCATTTGTAGGGGATAGTGAGGTTGAGTAATCTATGGCAAAAGAGAGAATGAAGTGGAATTCGACATCAGAATTAATTGGAATGTCGGAAAACTTGACATTCTTTCCTTCTGCTCCTATGTATTCCCTGAAGAGCTTTGAGTTTCCGGGGGCAGCATGGATTATTGGGACTGCGAAGAGAAAAACTAGAAAAATCAGAGGTAGTAGAAGGATTTTTTTTATTTCCATGGATGTCGGATGGGATCATTCTGTTTTCAGATGATGCATATATATAGAGAAACAAGCAAGGTTAGAATAATTATCTGTTAACAATGCATTCTTGGCTATGTTGTGGTGTTGCACTGTTATCTCAAGAATCCATTGTTGTCTGTCAGTGTATTCAACATTGTCTGATGTGCTCGCATCTTGATCCAATCGAAGTGGCGTGGAGGTTTTGTCTTCACGCTTCTGTCTTCTGATGCCTATAGGATGACTAGATTCAGGATTCCCTTTGACAGCGAGATTCTTATGGAGAAGTTCACCAGTGCCCTTTAACATTGATTTCAGGCAGAGGGAATTGTTCCTTGCTGTTTGAGTTTCTTTCCTATGTTTGATTGCAATGAGAAATGCATATCTGTACTTTGTCTCTGTTTTATCTACTCTCCGGCTTTTGTATGGGGCCTCTTGTTTTTAAGATGTGCTGAACTAGACCACTTGTTTCCAAAATCATATGGTGTTCCATATAGTCAGGTCGGCTCGGCTTTGTCTTCATAGAAACTGCATTTCATTTTGTTTTTTGTGAAAGATGAAGAAACAACAAAGTAAAAGAGTGTTTGCACTGGCCCTTGTTATAGGATGGCAAGTAACATGTATGCGATGCCAACCTTGTGCTTTCCAGCATGATGACCGGCAAAGATGGATTGAATATAAGGACAATGGTGCCTTTTTTTCACAATTTTTTTTATGGCTTGCTAATGTAGCTCTTTGGCTAGAATGCCTAGATCATATGGTATAACCATGGATAATACTTTTTTGTTGGTTCAATCGATTCTGCTAAAAGATGTGAGGGCCTTGTTTTGTTTCTCTAGCCCTATCTACTTTTGCCATGATTGTCCAATTCTAGGGAATGCATCTAATCCTTTTAATCAAAAGAATTATGCAATCTCGTGTTGACAGGTTGAAACGATTTTCTCTTTTATTCCTGCAATATTAATGCATAACTCAAAAGTTTTCTTTAGGGTGCTTTTAAAAGTTCCCGAAGATCAATAGTTCAAGATTTTGTCTTGCTGTGTTGCTCCAAGAATCTGCGGGCCAGCTTTAGGAAAAAGAAGATACTTTGAACAAACAAAACGCCAACTATTTGGGACCATTCGAAAAGGCACAAGATTATGTAAATCTTTGGCAGTCAACAAGATCGCCCACCTAATGCAACAAGAAATATTATTCGATTTCTACAATCCTTCGAAAAGAAGCAGCAAAAGATTGTACAGTAACACGCGTAGAAAATCTGATGTTTCAATGTTTGTTAATTGATTGATTAAAGGCTAAAAGATGCGTTCGACAAGAGCTTCGTTCGCTTCAAAAGAGTCAAAACTCTCATCCATTCTGAGTTCAAGAAGGAGCATATTTGAGAGGAATCGGTGAAAAGATGGGGAGGAGAACTAAGCGATGGTTAGAATGGACATCATTTAGCAAAAAATTCAGAAAAATTGAGCTACAAGAATATTATAAAAACTTGGAATAAATTTCATCCGCTGTGAACGGAAATTTTCAACAGAGGCTTGAAAAAACAATGTTCCATTTTGGATGAAGCTCTGTTTGGTGCTGGGTTAATGTATTGATGGTCTTCCATGATTTAGAGAATACTGCGGTTTAGTGTTGATTCTGAAAATTTTATTCAAGTTGGCTTGTGATTTTCTGACCCTATGGGCCATTATATAGTTAAAATTCACTGTGAATAAGAGAACCACAGGAATCTTTCATAATCTGAAAATATTATTGAGCCTCTTTGCAATGCAACTTCAACATGCAGTGATTACAAAATATATTCTCCCTCTATTCATCTCTTTGCTTAGCCCATACCACACCGAGAAAACCCAAAGTTATAGAAGGATTGGCCTATCCCAATTACCTACCCCATTAAGAAGGCCGTAGAAATATCACGGTAGAATTAGCAAAAAAAGAAAGAAAAGAAAGAAAGAAAGAAGGGCATTCAGCTAAAGTCAATCCAAAAGTGAGAACGAGACGTCAATCAACACTTGGGAAGATCTGCAGGTGGAGGAAGCAACTTCTGATTGGGTAGCTTCCCATCTAAGACAAGCCATGCCATCTTCAAGCCCCAGCTGGTGTGAACTTCCAAGTGGCAGTGCATGAACCACACCCCTATATGATGATCACTTTCATTAGCATCCATCATTAAAAATAGAGATCGCAAAGTTAGACACAATAACAGACCCCATATGATTCTACAATGTTCTTCAGAAACATAAAAATGAAAGAGTAATTACAATTGCATTATGTATGTTTTTTTTTTTTTAAGATGATTCTCTCACCTGGGTTATCAGCTAAAAACCTTATGGCAACCCAACCCCCCGCAGGCACACCCACAGTGTTCCTCTCAACTGGGTCAACAAGATTGAATTTTGAAGGGTCCTTGTTTGGGTCAAAATTGCCAAATCCTTGTCCCACAACAAAGAAATTGAATCCGTGCAAGTGAAGGGGATGGCTCTCAGCACCAAGAATGCTCGTGTCCTGCATAATAAGCTCAACACTGGTGTTAAAAGGCAAGACCACCAGTTTTGTTCCATTGCCCACATTTGTGTTGTTGGGTGGGGTCCCAGTAAAATTGAATATGGATTTCGGGTAGCTCGGGAACTCCGGGCTGTAGACTCCGTTCGATTGACCAGTGTAGTGGGCTTGAAGGAGGGCAGTGGTCGGCATTGTGAAAGATACATTGTTAACAGCAGCAGTAAACATCGTCCCGTTTGGCCCTTGGCAAGTTTGGTTGCCTCGACATGGATTAGTTCCGAGACCGACTGTGAAGAAGAACCTCTGGTCAACCTTTTGAGGTACATTGGCAGGAAATTGTGGGTTTGCAAGACTCCGGAGCTTATTTGTAAAATTTGTGGCGAAGGCTGTGTCGTTCAAAGGTGGGAGAGTCGGTTTAAAGAGAGGAAGTTGCTTAATTGAAGAAGATTGATGAGGTTCGTTAAGTGGTGGTTCATATTCTAAAGTGCCGGCGACGGTAGAGTTGTCGAATGTACCCAGACCAGTCGCATATGGCCTTGCAGTCATGAGGAAAGTGGCTTTTGGGTACTGCGGCTTTGTCTTAAGAAGGACATTTGTGGTCTGTCCAGGGGCTATTAGGAGTGTCTCGGTCTCGAAGGGTTTCAAATAAACAGCATCTGCCTCAACCAGAGTGAGTGTGTGGTTCGCAATGCTAAAGAAGAGCTCATCATTAAGTGCAGCATTGATTAAGCGAAGAAGGTAAGTCTTTCCGGGCTTCACTTTGAGCCGGTATGTATCTGCAAGAATTCATTTGGTGAAATATTTGCTCCATCAGTTTTCAATTGTATGTTTCAATAATTTCTATCGAAATGAGATTTTCAGGAAATATAATTCACAATGTAAGATGTTAACCTTTGGCAGAACAGTTATATAACGGTCCTGGAAATCCATTGATGGTATAGGCATCGGAAACATTAGGTCCACCCCCGGTTTGCAGGGCCTGACTGATGACTGCCTCAGTATATGAATTAAACCATTCACCTGCAATTTTGTACACTTAATTAGTTTCTCGGTACTCAAAATAGTCAATGTGAAAGTAATGTTGAGCTTGGATTAGTCTCATCTCTAACGCATTTACCAAAGATGATGGGAATTTCTTTGTGAGGCTTGGCAAATGGGTAAGAAGCATTATGCTTGGGAAGGATGATCAAAGGACCGTGTAGAGTTGATCGTAGCCACGATATATGCGCATGCCACCAAAGAGTGCCTCTTTGGCCTACAATGGTGTAGTTGTACACATAGCTCTGGCCAGTTTGTATCGGGCATTGAGTCACATATGCAGGACCATCTGCCCAGCCTGACCGAAGTTGCCGAACTCCATGCCTGTTTTGTTTAGAAAACACATAAAAGGAAATTAATTCTCCCAGTTGAATAACAACCTTGGACTAGAATATGAAAGTGCCTCTCTTTTAATTACATCAATTAATAATAGAGTGTAGGCTATCAACTCAGTGCACTTTGTCATACCAATGAATTGAGATGTTGTTTGGGACACGGTTAACTACTTCAATTAGAAGTCGGTCGCCTTCCCTAGCAACGATTGGTGGGCCCGGAAATTTTCCATTTACAGTGACCATACTTTTGGTGTGGCACAAACGTGTCACGTTTTGCAACACGATCTGCCAAACACATTTTCACGTGGTTAGAAAGAAAAAACCACAATAGGAATTATCATCGCGCAAGTATGGGTACAGCTTGTATACAAGGTTAGAATACAATCTCATTTCAAAAATGGTTTCAGGGATGCAGCATCTGCATACATTGAACTTGTAGTGTCTGGTCACACCTCCACCAGCAACAAGAGCAGGCTCAGGAAAGAAGCATGAGGCGAAAAATGCGACCAGAAAGAAACCGCCAAGGGGACATGACTGGAGGAAAGCGCCCATTTTCTCTCTGCTCAACCTCGCTTCGCTTTTAGCAGAACAGAGGAAACAGTGTAAAGGATGAGAAAACTTGTCGATGTAGTTTGAACTGCTTGTGGATATAGCATGACATGACCAAACTCCTAGAGTATATATATAAGCAAGTGTCCGAGCTAACC
This sequence comes from Corymbia calophylla, assembly GCA_014182845.1. Taxonomy (NCBI): domain Eukaryota; kingdom Viridiplantae; phylum Streptophyta; class Magnoliopsida; order Myrtales; family Myrtaceae; genus Corymbia; species Corymbia calophylla. The sequence goes on along the minus strand of CM024694.1, from coordinate 22,529,040 downwards.
TGGTAGTGAGAATGCATAGTTTATTTCATAGAGAAGCTGGAACCAGCTCCATATCATCGGTTGTTAGAACAACTTTAGAGTGATGTCAAAGACAATCCACTTTGACCTCCTTCCCCTTCAAGTCAAACTTTCATGTTGGGCAAAGTATTATTACTCTCGTCTCAAGCTCTATCACATCGTGACATTAGTAAAAGTATCGGAAACAAGGTTTAGCATTTACTCCTGGTGATTGTACTAAAGCACAAAATTGATTGAAGACCATGAGGCATTTCGATTAAAAGCACTCTCTTTTTTTAATTGTCACATTCTAATTCTATCCTTTTGATATTGAAATGTTATGGCTTCATCAATCAAATAGAATGAATCATTTATCGGGTGAAAACAATCAGATTAATTCAATCTCATGTTTAGCAAGAACCAGTGATCAAATATTATTATGCACCCAATTGAATCTAACTAGTAAATTTGAGTTTGTTGCTTTGTTAGCTGTAGAAGGTTCTTGTTGTCATATCTCCTTCAAGGTCCATATTTTGCAGTAGAAAACTCTCACCCATCAAGAGAATATCTTTAGTTGATCAGTCAAAAGTTAGTAGCCAGAAGTTTCGTTTTGGCGGAAAATCTGTTTCAGATTATTAAAACGTTTTATTAGTTACATATATAGTATTATACAATGTTCTCTCATTAGCCATTTCTTGAGAGCAAAGAAACTTGCTATATCGACCCACGAGAATCACAAAGATAAAAATCTTAGGGGGACGATGGTGAAGATCAACATCAAGAAGGAATTTGACATAACCGCACAAATCGAACGTTGAGAACGGATATAACCCACGCATGAGAGGCGGAATTGACCTTATGTCGACATAGTTACGGTCAGATTTTCTTTTGACTGCCATCATTATGTTTTAGGCTAATGCGGATAATCCATGCTGTTTACTTAATGTAACTCAATGGGTCAAGTTTGACGCATGCATGGCAGCTCATCGGATTGGGACATGTTCTAACATCTTTCGCTGTTCAAGGCCGGCTTAACTTGGTCATAAAGAAATAACAGGGTGCAGCCATCAAAGCTGTCGTTTTAATAGTTAGATGGGGGGGTTTGTGGACAGTCTATTTTCGTTTTCATAGGGTAACAGGTCATGGATGAATAGTGGGGCAACCTATGCGGAAGCAATTTTAGTTCAAGCAAACGAGCTAACTACTATAGCTTACATGCCAAGGGTTTCATATACCATATCACATGTACATGTTCACGCATTGCATTAAAAAATGTGCAGGAATGTACCGTTTGGCATGTAGAAGAAGGAGGTCTCACTTTGCTTTCAGGGATCGCCACGATACATATGAAGTTGACAGTCTGATTGGAACCGACTCCTCTCCCTGTTACTTATCTAAACTCTATCACCTACTCCCCTTCTGATACAATCTCTCTTTCCCATGGGGTTGGAGGATCTCTCTTTTCCCACATCCAGGATCTTCTACCGTGGCATCATCGCATGTTCCCAAGATTAAAATATGATATTGCATGGTATAATGTCCCAATTGATGCAAAGATCCATGACTTCTTCGTTGTAACGTAAATTTCCGTCGTCGTAGTTTCGCGGATTTTAGTTTGCATGGAGATGTCATGTTGGACAACTCCATAGGATACTCTCACAGGAGAATTAGTTGGAAGAATAATTAACTCATGGATAAAAAAATTAGCAAGTTGGGGGTCGATTTACAAATGAGTTGTCAATTAGCCCAAGGATTGTCAAATTATGGGGAAAATTAGTTGATATTTACAAATAAGTTTATTGTATGGGTATCAATTCACTCCTAAACTTTTTAATTTTGCTAATTTAGTCCTAATTCTTTGTGGAAAATTTCAATACAATCATTTTGGTTAATTTTCTTCGGAAATTGCCGACATGATAGTCTCGTCATTGCCTGCCATCCTACATGGTGCATCGCAGTGTCAGCAATTTCTAGCGAAAATTTATTGGAGGGAATAAATGATTAAATTAGCAAAATTGAAAAGTTTAGGACTGGATTTACACTTGTACAATAAGGCTCCATTCGTTTCACGGAAAATAACTTCCAGGAAAACGTTTTCCGGATTTTTCGACGTTCGTTTCACGGAAAATAAATTCATTGGGGAAAATATTTTCCATGAAGGAAAAAAAATCTTCTAAAGTGAGGGAAAATATTTTCCACTTTTGAAAAGTGAAAAATATTTTCCACATTCACTCTCTCTTATCTTACACTCTCCATTAGTCCTCACTTCTTTCTTTTATTTTTAGATTTTTTTTATTGTTTTCATAAATTCGAATTTTTTGTTATTTTTCAATAAAATCGATTTTTTGTTATTTTTTAATAAAATCGATTTTTTATTTTTCTTTATTTTTCTATCTTTCTTTTTGCTGTTTTTCTTTTTCGGCTGGTCGTCGGCCACGGCAACGGCCGGTGACCGATGACAGGCGAGCCAAGCTCGCCAGATCGGCGACGCCCAAGACGGAAACTTATTTCCAAATTTACCCCTTTTCAAAATAAAAAACTGTAATCCTCTCTTCCCTCGCTTCACGAACCCAGCGCCCTCGTGCTTGCCTCTCTTTGCTCTCTTCAAAACAATCGAATCCCTCCTTTTTAAAGTAGAACAAAGTCAATCGCTTGCCCTAATTGGTCGATCTCCCTCACTCAGCTTTTGCATGGCGTTGTGCTTCTTCTTCCTCCTGGTAGTTCAACTACTTTCCGAATTGAAGCTGCATAACTCGCGATGCCGATCTGCAAGGCTCGAGCCTCATTGCCTTGAGCTCACCTTGCCGGTGAGCTGATCATGCGAGCTCGCCAGAGGTAGGCGAGCCTCGAGCCTTGCTAGCAAGGCGAGCTTGAGGCATGGCCGGCGACCGGCCAAGGAAGGAGAGAACACAAAATAAAGAAAAAAAATAACTTAATAATCTATTTTAAAAAATAATAAATAACGATTTTAAAAAATAAAATAATAAAAAATTATTGAAAAAGAGTTTATAAAGGAAAATATTTTCCCAAGCGAACAGCGGAAAATATTTTCCACTTCAAAATCAAGTTTTACTCGAACACGGAAAATAATTATGTTTTCCTGGAAAATAACTTCTTGGAAAATATTTTCCAGAAAAGTAACATTTTCCGTGAAACGAACGGAGCCAAGTTTAGGACTTATTGAACAATTTATCCTCAAGCTATGATTTGCCCATATTTCAATGGGGAAAAGTGCTAGAAAAGTCTTAAATCTTTAGTTTTGGTGCTAATTTAGTTTTAAGCATTTTGACTTGATACTAATTCAGTTATTCCAGCTAATTTTGGGCAAATATTGCTGACGTGGATGTCAATTGACTAACGTGGAAAGTTTTAATAATATTTTAATATCTTTTTTCGAATTTTATTTATTTATTTATTTATTTTCTTTGTCTATCTCCTCTTTCTTCCTTTTGCTAGTCGCCGGACCTCGGCGACTGGCTAGAGGCGAGGGCCGATGAGGTCGAGGCCGACCTCACTAGAGGTTGTGAGGTTCAAGCCTTGTCGGCCATGGTCGAGGCCCAACCTCACTAGAGGTTTTGAGGGTGGCCTCCCATTGGGCTAGTGGGGCTCACCCTCATAGGATCTAGCGAGGGTCAAGCCTCGCCAACTATAGGTGAGGCTCGACCTTGCCATATCCGGCGAGGTTGGCCTCGCGTTGTGCTGGCGAGGGAGGGGTTAGGCGAGGCTTGACCTCACTAGATCATGCAAGGTCGAGCCTCACCCATGACTAATGAGGCTTGACCCTCACCCAATTAGTGTGAGGCCACTCTTGTGGACTGAATTGGCATATTGGATCAATATATTTAGGACTAAATTGACATCAAATCAAAATATTTAGGACTAAATTGACATCAATAAAATGTTTAGGATTAAATTGATACCAAATGAAAAGGTGTAGGACTAAGTTGATCCCAACAAAATATTTAGAATTAAATTGGCACCAATGTAAAAAATTTAGGATTTTTTGACATTTTCCTTATTACAATCATTTGCTTTGGCGCAAAAAAAAGTCGAGCTATTTCTTGTCATGGGTGCGAATTATGAATATAGGAATGTTGCCACAACCTACTTTGGTTCTGCCAAGAGTTTGATTAAGAAAAGTGATGTTGCTATACATGTCGATTGTGGTTCCAAGCTTTCAAATTCAACCTGACCAGAAATGAAGTTTGCCAACCGACTTGCTCACGAAGTATTAGCTAGTTACATGACTTTAGAATATATTGAGTTTCTGGGAAACCAGAATCGACAGGTTTTCCAAGATTTTAATATTTCTTTCACGAGTAAAGTGATTCTTTCTACTAAAAGAAGGGTTTTAAACTTTAAGACGATCCGATGAATGCGATTAAAATATAGTGAAAGATACTTTAATCGCTGATCAAGGAAGAATTAAACCAGAAGAGAGCTGACGAAGCATAAGTGATGGTGAAGGAATTAGCTAGTTCTAAAGATTAAAGTGCCTAAGAGAAGATTGCACCTTTGTGAGTTCGAGAAGGAAAGAATCTGGGTGTTCTCTTTTCAGGCTAGTACATAAGTCGAACAGGTGGTGTTCGTATTTTGAACTCGCGAACATGGCCATGGAAGGATTAAGAAGGTTCTGCAAATCATGGTTCTTCACGGGCTGCGTCCTCCTGTTCGCTTTAGCAGCCGCGGGAAACGAAACCCGCGCCTCCCGAAACAAGGTAAATTAGTTTACTGTGGTGTGACGTCAAAATGCAAAACCCTCTGCAGCATGTAGATCCGAATAGTTCGGTTTCACGTCACATCTTCTCGATTGCAGAACAACTGCACCTACGCCATAACCATAGAAACGACGTGCACCAACGGGGCCGAGACCTCCGACCACGTGGCCGTCCGGTTCGGCGACACCAGCTCCACCGACATCGTCGTCCGTCGCCTCAACGCCAAGCGTTTCCGCACCCTCGATCCCCTGCAGCCCGCTGCCCCCCTCGACGATGGGCTGCGGAAGCCGTTCCAAGCTTGCGCCGTGGACGAGTTCCGCGTCGTCGGTGAATGCGTCGAATCGCCCATCTGTTACCTCTACTTGAAGCTCGTTGGAAGCGACGACTGGCGACCGGGATTCGCGAAGGTCCAAGTCCTCGAGGGACCCCATCTGAGCTCCGAGTATTTCTACTTCCGTCGATATTTGCCGCGACGAGTTTGGCACGGTTCGGATTCGTGCGAGAAGGAGGTCACTCCTTTTGGAATTAAGCGCAAAAGGAAGGCCTTTGCAACGAAGAGAGTTGTCGTTTGAAAGGATGGAATTGGATGCCAATGGACATCCTTGTTTGTAAATTATGTGCAGCTTCTATTTGGTTCTTGTCCTATTTCCACGAATGAAAATTTGATGATAACTTACGAGCCCCTCTCATTCGTTGATGTCCAAAGTCCTCGGTTAAGATAAGCCCATGAGATATCATCTTGGATCCTGCAAGGAAAAACTTATAGATCCAGGGCCAGATTATGAGATACTTTCTTTAGGGTAGGACACCTAACTCCAAAAAGGAGAAAATTACAAAAAAGTTATAAGTCTATTGTAATTATACCAATTTAGTCATAAACTTTTTTTTTTTTTTTTGTCAATAGTCCTAAATATTTTGTATTTATGCCAAAATTCAATCTATCTAGCCAATTTTGACTGGTTAGCGCTAACGTGGACATGTCTAGCCGGTTTATTAATTTTTCTTTATTTCCCTCCTTTCTTCTACCTCTAGTTTGCTACTACCGGGGAAGCTGGCCCTTGCCAACCACTAGCGAGGCTGGCCTCGTTGTCGTTGGGCAAGGCCTTGCCAAATTTGGCGACACTTGGCCTAGCCTAGCCATGGCAAGGCTTGACCTTGCCAATAGTCAGCTAGGGCAAGCCTTGCCATGGCTAGGCCAGGTCAAGCCTCATTGGCCCTTGCCTCTTGTTGTGGCGACAATCAGCCGGAGAAAGAAGGAAGGAGGAAGAAAAAAAGAAGCGAGAGAAAAAAATAAAAATAAATTGAAAAAATATTATTAAAAATTGTCCACGTAGTGTTGGCTGGCCCGTCGGCCAAAATTTAACGAATAGATTAAATTGACACAAATATAAAAGATTCATGAGTGAATTGATAAAAAAAATTTAGAATTGAATGGGCACAATTATAATATATATGACTTCTTCTTTTTTAATTATACCCTCCAAAACGTAAATCCCAAAACCGCGAAATACTTGACTAACTTCATGAACTGATAAGGTCATTCATACATGGAAACATGAACTACCAAAGTAGTTAAAATGAAGCGGTTGCCTCCATGAAGAAGTAAATATCATATCATCTCTTCGGGTTTTGGGGGACCATCGAGGTAAAGATTACCTCATCTTTCCAGCCAACTTCAAGTAATGTTTGAAACCACTTCTGTATCTGGGACAACGTACAGTGTTCATCAGCCGAGACGGTCCCGAAGAGAAGACACCGGTCTGACTGCAGAAGACACCGTCTCCGGATGCCGGATGCATTCATTCTCGGGACACTGTTGGGCGGTTTATACGCAAATCAGGAAACTGCGAGAGATGAATTCACGTGCATGTCGGACCACGTGAATTGCTCATAACTTCGATCTGTTCCATCACCATTAGTGTCGTCTCGGGCAACGAAGATTCTTTGTGTCGCCCCGTAGTTTCATACGGTCCGTTTCTTTCCATTCATCTCGAGCTATAGCAGAAAGATGGAGAGGGCCTTATACATTAGATGATTAGTCACAATATACATTTATAGGCTAAGATATTTATGAAATCACACGAGAGCATGATTTGGATAATACATCAATTTATTTTGGACAAAGTTGAGGCCAAACACTTAGTTACTTGAAACCGAATACGAGTTGACAAGTTTCTCCTCTTTTTTTAAGTGTGTGAAAGTTAAATTGTTATCTTGTCGAAATATTTTCATTAAGATATAGAATGACATAAAAAACCAATGTGGATATGCATATTAAACTTCAAATTCTCGCTTATCAATGAGCTCAACTTTGATGTAAGAACCCAATTGCATGAGTTTATATAATTCGATACGATATTAATTGATTCCGTCGGTGCTATTGCAAAATCTAATTCGATGATGATAAGATCAATTATTCTAGCATTTTTGGACAAATATAGTGTTTGATACATTTTTAAAATTACAAGTGGAGTAATGAGAATGGAAATGCGAAACTATGGAAGATGGTTTATTTAGTTTTAATATTTCTGTAAACTTTACCGCAGGTTTATTGTGTTAAAAAGTTTATTTACGCAATGAGAGCTCCCGAAAAGAAACTATAGAAAAAAAAAATTTAAGGATGAACACCGGATTGGAACGAAAACCGGTTCTTCCGGTCCGACCGGACAAGTCACCTTACTAGGCCTTCGTCATCCTGTTCACTGGGCTCTGAACATTTTCGGAGCGGTGTCGTTGCAGAGAAAGGCAATGGCTATGGAAGTTGCGGTCTACACCAATTTCCGCGGATGCCCCCGGCGTAATTCCGTCGTCATCCACGGCCAACGATCCACAAGTACGGTCAAGGTTTTCGGACAAAACTCCATCATTCCGACGACGAGGGTAAGGAGGTCTTGTCGTGTTCTCGCTGCTAATAATCCCAAAAGTGACGATAAAAGTTCGAGCTTTGGGGACTCTGACATCTCCCAGGTTACTCTCTCTCCCTTCCTCTGAAACGATATTCGCTAGCAGACTTTGCGATTGCGCATACTTTCTGAAAACTCTAGAAGTTATCTTGTCTGAAGTGGGTTGTGTTGGGTTGGTTTGGGGGGAGGGGGGGATACAAGTAATGGCCGGCTAAGATCAAAATTATCTCAGTATAGGAAATGTGAGGCCAATTGGGAATCCTAGCGACTTGAATTTAAGGTTCTAATTTATAAATTTGGAATTGCAGTTTTGTGAGGTGGGAGTTAGTTTTGTTAGCTGAAACTGAGAGAGAGAGAGAGAGCAGGAAAGGATGGATTGCTATGTGTCATGATCTTGATTGAAAAGTAGCTACAGCTTTTTCAGTTCAGTGTCCAAAAGAGGTAGGAATTTTAAACCTCTATCACTGCCTTTAGTGCGAGAAAGAGGCCATTTTGGCGAGATCCTCTCTGTTATAGCATTGTTACTGCGAAGCCCAGGTTCGAATTTCTATGCTTGCAGTCTAAAGCCCTGAGAATTCTCATGGTCATTTGGTCATTCCAAATTTAGCCCTTTCCCCCTAACTCTACGGCTTGATAACTCTTGCATTTAGGTACGGATCAGACAGAACCCATTATCGCATTTGTTCAAATTATCTTGACAAGTTTGGTTACTGTTATTTTTTATTTTAATATCCGAAGATATATATGTGATGCTACTGTACAAAGGGGTAGTGCCATAGAACCGATTATGTGGAGGAGAAAGTGGCGCTAACAGTGAAGGAAGCATTCTCATAGGACAACAGAAAGATTAGAGATGATAGTTCCTGTTGTACATGTACATTGACTTTATGGAGACAAACAAAATTGGTTGTTGCATCGCGGCCTTCTCATAACCTTCTCTATTGTTGGCAAAAGAGTAACCGAGGACAGTCAGATAGAGATTTGTCTGAGGCTCTGCATAGTTTCTTGCCGGCGGTGTACTGTTTTCCCAAAGCTCGACACCGCTTGATAGCATAAGCTGCTTGGGCTTTTTTCTGAAGGGAAGGACTTGGAAAGAAGTGAAGTTCTTTATGCTGTTACATTCAAGGTCGAGCATAATATAGAAAACCAGAGAATCATTTTTTGTTGGTAAGGTGGTTCACCTTCTACATTTGAGATATAATCATCTTAAAATAAGGTTTGAACTAGTCTTCCATTAAATGGAGCTGTGACTCTTGAGTCCGTGGGGATGTAGTTAATTCTAGGAAAGATAGTGAACAACAGACAATTTTTAGAATTCAGATATGCATTTGATGACATTCGACTCTTCATCAGTTAAGCTGCATTTGATTCTAATGATATTTTTCTTTTTGCGGTGTTGGCAGGGGGATTTGAACTATCTTTGGAAATTAGGAGCCAGTTCTATTGCGGGTGCTGCTATAATAAAGTACGGGAGCATCCTTTTCCCCGAGATCACGACACCCAACATCGCTGAAGCTTTAGGCATGATATCAACTCCTGTCGTTGTAGCTGTGTTACTCTTGATCAAACAAAGTCGGGTCGAGCAGTGAACCTTGAAGAGTCTGTGCACTCAGGTTGCTTTCACTTGCCTTCTGTACATTGGAATTGAGTCAGGATTCAGGAAGGCTATTTTCTGGGTTTATAAAAGTTCTGCTATCCTTGATTCTTGGGGATTGCCAAGACGGGCTCTGCTTATCAACATAAAAAAATAAAAAACACCGATAATTATGTATAATTTTCCTATTCATCTAATGGTTATACTCTCTCAGTGACATGGGAACACAGCGATTTTCGACCCGAGTTTTTTTCTTTCATAATCCCTCCAATTCTGTAGGAACAGATACAGCCTTTTATATCCGTGGAAAGGGAAAGCTCTATTCTTTCGTTTTCTTCTTCTGGTTTCCTGAACTGTGAGATTTGTTGTTGATTGTCCAAGGGATCTCCCGAGGGCCTAAAACGAAACCCAAAATATTTTCTGCTCACTTCTCGTTGTCATTACGTTGGGAATCAAAATTTTGTCACGAGGGGAACCATCTTCCTTCCTAGAGCTAGGGTAGCATAAACCTCAGGCTAGGCACGACTGTTCGCGCTTGGACTCGCTTACTCTCTCAAGTCAAATCACTCTCGCATTACCACCTGTAAACGTATCTTGCTTGCTCCCATCCCCCACCTGCATGCATGTTCTTTGACCTGCCCTTGGACTTCCTTCTTTTGTTTCTTCGAAAAACCTTGAAAACAGTGCATATTCATTCCCAGCATTTTCGTGGAATGAGTGTATTAGGAGGGAATAACACGCGAAGCCTTTTATATGCTCGCGAAATGACGTCATCCTTGGGGGGTAGGGACATCGTACAAGTGTGACTGAGATACATAAACTTACACTGAGGAAGAGAGAGAGGGAGAGGGAGCCAAATGATGATTTGATGCTACAAGGGCAGCGAGATTAGACCACTCCTTATCAATCGTGTTGATGGGAAAACAGATGACTGGGAGAAGATTACAATAAAATTAAATTAATAAATAACAAAGAAAGATCTAGTCCTGATAAGACTCTCCAATCATTTTTGGGGCTTTGTTTCTTTTCATTTTTCTCTCTATTTTTCCCTGCGCTGCTCCCTTCCAAAATGGCAATTAATGATGAAGTCGGACTAGACAGTTTAAGCAAACAGTCAAAGTTGTACACCATATCTTGTTTGCTCTTATCCCTATTAGATTTCGCATCTTCCATCTTGTACCTTCCTATAAAATCTCAATTATCTCAATCGTCGGCTCAAATATGTTGGTAAAAATGTGATTATTTTGACAATTTGTGAGTAAGTCATACATGCTAACACCTATCAAAACTTGGGATGAAAATGCCTAGAATATCATATCCCTATCCTTATTTCGTACATGACTTCTTTTTCTTTTTGTATACTTACTAACAATATATATTATCGTGTGTCATTGTTTTTCTTTTCAATGATCTAGAAATAACATAAAATCGTAAAATACAAATTCAAAGGGAAGAGAGTATTTTGACTATGCATTATGTGTTCAAAGAACCGCTTAAGTAGATCACTATAATAAGGTAGAATTCTAGTCTTTGGATGAGCAAACACAAGGTCTTTGAGAAGCCAACATATCTGATAAGGCAATTGATGTCCAACATGCGCTTCCTTTTCTTTGTCAATCTCAAGTCCAAAGATAATCTCTACATGTTAGACCAAAATAGTTCACCCTCCTTAATCTGGTAGAAGCAATCACCCGTTTCATGGCCATACCAAAGTACTTGCAGGGGATTGTGTGAGTTGAGAGTTGCCACACGACTTAAGGTGGATGCACTTGTATTGAGCTGTGGAAACCAAATAGATATTTCAGAACATCTTGAAGCGCAAAGTTTCAATTATTTTACCACTCAGCGCTTAAAGTTGACCGCACGTTTCATGAGGAAAGGAAGACGTGCTATGATAATTAAAGGGCTCTTGACGTGCCGCATAACATCCTCTACCCACCTCTCGTGTATTTGTTTGTATGAAGCCAAAGGAGAAACTTGTGTTCATCTTAATTTGATTATATATGCTGCTGAGTTTATGATGTAGCTGTAGAGATTAACAACTACTTTGCACATGCTTGAAGTTATGTTTAAATTGCAACAACTAATTATCCTTCAAGAAGTTCAACATGCAGAGTCAACAACTAATTATCCTTCAAGAAGTTCAACATGCGAAGTAGAGAGAGAGAGAGAGAGAGAGAGAGAGAGAGAGAGAGAGAGAGAGAGAGAGAGAGAGAGTTTTAGCGGTCCACCATCAACGTGCATGAGCGGGACCTCCCTGCAGCGATGAATCTGGTAAGAGTCAGAGAGACCTTGAACTGTTAACGTCAGGACTACATAATACAGTAGTCAAAACTTGGACCCACATGTCTTGGGGAGAGAGAGGGTAAATGGAAAATTGGACCGGTTAAACAGTTTGGAAGCAGTAATGAAAACAGGGAATGAGATCAAACCACATCTCAATCATAAATATTAGAGACAGAGAATTACAGATTGTCATCTTTCATTGTAACTTCATACTATATTTACCATGAATGTATTCACTGCCTTTTCTTATTCCCCAGCAGGTTCTGAGTTTGCAATTAAGTTAACTCAATAATATAAAGCTGTGAGGCTCATCAATACCCCAATACGAGTCCCTCTCAAATCAAGACATCAATACTCGAAACATATTCACCTTATTTACATTTTGGTTCAACAGAGTAGCATTATTGTCGGTTATAGTTTTTATAGTTATATATTCCTAACGTTAGGTAATTGATGGGTCGATCTTCAATAGGCTTGATCTGTGCATGAAGATCAAATAAATATACAAGAAGCTGATATGAATCTAGTGTCAAGAGTTAGCATAATTGGCTTCAAATTTGGGATTCGTGGATGTCCTCTACCACATATTTCATCTGCATCACATGCATTAGAAAGAGAGGAAGAATAATTGTGTGTGCTCAGCGCATGCTAACTTGATGTGTGTGAGCTACTCGATTTGGCGGGCCCATGCGAGATCCATATGATCGCTATGGTCAAATGTGTCGAGTTCACATGTTTCAACTACATATAAGAATTGGTCATGTATGAGCTGATAGTCCCTCGAAAGAGAGTGGGAAGGGGGAAGAAAAAGGAAAAGACGGGAAGAGATTGAGAATTGGGAGGGGGGGAGAGAGAGAGACGGACACTTTGTTCAAAGAAAAATAGCAAACTCTACTTTTTGCTTTCCTTTTCATTTAATTTGATACAAGCTTCTGATCACCCAACTTACTCTTTGTCTGCTTCATTCTGCCGAGAAAGTTAATGATAGGGTTATGATGATACTATCATCATTCAATTACATCTCTCTCTCTCTCTGCATGGATATTGAATCTCCACAGTGAAGGCCGCTCTGAGAGGACAAACTCATAATGCCCTCCCCTCTTTTTAACCTCTCCTTTAGAGCTCCCCTCTTTCTCTTCAATCCTCCTTGTCCCTCCTCCTGAATTACCACAATAATTCCTCTCAATACCCAAAACCCAAAAAAACCTAGAATTTTGCGAACAGTAACATGTCTCCTTCAGCTTCAACAAGGTGGTGCCCAACACCAGAGCAACTGATGGTCTTGGAGGAGATGTACCGGAGTGGGGTCAGGACGCCAACTGCAGCTCAAATACAGCAGATCACAGCCCACCTCTCCTTGTATGGCAAGATAGAGGGCAAGAATGTTTTCTACTGGTTCCAGAACCACAAGGCCAGGGACAGACAGAAGCTCAGGAGGAAGCTCTCTAAGCAACTCCATCACCACCACTACCAACTTAACAACAGTCTTCTTTATAATCATCACCATCATCCTCACTATGATCACCAAAACATGACGATGAATAACCACCACAATTATCACTTCCTGAGCTTCCTTCATCATCAGTCCTCTCCTCCTCCAGCTGCTTCTACTGACCTGCAACTTCCTTATTATAACCCTACTTCTAGCTTGATTCCCCAGGTAAATACCCGCTTGCTTTCTACAGTTCAATTGTTCAAAAACTTACTATGCGGATTTTATCTTCTAGTGTTTCTTAACTAATTTTTCTTGCAATTTAGGCAAAGATGAAAGAAGGGTGTCTCATAACATAGAAAAAGCACGCACAGAGAGAGAGAGACAGAGAGAGACAGAGAGAGCTGCTTTCTACCTATTAAGTGATACTCCTAGCAAACTAGGGTTTCAATTTTCTGCATCGAAAGCTCATGCTAAACATGTTGGATGTATTTAGGCACAAGATTGTAATGTGATTTGCTTGTTCAATTTGTGGCTGGGCATTGGTGTGCCTCTTTCAGCCACATAGGGTTATCTTCTAGTTTTGTTGGCTTTTAGGATCCCCTAGCCAAAACGGTAAACGTTTCTCTTGTTATTAGGGAGGATTTGGGGGTGCAACACCGCAGGTGACCAATACTGACAAATGGACAACAGATATGTTGGAGAAGACGGCGGTGGAGATGGAGAGGCTGTCAAAGGAGATGTACGGCAACCACAAAACGATGGCGATAGCAGCAGAAGTGGTTTCAACCCTCCCCGTCGATCTCCCGAGACCAGCCCTCAAAACTCTAGACCTCTTCCCAACCACGGCCACCAATCTGAAAGAAGAGCAGAACAACCTCGAGCTGAGCATCTAATTCCCAACCGACGTTTTCATTCGAAAAGCAATTTGGTATCGACCATCTTAACCGTTGAAATTGACGGATCTGAATGGATTTCACAACTGTAATCAATTGCGTGATGGGTGAAGCCATTCTATGCTAAAAAAAGAAGAAGAAAAATCTCAAAAAATAGCTGTACCTCTCTCTCTCTCTCTCTCTCTCTCTCTAGATATGGTAGGGTTTCCATGTGTAATGTGACTCTTCCGTTGGTTTTTGTCTTGGTTTCTGTGATGTATTCTGTGAACTCTAGAATGAGAAACATCTCATTTGTCTAATGAGTAATGAATGAGTAGTGCAGTGTCTTTTTCTGTCCTACTGCTTAACCACCACCCAATCACTCACTCTTCTACTTCTGTCTTAGTTTTACCCCCGCATGCATGCTCTGCTTCCTTGTATCGATCATAAAATGTTTAGTCACCATCCACTCGTTAAAAGCTGCAGTCAAAAGTAGAAGACTTGGTACTATCGGGACTACACATGGTGATTCATGTATACGTTTAAGGTTTAAATTTATAAAGATCGTATTTCGCGTTGTAATATATTGGCAAGTCAATGAAATAACTTGGGGAAAAGCCTCCACAGAAAGAATTGATGAATCAATATCCCAGAACGAAGTTTGGTTATGCAGATGTAGCATCTGCGTGATTATGGGCCCTAATAAGTGATTATCATCGGATGAGAAAAATATCATACATGGCAACAGCTTTTTTGTCCAAAAGAAAAATCAATAATGAGCTCCGATGATGAGAAATAACTATCTCAACGTGCCTCTCCCTCTCCATATCAATGACAAGTGGGTGCTAGTCGAGTGGTCAATGCTAAAGTTAGTAAATTTATTTTATAAAATTGAGTTATTTAGTGATGTACTCGCTCTTTAAACAAGCGGACCATATTCAGAAGCCAATGACACAACCCAACATATTATATGATAAATCGATATTGTAAATTGGTCTTAGTAAGTCTAGCATTATTTTGATCTCGCACCAATTTGTTGCTTACTTGTTGATGAGTATAAATGAAGGCGATTCTCAATTTCTCCTAGAGAATTGAGATGGCGTATAGATGATGATTGTCAAAGAGATGTGAATGGTGAGTTTAGTAGATAGGTGGTCTAAAAGGATCACCTCCAGATGGTCCTAAGACCAATCAAATTAATTCCTAAATGGTCTTTCCAACTATTGTGACTATTCACCGTTTATAAAAAGGGTTGATGAGGAAAGCGTTTTTAAGCCCCTAGAGTCGAGAAGTGCATCAACTTATACATCAAGGAACATACGACGATTACTTGCCAATTTTGAAATGCGAGTGTAAATGTATAATTACAGATAAGTGATTTCAATGTCAAATTTTATTTCAGGTTAATATCACAAAAGCCTTAAAAGTATGCCCATTGCAATATCAATACTCAAAACCTTTTTTTTATTATAAAAAATCATAAATCATGCATACGCATTACCAAAACCCCTAAAGATATACCGGTGTGACAAAAATTACCTTGTCTACCACCAAAAAAAAAAAATCATAAAACTATGCCTACAAGTGTTTCAATGGGCAAAATTTAGGATTTTTAATAGTATTTCCCCTTTTTCTTATTGGTAGGAAAATGAAAAAGAAAATCTATTTGTGGCTTCATGGGCCTGTGTTTGGGCTCATTTATAACCGTTTACAAAAGGCTACTAGGCTTAAAAACTTAGAATGGAGTTGGATTGAGCGCTGTCCAATGTCCACTCCACGATGATCGCTTATAAACGATGCCATATTTCGAAATTCCATTCATTCGTCTTGCTTATGTTTGTCTAATGACGATTAACCTAATATAATTTCCTTCTCAATTGAAGACATGTAAGCATGCATCATCCAAAGGCATAAAGAAATAGATAAATTTGTTTGATAGCCATTTGATGTCTTTATTCCACATCTATATTTCGTAATTTATTGAAACTCTTAGTTCCTTATTAAATTCTTGATGGAAATTTCACCTTCCAATTCTCCCAAAAAATTTCATAAAAATATTTTTTGTACTATTTAAATGAAATGTAGTCCCACGTGATTAAAGAATGGGCTAAATGACGATTCAAATTAATAAATATGCCATGTCAATTTTCCCTTTAGCCAAATTGATGGAATTAACAAAAATATTTAATTGCACAAATTTGACAAGTCCTAAACTTAACAGCATTTTTTGAAATTTTTATAACTTAATTGCACTTTCACAATAAATTTTAAAAATTTTAATTCACTTATCCTTTTTCAAAAACAGTTTGTCAAATGCCAAACTACTTTTTTTATTTATTTAAAACATAGTGGTTTCTTTTTAACCTACCTTG
Organism: Corymbia calophylla; assembly: GCA_014182845.1. NCBI lineage: Eukaryota > Viridiplantae > Streptophyta > Magnoliopsida > Myrtales > Myrtaceae > Corymbia > Corymbia calophylla. Next base: position 22,512,863 of record CM024694.1, on the reverse strand, counting down.
ATAGATAATGCACATTTACACCAAAAAATTTAAAGTACACCCATCACAACATCACTATTCAACACTTTTTTTGTGCCATAAAAAAACTATAAACTATGCTTCTTGTGATATTAATACCTCAAATTTATATCATCAAAAACTCAAACTTCTATCAATGTGACAAAAATTACGTTTTATCTACCATCAAAAATCCTAAATTTTGCCTATTAGTGTCACAATTGGTAAGGTTTAGGATTTTTAGAGGTATTTTTCCTTCCTTTTATGGGTACAAAAATGAAAAAAAAAAAAAAAAAACGATTTATGTTTGGGTTTATAGGCCAGTGTTCGGGTCATTGACAACAAAATGTTTTGGCAGTCAAAAATTACCAGGGTCCAATGTGTACAAAAGACTACTAGACATAGAGACTTGGAATAAAGTTTGGGTTAAGTTCCGTCTAATGTCCCCTCCGCGATGGTCACTTCTAAATGATGTAATATTTTGAAGTTCCATCCACTTGCCTTGTGAACGTTTCTCCGGTGACACTAACCTAATATAAATTTTAAGACATGTAAAGATATTTTATCCTTTGTAATTTTATAAATTATTTAAAAATAAAGAAATAGACTATCTTCAAATTTGGTTGATAGCCATTTGATATCTTCATTCCTTCTTTCTGTTTCTTAATTCATCAAAACTTGTGGGGATATGTGTACCACAAGTCCTAAAAATTGTCACGAATGTGCAATTGAGTCTTAAAATTTTATTAAGTCCTAAAATTTGTCAAATTAAATTGATGCAATCGAGTTCTTCCGTTAACACCGTCAATTTGTTTAACGGAAAATGCTAATGTGGCATTTTAAAATTAATTTCTCTCTCCTACGTTTTACTTTTTATTAATTTTTCCTATAAATCTTATTTACATAATCTTTAAAAGCTCAAATATTTAAATAAAATAAAATAAAAAAGAAGGGAAGGGACTTACCAGTGCCCTGCCGCCACCGCCCATCACTAGAGGGTCATCCACCCTAGGCACAAGGGGAGGGGGAGGGAGGAGGTTGGGGGCGCCATCGCCATCGCAAGCAAGGCTTGCCCAGACTAGGTTGAAGGCACCTAGATTTGGGTGACACCAGCCCTTGCCCTAGAGCCTGCGATCGTCGCTAGGCCTGGTTGACCCTCACTTGGGGCCAGTGAAGCTTGCCCAAATATGGATGCCTCCTCGCCAAACCTTGCCTAGAGCCAGCGTGACTTGCCTAGATGGTTGGGCCTCACCACACCAACCACCCTTGCCTAGGGCTAGTGACCAGTCAACCCCAACCCCTCCGTTGATGGGTGGCAGCGATAGCGGCAACCATTGATGCATCCATATCATTTTCTTTCTCTTTTTTTATCAGTTTTGTTTTTAAAAATATTTTAGCTTTTTTTTAGTTTTTTAAATATTATTTAAATAAAATTTGAAGGAAAATTTAATTTAAAAAATGCCACGTAGGAGAGAGAAATTAATTTTAAAATGTCACATAAATATTTTCTATTAGATAATTTGACGGTGTTAATAGAAACATTCGATTGCACTAATTTAACAAGTTTTAGGATTTAATTGCACTTTCATAACGAATTTTATGATTTGTAGCACACAATCCCAAACTCGGAATTTCTCATTAAATTCTTAATTTCATATTTTTGCTTTGAAACATTCAACCGAATGAATGTAAATAAATTTACATTATGCATTAACTAATTTTTCTCTTAAAATCTGTCATTTTTTCTATGCACGAGCAATCTCATATGTTTATAAACGGATTAGTAAGATCATAGAAAAGGTATATAAAAAAAATCATAATAAGAACTTGATGCTCCAGAAAAAGCCAACTCGGATGGAAATTTCTTCCAATTCTCCTGTAAACTTCTGCAAAATCTTTTCATGTACTATTTAGATGAAAGATAGTCCCACATCATAGAGAAATGGACTAAATGACAACTTGAATTAGTTAGAATTTTTCTGATAAAAGTTATTTTAATAAACATGACTCGAAAACAGTTTGTCAAATGCCAAACTATCCTTTTTTTTTCCTTTTTTATTTTCTTATCATATTAAAATAGAGTGTTCTTTTTATATAGGTAGCACACAATGATGGCAAAACGATGTAGTTTACTCTTGACCGCAAAGCGAACATCATCCACAATTGTGAAACGTGATTAGACTTTTTCGGCGAGTTAACTCGGTGACTCCATGAGTCGCTTCTTTCTTCTCTCTCACTGTATCATTTTCCACTCTTCCTTAACTTGTAAGCACACTCCTTCTCTTTCCCTTGCTCTCTTTCTTTGCCAAACTTGTATCTAATAAAAATCACCCTTCGTTTACAACCAAAAATCCTAAACTCCACATAATGGGTTATATTTAGGATTTTTAGTGGTATTTTTTTTCTTTTTTAATTGGTAGCAAAACAGAAAAAAGAATTCTATGTTTCGTTTCATGAGCTAGTGTTTGGGCTCATTAACAAAAAGTTTTTTTTATCGCAAATTACAATATTAGGATTAGTATACACAAAAGATTACTGGCCTTAGAGACTTGGAATGGAGTTTATGTTGAGCTTTATCCAGTGTCCTCCCCTCCACAATAGTTGCTTTTAAACAATGTAATATTTCAAAATTCCATTCACTTGCATTGTCAATGTTTTTCTAATAATAGCTCGCCCAATATAATTTCATTGTCAAATTTAAACATGTAAGGATACCTCATCCTTTGTCATCTTAGAAAATATTTTAGCATAGAGAAGTAGACAATCTTTAAATTTGTTTAATAGCCATTTGATGTTTTCTATTTGTTTCTTAATTCATCAAAACTGGTAGTTTCTCATTAAATTATTGGTTGTTCATATCTTTGTTTCAATACATTCAACATAATGTATGTTAATAAACTTGCATTATGCATTGACTTTTTTTTTTCCTTAAAATCTTATTGGCTTTCTATGCATGATTTTATTATATATTTGTAAACAGATGAGTAAGATTATAGGAACAGTTTAAAAAAAAATCATAATAAGAACTTTGTGATATACAAAAAGCCAACTCGAATAGAAAAATTTTTCAATTCTCTTGGAAAATTTCCATAAAATCTTTTCACGAACTATCTAGATAGAATATAGTCACATGTTATTAAGGAAGGGTCTAATGACAACTCAAGATAGAATTTTTCTAATCAACACAGCCTAAGGTAATTTTTTTCTAACATAGACTGAATTTTCAGCTCATTATTCATTAAAGAAGCTTATTTCCGATATAATTTTAAAAACAATGTTTTGAAAATCGTTTGATATTCTTTTCTTTTTTTTTCCTATCCATGGAAATGGAGGTTTTTTTTTTTTTTTTTTTTTTTTTTTGTATAGATAGCACACAACAATTGCAAAAAGATGTAGTCTATTATTGACTACAATGCGAGATCATCCTAATCGTGAAATGTGACCGGACTGTCTATCGCCTCTTCCTTCTCTCTCATCGAACTCATTTCCATACTCTCTCTCTCTCTCTCTCCAACTTGTATATTGTAACAAAAATTATCCTTCATTCACTATCAAAAATCTTAAACTCCGTCACAATGGGTAAAGTTTAGGATTTTTTTTCTTGTAGTATTTTCCCTCCTTTTTATGGGTAGCAAAATGAAAAAAAAAGATCTCTATGCTTTGGTTTTCATGGGCTTATGTTTGGGCTCATCGACCAAAAACTGTTTTTTTGGTCGGAAATTGCAATCTTGAAATTGGTAAACCGTACACAAAAGACTACTGGGCTTAGAGGCTTAGGATGGAGTTTATGTTGAGCTTCGCCCGTGTCCTCCCCACCGCTATAGTCGCTTTTAAACAATGCAATATATCAAAATTCCATTACTTACCTTGTCATCGTTCTTTTTGTTACGGTTCATTTTATATAATTTCATTATCAATTTTTACACATGTAACGATACCTTATCCTCCGTCGTCTTAAAAGTTATGAAGACATAAATAAATAGATTTGGTGCCTTCATCCCTTCTATCTATCTCTTAATCCATTAGAACTGATAGTTTCTCATTAAATTTTTGGTTGTTCATATCTTTGTTTGGTGCATTCAACATAATGTATTTAACTGATCCTTTTTTCTTAAAAAATTCCCATCTTCTCTGCATGAATGCTCTCATATATTTGTAAACAAATGAGTAAAATCTTATGAAAAGTTAAGCACTTCATAATAAGAACTGTCTGCTCCACCAAAAGCCAACTCTAATAGAAATTTTTTCAAATTATCACAATAAAAATATTATTATTAAGGAATAGACCGAGTGACAATTCCAATCATAGGTAACTTAAGTTAAATATTTTTTTTAACATAGACTGAATATTTAGTTCAATATTCATTAAAGAATTTTATTTTTAAAGATAATTTTAAAAAATTATTTAGAAAATAATTTGCCAAATGCCACACTATTTCTTTTTTGCTTTTTTTCCCATTTCATGAAAATAGACTTTTCTTTTTACGTACATAGAGCACGAGAACGGCAAAACGACGTAGTAGGCTGCTCTTGACTGCGAAGGGGGAAGATCATCCCCGACTGCGGAAGGCGACTCGCGACTGTCTCTCCGAGTTAACTCGGTGAGTCGCCTCCTCCTTCTCTCTCACCGAACCCTCTCTCTCTCTCTCTCCCCACCTCTGAGAACCCACGCCTTCTCTTTCCCTTGCTCTCTCTCTCTCTCTCTCGCCCCCTCTGTCGCCAGCCCTTTTCAGTCTTTTCACAGCCCCCAATCGGACGGCCCTCGCCACTCCACGTCCCATCGTCTTCTTCATCTCTTTGTCGTCGGCCTTCATCATCGTCCTCATCGTCTCTCTTTCTCTCTCTGTATCCGTCTGGAGGCGCAGACCCACGCGTTTTAATTGACTTCTCTCCTCTAGGGTTTGCTCACATTCTCCTCCTCCGGCCCGCGTCCGACGCCTCGAGCTTCAAAGCTCCGGTTTTCCTCGCCGGGAATTCGGCATCATCTCCAATCAGGTACTTCTCAATCGAGTTTTAGCTTTTTCTTTTTCTTTTCTTTTTGGGTTTTCGTTGCTGGTCGTAATTCGGTGTTTTCCCCGACGTTTCTGCGATAGTCAGTTTGCGGGTCCTTGATCGACTTTCGGTTTCGATTTGTTAGTCTTTAGTGCCTGGAGTCGCGATTTTGAACATTGGTTTTTGTTTTCTTGCCGCAGTCGGGGGATGGTTTTGGCTCCAGATTAGCGGAGCTGAAGTGCTTTTGGAATTTGTGGATGGTGAGTGGGGTTAATCTTTGGTTTGGGCGGTAATTGGATGTGATGGGCCATGGCAATTGAGAAGAATAGTTTCAAGGTATCGCGGTTCGATTCAGAGTTTTCGCCTGTCAGTAGGGAGAGTATGTCAAGTGATGAGGATGAGATTCAGCATAGGAGCTCAGCTGCTGAGTCTGATGAGGATGATGAATTTGATGATGCTGATTCCGGGGCAGGGTCCGACGACTTTGATTTGTTGGAACTGGGTGAGACTGGAGGGGAGTTTTGCCAAGTCGGGAGTCAAACGTGCAGTTTTCCCTTCGAGCTGTATGATCTTCCCGGATTGGAGGATATTTTATCTGTTGATGCGTGGAATGAGTTGCTCACGGAGGACGAAAGATTAGGCCTTACAAAGTATTTGCCCGACATGGACCAAGAGACATACATGCTTACCTTGAAAGAACTCTTCACGGGCTGCAACATCCATTTTGGTAGCCCTCTAAAAATGCTGTTTGACATGTTGAAGGGAGGTTTGTGTGAGCCAAGGGTTGCCCTTTATCGAGAAGGATTGCATTCTTTTCAGAAGCGGCAGCACTACCATCTTATAAGGAAACATCAGAACTGCATGGTAAGTAATTTATGTCAGATAAGGGATGCGTGGAAAAACTGCAGGGGTTATAGTATTGAAGAGAAGTTGCGAGTCCTAAACATAATGAAGACTCAGAAGAGCTTGATGTCTGAGAAAGAAGACATGAATAGTGAACCATCGGGAAGAGAAGACTTGGGTGAAGCATTGTGGAGTAAGAAGGGCAAGGACAGAAAAATCTCACAGAAAATGGGTCGTAATTCTCCATATATGGCAGCTCCGACTTTTGAATATCCCTTGCAAGAGCAGGTGGTGGCTCCTCAACGAACAAAAAATCCTAAGGGGACACTGAAGTTGGGACGTTCAAAGACACCTTCAGCAAAAGAACTAGCAGCTGGCTTTCCTTCTAGTGACTATGGTCCTGATTACAGGGCTGGTCCATTTGGTTCAGTAGTTCCTTCTCGTCTGAGTAAGGCAGCAGGGTTTGATAAAGGGGCTGCTCTCAGAAAGAGAGACCAGATGAAAGGCGATGATGAAGCTGAGGATCCTATATTTGGTGCAGGTCCTCGAAGAGATCCAAGCATCTCTAGGAGTATGTTGATAGACAAGCCTGCATTTGTAAAAGTTGGAAAGAAGCATGATTTTCTTAAAAGTGATGACTTTTCTGCTGATGGTTTTGTGGGTTTGCCTCTGTCCTCCAAGGGTGATTTGCATATCTATAAGAGGAGTAAACCTATCAGTCAGTCTCCAGTAATGAAGAAATTAGCTGTAAAGCCGCCTAATTTGAAAGTTTCCCAAGACTATGCCAAAAAATCCATCTACCTTGAAAATATTGAGAGTTTTGCTGCTGAAGATCAGAACAAGTCTGTAAAAAGACGTGGTCGACAACCGCCATTTAAAGGAAATCGAGCGGACTTTTCTGGTCGCAGGACTAGGGGAGAAGCTTTATCTATGGATCTCCAGTTTGATGAGGGTAATGCTAAGAGCAAGAAGTGGAGTGCGCTGAGAGAATCCCCTGACATCAGTTTGAAACCTCCAACAGATTATTCACCAAGTTTGAACCATCGGTTTATACCTTCTGATGTCAAAGGAAAGTTTTCTCAGGGAAAGGGCAGAGGGAGTTCTAGAAAGAATAAGGGACTGGATGTGGCAGTATTGAGAGGCAATAGCATGGGAGTCAATGGTGAAGTCACTGAGTCGGACTCATCAGATCTCTCTGATGATGAAGACAGCGATCCTTTGGTGGGAAGTGATTTTGCTTATGCAGGTGGTTTCATGGATGTTTCCCCTTCTGCTGGGGTGAAATCTGTGATGTATGGTAAAAGAGAGAACCTTTTCAAGAATGACGTGGAAGAAAATTCACAGCCATTTGAGGGCACCATGCACACATATAATAACTTTGGTGATCGGGGTGAACAGATTTATATCCCAGAGGAAGAAAGCTACACTCTGAAAGCAAAGCAGAAGGGTAAGATGCAAGATAACCTTTCTGTACAGAATTCGGCTAGAGTCATGGATAGCGGATATTTCTATGGTTCTGTTGACAATGATAGGAGAAAATTTCACAGCAAGAATGGACGAATGCAAGGCGAACCTGGTGAGAAGCACGACTTATCATCATTGAAGGCATACCCATCAGGGAGAAAGCAGAGAGCTGATGTCAGCCATGGTGATTACATTGTTGAACGAGAAGATGAAGTAGTAATGGAGCAATGTTTGTCACCAGATAATGGGTTGTATCAATCTGGGAATAAAGGTAAGAAAGCTGAAGCATATTCAAATGATCATCATGAAAGATTACTGGGCACTTTCCCTGGGTCCAATTCATTAAATAAGAAGCGGAAAATAAAGGAGGATGTTGTGTACAGGGATGATCGCAATGAGAATGGTGGCTTGCAAGCTGATGTTGAGCAGCAAAATGATGACGCCAGTTCTTCAAAGAAACGAATAAAAAAGAAGCAAGATGCTGATAATGGTCCTTCAGAAAATGAAATTTTGGAAATGCCCATCATGGAGACAGGAGTTACAGATGTAGAGTTTGAGAGCAAACCAAAGAAAAAGACATTTACTTTGATCACGCCAACGGTACATACTGGCTTCTCATTCTCCATAGTACATCTTCTTTCAGCAGTTCGAATGGCCATGATTACATTGCTTCCAGAAGACTCCATAGCCATTTGCAAACCTATGGAAGATCAGAGTGGTGAACATGAAGGTGGGGACAATGAGCCGCTCTCTCAGAAGAGCATGGCTACCAGTAACTCAGAGCCTGCTGCAGACGGTAATGTTCCTTCTCTTACCATCCAGGAGATTGTGAATCGCGTGAGATCAAACCCTGGGGATCCTTGTATTCTTGAGACACAGGAACCACTTCAGGATTTGGTAAGAGGTGTTTTGAAGATCTTCTCGTCGAGAACAGCACCTTTAGGGGCCAAGGGCTGGAAGGCACTAGTAGTGTATGAGAAATCCACAAAAAGTTGGTCCTGGATTGGCCCACTTTCCTTTAGTCCATCGGATCATGATACCATTGAGGAAGTAACTTCTCCTGAGGCTTGGGGCCTACCACACAAAATGCTTGTCAAGCTCGTTGATGCATTCGCAAATTGGCTTAAAAGTGGTCAAGAAACCTTACAACAAATAGGTAGTCTTCCTGCCCCGCCTTTGGCCTTGGCGCAGTTTAATTTGGATGAGAAGGATAGGTTCCGCGACCTTAGAGCCCAGAAGAGTCTCAACACTATTACTCCAAGTTCTGAAGAAGTGAGAGCTTATTTTCGTAAAGAAGAATTCTTGAGGTACTCAATTCCTGACAGAGCATTCTCTTACACGGCTGCTGATGGTAAAAAGTCTATTGTTGCTCCTTTGAGAAGGTGTGGTGGTAAGCCAACATCAAAAGCCCGTGACCATTTCATGCTGAAACGTGATCGTCCTCCGCATGTTACCATTTTGTGCCTTGTAAGAGATGCTGCTGCCAGATTGCCTGGAAGTATTGGCACCCGTGCTGATGTTTGTACTTTGATCAGAGACTCCCAGTTTATCGTTGAGGATGTTTCTGATGCGCAGGTTAATCAGGTTGTTAGTGGAGCACTGGATCGGCTGCATTACGAACGTGATCCTTGTGTACAGTTTGATGGTGAAAGGAAACTGTGGAAGTACTTACATAGGGAAAGGGAAGAAGAAGACTTTGAGGATGATGGTACATCATCTACCAAGAAATGGAAAAGGCCAAGAAAAGATGCTCCAGAGCAATCTGACCAAGGAACAGTGACTGTCGCTTACCATGTACCTGAGGATCAAACTGGGTTTGATTTATGTTCTGATCTTAATGCTGAGCCATCTTGTGCCGAGGATGACAGAGCAATGGAGCCTGTGTGCGATGACATGAGACAGGATATAGATGATGACATATGTGATGCTACTGAGCAAGCAAATCTCCATCACGGTCCATCAATGGGATGGGAAAGTCTGGACTTCAATCCGACACAAGAAAATAAATTGCTGTGTCAAGAAAATTCCACCAATGAAGATTTTGATGATGAGAGTTTTGGGCGAGATAGGGCAGTTGGACTCTTAAGTTCTGGCTTGTTTTGAGGACTATGTCAGGTACTTTTTGTTGTCGGAGTGCCTTTATCGCTGAACAATGCAATATTAGATTATATTATGTAGTTCAACTCAACATTACCGTAACCAATTGGTCTACGTGTATATTGATTAAGAATTCCCGTTCCTGGTCCTGTTACTTCTCTCTCTCTCTCTCTCTCTGAGTAATTGATCTTACTATGTTTCTCAAATTTTATCCTATGAAGGCACCAAAATGGCCTCATGTTTACAATGTAGGTTATGAGTATGTATGTGTATGTTAAGTGAATGATGTCATTTGGGAAAAATTGTATTTTTGGTAGAGAAGGGATCGACTGCCGCTGTATCAACATCTTTAAAGAAGAAAAATTTTCAATATTGCTGCTTGTGTGACCTATGAGGTCTTTCTTGCATTTCAAACCCGTCATGTTAGATTTAGCATCTTGAGGAATGGTGAACTTTTTTAGCATATTGTCTAGAAGCAAGTGATTTACTATCCTTTCTTCATATGCTTTTGCATGGTGCTTTTGTGCAGTTAGTGTACTTGCCGTCGCTTTGGGGTTTACGTAATAAGGCATTCCCTGATGCTTTTGCAGCCTTCAGGTTCTCTGATGCCAAGAAGCATGGTCTTTGCCATTGACGTTGGTTGTTCAGTGAAGGTGCAAAACCTGCATGTCGATCTATATTAGTTTCTGGAGTACTAGAATGAGCTGTTCGGGCTTACTTATACACCTGATTTTATCGATAATATTGCTTCTCTCTGATTTGTTTATATGATTACTTCCAGCCCACTTCCAAGTCAACGAAGGTTGACATGTTGCATTCATGATGAGAAGCTCATGGTATTCAACCATTTGTGGAGAGGGTTTAACCATGTAAATATTTTTGACATCCTTAACATGAGGTCATTAGGGGGACAAGGCTTAGTTTATTATTGTTGTTAACATGAGGTAACCGGGATTATGCAGAAACCTTGAAGCTTCCAGATTTGCATGTGTAGTTTGTTAGGAGATTCTCCATTATGCACGGGAATTTGAAGGATGGAGAACCTTCATCTCGGTAAAGGAAGATAACTGTTTAGTATATGCCATTTGTAGTTATGGTAAAGATGACTGTTTAGACACCTCGTCTTGGTGCCTTTTGAGTTACTTTCTGCACTCGGTTCACATCCTCAGATGTCCACTGCCATAAGTTGCAAATATAGCTTGCCTGCAAATTTTAACCAGGCAATGCTGATTTGTTCTACATTGATTACGAATAGTTCTGTCAATAGGTTAATGAGACAAAAAGTGAACATGTTATTTGTCTTTACCATTTCAGTTGGCGTGATACTGTAATCAGGTTGGAGGGACTGCCGGTCTGGAGATTTGCTCGCTCCTTTTTGAGTGGAATCTCATGTCGGACTGGCTGGAAATTTGTTTGTTTGGTGGGGAGGGCAGGAATTTTACGATCATAATTGGTTAGTTGAGACACCCGAAAGCGTCCCAGATGCCAACTCATTTTGTTTAGAAAAGGAAGAAATTCTTTGCCTTTATATGGTCAACCGTGGAACAAGTGAGTCATAGCATTCATGACTGTCAATCATGTGGTGGTTGTCCTTTCTTTTTTATAATAGGAAAAAAGGCAATTATCTTTTTCACTCTCCAATGGGAATACGAAACAGAATGCCTCTGACAGAAATCTAAACGTTGCAGCGTAATCGCGCGGACTTCGACCGTGTTATATTCCTTGTCGACTACGTACGAACCCAGCAAATTGTTCCATGTGAATGTAATTCTTAAGAGAAGCCATGCAAGCAAATTGGAAAGAGTATTGTGAATAATCCACTAAGACGTCCGCGTTTGCAAGAAATCCTTGCTTGTAATCACCTACTAGTTTCTAGATACGCTATATATGCACAGGAACTGGAATTTCCTCGTGCATCAAAATTGAAAAAGAACGTGCTGGTACATCCTCCTTTTCCAACAAGGAGAGAGAAAAATATAGGACTAAACAACAAATGAACTTGGTCTGTAAAACAAAGGGGAAAAAGAAGGAATTTATATACTATATATATACACACACACATACCCAATCATCAACTTCCTCTTCCCAAGCTCCTCAGTTGATTGCTGTGAGTGGAAGTCTGGAGTCTCTTACCGATTGCGCCGACTCATTTAACCCCAAAACGTACTTTATGTCTCCGTTTGCTTGCTTTGAGGATTTCATATCCCAGAATAATCTGAGCAATTCCTCGAAAGCAGGAGTTCGCAGTTCTTCGATGGATGCAATGGTAGGTAAGTTAAACTGTCTCCTTCTTGGCGTTGAGCAGGTCGGTTCATCCACCTGCTCACATCAATGTTTAGCTGGTGAATGAGTAAAAAGATGGCAAAAGGACACCTCCTGTGTTACCAATGCAGTGTAAACATGCACAGAACAAAAAATGGGACGGACTCCCATGTGCTTGCCTGCACGATGTGCACAGGCGGCTTGTGTGGGCGTGCGCATGTAGAAGGAGTAAACAATGAAACCTGTACCTCATATTCCTCAAGAAGACATTTCCCTGAATCTTCTGTGATCCCCAAAATTTTGTCGTAGTGGCCACCCTTCAATTCCCTCATATGCCCATAGCAAGGGGCAATTACAGATTTGAGGTTTGCACATGCATCTTGGTCGAGTTGAAGCGAATCTGCAAAGATGGACACTCACTATGAATGATTAATTATCTAGAGGGCAGAAACGGCTTCAGTAATACGAGATGGTGCATTCATGAAAATGAAGACTGACCATTGATTGATGAAAGTATGTCACTATTTGCAACATCAACACCACCGAGTGTAGCAGACAAGGTAGAAGTAAATTGAGCACGTAGGTTTTGATTGACTTCGACAGCTTTCCTGATGAGAAAAGAACAAAAATGCCAAATAACGAATCAGGAGTTTGTAAATGAGTTAGAATGACAATGTTTCCAGGAGGAAGTTTACCTAACAATGGAATCAACGGAAGCAACATTTCTCTTCTCTAGACTGATCAAAGATTCTTGAGCATTCTTCCATTGTTCTGCACCCATTTTTGTCTTTGTAAAGCTGCACGGCCAGCTGTCCGTTAGTGATACTTAAGAAGACACAGAAACCAAATAGAAAAAAGAAATCGCAAAACGAAATGAAGATGGAAGTGAAAAAACTAGAAGATATCAAGCTGCAGAAAGTGTTAGCTTCATTGAGCCATACCAGTTCTGGAGCACCTCTTCCAGAGCATTTTTCCCAACTTCCACAGCAGAGTTGTCCTCAATATATTGCGACTCTGTCTTTTCCATGTGGACGCTCCATTCTGCCTTCACAGTTGAAGTGGAATCTACCATAGTCAACATTTCTTCTTGCAGTTTGGCGGCTCTGCTCGTTGCACTCTCCCGAAGATTTTGCACAGCCATTTGAACCTGGCAATAGAGAATCACATGTTTGATACTTGTTGGCAAGTAAGAGGTGAAGCATGCATAGATACATAAAATTGAAGAAAATGAGGTCCTTCCATGAATTTAATAGTCAGCTAGTACCAGTTTTTTCTTCCTTGCATTTGAACCTGCAAATAGCTCCGCCACTTTTTCCAGCATTTGCCTTTCTTCATCAGCAGCACATTCCTATAAGCACCACAATGGAATTAATATTAATCGTATTCAGGTGGTTTTCTGTTTCTTTAATATTCATGAAACCTTTAACATAGTATATTAACCACCTCAAATTTCTTCTCAAGTTCAGACAGTTTTTGATCATTTACGGTTTGTGCATCTTCCACGATCTGGTTTAGCTTGGTTGCATGCATGTCCAGAGTCTTAAAGAAATTGACTGTGATTTTAGAAACTGATCTTGCAGTTTCCACTGCTCTGGCGTGTGCCTGTACCATAGAAATTAGCAAAAAAGATCTGTTAAGATTACAACTTTGAAATATTGAGGCCAATTGAGAATTGAAGCATAAGCAACAAAGTAAAAACCTCGCGTTGTTGCTGTGCATACGATATCAGCATCTCCTCTTGTTTGAGAAGACTATCATGAAGATCATTTAGTAGTGTATCAGCCTCCGAAGCAATTCCTTTGAAGAGCTGCATGTTGCGCATGAAGGTTAATCAGATCACAGTAGACAATAGGAAGGTGTAATCCAAGAAGGCAATTATGGAGTAGATAATTACATCTTCAAGTCGACATGAATGCTTAGAAACCTCAGAATTGAGACTTGAAAAAGTGGATCGAGAATTCTCATCAAGCTCCCCATCTATATTATCCAGTGCTTTTACACCAGAATCATACACGTCTCTGAGTCTTCTTAGTCGTTTTCGAAGTTGTTCAGTGACCTACAAAAGGTCAAACGCAATGTAACTCACTTAGCTCAGTTGCAATGATGAAGAAATTTTGTGTTCGCCCAATAAGATCTAACCTCTGATTTTGTTGACACGAAGGAGTGCATATCTTCTTCCATGTCCTTCAGTTGCTCCTCTTGATGTGTCACAGAAGCTGCCACAGTCTTATGCAATGCTTCAAGCTGTTGACTGAGCTGGGATTGAAAATTCTGGATGAGTATTCTGTTTTCATCTTCAATTTTGTCCTTGCGTTCTGTAACCAATGTCCCCAATAAGTACAGTCTACGTTACAAGACTACAGAGAACAATGGAGCTAACTTCGACACTAACCGATTTTGGCAAATAAACTGGAAACATCTGCTGCGGCATTCTCCAATTCCCCTCGTATCTCAAATGCACGATCAACAAGTACTCTTTCTGAAAACAGAAAATGAATGATATTTGAAATGCTAGCATATAAAAATTGACGGCACATTATCAGAGCTAGAAGCCTTCGATTGAAATAGACAACAGCACGTCTGATCTGATAGAACGAAGATAGGTTTGCTGAAAAGCACCTATGAAGAGAAGAGAATTTCCTTTTCAATAAATTTTGACTGCTGTCTTGACATACCTTGGTAAAGTAATTTTAGCAGATTAACAAATTTTCTTTTGCAGATTTTCCAAATAAAATAAGATTGACAAATAAACCATTTTATGTCAATTTTAGCATAAAGGATTTGAACTTAACTGAAATAGAACTTGGATGCTCAATCATATATAATCATCTAGACAAGTGTATTCATCAAATGCAGGGAGATGATACGTAATAGGAAACAAAGAACAGATTACAGATTCAGACAAATGACCCATCTCAATGTAGAGTTTCAGTTGTAAAGGTAACTTTGTCCAGATAACTAATGAAAAGAGAATGCTTTTTCTTACCAGATTTAAGGAGATTTGATATCAGAAATTCCTTCTCTTTTATTGTTGCATTTGCTTGTCTGTGCTTCTCCTCAAGGTCAAAAAGTGAATGTTCAGTTTCCTCGAGCTTTTTCTGTAGTTGAACAGGAACATCAAGTCTTGAATGGGTCAAAGCAATAAGGCATATATTGATTCTATAGAATATAAGATAAATGCATGATACCTCAGTTCTTTCAAGTTTATTGCTCATCTCTGCAGCCAAAAGTAGCTGAGAATTGTAGAGCTCCTGAACCTCCATGAGTTGCTGCTCAGATATCAAGATCCATATATCTGTTTAGTGCCATCAAACTGCATTTATTGGGGCTGGAACACAACCTTTGGTTGAATACTAACCTTCTCTTTAGATTCTGTTTCCAGTTCCATCCGTTCTATCTTTTCAGCCATAGCCTGAGAGATATAGAGGACCAAGTTAAGCATCATAGAATTTTTAGAAACGCATATCTTTGTAATGGAAAGCTTGCACTGCAGAATAGTGGTGCAGTTTTATGATGAGAAGCACAGACCTTTTTTTCAGCCTCTTCAAGAAGATAGCGGTCTCGTGGTATGTAGATTCCATTTTTCTCTCTTGCAGCATATACCTCTAAATGAACATATGAAAACATTTGTTTGGTCAAACATATTATTGAGCAAGTCAATCATTTATTATAGTATGCCTTCAGCAAAAATAAGGATCCTTTCTTGAAGGGCAATGAAGTAGCCTACCTTGCTTAAGACGATCAATTTCAGAGTATAAGTCCTTGATCACTGCAGATTTCATCATCTTCTGATTAATCTGATATAGAGCCCATTCAAACAATTAGACAAGTGAAAATTATTCAAAAAAGAAATATAAAGCATTTTACTATAAAAATGAAAGAATGAAGATAATTACAATTGGCCATTTTAAATTACTAACCTCAGGCTTATTCTTGATATTTTTTGCTCGATGCGCATAATCTAAAGTGCTGAGTGTTTCTTCCAAGCAGTGGATGGATGGTGATATTGTAGCAATGACACATGTCTTCGTTTTTCCTCCAAGGGAATCCCTCAACAATCTTGTGAGTTTGCTATCCCTGATATATCAATCAATGTCTTCAGTGACTTGAGCTGCTAACTTTCGCAAAAATAGAAGCTCCTGTCATACATCATATGTCTTACACTCACCTATATGGAATGTGACCAGAGTGCTCAACCAGTGCATTAATAACTCGTCCGAGTGTAAGCAAGCTTTTGTTGATTTCCCCAGCTTCCCTTGCTCTGCCCTGCAAGAGTAAGCCGCTTTACCATGCCAGATAGGTTTGTATAATCTTGCCTTGGATACAGACTACAATTGCTTTACTGCTCGGCAAAGCTCGGCAATTTTTTTCATAAGTTGTTGAAAAAATTTATGTCTTCAAGTAGAACCTTTCATTTTGCTTTATAGTGAAAGTGTTATCTATACATACCTCTCTGGCACCAGAACGTGAAATGTTCTCGGAACCAGCTAGATCAACTAGATTTAACTTCCCGCACTTAATCAGCTCCTCTCCCTCTGGAGTACACTCTTTAATATGGATTGTAATTGAAAATATGGAATGTGAACGACTGCTTTGCTTGTTGAGAAGAGTCTCAGCTGTGCGCCGCTTGGCAGAGCCTTTCTCCAGTATCTTGTAGATCTCATTTGCTGAATACACTATCTCTTCTTCTAAGCCTCTAACAAATACACCTCCCTTCCCATCTTCCATAAGAGCTATGGGTTTCTTAGACTTGTCGTCAGTGAACTTGGAACATTCTTCAGGAGCTAACAGATCTGTAATCTCCTCATTGTACAGCTCTAGGAATGTAACTTTCATGCTGTATTCTGCATTTTGTGCTTCCAGTATATTAAAGATTTGCTTGACTGCCCTAGGAATAACCCCTGCATCAACCGGGAATTCTCCATTCTACAAAATACAAGGGGAAAAATGAGAAATAACTTAAAAATTTCCACATATATGTACTTTCACAAGTTATGCTCATGGTTCAACCTTTTTTCTGGCACCTCCTTCCATTGTGTATGTTTTCCCTGTTCCAGTCTGACCATAGGCAAAAATGGTGCAGTTGTAGCCCTCAAGTACTTCAAACACAATTGGCGAAACAGCTTGATCATACAAGTCCTTTTGCTGGGATGTAGGACCAAATACCTGCAAAAGGATTTAGTCAATCTTAACACTAGGAACTTGTACATACTCAGGATATTAGAGGTGAAGTGGAAAAAATAGATCATGTAAATATTGAAGTAAAGTCAGTCTAACAATCCAGCAAATCTCAAGCTGAGCTAATTCCTCTGGATATGTTATTATCTTTCCACAAATTTCAATTACTGAATGAAAAGCTAATGGAATTTGCATGCATGCATACACGGTTGCCTGCAACTAGGAGTGCGAACCCACATATAATCAGAGAAAAGGAAACATTAGTATTTCTCTCTTTCTTTCTCTGTTAGAATATGAAGAACACTGGAAGAATTAGAAATTTGAAGGATTTATGCAAACCTTGTCAAACATGAAGGCTCTATCAATCTGCTTATTGGCTATATTCTGGACGGCAGAAACCTCTCTCCTACCCTCATTACATGAGACCACCACTGGTGTATGTAATCTCAACTCGTCATCATTCAGTGGCCTACAAAAGCAAATACAAGAATCCGCAAGACGGATCACTAAATTGTCCACTTTGTCAGCTAATACAGACATGAGAGAGAACAGAATCAAATCTAAAAAGCCGTGAACTTGAATAAACTGACCTGCACCGCACTATAACCTGCACGTTTACACCCTTATCCTTATCATTCTTACTGCTCGAATTGGAGTCGGCCGAGCGCAGATCCCGCGCTGACTTATCACTAGACCTCGGAGTCTGTGCTGGGGACAGCGAGACCAGACCTCCCCTTCTCTGCAGGGACTGAGCAGAGTCCATACCTATAATGTCGTCCGAGGTACGAATTCCAATCTGGTTCCCAGCGAGTCAGCTCAAACGACCGAAAATCCTTCTCCTAAAAGTACCGATCAAGTCAAACAACTTATATAGCAAATAGCACGAAGACGAATTTTAAAAAACCGACACTTAAATGAAGAAGAAGGCTGTGAATCAGCACAATGCGCATAATGTAAGCACTAAATTTGAGGTCCGAAGCAATTCTATGCTAGAATCTCGAGCTCAAAACGATCCAAAAACAACGAGCATCATCTCGCGGAGCCGATCAAAGCCTCTAATCTACGCGAATCTCCATCCGCAAACACCGTCATTGCTCTCGGACAGCGGAAAAGGCAGCTGAGGCACGCGACGGTCGATGCGAACCGGAAGCCAGAACGTCGATCTACATCTCGGCGGACAGAACGGAAGGATTCGCGTATCGGAGTTAGGTACGATTCGGCATCGGATGGCCGGCTTCTCGGAAAGGAGCGATCGGAATCTAAGAAAAAAGCAGAGACGACGGAAAGTCAGCAATCCAAAGACAGAGGGGAGAAACTTACTGACTATAGCAATGGCCGGATGGCGAAGAGAACTGCTGAGCTCCCGATTCGATGTTGCAGAAGAAGAAGAAGAAGAAGAGGAAGATGGAGAGCGTAAGAGAGAGAGAGAGTATGAGACAGTGAGGGGGTATGCAATGGCGATAGTAGAGAGAGAGAGAGATCGCTACAAGCAATGGCGTTGTGGGCATGTATCTGCATATATGAAATATGGGAGAGCTCTCAGGAGGAGGAGAGAGGAACGGACGGCATTTGACGGCCGGTGCTGACGGCGTTAGCCGCGATTTTTATTTTCGTATCCGACCGTTGAAGAACCTTGGAAGAGACAGAGACAGAGACAGAGGGAGCTTTTTAATCATTTTTGAAAACTTTTGAAACCCACCGCAACTGGATAATGCCCTTCGTGTTTTCCTTCATATTTTCAAATTTTAAACCTCTCTTCGCTGTTTAATTTACATTGTGCTTTGTTTAACGATACAAAAAATAATTAGATTAAGGGTTTATAACACACACAAAAAATCCTAAATTATTATATCTATGATAAATTATTCCAAATTAAAATTTGAATTATTAAAAATTCTGAACTGATACATATGTCACAAACTTATCCCAAAATAAAATTTCGATCTTCAAGAACTCCAAATTAGTACACAAAAAATTTACCCATTTTAATTTGTCATGTCAATTGAGTTATTACCATATGTCATCCAGCTTTAATATATCAAGAGAAGTATACTCGTTTAGAATTTTTTGTGAAATTAACTCACTATTAAAATTATTTATATGTCCTCTGTGTTTGAGCCTTTCCTATGAATGAGGAAACGTGGGTCTCAGTGAATGAGTGGGTCCAGTGGCAGTATTTAGAATGAGGGGATGTATGGACAAGAGGGGGACAATCGTGTTTTAGTTTGGAAGAATTCTCTTTCTGATAATTTTTTGTCTTTAATAATTCAGAAGACGATTGACCATGTCTTGAAGGTAAGTTAAAGGGGCTTGGAGTGTCTTCCAAAACTGGCTAATGAATGGGAGGATAAATTCTCTGCACCAAAATAGATAAAAAGAATAATGGGGAGCATGAATTCATCTTTGGCAGGTCCATCTCATGGGGGGTAGAATCAGTGAGAGAATCATTTGAATCTCAAGCATGGCATTTATATCAGATCCAAGAAAGAACATGAATGCTCTGCATTTCATTGAAAGCTTTCACCTAGGATCACAACACTGAGCCATGCCGTTGCCGGCTAAGGATCTTCTGTTAGCAAATGCTCTGACTATACAATTTTATATAATGTTATCTGCTGGGCTAGCAGTAGCTTTCTGGCTGGACAGAGGGAACAGGAAAAATGCAGCATGGACCCATCTCTCTCATGTCCTCTACATAGCTTTTGAGTTGTGTACCTAGAGGATTGATTGCGAATAATGCACGGATCACCGTGTCATTCGACACTCCGCCGTCGAAACCTATCACATGAAAATATGCAATAATAATAACAGTCCCATAGACTCATGCTCCAAAGGGCGTGAAGGGTAGGTTTTCACGAAAGATTTCGGGATCACTGGGAAAATCCGTGCTCCTAACGTTGGTAGTTGAGAGGAGGCGAAGCCCACGGCCGGGCCAGCTCGAGGTCCACAGGGGCAACACCTGTCAAAAAAGATCTTTTATTTTTTTATTTGAACAATGGCTCTGTTTTCTCTGTAAGAGTAGTTTGTAAGGCAGTGGGGTGAAGTAGCAATTTATCAGTGGAAATGTCCAAAGCCAAAGGACAGCAAAGAGAAAAGTGGTGAGGAACCGGGTGATTGGGGGGGACGGAAAAAGGAGGAACTGGTGGGGATTGGGGTGTGGTGGCGAAGCTGCCCCACGTGATAAAGAGTGATGGCGAGGGAGCACATGATCTTTGGAGCCTGCTCGATGCCTTTCTTTCCATTCCTTTCTCATATTTTTTCCTGTTTCTTGAGGTCTCATCTTGGCTTTTATATAATTTGCTTATTTATCAAGTGTGCCAAATTGCTGTGGCAGCCCTCGCTTTTCTCTGTAATTCGACTGTCACTGCCACTGCCTCTCATCTTTCAGTAGCTTCATAGCCAAAACAAAGCAGCACTCTCTTATGTCTTTTTGGGCAGAGATAGGCATCGGTTACCTAACGAGCAGCTTCTGGCATGATTGCGAAACCGGCAATGTGTGGACAAGCCTCGGTTAGCTCAGGCTTAACTGAAAAAAAATGACAACTTTGCTTACTTTTCCCCTGCATTACAAGATAATCAGCATGTCAGAGGGAAGTGGTTCCCATGCACTGAATTTGGGCATCAATCCAACCACTCCGAGCCCGCCCATATTCTATGAAATATTATCGACCCTTTTGACAAATTTGGTGTTTGGTGCAATTTTTACCGAATCAATATTACAGACAATTTTACACATCTCCCGCTCGAACTGGGTATGGCAATTTCTGTACCCCCTCCTACCCGAGTCAGATGTCTGTAAGGCATGCACATAACAATTGGGAAATTTATTACCCCCATCATTCTTTTCCTCGTGTACTCCAGTCTAGGGCTCAAGAAGGGGTCACTTGGTCAGCATCAGTCTCCACTAGGGCATCAGACATGAAGTAGCTCTCACTTTCTGTGGCACCACATGGGTACTGGCTTAAGCCGTACTCCATGTATTATGCAGCGTATGCTTCACTTCACTCCTCTTCAACTTCTCTCGTCCCATAACTCGCAACTCACTGAAGAGGCCCTTTCACTGGCGATTCCCCTCGAAAGAGGAATCTGATTCTTTCCTCTCAGAATTCATTGCTGCTTTGTCAAACTCCTTTCAAGTCCCCTTTAGGGAAATAAACCCCCAAAAAAGAAAGTATTCCAGTGTTCACTCGGCCGCACCTGCAAAATCGGTGCATGCAAGTCGTCGGATTTGGTAAGAGTCGCATGATCTAATGGATCACACAATTAAAATGGATACAAATATTCAGCCAAACGTGACTGATCAAAACTGGATTCGCGATGAATCACATCGATCAATCCAACTCGCAGCAAGAGAAAAAGAGGGAATAAAAAAGGGAAGGGTAAATCAATTAAAGAACGATAAGGTATCCAAAGCAATGAGTCGCGATGCAATTATGCGAGTAACGTGTGACTAATGATGATTAGCCACTTGGAATGCGACAAGGCGGTTGAATTTATTGGACATGGGCCAACCGAACTAGATAATACTGTACCGCAGAGAAAAAAGGGAAGAATCTTCAACATAAAAATGAAAAAAAAATGAAAAAAATGAAAAAAATGAAGGAAGAAAAAGAAGAAATGAGCAATTTTTCTTTCTAATGTCTTAGCAATCGATTCGGTTGAGATCCGACAAGATCCACAATCGATTCGATGGCCTCCAACGTTGAGATCACTATAATACCGTAGCTTTCTATTGAATTGGACTGTACTAAAAATAAATACGACGGTGAGAATAAAAATTGTTAAATCTAAACTAATCATAACTTGAGAGCAAGAACGGTTAAATAATTACTAGAGCAAATGAGTGTGAGCTTAGGTGTAATGGTGACACACTTCTTTCTACTCGAGCGAGCAAGTCTTTCCCGAATCTCATTATAGTAGCTTCCCTTCAAAAAGGATGATTAGCACGATGACAATGATCGTCTTTGACTAATTTTTTTTTGACAAACCAACGGAACATCTCGCTCTCTCTTCGCGAAATAAGCATACCCTTTGGATAATGAAAAAATTGAAGCATAGTAAGCCGCAAAAACTGCACTTCAAGATCTCCATAGCTAGAATCTAGAATACTTTAATAAAGAAAAATAGACTCGCATACTTGATTTAGAATCCATTTTTCTTGATGCAAAATGACAACAATTCAAAACTAAAATACTTCTCTTCTATTACCTTTTGTATCACTAGCTCAATAAGACTATCATTACCCTTAATATTCAATATACGCTCCTTGTGTAAGTAAGATTAAAAGAAAGATTTGAGCATTATTTATAGAGTTTTAGGGCATGTCCTTCTCGTCATATGCTAGGCTCACATAGTCCAGTCCCATATTAGATTCATTAAAAAAAATTATATTTCATCTCATTAGACCAATCTTGTAAAATGATAAATTCAATCTCAATTAATGTAATTTACGTCGGAAAACTCTTACGTGCAAAGGTGTGAAGCACATCTTTTCTTGGTAATGTCAGCAGAAGGTATGTGCAAGAACAGTTGGGTGTTGCTCGGTCTCACCAAGAGACCTTTGACCTTACTCAGTACGAACCCATCCCGAATGAATTATTCTCTCTCAGGAAGATGTTCGGCCGGCCGGTCCAAAAAATGTCCTGGACGTTGGCCTCCCTAGCGTTGTCAATTTCTGTCACGACAGGATAATATTTGGACCGAGCGCTTCTTGACGTTTGGGTAGATGACGCCTTCTTGAAACATCAGAAGCAAACTGTGAGCTTTCTGTCTTCTTTGGCTCCCCTCATCGTAACCAGATTCTCGAGTCATCGATGAACGGTCATTAAATGGTGCAGAATATGCCGCCGAATTCCAGCGTCAAGATTCAAGATGCTTCCCGCTGTTAACAGATAAAAGCTAAATAGTCACGAAGGAATCTGTGTCGAGACTTGGTTTCAAGACAGCTAGTGGCCAAGAATGGTGCTCCTTCTGGATATCACTTGGCGGCTAAAACTAAAAGCAGCTAAATGTTGCCAAGGATCGAATCAGCCAATCCGTTCGAGTCCCCTAATTATATATAAAGCACTGCAGATGATGAACTGGTTGCGAGTTCAGAGAGTGTACAACAGAGCAAATATGGAGTCTCGCCGTGCCATCTCAAGCACTCTTTTCTTGCTCTTTCTGTACACTACCAATGGTGAGCAAGCTCTACATCATTGGGACATGAGACGGGAGGAGTTCTAGTGCATGCTTTCTGTGTTTTTTGTTATGGCCTGGTTGAAAGAGTTGGAACTAATGTCTGATTTTGGCCGTCCCTAACATAAGTGCGCACTTTTGGCAACTAAACATGATTGTTCACGTGATTAGTGCGATGAAAGAATGATATATGCGAAGCAGTGAGGGTGAGAAGAAAAAGTTGTCAATCACTAACTGGATAGATTCCAAAACTTTTCGAGTGATGTGGCTGAGGTCTTCAGCTTTTTAAAACTTTGAGCAACTGAATTTACATTTTACTCTAATGGGTTCTGCCATTTCTTGCTGGATGCATCTTTTCACATTGAACTTGTGATTTGCAGCCGCCAATTCCAAGCTCTTCCGCGAGTATATCGGAGCAGAGTCGGATATGATCCAACTATCTGACGTCCCCGTGAACCCGGAAGTCGAATTCCACTTTATTCTTGCCTTTGCAGTTGACTACACGAGTGAAGACAACCCATCTCCAACCAATGGAAAGTTCAACGTTTTCTGGGAAACCAACCGTCTGACTCCCTCAGCTATCGCTTCTTTTAAGCAGAAACATCCGAAGATCAAGCTTGCCGTCAGCTTGGGCGGAGACAGCATCGGAAATGGCAAGGCCTTCTTTGACCCGAAATCCACAAACTCCTGGGTTCAGAACGCTATATCGTCACTGACGGAGATGATCAAGAAATACCACCTCGACGGAATCGACATCGACTACGAACACTTCAAAACAAGTCCTAGCGTTTTCGCTGATTGCATCGGGCAGCTCGTTACAAGGCTCAAGAAAAGCAAGGTAATCTCATTTGCATCCATAGCTCCGTATGAAGATATCCAGACCTATTACCAGGCTCTGTGGAAGAAATACGGCAATTCCATCGACTACGTGAACTTCCAATTCTATGCGTACAGCGACATCAGTGTTTCGCAGTTCCAGGATTACTACAAACAACAAGCTTCTAATTTTGAAGGGGGACAAGTACTGGCCAGTTTCATGAGCAAAGGGGGAGGAGGACTCCACCCTAATGAAGGGTTTTTCCAAGCCTGCAATGAGCTGAAGAGCCGAGGAAAGCTAGGAGGCATTTTCGTATGGTCTGCTGATGATTCCATAGCCAACCGCTTCCAATTTGAGAAGCAATCACAGCAGCTGTTGGCTGCGTGACCATGGTGGCTCTTTTTTCTGTTTTTTTGTTCACTATCCTCATTTTCTTTCACGTACTTCTTGCTCGAGGCAGGTTCGCAGGACATGGTCCGTGTATGCACCTGACTCTAGGCAAGAAAATAACTACTGCGCGCACCAAGTCTAGGCGAGAAGAACACTATCTTTCCAGAAATTCGAAACCACCTGTTCTCAGCTGTGCTTACGCTGCATGCTGACAGCGACCGGCTATTTAGACCAGCTTCACATTTATGTAAAGTGATAGTCTAAGACCCTAAGCATAAGCGCGAATGAAGTAACTCTTCCCTTCCTGTTCCAGACACAGGAACTATTTCACTCCAAAACCTGAAAAGGAGAAGATTACCTCCTGCATAACAGATCATTTTAGAAAATAGACCCTAGTTTGGCAACAGGCATAGATGAAGGCATGAAGTCATGGCTTCCAACGAAAAAAATAGAAAGAAAACAAGACTGGAACCATATGTAACCGAAGATAATAGAAGCTTGGCCCAAAAAAAATTGATAGATTCCGTATGAAAATGGAAGATTCATCAAACCAACTAGGTTAGAAAATGTCAAGGCACAAACAACGTGAAGCCACAAAGGCCAATGTCATTTTTACATTCATTTGCTTCGATGATATGAGTCTTAGATTCAAGTTCTTCCTTTACCAATGGGAAAAGACTAACCTAGAAATTCTATCTTCTTCAGATAGGACACAGGAGCCTACCCAACTGGCCGATGATTTAGTTTCAAGGACTAGATTCAACTTTTCCGGCTCAATCAAATTGAACCGAACTGAACCACAAATTGTTGTATATAACGTAGCCCCAATCGAGCTTCAAGAGACTGTCAAATTGATCAACCGCACAACCAAGACATGGGCAAAATAACTCAAAACAGCTCATTGATAAACTTTCTTTAGCTGAGGGGAAGAAAAAAAAATCCACATATCTTAAAAACCTTGAAAGATGAGATTGAGGCATCTATATGTTCTGTGAAAATGCTACTGTTTAAACATAGACAATGTTATCATTGACAATAATGCACTCAACTTGCCATTTGAGCTCACAATGCCATCCTAAACAGAACTGGAACCATCTGCCAGGGAAAAAGTCGGTCATTCTTAACCTATGGCTGGACAAAAATTCCACATATCCCATGTTTACAGTCTTCTTTCCCACGAATCTTATTCTGCCTTGTATTTTGAAGATCTTTGTGTGCCTGAATACCGCCATCCACTCGTGCACCTTCCCACAAACTTGAGAACCTCATCAATTAAAATCACAGGTAAAGCAACAGCCAACACCAAGAGCCACTCATTCAGGCTGAGAGGAACAATGCCAAATACTTGAGCAAGGACCGGCACATATAATATCAAGAAGTGCAGGCCAAATGAAACAGACATAGCCAGAAGAAGCCAGGGGTTGACCCACGGCGGCATGCTCAGAAGGCTCCCATCCTCAGAGAGGGCATTAAGGGAATTGAACATCTCTATGGAAACCAAGACAGAGAGGGAGAGAGTCGAGGCTTTGATTTTTCCAGCATGGAAATAATCACATGGATCTGACTGATAGTTGTATACAGTAGACCCAGCAGTGAAAGGTTTGACCGAAAAGCCTTCCCAAGAATGGCACTGACCCCAATTAGCAAGCTGTGAGTAAGTCACAAGGCTATGGCCATCTCCACTCAAATCAATGCCCAGGAATGTGTCGTGAGTGTACCAGATGATGAATACGCCTACTGTTGCTATCCCAACATAAAGCCCAATCACCTGTGGCAAACCAATTGCAAGGAATATGATGGAACTCATATATTAGGCTACATTATAATATACATAAAAATCACAGGTACGTAATTCAGAAAAGGGGTCATACCAGATAGCGGAACAATATCCAAGCATCGATCAATGAGTCGTCACTTCTTCTTGGAGGCTTCTTCATTATATCTTTATCTGGAGGGTTAAATCCCAGGGCTGTAGCTGGTGGTCCATCTGTAACAAGATTAACCCAGAGAAGTTGAACAGGGATCATGCCTTCAGGTATGCCCAGTGCTGCAGTAAGGAAAATCGAGGCCACCTCTCCAATATTTGACGATATCATGTACCTGAAATTTTCATTAAAGCAAGAATGATAAAGTCACACTATCATCGAAGAATTAATTATTTTTCAGCTTATATAATGGAGTTATAGCATTGCTCCAATTAAAAATCTATTTCCACAGAAGACATAATACAAATAGATTATGCAGATTTACATAAACAAGATATGTCTATGCCCCCACAAACCTCAGCTGTCTCTAACCAATTTCCCATAAATTAGTAACAAGATTAATTAGCTGAAATGTTGATATTCCATATGATCAACAGCCAGTTCTACTTATTTCCTAAGGTTTTAAGGTACTGTCAAAGGTGGTTCGAAAAGAATTATGAGAAGAAAAAAGAAGAATCCATGCAATATTCTAGCCCCCTTTTATTGTTTCTTTACTAGCAAAGTTGAAAGCTTGCCACCCATTTTTTGCCTAACATGTCCAGATAATCAATAAACCATGAGTAATTTTCAAGCCTTCTGTTTATATGACTGATTACTGGCTCACGTATAGATCATGTAATGAATTGATTCTTTAAGCAGGAACTCCCGTAAAAAAAGTGGGCATCAATGCTGTTACACTAATTGTAGATCTAACATGCTTGCTGCACAAACGCCCACGTGCACCCACAAGTACTTGTGTCTTTAAGACAAAAGTAGAATGTAAGTTCACCACTGGTACAAGGCTAAAGCGAGAATAAACCTGATGAAAGCTTTCATGTTATTGTAGATTGACCTGCCTTCACCAACAGCAGCTACAATAGTGCTAAAGTTATCATCCGCTAGAACCATATCAGAGGCTTCTTTTGCCACCTGGAGTGATTCCACGCAAAGTAATGTAATAAGAACTCAGAAAATGAAAAGATACAAGACTACAAGATCATCAATAGCTGTTAATTGTTCTAACTAACTGATTGGCAGAGAGTAAAGCATCAAGCAAAGTTTGCTGGGAAACAAAAACTGAACTAGACACTGCTGAGATCAGGCATTATTACAGTCCAATTCAAGGTTAAAATGAGACAAGAAGAAGCTCCCCACCAAAAGGCTGCAGTCTCCTTATTAAGGTCATGGATGGAACAGACTAAACAATTGTTTGCTAGCATATGCCTGTCATCCGCAAATTTTTTTTTCCTGTCAAATACCATTGACAAAGTTGATTGCTCATTCTATGTAGCAGATTTACTTAGCCATGTGCCTATCACACACCATTTGTGCTTATCAAATTACATTAATCATTGTCTCAACCCGAATGTTGTGAACCCTGGAATAATGTTTATCAAATTACATTTTAAGATGGCAAAAATACAAAAGTAGTACCTCTGTTCCAGAAATGCCCATTGCAATACCAATATCAGCCAATTTCAAGGCAGGTGCATCATTGACACCATCACCAGTCATTGCAACGACTTCACCATCCTCCTTGAGCAACCTCACTATTTCTTGCTTATGACGTGGTTCAGCCCTCGAAAACAATAGCCCTCCACTTTGTCTTAGATGTTTTTTCTGATCAGGATGATCCATAAACTCTCTTCCTGTTACACTCCTAGTGCTAATGCTTTCGTCAGGTCCAAACACACCAATTTCACGACAAATAGCTTCAGCTGTATTTTTATTGTCTCCTGTAATTACCATGACACGTATTCCTGCTGCTTTGCAGTCCTCAATTGCTTGACGGACTTCCCTCCGAGGAGGATCCTTCGATAATAAGTAATCAATTAAAGTGTCAAGATTGTGAGTTTATGTAAACAGAAAATTTGAAAAATATTCACACTAGAGCAACTAAGGAACCAAAGTATGAATGAGTAGCAAAGAAGCCACCTTACCCTTAGCCCAACCAAGCCAACAAAAACGAGATTACTCTCAATTGAAGAATAGCTGTTTGGATTAAGTAAAAGCTGATGAGCTGGGTGATCTTCATCACCATTGTAAGTAGCAAACTCAGGGAGGTCATCCTTGTATGCAAAGCCTAGACAACGCAGCGCACCAGTTGACATTTCACGGAGGCTTTCTAGAATATGATCTCTCCCATACTGATCCAATTCTACCACAGAACCATCCAGGAGCTGAACAAAGGAGCTTCTTTCAAGAACATTTTCCACTGCACCCTGTCAAATCTCAATAAAATAAGTGAACCACACAAAGAATATGACATACATGGGTGTTTCAATTGTCCCCATCATTTTCTATGCAACAGTAGTATATAATAGCATTCCCAACAGAGAGAGGGTGGGTGCATGAGATAAGCCTCCCCCTCTTCTTCTCTCTTTTCTCCTCACCAACTTCCTCACAAATTAACACAGAACATGCCACCCCAACTAAAACCTACATTTGTTAGTCAACAGGGAAAACTAAGTAACAGTTGCAAGAATATGGATGCAGCAAAATCAATATTTTCCTTGACACAAAAGAGTTTGACTTAAATGAATGTTCTCCCATGAAATATATTTGGCAGATCCTTGATGTGCAATAATGCTTTTATTCATCGTGTATTTTCCTTTAACAGCAGAACTTCACATGATTTCTCATTTTTCTTTAAACCAAGATCATCTTTATCAAGTTACTGAAAAGAGAAGTGGCAAACCAGATTTTTATACCATACCAGACACAAGGAAAACATATAAGACTTAGCATGTAGCCAGATAACAATACTGGTAGAATAACTTCACAATCTTCCACGTATTTCAAAAAGTGGGGCACAAAATTTCTGGCCGCTTGAGCACGATCTAACTATGATTTTAATGAAGGGGCATTATTTGTTATTATTGTCTCTTTTTTTTGTTGGGGGGGGGGGACCGTGATCTCCAAAACACAGAAAGATTACCTTCACAAGCAGCATCTTTTTTGCAGAGCTCGAATTTGCAATAACCCCCATGGATTTTCGGTCACGATCAAACTCAAGAGTAGCGATCCGTTGTTCAAGTTTATTCCACAGTTGGCAACAACCTTAATAAAGGACATTTTGTTGAAATTACAATAAGAACAAAGAGTGTCTCGGTGCCCAAAAACAGAGTAAGAAACTCTCAATAAAATGATGAGAAAACATACGTAGTACATCACTATGACCAGAAGATGAGCCATCCTCAGTGCCTCCAGGAAATCCCATTTTCTCAACCAAAACCTGTTTTAAGATAGAACATGCCAATGAGAACGTAAAAGACAACCATACGATCTCCAGGAACCCTATTCGCCAATTCAAGCAAAGCATGTTTCCCCAGCAAACTACAAGTTACATGATGCTGGCATACCTAACAGTAATGCCCCCTTTTTTTTTTAAATAGTGGAAAAGAATATAGAATTTCCCAACCATTTTCCATTGAAAGATGAATCCCCAAATAAAAATGAATTCAAAGATTTTGCAAGTTCAAAGATAGAACGATATTGCCCTGTGCTTAATCCAATTCTACTAGAACTGATTTTAAGCAAGAGAAAGAAAGCTTGAGACAAGAATGGATTCTTCTAAAGTTTCACCTTTAGTGCAGCCTCAGTGGGCATGCCACTGGCCACAAAATGATTTCCAGCATTTTCTACACCAGCATCATTGCAAACAGCAGCAATCTTTGCAATCATTTGAAGATTGGCATCCATCCGCCCCATGGGCCAGTCCTGAATTGTCCCATCAAAAGGATCATAGGTTGTCCCTTCCACAGTGAATGACCGCAGATTACCAGGCTGAGTACCCATAGCAACAAGCTTTGTCACTGACATCTGATTGGTGGTCAGAGTACCTGTTTTATCAGAGCATATGACAGTCGTACAACCAAGAGTCTCGACACTAGGCAATTTTCTAACAAGAGCATTCTTTTGTGCCATTTTCCGCGTGCCAAGTGCCAAACATGTTGTGATAACAGCTGGCAAACCTTCGGGAATTGCAGCCACTGCCAAGGCAACCGCTATCTCAAAGTAATAAGTGCACTTCTCGAAGGAGAACTTGAAATTTTTAGGCCACCCATCCACATATTCCCATGTAAGAAAGTATTTCACATTGATAAGCCACACGAGTGCACAGATCACTCCAATTATCGATGTTAAAGCCTCTCCAAACTCATTCAGCTTTTTCTTTAAAGGGGTATCCTCCTCATTTTGCGATGCCTCATGGATTTGTGAGTGCACCTTACCTAACTCCGTGCTCATTCCTGTCTGCGTAACCAAGCAAATACAATTCCCATTCACAACAGTTGTCCCAGCAAAAACCATACACTTCTTTCCCTGAATATCTGAATTCTCTGGAACTGGTTTGGCAGTCTTGCTAACTGCCTCACTCTCTCCGGTGAGAGATCCTTGTTCAACCCTAAAGGTTGAGCTTATAAGACTCAACACCCGCATATCAGCAGGAACTTTATCACCAACCTTCAACTCCACAATGTCGCCTGGCACAAGTTCCTTTGCAGGCACGTTTGATATCTTCTTTCCATCCCGAATGACGGTTGCCTGCTCCGATTGGATCTCTTTCAATGCCTCTAGTGCTTTCTCTGCATTGCTCTCTTGCCAAATTCCAACAATGGCATTCACAATCAAGATCAAGAAAATCACAAGGGGCTCCACAAATGCAGTTATTTGCATCTCCCCACCTTCCTCACCATCCAACCAAGCCAAAACAAATGAAACAACAGCAGCAGCCAGTAAAATCCTAACTAAGGTGTCACTGAATTGATCCAAAATCAGTTTAAAAATTGAGACACCCTCATGCTTCTCCAACTCGTTATACCCATGAATCTGTCGCCTCTTTTCTACTTCTGCAGATGATAATCCCTCTTCACGGGTAACTTGGTATTTCTCTTTACACTCTTGCGGGTCCTTAGACCATGCTGGAAAAACTTCTTGGTCAGATGACGGAATACTGGAACTTTCTTCCTTCCCGTAGTTTTCCCCTCCCTTCCCCATTGCTGATCAGTTTTTACCGATTTCTTGAAGAAACTATACCAAACCGAATATGTCCAATCTGATATGGGAATTTCAAAAGGAACCAATATTATCCATATCAACGATCATTACCTGTCCACGAAAAATCACACCCAGAATCAGTTATTGCCGGAAACATTTAGCAATATGAGGAAACGGAAATATAAGAACCAAAAAAAAAAAAAAGGCCAGTCTATTGTACGACAGATCGGAACACTTATCCAGCACCCAGGCACAATTTCTTCCTTGGTACAGAGAAAGAAAGGAAAAAAAAGAAAATCGCGTCCAAAGGAACTGGTAATTACAAATAACGATGAAATGCACAAGCGAATTCAAAAGAGCAATTTCCAAGGCAGCTGAAATTACACGAATGCTCCGATTAGAAGCAGAAGGCATCGATCGTTAGATAGGTAAGTAGGTAGATAACAACCACTCTCAGGCGACAGCACACTCCTCGGAAGCAAAACCCGACCAGACAATTCAATTGATAAAAACAAGAAACGACCAAGAAACCCGAGAAAGAGACCCGCATCGAGGGAGATCTCCTCCACCTGGCTTCCACACGAAAAGCGGACCACGCCGGACCTTTCAAGAGAGCGGACCGACTGGGATTTCAGCCCTAACGGGGGGGGGGGGTTTCCGAGATCTGCTCAGTCGAAGCGAACAGATAAGATCACTGGCCTGCCGGTAAAAACCATCGATCGCCGAAAGCGACCCCACGCGAGCGAGATCGAGATTTCCGATCGGTGACCACACAAAGGTAAATGGGAAGAGAGAGAAGAACACTCACGCGAAATATCGCCGATGCAGCAGCCGCAATAAATTCACTCTCCCTCCGCAACGGGCGAGAACGGAGAGACGAGAACAGTCGAAAGCGGATCTGGCAGAGGACGAGGACGACGACGCCCCTTCTCTTCTTATAGAGACAAAAAGAGAACTGACTCCTGCTGCGCACGAGACGATCACTCTCTCTGGAGGGGAGCGATTCCCTTGCTTCCTTCCATTCCCAGTGCTCTCTCTCTCTATTATTGCTCTCTCCTCTCTCCTCTTTCCCCCCAGTTCAGGTACTTCTTTGTGGAAGCGTCTAGATTGCTCGCGTGCACCAACCCAATGGCGGGGCGCCACGTAGGAATCTGTGACGCGAAGCTCTCTCTTCACCGCTCCGCTTTGGTTACGGGAGTTCTGGTGGTGTTTGCGGCGGCGTACCACGGATTTTGTTTGAGGGGCGCAAGAAATGCCTGATAAGGGTTCGGATCTAAATTAAAATAGGCGATTAGGGATTTAATTAAGTGGGCTCTTTCTTTTTTTAAATCAAGGATTCAATTATATTAATCAAGTGGTTAGACCTTTCACGCTTTTCGGAAGGTTCGTGGAAGCCCCCTCCCGTCTCGATGGAGAGGGGGGCTTTTTGCAGGTGCGGGCAACCCCACCGTGGACTCTCGGCATATTCTCTCCTCTCTACTTTATGCTTCGTCCGTTTTACTTTTCATGTATTATTCATTTTCTATTTTTTGCTGATTTCTATTTTTGATGGGGTGCTGCGTCAAAAGTTTAGGGGGAACTCTCTCTTTTTTTTTTTTTTTTTTTCTTTTTAAGGCACGGCTGACTTTTATACAACGTTTGGAATCGAGGTGGGGGAATTGCCAGCTGGGGGAACCCACGATCGGTTTGAATCTCGAGAATTTTCCCACATTTCTCTCTCCCGAGGAAAAAAAAATTCCTCATTTTCCACGGCAGCTTTTATAATCCCCCATTTTCCTTTTACCCCAAAGCAGAGCATTAAGCTCTCTCGAAATAGCATTAACTCTGTTGAAATGGGTCATATAACCATCTTTTAATTCATATTTAATCGGTTAAGTTATTATGTGGATTG
Organism: Corymbia calophylla; assembly: GCA_014182845.1. Lineage (NCBI taxonomy): Eukaryota > Viridiplantae > Streptophyta > Magnoliopsida > Myrtales > Myrtaceae > Corymbia > Corymbia calophylla. Next base: position 22,479,793 of record CM024694.1, on the reverse strand, counting down.
GTTACGTTCAATAAATGACTTTAAAATGATAAAACTTCATATAATATGAATATTAAATGAGTTCGTAACTTATTTAGATTCAATTTATCTTTATGACTCTTTCTACTCTTGTTAGATATATTGAGATATTTTGAATATTAATTTATTTTAAAAATATTTAGGATATTTTCTCTGATATTCTATATCAATTTTGATTATGTACATCTAATTTGATTTCATTTTATTTCCTCTTTGTAAACCTCTAATTCCATTCTCTTTTATATTTTTATATTTAACTTGGTATTAGGGCCTTCGTTTCTATAGAAACTTAAGTGCAACGGGTGCACTTTGCACCTAATGCACACCGGTACATTTGAGAAATTTCTTTCCACTTTATACCTTATACCCGCTGCAACCATAATAAAATAAATCCATCCCACCCTTTACAATGTTCACCCATATGCCCAATTCTTGTTTGTGTAAGTGCGGTGTTATGTTACAATGTCCCCTAACACGTCATCAAGTCGAGCTTTTTGGTTTTTTTTTTTTTTGACATCGCAAATACACGTCTTTGCAGTAACTTTTCCCTTAGCAATACTTGACTTATCCGCTTGCTATAATCATGCTAGCCACATTTAAATTACTGTCCTAATAGCAAAGTTGATCGCAAAGCACACATGTTGCTTGACTCAAATTCCTCTAATTCTCTACTTTTAACTTCTCGTTTTGAGAAGCCAACACCATCACCAAATTTGAAATCAGAGGAGCAATATCTTGAAATCTTCTCCTCAATGGAAGCTTGGAGGCATCATATGCCTCATCTCATCTCAAATCTGTTGAGCTTATTAATCGAAGAAGATTTTGTGACATTGTTTGGAATATTTTTCAAACTCAAAGTTGATTTGTTTGGATTCAACTTGGGTTTGAAGGGAATGTTAGCAATATTAGGATATTATTATCTTTTAGAGATATTTAGAATATTTTCTCTAATTTGTATATTTATTTTGATCATTCACATCTAATTTATTTTTTTAAATTTCTTCTTTAATAAACCTATCTCCACTATATCAAATTATACATAAAATTTCACATTCTCTTTTATATTTTTATATTTAACTACTCTTGTGTTGTCATTCGATCTTCCATTTGCTTACTTTATGCTTTCATCTTAATTTGGATATTGGGTATGTGTTTGATATGAGTATGGACCATTATATTTGTATTGCATTGGTCAAAATGAATTAAATTGGCCAATTTGAGTTCAATCATTTTCAACCCGATCCAATTCATTCATTTGACGGGATCTATTGATAGTGCTCTTGAATCAATGGTAAATATCTTTCTTGTTGAAAATTGATAGCATGCTATTGGTAAAAATCATCTCAATTTACGGGTGAGGATCTTTGATCACATAGGTGCTCCTCTCAACGAAACTCGATCGTTCAAAAGAATTTCATGTTCATTAATCATAAGTTGGATTTATTGAGTTATCAAAGGAAATACCATGTGAAGTAGAAGATTCAAATTCCTTGACGCACATGAACTTTCAAGAGCCCGTAAATCCTTTCAATTAATTAATTTAACAAAAAAATTTAAAATTAATACATATACGATAAATTTATCCTCCAATTAATTAATTTCAAATTGGTACATCTATGACAAATTAATTTTTTACCATAAAAGATGTAGGTTTGTTTGTGACAAATTTATTATTAATTAAAGTCCATCAAATTGGATTAATATCATAATAATTGTAAATTAGTACACATCTAACAAATGGAGACTAATACCACAAATTATTATGCTCGTTAATTGTCACATGTCATCAAACTCAGTAATTTGATGGTCAAATTTAACGAAAACTATAAAAGGTTAAATTATTATAAGTGTACAAGTTTTGGGTATTTTGTAGATAATAAATTTGTCACAAATGTTACAATTTGAAAATTTTTGAGATATTACTTTTTCACCACAAAAAATCCAAATATATTTATGATAAATTTATTATCAATTAGTTCTCATATAATTGAATTGATATCACAAATAACCATAAATTGGTACACATCTAACAAATGAAAAGTAATTTCCCAAACCGATATCTTTCAACCTATCATATGTTATTAATTTAATAATTTTGATGGTAAAATTTAACAAAAATTATTGAATGTTAAATTTATTATAAATATACCAATTTCATATATTTTGTATATAGTAAAGTTGTTACAAATATTATACTTTGAGATTTTTTGGGATATTAATTTGAATTTTCAACTTGTTACCTCTATTTGGCTAAAAAAAAAAAAAACAAATGGCCCCAGTTATGGCCCCGAGTCTCCGCCGGCCTAAAACATGGAACCAATTTCCATGAGTCGCGATGAAAGTCAAGCACGTAGTTAAACTCGTTCAACACGTAAATAAATTCCGTCCATAAAGTATAAAGTAAAACATGTTAAATCATATCGTGTCATGACTTTTTCGAGTCTCTTGAGGCGTCCTCTGACGTGACTCGATAGTCGTGTCGAGCGCTCAAGCATCTATGCCCATCTTTGGTCGTCTCGTGGGTGGACTAAAGGTTTGCCAAGGCCGTGCAGCTTTTCAACATTTCAAACCATCGAATTGCCAGCGAAGAAAAGTAAATTGGCGGGCGGGCGGGCGAGGCCAAGACCACTGCCCATTGTTTGTTGCTTTCGTCCGCTTCTCTTTGGCAGCGGTAGACCGGCGATTCCCCTACGTCGTCGTCCAGAAAAGTAACAGAGGACGAGAAGTTTCCCCGAAGTAATCCATCCCGTCCATCTCCGGTCAAAATCAATAAATGAGCAGAAGTCAACTATGCTGCATCCGTTTTGAATAGTATCGAAAGATTTTCATGTAATTTCAAGTGGTCTTGATTGTCCCTGCGAATGGTTTTGTAGATATTCTGTGCATTTGATACTAAATAGAGTTTCAAATCTCAAATACCCATAAGTAAAATCTAAAGAAAATATTTTCAAGATTGCATATAATCAAACATAATAAAACTAATCATTTTCATGGAAAATGATTTCTTGAAAACATTTTTAAAAAATTTATTATATGATTAAATCAGTTTCAAATCTCAAATTTAAAATCTAAAGAAAATTATCCAAATCGGTTAGATTTTTTTTTCAATTTTAGAATTTTTTTTTAATTTAGCCAATTTATTCATCAAATTTTTGATATTTTTCATGTGATCCTTTCATTAAATTAAAGCCGGGAAAGTCTGATATAGAGATTTAGTTAGTGCTGATCGTCTTACGCGGTATGGCCTTATATCTAGAGGACTTGACCTTCGCGATGGTGTTAGGCTTGAGTCCCCTGCATCTAGAGGGTTGGATCTCCATTGCCACAATGAGCTTGACCCCCATAACTTGTGGCTCAATCTCTATTGCAGTATGGAGCGCTTAGATCTGGTCCTAACTTGTTGCTAAAGGTTGGAAAGTGGAGTTTCTAAGTCCATCATTGTTCTTTGAAGTTGAATATCATTTGCTCTCGATTGAAGACCAATAGTTTGAGTGAAATCTAGACCGTCAATTGGAGTAGTGTAGGACACAGATTCTATGATTGATTACGCAAACAAAAAGGCAAAATTGGGACGAAGCAATTAAAATGGTGTTTTCTCTATTCTTTCGCTGGCATAATTTCAACTACATTGACTTTCTCTGGGCTTAACAACATGCAATGGCTAAAGAAAGTAAATAGGAATTATATAAGACAAAATAAAGAAAAGATTGGCTTATTACCAAGAATCGTCTCCCCACTCAAGTACTCCTTATGTCATTTGGCAGGATTCCTAATTCGGTATGTGCCCTGTGCAAAACCAGGCCTGATTCAGTTGATTATCTTTTTTTTGACTGTTGTATATCCAACTCTCTGGCTAATTTTTGGGCTGCGAAGTGTAACCTTCCCTGGAGCAACTCCTCTTGGTCGGACAATCTCCAATGGGCTATAAATCATATATCGGGTAAAGGACTTTATCCGAGAGATTGCTTCGGTTCTCGTCTTTATCTTCATCATTTGGAAGACACCGGGAATGACATCCTCTTCCGTGGTCATAACTTGTATGCTCCTTCCATGAAACTCTACCTCTATAAGGCGGTCAAAGACAAAGGTCTCACCTTCAAATCGGTTGAAGACAACCCCGTAAAATAGAAGGATCGACGTAACGGCGGGGGATAGACCCTCAAATTTTTGGACAGAGACGCCCTCGGCTTAGCTTAGGATGACATGGGTCTCTTGTAACCCGTGTCCCTAGTATATAAGGTTCTTTTTTTGGTGGCCACCGGCATGCATACTCCAAATGGCGACATGTCGTCCCATGAGTGTTTGTAGGTGCCGTGTTTCCCCCTCGATGTATATTTCTCTGGTTAAATCTTATAATCTTACCTTACCAAAAAAAGAAAAAAAAAGAAAAAGAAAAGAAGTTTAGAAAAAAATATATAAACGACCTAATTTTGCTTAAGTTTTTCCACATTGGAAGCTAGTGGTGCTAGTTAGGATGGCAGCAATGACTGAACTGTCATATTAATATTTGTTAATGAAAATTGATCGGAATGATTATATTAAAATTTCACATAAATATTTAGGGTAGTATTGACAAAATTAAAAAGTTTAAAACTAAGTTGAAATATGTATAAGAGATATAGGGTTCATTGAGTAATTTTCTCGGAAGTGGATCCAAATTGATTTATAAATCATATTCATATGTTCAATATGTCCTATTAATAAAGTTTGCTTTGATCGATTCATTGACCAAAAAAATCAAATAGTCATTAATCGGAAATTATTAGATTAAGTTATTCCTACCACGAACTCGCAACAATACATTAAATTATGGGAATCGCTCCTCGATTCGAAAATTTTCCGACATGGTAACGGGGAATTGTGAATCTCAAGGTGTGCTGGTCTGGGTTAGATGTCATGCTTGTCCGGTCCGTTTGTAGCAAGACAGATGAGTGGCACTCCTGCTCTTGGCTTTTTCCTTTCATTTTTTTTTGTTTGTCATATCAGTCCCCTCCTTTACTTGGTACGAATGGAGGACGATCGACCAAAGTATCAATCAATTCCAAAAGATGAGATGACCCAACTACCTTTATGCACGATTGAATGAAGGTATGTAGAAAATTAGTTGGAGAAACACGGCACATCCGATTAAAGCTGGTCATACCCATTCATAAATTTAACTTATTTGAATATCTAAATTTTCACCAATAAATGCAAAACTGCATTTGGTCAAGCATGTCTACAGCAACCATTCAAAAAATAACAAAGGAGGTAATTGTCAAAAGACCGCGGGACCTTTCACACCATCTTGTACCATATTCATAGATTTAGCATGGGCAACCTCTTAACTTTGAAATTTGCTTGAACATCCACCCGCATAACCTGTTATTCAAGAAAACTCACGGAGCTTTCTTCCACGCATCATCTTTCGATCGCCGCAGGCCGTACGCTCCACCAAATTCCACGGATCGTAATGCTGCCTGAGGGACCAGGTGCCACGTGGCCTCTTTGCTTGCCCAGTAGGAAACCGTCGCCCCCATGGGCCGCCGATCGAGCTCAGATTGCTGTTTTGTAGTTGTATGTGCGTCGAAGGACATGGTCAAACTCCAGATTCCAAAGCCTCGCTGTGCTTGCCAGCCGGCGCATCACATTGCACAAGGCCCAATGCAGATGATGAAGGTTCCATGAAGCTGCCCAGGAGCCTCGATGCGATCTATGTCTGATCTTTTCTCGATTTTTTAATGTCGGGGTTGTGACGAGGGGGGCTTTAATCCAAGATCGGATCAGACTATTATTGCTCCAAACCTCACCTATTCCCAAGTTCAACGGTCGTGTCGATCCACTTAAGCGCGATCCGGAATTAATCACGAACGGTAGTAACTCAAATCGTGAGGTCAGATCCGAATCAGCATCGCGTGGACAACCTTATTAAAGACGACCTATCTTTGTCCGGCCCGTATGCTGAAATGGTGAGGCCCAATGCGCAGCCAATTTGGGGCTTCGGTCGTCAAGCTGGCCAGGCCTCTGGATTAGGTGCCAAGAGTGGGGAAGTTGTCGGTTTCAACTTCTAATGGAGTAAGACTGCATTTACTTGGACTTTTGGAGAAAACTTTCGACGAAATGCAAAAAAAAAAAAAAGAAGTTAAATGGTTTTATGAAATGATAGTTTTTGGAGAGGCAAATTATATTCAATAAATTGTAATTTAAAAGTGCATTATAAAATAAATTTATCTTAAATGGCTTTTTAAAAAATTAAAATTGTAACGGATATTTTCTATTAAGAAAAAAGAAAATAAACTCAAACCCTTTGCTAGATGCCGACGAGTTAGATTTGGCATTGGTGGTGACCTCAATGAGGGCGGCTTGGGGTGACACAACTTCGATGAGGGGTCACTAACACCGGATTTGCCTTGCTAGTGGTCGTATCTAGCATTGTTAGTGACGTCACGTGAGGTGGAAATAGTGATTTTTTCTAAAATTTCAGAAGGGGATGATGACACAAACAATTTATGAACCTTGGCTTAATGTGCAATTTGGTTCATAAAATTTTGATTTGTTCAATATAGTCCATAAACTTTAACCTAATGTGCAATGTAATTTTTGAACCTTTAATTTGTTCAATGTAATCTCTGAGTTTTTGGTATGTATTTAATCCAGTGCTTGAACTGTTTGAAAATGTTTGACGTTGTCTTTTCATAATTATTCAACACTATGGACCACATTGAATAGTTTCATATAGTTTAGGAATTATATCGAATAAATTAAAAGTTTATTGACCAAATTGCACATTGGGTTAAAATTCAGGGACTGGTTGTGTTAATTTCCATTTCGAAAATTTAACAAGGAAAAAATAATGTATTAGCATTTCTAAGGCCCAAAACTCTTACAGACTTGACTCGGGATGAAAGGCTTTGGAGGACTTAAACTCTTCACAAAAAAAAAAAAAAAAAAAAAAAAAAAACTCGCCAAATCCTTTAGCATATGGCTAAGGGCCTTTAGAGGCCCGAAGGCTTTGACAAAGCGGTTGCTAAATGCAGCCTAGCACTGGTGTATCGCACGGCCCCAAGGTCAACTGGTTATTAGAATCAACGTGCCTTCAAAATCTTTTTTTTTTTTAATGATTTTCTTGATTATAAAGCGTACATTTTTCTTTGGTCGAAAGATTAAATAGCGTACTTGAAAATTATGAAAACAGTGGTAAAGTTTCACGAATATTAAAAGGACATGAGCTCTTCTACTTCTGAAATTTAAAATATATGAACAATCGGTACTTTCACGAAATATTGAATTTCTTTTCGCTAGAAATAGTCTCTTGCTGGTGGTGCTCTTGCATGCAAGAGAGAGAGCACAAGCACAATCGAAAAGAAAGAAAGAGGGCTTTGGGGTTTCTGCACATCTAACGTTGTATATTATATTATTCAAATTAAAGATACAGGAGCTTGTCGTATTCATTGCTGGTCTACGAGTTCAAATTAAAAATACAGGAGCTTGTCGTATTCATTGCTGGTCTACGAGGTTGTGGCTACAAGTAAAGCTATGTTTGTTCTTGAAGAGTGATAGCACACGCTTTGTAATTTGGAGTTTGTGGTGCGGTGCCGTGTGGAAGAGGGAGCTTGCGCTGTTGTAGTTCTTTGTGGGACGAAACCTCTTTGTACTTCAGTGGATTCCTCTTTGTAGTTACTGCGGTTGTTGATGGTTGGCATGGTTGTTAGACCCCATGTCACATGGATGTGGAAGGTTCTTGCTTCCGCATGAGTGGGATCGACAGTGAGGTTTGGCGAACACCAGGCGTTTGTGAAAATTCCTAGATGATGTTTGGAGGTGAGGTCTAGTAAGAATAGCGAGTCTAAATGGTGCTGCCAATGGAACATGGAAAGACAAGATACTGGTTTTGCTTTTTTCCAGGGAAATGCATGATCCTATGAGAGGTCGACCAAGCGTTTGTGAAAATTCCTAGGTGATGTTTGGATGCCCTTATTCTTTGTTCGTGTACAGGTTCCCTGCCTCCAGCTTCAATGATGATCACAAGGGTTTGGGTGTCTTGTTGAATAGCGAAATTTTGCTCATTCAGATGTAAGATCTATGTTTGTTCAACCTATTTTGGTTGTTTTTGTACAACAATAATGTAGAGGTTGACTAGCCTTAAGCAATCGTGTGTTTGTGTGCTTAAATCATGCAAAGCTAATTTTCCCTTTTTCTCTTCAAATTTCCATTATGTATTATAAATCTAAGAATAGTAAGATAGCACCTTATTCTGACGGTATGCTTTACACTCACTTTCATGAGGATATTGCGCATCAAAAACTAAGGCCAGAAAGCCTTGTGCTTGGAATGAGGGTTTAGCCGGATGCTAAAAGTTGGTCTCGACATTTTTAACATACCCCCTCCCATGGTGGCAACTTAATGAATTAAATTGCATATTTAATTAATTAAATCAAAATCTTAAAGTTGTGATTGGTATAACCTTGTGAGAGTCTATGCTAAATGTTTCTTAGTGATTCATTAGTTTTCTTTTAATGGTTTACCTCTGAAAATATTGCGATAAATCTGAAGATCCATTTCTCAATAGATCATAAAACTACCGAAATTTAATAAACCCTTCATCACAATTTTTTTTTTACTCCAACACAATTATTAATTGCATCAAATCTCCTATGTTGGGTACCAAAATAGACGATCCATCACCATACATCATTTGAGTTTCACACAGAAACATGCCCAGAAGCTTGCAAATTATTATTCTTTGGAGCTCTTAAACGGCAATGAAATCGTCAAACCTCCAATATCAATGGAGACATTCAGTTCTACTGAGTGTGGGTTCTCTGTTTTGTCAGAACCATAATGATTGTAGAAAAGAAAATTGTAGAGGATGACAACGATGACTGCTATGCCGATGATGACCTATGCTGGAGTATCCCACCACGAAATGTTCTCATCTTCGGACGATACCGAATTTGGGACAAATGAAGGTTGGAAGCACGGGCAACCCAGACAATTTCATGGATAGCTATTGTTCTCCATCGAGAAACTCTTTATAGTTCAATGTAAAGCAGTGAGCTTACAAACATATTTTGAAGCATCAATTCACACAAAAAAGAAGTTCTTCGAAAAGAGGGTGCTACTTTATTAGAAAAGAAACACTTTTTTGGATCACATAAATCGAGAAGATTATAAGACCCGAGTGCAACAACAAGATGATCGAAAACAGAGTGAAGCAGGACATAGAATAAATCGAAAAGGCAAAGGAGGTGGTCCTTGTGTGTACCTTATCAAGAAGAACCGAACAAAATGGTGGGTGGTGTTATTGGAGCAATACTTACGCAACCAGCAAAGAAGTGCGGATTTCCACTTGGTGGCCTCTCGTTATAATGGCTCTCTTCCATCCCCAATTATTGGTGGGCGGCTTTTGACTTGGAAAAATTACCAAAAAAGTTATAGGCTTATTATAATTATGTTAATTCAGTCATGAATTTTTTCGATTAATTAAGTTTTAAATCTTTTTACATTTATGCCAATTTAATTCATCCGGCCAAAATTGATTGGCCGTCATTGACATGGACGTTGATCGTCCTGTGTGCTAGGTGTTGGCATAATTGAAAAATCAAATTGTGATCAATAGGGTTCGGAAGGACTCGTGCTAAGTTTAGATGCTTCTCGCGAGAGGAACCGCTCGGTAATCCATCAATTTCCGTGCGAATCTAATTTGCCCTCGGGAGGTCACCACAACGATTACTGTCGTTTTCCTGCACAAGGTGGAGATGTAAATTTGTTTTGGGCTTCTTATTTTTTATTAATTTTCTAGTCACTTTTTTAAAAGGGGTGTTATGAATACCCCTTGAGTACGGATACGTAATCCCTTTATGACCATTGGATACAGAAAAAAATTAATGTCGTCCATTGATTGTAAAACCTTCAAGATTTTGTGTATCATAGCTTTCTTATAAGAGTTACGAGAAAATTCAGAGAGGCATAATTTGTTATGATACAGGATTTCTCGATGGACTATAAAAGTATGAAATTCAATAAACCCTCCACCAGAAACATTATTTCCTTCAATAACAAAAACTATCTATTGCATCGAATCTGAAATGTTGTGCAATAGAGTAGACCATCCGTGGTTGTGCATCATTCAATTCCCACCCTTGGTAACTCCACTATTTAATGACAATACGGTGGTAACTCTATCATTTGATGACAACATGGTGGTAACTCTATCATTTGATGACAACAAGGATGACATGGATAGCATGGCGGTGGCGACGGCGGCGTCGACGGCGGCTTTGACGGCGGCGGCGATGGTGGCATTGACGGTGGCGTCATTACTATTATTTTAGGAACGTTAAGCCTTATCAATTTCGGTGGAGTGGCAGTTCTGTCCCTAGGACGACGAGTTTTTATACCAACACCAACGGCTACGACGACAACAACGATGACTATGCTGATGGTGATCCACCTCGAAGCCTCCCGGCATGGAGCGATCTCACTCTCCAAAGATACAGAAACTGGAACATCCCCTGCCATCGGAGGGGGGAAATACTGGAAACCCGAACAATTTTGTGGACAATAGTCATTGCTCCCCATCTGGAAAAACCCTCTTGTAGTTTAACTTAAGCAGTGAGCCTGCAAACACTTTTTCGAAGCATCATTCATCCCAAAAAGAAAAAAAAAATGTAGTAATTTTTAAAAAAAGACGGTTCCTTATCAAAAAAGAAACATTTTTTTATCACGGTAGATCGAAAAGATTATATGATATGAATGCAAGATCAAGATAATTAAAAATGGAATTTAGCAAGATGTATATAATAAGTCAAAAAGTTGAAGAAGGCGCTTGAATCGTACCTTAACAAAAAGAACTGAGCAAACCAGGGACTGATGTTATGGCTGCAAATCTTTCACAACTTGTCAAGAAATGTGATTTCCAGTTGGCGGCCTTCCCCTCATTATAATGGCTCTTTACAGTGTGCTTTGGTCCTCTTTGTCAATAATTGTTGCTATTTATTAGGATGTACGTAAGAAGGGATGATTGGAAAACCCAACAAAAGAGTAGGGGAAATTTCACATCACGTGATAAATAGTCATGACGTCATGTTAATGACATTCTTTGAGGATATAACAAATAATAAGGTCTAATTTCACAAAAATTCGCAAACCCTAACCATTGTTAATGACATAAATGTCATGAACATTATTTTGTCCATCATGTGACATGAATGCCTCAATTTTTTTTGTGTTATAAAAATCTCCGAACTTATACTAATGCGATAAATACATCATAGATGGAACTGAAATAAAGAGTATACATGGATTTATGACGTAGAATTAAATGTCGTTACTTCATCTAGATAATGTATTTACAATTGCATGCTAAGGGTATCCAAGCGAGCGTGGCCACCCCTTATTGATGGCCCCACTAGTGGTCATATCTAGTGTTGTTAGTGACGTCGCGTGAGGTGGAAATAGTGATTTTTTCTGAAATTTCAAAAGGGGATAATGACACAAATAATTTCTGAACCTTGGCTCAATGTGTTCATAAAATTTTGATTTGTTCAATATAGTTCATAAACTTTAATCTAATAAGCAATGTGATCTTTGAACCTTTAATTTGTTCAATGTAATCTTTAAGTTTTTGGTATGTATTTAATCCAATGCTTGAACTGCGTGAAAATGTTCGATGTCGTCTTTTTATAATTATTCAACACTATGAACCACATTGAATAGTTTCATATAGTTCATGAACTACATTGAATAAATTAAAAGTTCATTGACCAAATTGCATATTGGGTTAAAATTCAGGGACTATTTGTGTTAATTTCCATTTTGAAAATTTAACAAGGAAAAATTAGAAAAAATAATGTATTAGCATTTCTGAAATGCTAAGGCCCAAAACTCTTACAGACTTGACTCGGAATGAAAGGCTTCGGAGGACTTAAACTCTTCACAAAAAAAAAAAAAAAAATTTGCTAAATCCTTTAGCATATGACAAAGCGGTTGCTAAATGCAGCCTAGCACTGGTGTATCGCACGGCCCCAAGGTCAACTGGTCATCAAAATCCTTTTTTTTTTTTAATGATTTTCTTAATTATAAAGCGTACATTTTTCTTTGGTCAAAAGATTAAATAGCGTACTTGAAAATTATGAAAACAGTGTAAAGTTTCACGAAAATTAAAAGGACATGAGCTCTTCTACTTCTGAAATTTAAAATGTATGAACAATCGGTACTTTCACGAAAGAATGAATTTCTTTTCGCTAGAAATAGTCTCTTGCTGGTGGTGCTCTTGCATGCAAGAGAGAGAGAGCACAAGCACAATCGAAAAGAAAGAAAGAGGGCTTTGGGGTTTCTGCACATCTAACGTTGTATATTATATTATTCAAATTAAAGATCCAGGAGCTTGTCGTATTCATTGCTGGTCTACGAGGTTGTGGCTTCAAGTAAAGCTGTGTTTGTTCTTGAAGAGTGATAGCACACGCTTTGTAATTTGGAGTTTGTGGTGCGGTGCCGTGTGGAAGAGGGAGCTTGCGCTGTTGTAGTTCTTTGTGGGACGAAACCTCTTTGTATTTCAGTGGGTTCCTCTTTATAGTTACTGCGGTTGTTGTTGGTTGGCATGGTTGTCAGACCCTATGTCACATGGGCGTGGAAGGTTCTTGCTTCCGCATGAGTGGGATCGACAGCGAGGTTTGGCGAACACCAGGCATTTGTGAAAATTCCTAGGTGATGTTTGGAGGTGAAGACTAGTACGAGTAGCGAGTCTAAATGGTGCTGCCTATGGAACATGGAAAGACAAGATGCTTGTTTTGCTTTTTTGCAAGGAAATGCATGATCCTAGGAGAGGTCGACCAGGCGTTTGTGAAAAATCCTAGGTGATGTTTGGATGCCCTTATGCTTTGTTCGTGTATAGGTTCCCTACCTCTAGCTTCAATGATGATCACAATAGTTTTGGTGTCTTGTTGAATTGCGAAATTTTGCTCCTTCAAATGTAAGATCTATGTTTGTTCAACCTATTTTGGTTGTTTTTGTACAACGATAGTGTAGAGGCCGACTAGCCTTAAGCAATCATGTGTTTGTGTGCTTAAATCATGCAAAGTTAATTTTCCCTTTTTCTCTTCAAATTTCCATTATGTATTATAAATCTAAGAATAGTAAGATAGCACCTTATTCTAACGGTATGCTTTGCACTCACTTTTATGAAGATTTTGCGCATCATAAACTGAGGCCAGAAAGCCTTATGCTTGGAACGAGGGTTTAGCCGGATGCTAAAAGTTGGTCTCGACATTTTTAACATACCCCCTCCCATGGTGGCAACTCCAGAATGAATTAAATTGCATGTTTAATTAATTAATTCAAAATCTTAAAGTTGTGATTGGTATAACCTTGTGAGAGTCTATGCTAAATGTTTTTAGTGATTCATTAGTTTTCTTTTAATGGTTTACCTTTGAAAATATTGCAATAAATCTGAAGATCCATTTCTCAATAGATCATAAAACTACTGAAATTTAATAAACCCTTCATCACAATTTTTTTTTTCTACTCCAACACAATAATTAATTACATCAAATCTCCTACGTTGGGTACCAGAATAGACAATCTATCACTATACATCATTCGAGTTTCACACAAAAACATGCTCGGAAGCTTGCAAATTATTATTCTTTGGAGCTCTTAAATGGCAACGAAATCGTCAAAGCTCCAATATCAACGGAGACATTCGGCTCTATTGAGTGTGCATTCTCTGTGTTCTCAGAACCACGACGATTGTAGAAAAGAAAACCGCAGAGGATGACGACAATGATTGCTATGCCGATGATGACCCATGCCGGAGTATCCCACCACGAAATATTCTCATTGTCAGACGATACTGAATTCGAGACAAATGAAGGTTGGAAGCACGAGCAACTTGGACAATTTCGTGGACAGCTATTGTTCTCCATCGAGAAACTCTTTGGAGTTCACTGCAAAGCAGTGAGCTTACAAACATATTTTGAAGCATCAATTCACACAAAAAAGACGGTAGTAATTTTTAAAAAAGATGGTTCCTTATCAGAAAAGAAACATTTTTTTTTATCACGGTAGATCAGAAAGATTATATGATGTGATCGCGAGATCGAGATAATTGAAAATGGAATTTAGCGAGATGTATTTAATAAGTCAAAGAGTTGAAGAAGGTGCTTGAATCGTACCTTAACAAGAAGAACTGAGCAAACCAGGGACTGATGTTATCGCTACAAATCTTTCACGACTTGCCAAGAAATGTGAGTTCCAGTTGGTGGCCTTCCCCTCGTTATAATGGCTCTCTACAGTGTGCTTTGGTCCTCTCTGTCAATAATTGTTTCAATTTATTAGGATGTACGTAAGAAGGGACGATTGGAAAACCAAAGCGTGGGAGAAATTTCACATCACGTGACAAATAGTCATGATGTCACATTAATGACGTCCTTTGAGGATATAACAAATAATAAAGTCTAATTTCACAAAAATTCGCAAACCTTAACCATTGTTAATGACATAAATGTCCTGAACATTATTTTGTCCATCGTGTGACACAAATGCCTCAATTTTTTTTGTGTTATAAAAATCTCCGAACTTATACTAATGCGATAAATACATCATAGATGGAACTGAAAAAAAGAGTATACATGGATTTATGACGTAGAATTAAATGGCATTACTTCATCTAGATAATGTATTTACAATTGCATGCTAAGGGTATCCAAGCTAGCGTTGGCCACCCCTTATTGATGGCCCCACTAGAGTCGACGGCTCATGGTAGCAAAGTCGGAATGGCTGGGCACCCCTTAAACACCTTGGATTATATGCAATCTCTCTTTCTTCCCTAAGGTTTGATTTTCTTTTTTTACTGGCCTTTTTAGTTCTCCATTTTCCTTTTAATCTTTTTCTCGTGTGGTGTTTGAGTGGCACTACATCCGTGCCACTTTTCCTCGGAACATATTAATATTGCCACTTTGGACCTGCATCGGATTTTTAATGGAGGTTTTGCACAAAAATGTGACCGAAGGTATATAAATCATAGATATACAAATTTGAGATTTTTCTGTGACATAAAGAAAGTTTAAGGCATTAGTATTATACCAAGTATCATTTAACATTTATAGTGGCATACTTTTTTTCTATTCTTTTCTTTTTAGTTGGTGAGATTCTTTTACAATAAAGCTCCTGTGTATTACCTACGACCTATTGGATGCAAAAGATTCTTATTCCTTTGGGGTGCATGTGATCATGCTCTCTTACCGTGAGGCAAATCTCAGTCTCCACTACTTTGTTTCCTTCGTCGTCGCTGGGTGGGCACGAAGCTACTCTTCAGGTCAAAAACAGGAAGCAAAATTGAGTCTTTTTTTTTTTACCCTTTTTTATAAGCTTTAAGGAAAATTTTAAAAAAGTAATGGTCATAAACAAAGCAAAAGAAGAGACAACTTTTTTTCTAAAATTTCAACTTTTGGATCTCCATTGCCGCAACGAGCTTGAGCCCCATAACTTGTGGCTCAATCTCTATCGCGGTATGGAGCACTCAGATTTGGTTCTAACTTGTTGCTGAGGATTGGAAAGTGGAGTTTCTGAGTCAATCATTGTTCTTTGAAGTTGAAGATCAGCTACTCTCGATTGAAGACCAATAGTTTGAGTGAAATCTAGACCGTCACTTTGAGTTGTGTAGGACACAAATTCTGTGATTGATTACGCAAACGAAAAGGCAAAACCAGGATGAAGCAATTAAAATGGCGTTTTCTCTATTCTTTCGCTGGCATCTTTGATTACATTTTTCTCTTTCTTTTAGTCACAAATCTCAACTACTCCCAACTTTGGGTCAACAACATGCAATTGCTAAAGAAAATGAATAGGAATTATATAAGACAAAATAAAGAAAAAAATTTAGGAAAAAATATATAAAATGACCTAATTTTACTTAAGTTTTTCCACATTAGAAGCTAGTGGTGCTACCTAAGATGGTGGCGATGATCGAACTGTCATTAGTATTCTTAAGTGGAAATTGACTGGAATGATTATCTTAGACTTTTACGTAAATATTTAGGGCAATATTGATAAAATTGAAAAATTTAGAACTAAGTTGGAATTTGTATAATAGGCTTAGGTTTGATTGAGTAATTTTCCCGTAAGTGGATCCAAATTGATTTATAAATCACATTCGTATGTTCGATATGTCCTATTAATGAAGTTTATTTTGATTGATTCATCGATCAAAGAAATCAAATAGTCATTAAAAAGAAATTATTAGATTAAGTTATTCCTACCACGAACTCGCAACAATACATTCAAATATGGGAATCGCTCCTCGATTCGAAAATTTTCCGACATGGTAACAGGGAATTGTGAATCTTGAGGCGCGGTGGTCTGGGTTAGATGCCTTACTTGTCCGGTCCGTTTGTAGCAAGACAGACGAGTGGCGCTCCTGCACTTGGCTTTTTCCTTATATTTTTCTTTTGTTCGTCATATCGGTCCCCTCCTTTACTTGGTACGAATGGAGGACGATCGACCAAAGTATCAATCAATTCCAATAAATGAGATGCCAACTACCTTTAAGCACGATTAAATGAAGGTACGGAGAAAATTAATTGGAGCAACATGGCACATCCGATTAAAGTTTGTGATACCAATTCATAAATTTAACTTATTTGGATATCTAAAATTTCACCAATAAATGCAAAAACTGCATTGGTCAAGCATGTCTACGGCAACTCATTCAAATAATAACAAAGGGAGGTAATTGTCAAAAGACTGCAGGACCTTTCACATCATCTTGTACCATATTCATAGATTTAGTATGGGCAACCTCTTAATTTTGAAATTTGCTTGAACATCCACCCGCATAACCTGTTATTCAAGAAAACTCACGGAGCTTTCTTCCACGCATCATCTTTCGATCACCGCAGGCCGTACGCTCCACCAAATTCCACGGATCGTAATGCTGCCTGAGGGACCAGGTCACGTGGCCCTCTGCTTGCCCAGTGGGAAACCGTCGCCCCCATGGGCCGCCGATCGAGCTCAGATTGCTGTTTTGTAGTTGTATGTGCGTCGATGTCGAAGGACATGGTCAAACTCCAGATTGCAAAGCCTCGCTGTGCTTGCCAGCCGGTGCATCACATTGCACGAGGCCCAATGCAGATGAAGAAGGTTCCATGAAGCTGCCCAGGAGCCTCGATGCGATCTATGTCTGATCTTTTCTCGATTTTTAAATGTCGGGGTTGGGACGAGGGGGGGCATTAATCCAAGATCGGATCAGACTATTATTGCTCCAGACGTCACCCATTCCCAAGTTCAACGGTCGTGTCGATCCACTTAAGCGCGATCCGGAATTGATCACGGACGGCATTAACTCAAATCGTGGGGTCAGATCCGAATCAGCAGCGCGTGGACAACCTTATTAAAGACGACCTCTCTTTGTCCGGCCCGTATGCTGAAACGGTGAGGCCCAATGCGCAACCAATTTTGGGCTTCGGTCGTCAAGCTGAGCCAGGCTTTTGGATTAGGTGCCAAGAGTGGTGAAGTGATTGGTTTCACAACTCCTAACGGAGTAAGACTGCATTTGCTTGGACTTTTGGGGAAACCTTTAAGGAAATGCCAAAAAAAGAAGAAGGTTAAATGGGTTTAATGAAATAAGAGTTTTTGGAGAGGCAAATAGTATTTAGCAAAGTGTAATTTAAAAGTGCATTAGAAAATGATTTTATCTTAAATGGCGTTTGAAAAAATTACAATTGTAAAGGATATTTTCTATTAAGAAAAAAGAAAGTAAACTCAAACCCTTCACAAAATGCCGGCAAGTTAGATTTGGCATTGGTGGCGACCTCAGGGAGGGTGGCTTGGGGTTGCTAACACAAGATTTGGCTCGTTAGTGGTTGTATATGGTGTTGTTAGTGATGTCGCATGAGGTGGAAATAGTGAGGGTGTTTTTGAAATTTCAAAAGGGGATAATGACACAAACAATCTCTAAACCTTGGCTGAATGTGCAATTGGGTTCCCAAACTTTTGATTTATTCATTATAGTCCATGAATTTTAACCCAATGTATAATATAATCTATGAACTTTTAATTTGTTCAATATATTCTCTCAATTTTTGGTACATATTTAATTCAGCGCTTGAATAGTATAAAAATGTACGACGTAGTCCTTCCATAATTATTCAACACTATGGACCACATTGAACAGTTTTATATAGTTCATTGACTAAATTGAACATGTATGAAAAATTCAAGAACTATATTGAATAAATTAAAAGTTCATTAGCTAAATTACACATTGGGTTAAAATTCAGGGACAATTTGTGTTAATTTCCCTTTCAAAAATTTAACAAGGAAAAAATTGGAAAGAATAATGTGTTAGCATTTCCGAAATGCCAAGGCCCAAAACTCTCACGGACTTTACTCGGGATGAAAGGCTTCAGAGGACTTAAAACTCTTCAAAAAAAACCTTGCCAAATCCTTTAGCATAGGGACAAGGGCCTTTAGAAGCCCGAAGGCTCGGACAAAGCGGTTGCTAAATGCAGCCTAGCACCGGTGTATCGCACGGCCCCAAGATCAACTGGTTATTAGAATCAACGTGCCTTCAAATTTTTTTTTTTAATGATTTTCTTGATTATAAAGCGTACTTTTTTTTTGGTCGAAAGACTAAAAAGCGTACTTGAAAATCATGAAAACAGTGGTAAGGTTTCCTGCAAACTAAAGTGACATGAACTCTTCTATTTCTGAAATTTGAAATATATGGACAATCGGTACTTTCACGAAAAATCAAATTTCTTTCCGCTAGAAGAGTCTCTTGCTGGTGGTGCTCTTGCACGCAAGAGAGAGAGCACAAGCACGATGGAAAAGAAAGAAAGGGGGCTTTGGGGTTTCTGCATATCCAAGGTTGTATATTATATTTTTCAAGTTAAAGAGACAGGAGCTTGTCGTATTCATTGCTGGTCAACGAGGTTGTGGCTTCAAGTAAAGCTATGTTTGTTCTTGAAGAGTGATACCACACGCTTTGTAATTTGGAGTTTGTGGTGCGGTGCCGTGTGGAAGAGGAGCTTGCGCTATTGTAGTTCTTTGCGGGACGAAACCTCTTTGTACTTTGGTGGATTCTGTGGCCCCCATAATTTTTCCCTTTTCACGTAGACAAGGAATCCACGTAAATCTCCCTGTTATCATTCTCTGTGAATCCATTTCTTGTTGCTTCCATTAGTTACTGCGGTGGTTGTTGGTTGCCTTGGTTGTTAGACCTTATATCACATGGGCATGGAAGGTTCTTGCTTCCTCATGAGTGGGATCGAGCGAGAGGTTTGGCGAACGCCAGGCGTTTGTGAAAATTCCTTGGTGATGTTTGGAGGTGAAGACTAGTAAAAGTAGCGAGTTTAAATGGTGCCGCCTATGGAAAATGGAAAGACAATGTACTTGTTATGCTTTCTTGCAAGGAAATGCATGATCCTATGAGAGGTCGACGAGGCTAAAAGTCTAATTCACATCGATGAACAGTGCAAGTTACTCAAAAAGGCAGAATGTGGGGATTCATTAGGCACTCTCACTTGGATTTTATGTCTTTAAATAAACTAGAAAAAGGATCCCATCCCACGGCTTCCTTTTGCTCTTTGGTAAGTCCCATCCATTGATCGTCAAGACTCATCAAGAATTTGTGTCACAATCGCACTTCAATTCGCTCATGGAACACTTTCTAGATGTGTCCTTACTTAGCACTTCATTTCGGATAGGGATTAACAGTTCCCCCTGTACGGATTTGAGCACGAAAGGCCCACCCAACAAAGCCAATAAAATAGTCCCTTTTTTTTAGTATTGCCATGTGGCTTAGTCCCAGTCACTTTCTTAGAAATATGAGGTAATAATAGAGCGGACCCATCAAAGGGTTCTCCACCAAAGAGCGGGAATGCTCTTTAATCATGCACATGGATTACCTGGCCAATTTACGATATTTTGTATGGAAGTTACGAAAAAATATAAAGAGTTATGATTTATTATGATTTAAGAATCTGTCTTTCAATGATTATAGAACTGCCAATGTATCATGAGAAGAAATTCGATAAACCTTCTAAATACAAAAGTTATTTCATTGCATGAAATCTCTAATGTTGTACAGTAGAGTAGATGATCTGTCATCATGCATTATTAAAGTTTTACACACAACATGCATTGAAGCTTCCAAATCCATAAGCATACAATAAGATGAGAAAAGCTACTGTAGTTTATGTCTCACTTTTTGGGTGGATACGCTATATTACATTCTATCTTAAACTTACACAGAGGGCAAGTATATGAGTAAGAAGATAGTCCTCCTCTATGCCCGCATGCTGGACAATGACCTGGGTACGAAATTGGGATGCCCAATTGTGGCGGCTGCGCGGGTGGAGTCGGTTTCTCCTTCGGCTTATCATCAGGTTTCTTCTTAGCTGGAGGCTTGTCCTTCTCCTCCTTCGGCGTGGCTGCAACAGGTGGCTTTGTATATATCAAGACCGCTTTTTCCCGGATTTTCTTCTCTCGCCTCCGGATGTAGTAGAGAAAGAAACCGCAGAGCATGACGACCATGATGACTACACCGACAATGACCCACGTCGGAGTGGTGTTGTTATTGTCATCGGGCAATACAGGATTTGGATCGATCCATGCCGATGGAGGAGGAAAGTACTGAAAGCCCGGATAAGTTTGTGGATACTTACTGTTCTCCATCGAGAAAGCTCTCTGTAGTTCAATGCAAGCAGTGAGTTTACAAATACATTATACGGCAATAAATTTCTAATCATGATTAATTGAGAAGACCATATGACCCGAGCGCGACATTGTGATGATTCAACACAACTCAGTGAGATATAGCATGAGTGGAAGTAGGTGGTGTTTGCACATTACCTTCACAAGAAGAACCCGAGCAAAACCAGCTAATGGCGTTGGTGCCTCAACTCTTACGCGACCTGCAAAGAAGTGAGAATTTTCATGAGGTGCCCTCCTCGTTATAATGGCTCTCGATGTCCCACCCCCATATGGGTGGGTGTGTTTCGGTCAACTTGTCGCTTTCTTTATGGTGAAAAATGTGCGTCAGATGAATGATTGAAGACGACGGGACAAAGGACAGGGAAAATTTCATATTACGTACCAAACAGCCATTATTTGATACTAATGAAATGTTTTGCGGATGCAAACAAACAAACAACGAAGAAGCATGGGAACTTCGCGAGTTCTTTATCAAGTGACATGATTGCGATTATTCCTCTGAATTTGAGAATCTATACGGGCTCATAATCATCTTTCTCTGTGTGGCATATGGTTGGAATGTGCATTCGACTCAAATTATAATGTGATGATGTATTCCCAAATTAAGTGCAGGGGAGCTTGAAGAACATATGCATGGAGTAAGTATAACTAAGGAGAAATACACTTTGGAGATGTTGCGGCAGAGGATCCTCAACTTTTTTTTTCTTGGGTTTTTCTTACTCTAATTCTCATTTCACTAACCCCACTCATGAAATTAAACATCCTTAACCAGATAATCAAACTCCCTACCCTCTCCTTCTCCTCAAGTAAGAAGAGTGGGCGTTGAGGCAACTTTAAGTGGTTGGATCCTCACTTTTGACTCGTAGACATGGAGAAAATGTTTTGTTGAAGTGAACGGTAGATGGTGTTGGTAAAACAGAAGTTTGGCGTTAGATGGCTGAACTATTTTATGAAACGGTCGATATTTAATCAACTCATAATTCCAAAAGATTATAGCTTTTAATTGGGATGGAGTCCAAATTATGCTTCTTTAACGTGGGTTGTAGATGTAGATTCCCTCACGACCATCCTTTGTTCGAGAAAAAAATTTCTACATATATACATTCTTTCCTTTCGCATCATTTTAAAATTAGGATTAATTATTCTCCCTGCACGGATTGGAGTACGAAAGGCCCACGTTGTAAAAAGAGGGGAAAATTCCAAAAAAGAGCCCTAAATGCCATCGGTTTCTTAGATATGAGCCCAAAATTGATATTGTTTCAAATAAGGGTCTGAAGTGCCATTACTTTCTCAAATAAAGATTTGAAGTGGATCTTGTTTCAAATAATGGTTTAAAGCGGTTAGGTCTATTTTAAATAAGAGCCTCACATTTTCGATGATTAAGGGCATTTTCGTCGTTTATTATTATTATTATTTTTTTTTTCTGATTCATCTTGTTCTTCATCACCGGTGGTCGGCCAGCCATTGGTGAAGCCCATAAAGGGTTGGGCGAGGGCCACCCTTACTGGTGGTCGACAAGAGACGGCCTTGCCTGGGTGACCCTTGCCTTGGGGGAGGTTGCCCCTCGCGGTCATCCGCGAGCTCGGTGGGGTTGACCTCGCCAGATTTGGTGAGGTCGGTCTTGCTCACGGCTAGTGGGCTAACCTTGTGGATGGCCATGAGGGGTGGCCTCCCTTAGGGCGAGAGATGGCCTTGCTCATCCCTCACCTGTGGCCGGTGAGGGCGGCCGACCCTCGTTAGATCTGGCGGGGTCGGCCTCGCCCTCGGTCGGCGAGGGCTGACCTTGTGGTTGGCCGTGAGGGGTGGCCTCCCTTAGGGCGAGAGACGGCCTTGCTTGTCCCTCGCCTATGGTCGGCAAGGGAGGTTGACCTTGCAGATGGCCGCGAGGGCCGACCTCCTCAGGGTGAGAGACGGCCTCGTCCGTCCTTTGCCTGTGGTTGGGGAGGGTGGCCCTTGCTGGATCGGGCGATGGCCACCCTTGCCCAACCCTTTTTGGGCATTGCCAGTGGTTGAATGGCCACTGACGATGATGAAGAAGATAAACAGAAGAAAAAAGGAAAGGAAAAATAAGAAGAAGGAAAAGTGGCAAATGACAAAAATGCTCTTGACCGGTTGAAAAATTTAGCCGACCGGTGGCTGGCCGATGACCGACAAAGTCAAGCCCTTATTTGAAACCATTGTGGCCATTTCATGCTCTTATTTAAAACAATGTTAACTTCGGGCCCCTATTTGAGAAATTGAGAGCATTTGGAGCCATTTTTTGGAATTTTCCCTAAAAAGATAATAAATAGTCCTTTCCTTTTTGCGGGTATCACCATGTGGCTTAATCTTGATCGATTCCTTAGGAAAGGGAGGAAATATAAGAGCAAATATGTCAAGAGTACTCCACCATGAGTAGAAATGCTCTTTTATCATGTATGTGGATTACTCGATGGATTGAGGACATTTTGGCTCTGTCCATTTCATGGAAAATATGGCGATCCTAGAAAATATTTTTCAAAAGTCATTTTCCAGGAAATTGACAATATTTTCCGGTATTCGGTTGAAACTTGAAAATATTATTTGCCGTTTAGTAAGGAAAATTTTTTCCTCTACGCACTCCTTTTTAATAACTTTTTATTATTTTATTTTTAAATCAATTTTTTAACTATTTCTTTTTCTTTTTCCTTTTCTTTCTTTTCTCTTCTTCTTCCTTGGCCGTTTGCTGATGATTGCTGGCCGACCATAGGTGAGCTCAGACCTTGCCAAAGTGGTGAGCTTGGTTGGGCTCATGTCTCGCCTGAGGTCACCCGAGCCTCATCGACCTCTGGTGAGCTTGGGCGAAACTTGGCTTCGTTAGATTAGGTGAGGTGGAGTCTTGTCATAGACCAGTCATTGACCACACCATGGCCGGCGATCGGCCAAGGAAGAAGAAGAGAAAAAAGAAAGAAAAGAAAAAAAAAAAAAAGAAAAATAAAAAAATATTTTTTTAAAATAAAAAAAGTCAAAAAATAAAAATAAAAGGAAAAAAAAAGTTTGGTGAAGGAAGATTTAGAAAATGTTTTCTTCTACTTGAAAATTGAAAAATATTTTCCTCTATTTTAGAATTTTTTTTCCATTGATGGAAAATATTTTTCCCAACTAATTCATTTTTAGTGAATCGGATACCAAAAAATCTGAATTTTTTTTTTGGAAGTTATTTTTTGTAAAACAAACGAAACTTTTCATAGGAGTTACGAAAAATGCAAATAGTATAATCTGTTGTGATTTGAAAACCCAAGTCTCAATTAGACTATAGAACTCGTCATCTATTATTAGAAGTAATTCGATAGCCCCTCCCATTAGGCGGGTTCACTCACATGTGGAGGAAGCCCAATGAGTTCTGGCCCAAAAAGGGCTTGAGCCCATATAATAAGTTATATGGAGAAATAGGGTTTCTCACTATCGTAGAAGTGGTAGCCGCAAAAGACGTAAGAACAAGAGAAAAAAGAAACGAAAAATGCGGGGTTTGGGGCGAAAGTCGATTTACATCAGGCGGCGTCGGAGGTCGATTCGAGGTCCGATTGAGCTGAAATTTTGTCAGCGTGTTCGTGGTGCAATCTCCTCGAATCTGAACGGTTTGATTTTCGTTTGAAGCTCCCTACATCAGGTTTTTCGTGGATTGATCAAAACCTGCGTTTTTGGTCGATTTATCCTTGATCTCTTGTGAAGTTTATGTGTATTGCCAAGAATTATGTTCTTGAGATCTTTGCTGCTATGTACCTCTAGTATTTGCTAGAGAAGAACATTGTTCACCCAATTTTGTTGATAGTGAAGATTTTCGGGTGGACTCCGGTCCGTGGTTTTTTATCTCCTCACACCAAGGGATTTCCACGTAAAAAATCGTATTATGTTCGCATGCTTGGTATTTATTTTACTCTATTATATCGGTTCCTATTAAGTTTACACAATAGGGGAGATTATTTTATTCCGCTACGTTAATTCGATATTGTTCGAATTGTTACCGTTCTCCCATCAGAGTGGTATCAGAGCGATTGGTTGTTGCTTGATTTTTCTGCCTTGTGTTAAACAATGGAAACGAATACGAGTAGAATGGTTACACTGAATGGTTCGAATTATCATATTTGGAAAGGGAAGATGGAAGACCTTTTATATGTGAAAGATTTTTATTTGCCCGTATTTGCCGAGGAGAAACCGGAGAATAAAACTGATGTTGAATGGTCTATATTTCATCGTCAAGTGTGTGGTTATATTAGGTAGTGGGTGGATGATAATGTTTTGAATCATATTATTGAGGAAACACATGCACGCGGTTTATGGAATAAGCTCGAACAGTTATATGCTCGAAAGACTGGGAATAATAAGTTATTTCTGATAAAATAGATGATGGCTTTGAGATATCAAGATGGTACTCGTTTGACTGATCATTTAAATTCTTTTCAAGGAATTATAAATCAGTTGGCTGCGATGGGAATCAAGTTTGATGATGAGATTCAAGCACTATGGTTGCTTGGTACTTTGCCGGACTCATGGGAGACGTTTCGAACGTCTTTGTCTAATTCTGCCCCGGATGGTACAATTACCATGGATTTGGCCAAGAGTAGTATTTTGAATGAAGAGATGAGAAGGAAGACACAAGGATCGTCCTCTTCACATACGATGCCTTGGTGGTTGAGAAAAGGGGAAGAAGTGAGTCTCGAGGTCCTAGAAACGAGATAAGAGTAGAGATAAAAGCGAGGTAAGTATAATAAATTTGCTAATGTTGAGTGCCATTATTGTCATCGAAGGGACATATTCGGAGGTTTTGTCGCCGGTTAAAGGGAGAAACAAAAGGAGAAAGGTAAAGAGAAGAAAAGTGATAGTGACGGTGATGACAATCGTGTTCTTTGCACTTAAAGAAGACTTTCTCATTATTTTTTATGGTGATACGGTGAATTTTGTATCTCATAAGACCAGTTGGGTAATTGATAGTGGTGCATCTATTCATGCTACATCTCGTAGGGATTTCTTTATATCATACAGATCAGGTGACTTCGGATCTGTAAAGATGGGAAACAATGAGCTGGCTCAAGTTGTAGGCATCGGTGATGTGTGCCTAGAAACCAGCAATGACACAAGGTTAGTATTGAATAATGTTAAATATATACCTGATATTCGCTTGAATTTGATTTCTACAGGCAAGTTGGATGATGAGGGTATTGCGGCACATTCGGTAATGGTCAATGGAAGCTTACCAAAGGTTCTCTTGTTGTGGCTAGAGGTGAAAAATATTCTTCGTTGTACCTTATGCGGGCAAAGTTGTCCACGAAAAAAAATTAATGCAAAGTGACAAATGGCGAAGATGCGGGCGAGTTATGGCATAAGAGGCTCAGTCACATCAGTGAGAAGGGTTTGTCAATATTGGCGAAGAAGCAGCTCCTTTCAAGAATGAAAAGTTCGACGCTAAAGAAGTGTGCTCATTGTCTAGCAGGAAAACAGAATAGAGTTGCATTTAAAAGCTCCCATCCTTCAAAAAAGTCAGGTTTATTGGATTTAGTGCATTCTGATGTTTGCGGTCCTATGAAAACAAAATCACTTGGTGGCTCTCTTTATTTTGTTACCTTCATAGATGATTTTTCAAGGAAAATTTGGATTTATACCTTAAAAGCTAAAAATCAAGTATTAGATGCTTTTAAGCAGTTTCAGGCTTCGGTTGAGAGACGGGCGGAAAGAAATTGAAGTGCATCGAACCGATAACGGGGGAGAGTATATTGGACCTTTTGATGAATATTGCGAGACACAACAGGGGTATTCGACATCAAAAGACACCTCCCAAGACGCCTCAGTTAAATGGCTTAGCTGAGAGAATGAACAGAACCCTGGTTGAAAGGGTAAGATGCTTACTTTCACAGTCAAAGCTACCTGGATCCTTTTGGGGTGAGGCTTTAAGTACAGTTGCATATGTATTAAATCTTACTCCATGCGTTCCTTTAGAGTTTGATGTTCCTAATAGAGTTTGGACAGGCAAAGATGTTTCTTATGATTATTTGCGTGTCTTTGGGTGCAAAGCATTTGTGCATATTCCCAAAGATGAGAGGTCTAAACTTGATGTGAAAACACGACAGTGCATATTCATTGGTTATGGACAGGATATGCTTGGCTACAAATTTTATGATCCGGTTGAAAAGAAAATTGTAAGAAGCAGAGATGTTGTGTTTATGGAAGATCAAACAATAGAGGATATTGAGAAAGCAGAGACGATTTCTGCACCACGGGTTAGTGATGATTTGGATCCGTTCCTCTTACAAATATTCCTATCCGAGGTTGATGAAGAGCGCGGGAAGTCAATGTTCCGGATAACACACATGTTCCCGAACATGTTGAAACAGATAATATTATTCCCGAACCGGATGCTCAATTAGATGTTCCACCGGATGTTCCATCAGGAGATCCTTTAGAGACGACGACCTTCCACCGGTATTACGAAGATGAGTATGTATTATTGACTCGATGCGGGTGAACCGAGTGCTTTGCGAAGCAATAGAAGATGAGTACAAAAGCAATTGGTTTGATGCTATGCGAGATGAGATGCGATCACTTTATGATAATCATACTTTTGAGTGGTGAAGTTACCTAAAGGTAAAAGAGCTTTGAAGAACATGTGGGTATACGGGTTGAAGCAAGATGAACATACTTCACAACCACGGTACAAAGCTAGATTGGTTATTAAGGGATTCGGTCGAGAAAATGGTATTGATTTTGATGATATATTTTCTCCGGTAGTGAAAATGTCTTCTATCCGTGTGGTACTAGGGCTGGCAGCTACCCTAGATTTGGAGATTGAGCAAATGGATGTCAAAACAGCCTTCCTACATGGTGACTTGGAGGAAGAGATATACATGGAACAACCTGAAGGTTTTAAAGTGAAAGGGAAAGAGGATTATGTGTGCAAACTGAAGAAAAGTCTCTATGGCCTAAAGCAAGCACCGAGACAGTGGTACAAAAAGTTTGCGTCAGTTATGACAAAACAGGGCTATAAGAAGACTTCCTCGGATAATCGTGTGTTTTGTCCAAAAATTTTCTGATGATGACTTTATTATTCTCTTGCTTTATGTTGATGATATGCTTGATTGTTGGCGGGAATGCTTCACGAATTGAGTTATTGAAAAAACAATTGAGCAAGTCTTTTGCCATGAAAGACTTGGGCTTGGCGAAGCAGATTCTTGGCATCAGAATTACCCGAGACAGAGGTGCTAAGAAATTATTTTTGTCGCAAGAGAAATATATCGAGAAGATCCTTCAGAAATTTTACATGGACAAGGCTAAAGTGGTTAGTGCTCCTTTTGCTGCCCACTTTAAGTTAAATATGAAGCAAAGTCCTACGACTGATAAAGAGAAGAAAGATATGGAAAGTGTTCCATATGCCTCAGCTGTGGGAAGCTTAATGTATGCGATGGTATGTACATGTCCAGACTTGGCACATGCAGTTGGCGTTGTTAGTCGCTATTTGTCAAATCCAGGCAGAGAGCACTGGAATGCAGTGAAGTGGATTATGCGGTATCTTCGGGGAACTTCAAATTTGAAACTCAGTTTCGGGACCGGGAAACTTGAGTTAGTTGGGTACACAGATTCCGATTTGGCAGGAGATATTGATACTCGAAGATCTACTTCTGGTTATTTGATTTCTTTTGCGGGTGGAGCTGTGTCATGGAAGTCAAGATTGCAGAAGTGTGTTGCACTTTCTACAACCGAAGCTGAATTTATTGCAGCGGCTGAAGCTAGTAAATAGATGCTATGGATGAAGAAGTTCTTGGAAGAACTTGGGTTCAAGCAAAAGAGGTGTGTGCTATTTTGTGATAATCAAAGCGCAATTCATCTTGGTAAGAATTCATCTTTTCATTCTAGATCGAAACATATTGATGTTAGATATCATTGGATAAGGGATGTTCTAGATGAGAAGTTGTTGGAACTTGAGAAAATTCATACAGACCATAATGGCTTTGATATGATGACGAAGGCTCTACCAAGAGAGAAGCTTGAATATTGCCGATTGATAGCAGGGATGGAGAATCCCTCCACATTGTCGTGAGGGGGAGATTTGTTAGGCTTGGGTTCACTCACATGTGGAGGAAGCGTGAGTTCTGTGCAAAAAGGCCAAAGGGCTTGAGCCCATATAATAAGTTATATGGAGAAATAGGGTTTCTCACTATCGTAGAAGTGGTAGCCGCAAAAGACGTAAGAATGTAACAAGAGAAAAAGAAACGAGAAAATTTGGGGTTTGGGGCGAAAGTCGATTTACATCAGTTGCATCGGAGGTCGATTCGAGGTCCGATTGAGCTGAAATTTTGTCAGCGTGTTCGTGGTGCAATCTCCTCGAATCTGAACGGTTTGATTTTCGTTTGAAGCTCCCTACATCAGGTTTTTCGTGGATTGATCAAAACCTGCGTTTTTGGTCAGATTTATCCTTGATCTCTTGTGAAGTTTATGTGTATTGCCAAGAATTATGTTCTTGAGATTTTTGCTGCTATGTACCTCTAGTATTTGCTAGAGAAGAACATTGTTCATCCAATTTTGTTGATAGTGAAGATTTTCGGGTGGACTCCGGTCCCGTGGTTTTTGATCTCCTCACATCGAGGGGGTTTTCCACGTAAAAATCGTCTTGTGTTTACGTGCTTGGTATTTCTTTTGCTCTACTATATCGGTTCTTATTAGGTTTACACAAGAGGGGAGATTATTTTATTCCGCTGCGTTAATTCGATATTGTTCGAATTGTTACCGTTCTCCCATCACCTCCAACACAAAAATTATTCATTGCTTGAATTTCTAATGTTGTACAGAAGAGTAGACGATCTGTCACCGTGCACCGTTCAAATTTCAACACACAAACACGCACAGAAGCTTCCAAACTAATAAAATATTACATTTTCTAACAGATTTGTCGACTGATACACTGAATTATATTCCATCTTCTACTTGCCCAGCGGGCAGGCATATGAGAAAGAATATAGTCCTCCTCTATGCCGGCACGCCGGACAATCGCCCGGGAACGAAATTGGGATGCCCACTGGCGGCGGCTTGCCGGGTGGAGCTGGATCAAGCCTACTTTTTGGGTGGCGCAGGGGCCGGTGGCTTTGGGGCCGAAGCAGATGCACAGGCTTCTTTTCTCCAGAATGTCTTCTCTCGCCTCCGGATGTAGTAGACAAGGAAACCGAGGAGTATGATGACGGCAATCACTATGCAGACGATGACCCACGTCGGGGTGTTGTTGTCGTCATCGTGGTCGTCGTACGATACCGAATTCGGATCGATCCATGCCGATGGAGGAGGGAAGTACGGGAAACCCTGATAATTTGGTGGATAGTTATTCTTCTCCATCAAGAAAACTCTCTGCGCATTCAATGCAAGCGATGAGTTTACAGACATATCTCGAACCATCAATTCATACAAGACGAGGTAACAATTTTCAAAAAGGATGGTACTCTAAAAGTAAAGAAACCCTTTCCGACAGTTACGAACCGAGAAGATTACACGACCTGAGTGCGAAATGGAGATGATTGATGACAGACTTCAGCGAGATATGAGTCTGAAGGAGGAGCGTGTACATACCTTGACAAGAAGAGCTGAGCAAACCAGGGAGAGAAGTTATTGCGACAATTCTTCCACAACCTGCAAGTATATGCGAATTTTCGTTAGGTGGGCTCTCACTATAATGGGTGGGTGTGTTTATGGTCAGCTCATCACTACTTTTTTTTATGGTGAGGATTTACGCAAAGACGTAATGATTGAAGACGAAAGGAGCAAGAATTGGCAAATTTTTTATATTAGGTACCGAACGGTCACCAGTTGATAATGTTGACGTTGTTTGTAGATACAAACAAAAAACGGAGACATCAAGTCCCGGACGGTGCTTGGACGACGACCCGAAACGTCTTAAGGTTGGACGCTTCTGAGTCTTGACAGGGAACGCTAAGACTCCACAAGCCAGAAACCTTGCCCCTTGACATGTAGACCACGCAGTAAAGTTTGTTGGGGGAGAATTGCCAAAAAAGTCCTAAATTTATTACAATTGTGTTAATTCAATATTAATTTTTTTTATCAATTCGGTCCTAAACCTTTTGCAATTGTGCTAATTTAGTCTATCTAGCCAAATTTGATCAATTAGAGGCGACGTGGACGTTGGCGTCGGTCGCAACAATATTTTAATAATATTTGTATTATTTTTTCGAATTTTTTAATTATTTTTTTCCTTTTCTTTTTTTGTCTCTTCCTCCCTTGCCCCTCCCCCCGTCGGCAACAGTGGCTGGCCAGCTCCGATGAGGCTGCCGGCCAGTGCACGAGGGTTGTGAAGCCCTTGCCGGCGACCTCGCTTAGACTTGGGGGAGGCCTAGGGGTCGCGGCAAGGTCATCGGCGAGGGTCGCGGCCCCAACGACCCTTGCCGGCGGCCACACCCCTGCACTGGGGGGCTGCGACTCTCGTTGGCCACCGATGAGGGCTTCGCAGCCCTCGTGTAGTGGCTGGCAAGCCTTGTCGGAGCTGGCCGGCCACTGCCGTCGGCGGGGGGAATGAGGGGCAAAGGAGGAAGAGACAAAAAAGATAAGGAAAAAGAATAGAAAAATTAAAGAAATTATAAAAAATTCGAAAAATAATAAAAATATTATTAAAATATTGCCGCTAGCGCCGGTTGGCGTCCACGTTAACTCCGGTTGGCCAAATTTGGCCGGATGGATTAAATTGGCACAGTCACAAAATGTTTAGAACTGAATCAGTAAAAAAAAAGGTTTAAGATTAAATTGACACAATTGCAATAGGTTTAGGACTTTTTTGACAATTCTTTCAAAATTTGTGTTAGAGTGAAGGGCAGATGGTGTTTTAGTGAAGTAGAATTTTGGTGTCAGAAAATTGATATGAGAATATGTAGCATAGAACGGTTAACATACGTAATCAACTCATGATTCAATAATACAGTCGTGTTCGAATGGGATTGAGTCTGAAAACAAGTGTATTGAATGTGGGTTTTAGGTGTAGGTTCCTCTCGACAATCCTCCATTCAACAATGAAATTATATAGAATATAGTCAGTATTGACTTTTGTTTACGTGCTATTGCTCCATCAATAATGGCTTTTGGACAAGATTCGTGGAAGGAAAAGAGTCGTAAGAAATTATACGTGGGACGACTCGCTTCCTTCGTTTTTTATGTTGCTGTGAATACCCCATGCTAGTTGGCAACGCACTAATCCCCGATTGGTAGTTTCCATATCACGACCATATCTTCTAATCACAGTCAAAAAAGTCTGACTATTGGAGATGACACTGAAGAAGTGATGATAATAGGGCCGAAAGGCGAACTCAATGGCCGTAGGATTATTTATTTCTCAGTAGTTGTTCTGATTTTGGAAGGAGGGAACTCGGTTACAAATTATACAATGAAAACTCGCGCTCTCTTCCGTTTCATGGGTTTCTTTTTTTTTACCCCAATTGCTTGAATTGGCAGAGTCGACAATTTTACAGCACAACAAGGAGAAAAATGAGGAAATTGAGAACTATAGTGTACTTCACATTCTTCTAGTTGTGCCCAGTTTATTTCTATTCAGGGTATTGTATGTGGACTCCAACTTCTTTCCTGTAGCTACAAGATGAGCATCTGAACTTCTCATGATACAACCCTCCGGTGTATGGACACGATGGACATGTACCTGGCAGCATTGGCCCTGCACCATACCACGGACCAGGTGGCTTAACTATCGGAGCTGGCGTTTTCGGTGTTTTTGGCGTTTTTGGGGGTGGCTTCTCATCAGGTGTTGACGGCAGGGTTGTCTCTTTTTCGCGCCGTTTCAGGAATATGTAGAGGATGCAGCAGAGCAAGAGAAAGGCGACGCCTATGGCCACTTTGACCCACGTTGGCATTTGCGACGATGACAACGACGTGTCCGATGATGGATTGAGCCATGCTGGTGTTGGTGGTGGGTAATATTGGAAGCTGGGAGTTTCAGGTTGGCAACAAGTGCTCTCCATACGAGCTTAGCCACCTGAAGATTGAAACGGAGATTTAATTTTCTCTTCCAAATAAAGTGATTTGCTTCAGAAGTGAAAATCGTCTAATGCTATATAAACTGGACGGAATGTACATTTCTTGATGGAAAATGCACAAAAACATGTACAGAAAGCCACACTCCCATAATCCCATTAGTTTTCCAAGTAAAATGGATTCATGAATTTGATGTCCATGCATGAAGCGTTTAATGTGCATGTCGTCATTTCTTGCAGAACCCTTTTCTCGCAATAAAACGTATTCTATACTTTCAAATTCTGTCTACTGATCAGTTCTACTAGACGAAGTTGAAAAACCCTTCTCAAATAACATTCAGTAAATGCAAATGCGCATGCGTACTTGAAAGAATGAGAGAGGCAGACAGACATTGAGAGAGAGAGAGACAGATGTTGGAACAGAACTTACAGAGAGCACTGCAAAAGAGAGAGACACTGAAGACAAGTCAACTCTTGTGAGTTCTCCTGAGCTCCCGAAGTACTGACATGTTCATACATTTGACGAAGATGATGAATTTAAGATGGTGGAATGTTTATTAATTCCTGGGGATCTAGGACTCGAAATTAAATGATTTCTAGTAGAAAAGGCATCCACTTCAGAGTTCCTTCCACAGGGGTCAACGAGTCCATGTTAAGAGAATCCCATTAGCCAGCGAGGTATCTTCCCCAATGATTAACAGTGACGACGTTTCAGTATCAGAAAGCGCATGCGTTCATGGTGATCACAGCAGAACATTTTACAGAAACTGGCAAATGCATTTTGCTGTTGCTTGTTAATGGTTCCACTCATCCATTACCAGATGACATAACAAGAGATTTAACGTGAACTTTTGGTAAGGTGTAGCGGGTATTGAGTATTGACAAAACGTCAGTGGTCATAAAGCTATCATTTCCAGAAGGGAAGTAATTTCTCCTTTCGTCCAGAAGAGTCCAATCTATCTGAGCCTTATCTTTTCTCTTCATTCAACTCTTCCACTGGTTTGGTTAGCAAATGATAATAGTAGTAACAAGATGATAATTCTTACAACACCAACTTTTTACCATTCCGTTAGGCGGGCACTACTCAATTCTCAATTATCGTCAATGCAATGCATGTACGAGGAACTGACATAACTCTCATGTCAGAAGGCCGAAACGAATTTCCTAGGCGTGGGAGGTGATCAGGCCAGCTAGACACACTGTTTGACCGTGTCCCGTTGATCCTCGGACAGTGAGTAGGCACTTGTACATTCAATCCCGATTCAATCCGGATATTTCTGTGTCGGAACAAATTTTCCCTCTACCCCATTCCAAAATTAAAAACCCAGTTACAATTTCACTGTAACTTCAAAATATTAATGCAGTAACTTCAAAACAGAACACTCTTAGCAGGTCCTCCTTTGTGGCAAATGCAGCGCAGGGACAAAACTGAAAACCAGTAGCCAAATGCTTAACTGGAAGCATGTGCTGTCTTTTTTTTATGTAAAGATTCTTGATAATCAAGCCGACGTTGTTGACCTACGACCGATTGCACAACAAAAGATTCCAATTCCTTTGGACCGCAAGCGAAACTGATCTCTCGCTATGAAGCCAATGTCGTCTTCTATGAATGCTTTCTGAGTCATGCGCTGTTAAAGTGGTCCTCAAGCTACGCTGTTAAAGGGATTTTTCCCTTCTCCTTCCTCACAAGCTTTGAGGCAATTATCAAGAAGGGAAATTGCACATGTTGCTTTTATTTGTTTTGTGCGGTGGTTTGGCGAATATAAAGTGGTTGAGCACATAAGAATGTCGCCTACAGAACGGACAAAGCATGGGATCAAGAAAGTAATGGTCATAAACAAAACAAAAGAAGAGACCGCTCTTTGTAAAGTTTCGAGCTTACCCGGGGTCGGCCGATGTTCGATATTAGGTAATGGGTATAGCCAAAGTACAAGCTATTTTTCAAAGTCGTTTTCTTTTCGATGTCTTGTAATAAATCAATCTTTACAGAAGCGGAAAAAAAAAAAAAACAGAGAGGAGAGTGCTCATTATTCTCTGTGTCCACAAGTGACAAATTAATGTACCTTTTTTTTATTGGGGTATGTTTCATGCAGGATGGGTATAATTATAGAAGCCGCTATTTCCACTCCATTTATTAGTAAACCACAACTTGGTAATTAGTTGACCACAATACCCTTCAAACTAAAAATTCAAATTTTTTAAGGGCGGTGCTATTTCAACCACCATTTTAGCTAAAATTACAGTGTGTTGATGCGAAGATGAAAGAGATGAAGCGAAGAAAAGATCAACAAAGGTTTTATGCGATTCCGTTGATTGAGAAAAAATCTCTTGGAAGTCTACATTCACAGTAGAAATCTCCATATTTTCTTAGCTTCTCGGGGGAGATTCATTCTCCTTAAATAAAAAAGAGTACATCATAGTTAGGGGTGAGCACATCGGACCGTCCGAAACCGAAAACCATTTGGACCAGACTGGCCAATTTGGTCCGATTCTCGAGGGCATCAGTCCGATTCTCAGTTCCATAAAAATGAAACCGGTGATTTTCGATCCAGTTCCCAGTTCTTGGGGGAATCGGATTGGACCAACTATTTTTTATTTAATAATATATATTTTTTAATTTCTTAAAAATATAATAAACACTAAAATAATAATAATTCTAGCATTTATTATTATTATTTTTTGGCTAAGCGGTTGGTTCCATTGGACCGGACTAGACCAGACCGGTTGGTCCCGTCTAGTTCTCGGTCCTAGGATCGTCTAATTCAATCCTCGGTCCCAAAAAAAGGGAACCGGTCCTCTTGGTCAAGTTCTCGGTTCTACCTTGAAACCGAACCGAACCGACCTGAATCGGGAACTAATCACCCCATAGTTGCTAAACATAGCCTATGATTTTTATGGTAAATACCGCTATTATATATTGGATCCTTGTTGTGACTTGGTAAGTTTATCTCGCCAACAAAAACACTCCTTTATTCAGTTAAATATAAAGAGGGCACTATTTTGATTAAGACGGCAGGCTCTCTCTCTCGCATGCCCCCTCTGCCTTCTTAATGAGCTCTTCTTGAGTCAGGGTTGGAATGGCATGAGCTTGGAGGCAAAGAGAAGCTGTGGTCGAGGGTTTAGGTGGCGATGTGACGATGGAGAGATATGCAGAAGTAGTGAGTAGATCGAGGGATGATTATGCTGTGACGGTAGAGGCGAGAAATCAAGAATGACGTGCGCAAGAACGACAGCGTGTGTGTGAAAGTGGAGGATAGTAGTGGTCTGTGGGGGGTTTGGCATGAGGGCAGGGATGGGGTAAATTTGCTTGAGGTTTAGAGGCATCAAGAGAATTTGATAATTATTTTAAGAGACAATAAAATCAATGAATGTTTTTTTTTCTTAAGCATCTCTTCGTTGTCAAGCAAAAAAGGAAAAACGCTTCAAGTTGCAGCAAAAAAATTATCTTAATGAAGAAGGGAGAATGAGATCCTATCATGAGCAAATGACGAGATAATAGATAAAAAGTTAAATTTTAATTTGAAGGGTATTTAGTGAACTATTTATAAATGGATGTTTTAGCAATAAATGGATTGGAAATAACGGCTACCTAATTACACAACAGGGACTGGGAGAATTAGCAAGACCAACTCTAGGACAATATAAGTGGGCCGAGTTATTCAGATGAGGGCCTTTCAAGGCCCACAGATGGACCGTGAAATGAAATGGGTATCAGACAAAGTATGTCACCCATTTAAACTCAAGATGTCCGTCCCTTGTCTCTGCCGCCTTTTGGGCTTGCTTTGAAACGGGCTTTATAGTCCGCAAAGATGTTTTTTCTTTTATTTTACAAAAAAAAAAAAAAAAACATAGACCTGTTCTTCTTTTTCTGGTTTGGTCCATAAGCCCATGCACTTAGTTTGTTGTCAGCTTGAATCGGAACCCCTTTTCTTTTTGTTCCCCGTTGCTTCTAAGATAATCCTTGAAAATCAATGTTCATCGTGTAAAACCGCACATGGTTGCTGGAATTTGGTGTATCTAGGTGGCGGCAGCGGCGGCGCCCCTGGCCCTCCAGAATTTCGATGAAGGGTTAACATCTATTTTAATCACCTTGACTTTTGAATTAACATTTCATTTTTTTTTTCCATCTAAATTCTCAGTCCACCGTTGGAAAAAAGGGTTATCACCAAAGGTGCATTTTCACAGTATAATGAGTTGTCCGTTTTATTGATAAAACTAGCGACACAAAGTCTTATTATTAGCACGCGCGTTTGTTTAAATTAAGCAAGAAAATATCGACAATTATTCTACGATATACATATATATGGAAGTGTCTTGTAAAAGCAGGGGATAAGACGGCTGCTTGTTAAGGTAGGCTGACTATGATATTTCTGATTATGGCCCAAAGGCTTTTAAATCCAGCAGCTTCGAGTTTTGACTTCACTTTCGCTCTCCGCCGTGCCGTCAAAGTTTCTATGCCATTATTTAATCCTAGTTTACAACGCATTGCCAATGTTTTTAATGCTATTTTAGGTGATTAAGTTGATGTTTGATTAGAGATTTTGTTTTAATCGTGATCTAAAAGTCAGAAAAATTATCCAAAAGGTCCTAAACTTGTTGTACAGCTATCAATTCAATTATAAACTTTTCAGTTTTGCCAATTTAATCATAAACCTTTTGACAATTGGTTAATATAGTTATTCCGATCAATTTTAACTGAAAATCGTTGACATAGACACAAATCGCTATAGACACTGGTCATCTTACGTGGCACAATCGACGACGGCCATTACTTCAGCAATTCCTGACCAAAATTAGCCTGAAGGATATATTGGCAATTAGTCCAAAGGTTTATGATTGACTCGGTAAATTGTCACAATGTTTATTACTAAATTAATAAAAATTAAAAACTTTATGATTGAATTGGATGTCATACAATATGTTTATGACTTTTTATGTAATTATTTCGCAAAAAGTCTTGCTACTTTAATAAGGTATTTACGAATTTTAAATTATGCAAGCCAAAAAAGAAAAGAAAAAAAGAAAACTAAATCACTGATTCAACTCAAAGTCACCGACCTAAAAAAAATGTCAAAGTCCAATAAAAGTGCACAAAAAATACCAGTCATTTGCTGAGCTCAAATATACCCAACATTGGATTCCCGTCTCTTCTTATTACGAGGGCATCCTAATCCTCATTCACTTCAAAATCCTATTTGATTAAGATAGTAAGAGTCAATTCAAGAAGAAAGAAGAGTAAACAACATGCTACTCAACACTTTCTTTTGCCGCTCATAATAATGGAAGACAATCTAAATCAATCATCATCATCACGAGACCCGTGGGTAGACAACCTTTGCTTGTGGATTATCATTAAGTCTTGGAGACTCCCATCAATGATGAATGTGGACAATTGGCCCCAGCCTATCATGCTAGGAACAAATTCATCTCTCGGTAATATTACACTAGATCCATGTGATATTCCTTTAGGATACAGTAATGTCCCATTAAGTTAGTCTCATTTTAAAAAGTAACAACAAGAACCAACGTTTGAGATCCTTCCATCCGAATTTTTACAACTTGCAGAACAAAGTATAGAAGAAAGAGGAAGAGGGTGGGACTAGGAAGCTGGCATACGTCTCTCAGAAAAGGTGACGAAGACAGGATGCTCATCTCCTTTATAGAAAGTGTATTGATAACGTGTCATTATAGCATTTGGGATGAGTCAAGAGTAACATAGTGATCAATGCCACTTTCATGAATCACTTTATGAAAAATGTCACTTGATAAGTCACGTCATGATGGGAGTTGAAAAGTCTCTCCTCTCTCTTTTCTCTTGGTCGTTTTCTTCAACCTTCAGTCATGAGAAAGTATTTAAGTTAGTCTCACTTTCCCCTCCCTCTTTTTTTTTTTTTGTTTACATTTCATTGTTCTTTTCGTCTTTTTTTCTTTTCCCCATTTAGATTGAAAAGTTATCTTTTCTTGATCTAATTCTCAATT
The DNA here is from genome assembly GCA_014182845.1 of Corymbia calophylla. Taxonomy (NCBI): domain Eukaryota; kingdom Viridiplantae; phylum Streptophyta; class Magnoliopsida; order Myrtales; family Myrtaceae; genus Corymbia; species Corymbia calophylla. The sequence continues at coordinate 22,441,118 of CM024694.1, read as the reverse complement.
TGAGCGTTTGAACTCTCTCGATTTAGTTCTAAATTTGGATGTTATCCCCTTCCAATCAAGATCTGGGACTTTAATAATATGTTTTTAGGGATTCTATACCCTTTTGCATTGTTCGTGTACAAATTTTCTGTCCCTAGCTTTAACAATGATTACAAGAGTTTTGACGTCTTGTTGAATTGAGAAATTTTGCTCCCCTACATGTAAGATTTATGTTTGTTCGACCTATTTTGATTTTCTTCGTACAACAATAGTGCAGAGGTCAAGTAGCCTTAAGCAATCGTGTGCTTGTATGCTTAAACCATGCAAAGCTAATTTTCCCTTTTTCTCTTCAAATTTATGTCATGTATTATAAATCTTGAAAATAGTAAGATAACACCTTATCCTAACGGTATGCTCTACACTCGCTTTCATAAGGATTTTGTGTATCAAAAATTGGGGCTAGAAAGCCTTATGTTCAAAATGAAGGGTTAGCTAGACACTAAAAGTTGGTCTCGACATTTTTAACATACCCCCTTTCATGGTGGCAACTCCTGAATGAATTAAATTACATGTTTAACTAATTAAATCAAAATCTTAAAATTGCTATTGGTATGATATTGTGAGAGTCTATGCTAGTGATTCGTTAGTTTTCTTTTAATGGTTCACCTCTGAAAATGTTGCAATAAATCCAAAGATCCATTTCTTGATAGACCATAAAACTACCGAAATTTAATAAACTCTTCATCACAATTTTTTTTTCCTCCAACACAATTATTTATTGCATCAAATCTCCTATGTTGGGTACTAGAATAGACGATCTGTCACTATACATCATTCAAGTGTCACACAGAAACATGCCTAGAAGCTTGCAGATTATTATTCTTTGGAGCTCCAAAACGGCCACGAAATCGTGAAACCTCCAATATTAGCGGAGACATTCGACTCTATTGAGTGTGCGTTCTCAGAACCACGACGATTGTAGAAAAGAAAACCACAGAGGACGACGATGACGACTGCTATGCCAATGATGACCCATGCCGGAGTATCCCACCACGAAATGTTCTCATTGTCGGACGATACCGAATTCGGGACAAATGAAGGTTGGAAGCACGGGCAACCCAGACAATTTCGTGGACAGCTATTGTTCTCCATCGAGAAACTCTCTGTAGTTCAATGCAAAGTGGTGAGCTTACAAACATATTTTGAAGCGTCAATTCATACAAGAAAAGAAGTTCTTCTTAAAAAAGAGGGGGCTACTTTATTAGATAAGAAACACTTTTTTTGATCACATAAATCGAGAAGATTATAAGACTCGAGTGAGAGAATGAGATGATCGAAAACGGAGTGAAGCAGGACATAGAATAAACCGAAGAGGTGAAGGAGGTGGTGCTTGCGTGTACCTTATCAAGAAGAACCGATCAAACCCGTGGGTGGTGTTATTGGAGCAATACTTATGCAACCAGCAAAGAAGTGCAGATTTCCACTTGGTGGCCTCTCGTTATAATGGCTCTCTTGCATCCCCAATTATTGGTGGGTGGCTTTTGGTAGGGGAAAATTAGCAAAAATGTTATAGACTTATTATAATTATGCTAAATCACTCATGAACTTTTTTTTGATAAATTAAGTCTTAAATCTTTTTGCATTTGTGTCTATCCAGTCTATTCGGTAAAAAATGATTGGCCGGCATTGACATGAACGTTGATCCTCCTACGTGCTAGGCGTAGGCATAATCTTTCACGAGATGTAATATAAGTCGAAGAGTTGAAGTAGGTGCTTGAATCGTACCTTAACAAGAAGAACCGAGCAAACCAAGGGCAGATGTTATCACTGCAAATCTTTCACGACTTGCCCATAAATGTGAATTCCAGCAGTTGGCCCTCCCCTTGTTATAATGTCTCTCTCTACAATGTGCTTTGGTCCCCTCCGTCAATAATTGTTTCTCTTTTCAAGAAGTTAGGATGTATGTGAGAAGGGATGATTGGAAAACCTGACAAAAGAGTGGGAGAAATTTCACATCTCGTGATAGATAGTCATGATGTCATGTTAATGACATCCTTTGAGGATACGACAAATAAGGTCTAATTTCACAAAAATTCGCAAACCCTAAACCTTAGTTAATGACATAAATGTCCTAAACTTTATTTTGTCCATAGTAACACGAATACCTCAATTTTTTTGTGTTATAATAATCTCTGAACTTATACTAATGTGATAAATGTATCATAAATGGAATTGAAATAGAGAGTATACATAGATTTAGGACGTAGAATTAAATAGCGTTGCTTGATCTGAACAATGTATTTGCAATTGTGTGCTAAGGGTATCTAAGCGAACCTTGGCCACCCCTTACTGATGGCCCCACTAGGGTAGATGGCTCATGGTAGCAACGTCGAAATGGCCGGGACACCCCTTAAACACCCTGGATTATATGTAATCTCTCTCTTTCTTCCCTAAGGTTTGAATTTTTATTTTATTGGCCTTTTTAGTTCTCCATTTTCCTTTTAATCCTTTTCTCATGTGGTGTTTGCGTGGCGCTACATTGGTGGCACTTTTCCTCGGAACATATTAATAATGCCACTTTGGATCCACGTCGGATTTTTAATGGAGGTTTTGTACAAAACCGTGACGGAAGGTATATATATCATAGATATATAAGTTTGAGATTTTTTCTGTGACATAAAGAAAGTTTAGGGTATTAGTATTGCACTGAGTATAATTTAACGTTTACAGTGACATACTTTTTTTCTATTCTTTTCTTTTTAGTTGGTGAGATTTTTTTACAATAAAGCTACGATCCATTGGATGCAAAAGATTCTTATTCCTTTGAAAATGCTCTTTTACCGAGAGGCAAATCTCAATCTCCACTACTATGGTTTCCTTCGCCGCTAGGTGGGCACGAAGCTACTCTTCAGGTCAAGGACAGGAACCAAAATCGAGTCTTTTTTTTACCCTTTTTGATTAGCTTTAAGGAAATTTTAAAAAAAGTAATGGTCATAAACAAAGCAAAAGGAGAGACAACTTTTTTCTAAAATTTCAAGTTTGACAGAGGTCAGCCGATGTTCAATATAAGTATAGCCGAAAAACAAAGGAGCACCTTTGTAGTGAAAGCTGCACATAAGAATGAGAGAACTAAAAAAGAAAAAAGAGAAAGAACTGCAGCAAGTGCCTCTTTGGACGTAAGTTCTAAGAAGAGAAGAAGAAAAAGAGGGAAAATTATCCCAAAAGTCATAAATCTTTTACACATTTTCCAATTTGACCCTAACCATGATACATCTGATTATGGCCTAAGGGCTTTTAAATCCAGCAGCTTTGAGTTTTGACTTCACTTTCGCTCTCAACCGTGCCATCAAAGTTTCTATGCCATCATTTAATCCTAGTTTACAATGCGTTGCCATTATTTTAATGCTATTCTAGGTGATTAAGTTGATGTCCAATTAGAGATCTTGAATGAGTGATGATGTAAAAGTCAGAAAAAATTGTCCAAAAAATCCTAAACTTGTTGTATGACTATCAATTAAGGTATAAACTTTTCACTTTTGCCAATTTAATCATAAATTTTTTGACGATTGGTCAATATAGTTCTTTCGATCAATTTTCACTAAAAATTGCTAGCATGGACATAGATTGTTGTGGACACCGGTCGTTCAATGTGGAACAATCAACGACGGCCGTCATTTCAACAATTCTCAAGCAAATTAGCCCGAAGGATATATTAGCAATTAGTCCAAAAGTTTAGGACTAAGTTGGTAAATTGTCAAAATGTTTATAACTAAATTGAGAAAAAGTAAAAACTTTATGATTGAATTTGTTACCATATAGTAGGTTTATGACTTTTTAGGTAATTATTTCTCAAAAAGTCTTGGTACTTTAATCAGCTATTTACTAATTTTAAATTGTGCTAGCCCAAAAAAAAAGAAAAAAAAGAAAACTAAATTACTGATTCAATTCAGAGTCACCGACCAAAAAAAGAAGTTGGAGTCCAGTGGAAGTGCACAAAAAATACTAGACATTTGCTTTACTCGAATATACCTAACATTGGATTACTGTCTCTTCTTATTACGAGAGCATCCTAATCCTCATCCAATTCAAAATCCTATTTGATTAAGATAATAAGAGTCAATTCAAGAGGAAAGAAGAGGGAAAAACATGCTACTCAGCACTTTGGCCGCCCATGGTAATCGAAGACAATATAAATCAATCATCATCATCACAAGACTCATGGGGTGGACCACTTTTGAAGACCTTTGCTTGTAGATTATCATTAAGTCTTGGAGAGAGACTCCTCATCAACTATGAATGTGGACAATTGGCCCTGTCATGTTAGGAACAAATTCATCTCTTGGTAATATTAAAGTCGACCCACGTGATATTCTTTTAGGATATAGTGATGTCCCATTAAGTTAGTCTATTCTAAAAAAGTCACCACAAGAACCAACATTTGAGATCCTTCCATCTGAATTTTTACAACCTAGGGAAAAAGTATGGAAGAAAGAGGAAGAGGATGGGACCAGTAAGATGCCATACGCCTCTCAAAAGGCAATGAAGACAGGATGTTCATTTGCTTTATAGAAAGTGTAATAATACCGTGTCATATTAGTGTTTGGAATGAGTCAAGAGTTACATCGTGATAGATGTCACGTTGATTGAATAACATTGTGACAAATGTCATGTTGATAAGTCATGTTGTGACGGGAGTTGAAAAGTCTTTTCTCTCGTCTTTCTTTTCTCTTCATTGTTTTCTTCAATCTCCAAGTCATGAGGAAGGGTTTGAGCTGGTCTCACCTTTCTCTTCCTTTCTTTTCTTGTTTGTGTTTTATTATTCTTTTCTTGCCTTTTTTTTTTCTCCCTCAATTTAGATTTGAGTGCTCTCTTTTCCTGGTTTAGTTATCAATTTGAGAGTTTGAACTCTTCCGATTCAGTTCTAGATTTGGGTGCTATCTTCTTTCAATCTAAATTGGGGAGTTTAAAAATATGTTTTTGGGGATTCAATGCTCTTATGCTTTGTTCATGTACAGGTTCTCTTGCCTCTAGTTTCAATGATGATCGCAAGAGTTTTAGCGTCTCATTGAATCGCGAAATTTTGCTCCTCCACATGCAAGATTTAAGTTTGTTCAACCTATCTTGATTATTTTCATATGACGATAGCATAGAGGCCGACTAGCCTTAAGCAATCGTGTGTTTGTATGCTTAGACCATGCAAAGCTAATTTTCTCCTTTTCTCTTCAAGTTTCTTTTATGTATTATAAATCTTAGAATAGTAAGATAGCACCTTATCTTGATGGTATACTCTACACTCGCTTTCATGAGGATTTTATGTATTAAAATTGGAAGCCTTATATTCAAAATGAGAGTTTAGTTGGACTCTCAGTCTGTCTCGACATTTTTAACATAGCCCATTTATGGTGGCAACTGCTGAATGAATTAAATGACATGTTTAATTAATTAAATCAAAATCTTAAAGTTGCAATAAATATGCCATTACGAGAGTGTACTCTAAATATCTCTTAGTGATTCATTAGTTTTCTTTTAATGATTCACCACTGAAAAGGTTGCAACAAATCCGAAAATCTATTTCTTGATAAACCATAAAACTATTAAAACATAATAAACCCTTAATCACAATTTTTTTTCCCTCCAACATAATTATTTATTAAAACAGATCTCCTAAGTTGGATACTAGAATAGACGATTTGTCACTATACATCATTTGAGTTTCATACAGAAACATGCCTAGAAGCTTGTAGATTATTGTCCTTTGGAGATCTTAAACGGCAACGAAATCGTTAAACCTCCGAATTCAAGGTAGATATCTGGCTCTACTGAGAGTATGCCTGCCGTGTCTTCAGAACCACGACGATTGTAGAAAAGAAAACCGCAAAGGATGGCAACGACAACGACAATGCCGATGATGACCCATGCCGGAGTATCCCACCACGAAATGTTCTCATCATCGGTCAATACCAAATTCGGGACAAATGAAGCAGGGAAGCACGGGCAACCCAGACAATTTCGTGGACAGCTATTGTTCTCCATCAAGAAACTCTCTGTAGTTCAATGCAAAGCGGTGAGCTTACAAACATATTTTGAAGCATCAATTCACACAAGAAAATAAGTTCTTCTTCAAAAAGAGGGTGCTACTTTATTAGAAAAGAAACACTTTTTTTATCACATAAATCAAGAAGATTATAAGACCCGAGTGCAACAACGAGGTGATCGAAAACGGAGTGAAGCAGGACATAGAATAAACCGAAGAGGCGAAAGAGGTGGTCCTTATGTGTACCTTATCAAGAAGAACCGAGCAAACCAGTGTGTGGTGTTATTGGAGCAATACTTATGCAACCAGCAAAGAAGTGCAGATTTCCACTTAGTGGCCTCTCGTTATAATGGCTCTCTTCCATCCCCAATTATTGGTGGGCGGCTTTTGGCTGGGAAAAATTCCCAAAAAAGTTATAGACTTATTATAATTATGCTAATTCAATTATGAATATTTTTAATAAATTAAGTTTTAAATTTTTTTGCATTTATGCCAATTCAGTTAATCCAGTCAAGATTGATTTGCCAGGCATTGACATGGACATTGATCGTCCTGCATGCTAGGTGTTGGCATAATTGAAAAGTCAAATTGTGATCAATAGAGTTTGAAAGGACTCGTGCTAAGTTTAGACGCCTTCTCGCGAGTGGAACCGCTCAGTAATCCATCAATTTCCGCATGAATCTAATTTGCCCTCGGGAGGTCACCACAACGATTGCTGTCATTTTCCTGCACAAGGTGGGGATGTAAATTTGTTTTGGGCTTCTTCTTTTTATATTAATTTTCTAGTCACTTTTTTAAAAGGGGTGTAACGAATACCCCTTGAGAACGGATACGTAATCCCTTTATGACCGTTGGATACAGAAAAAAATAAATGTCGTCCGTTTATTGTAAAACCTTCAAGATTTTGTGTATCACAGCTTTCTTATAGGAGTTACGAGAAAATTCAGAGAGGCATAATTTGTTATGATGCAGGATTTCTCGATGGACTATAAAAGTACGGAATTCAATAAACCCTCCAACAGAAATATTATTTCTTCCAACAACAAAAATTATTTTTGCATCGAATCTGAAATGTTGTACAATAGAGCAGACCATCCATCGTTGTGCATCGTTCGATTCCCACCCTTGGTAACTCCATTATTTAATGACAACACGGTGGTAACTCTATCATTTGATGACAACAAGGATGACATGGACAGCATGGACAGCATGGTGGCGGTGGCGGCTGCGTCGACAGTGGCTTCGACGGCGGCGTCGACGGCGGCATCACTACTATTATTTTAGGAACGTTAAGCCTTATCAATTTTGGTGGAGTGGCAGTTCTGTCCCTAGGACGACGAGTTTTTACACCAACACCAACGGCTACGACGATGACTATGCTGATGGTGATCCACCTTGAAGCCTCCCGGCATGGAGCAATCTCACTCTCCAAAGACACAGAAACTGGAACATCCCCTGCCACCGGAGGGGGGAAATACTGGAAACCCGAACAATTTTGTGGACAGTAGTCATTGCTCCCCATCCGGAAAAACCCTCTTGTAGTTTAACTTAAGCAGTGAGCCCTGCAAACACTTTTTCGAAGCATCATTCATCCCAAAAAGAAAAAAAAGGGGTGGTAATTTTTAAAAAAGACAGTTTCTTATCAGAAAAGAAATATTTTTTTTTATCATGGTAGATTGGGAAGATTATATGATGTGAGCGTGAGATCGAGATAATTGAAAATGGAATTTCATGAGATGTAATATAAGTCGAAGAGTCGAAGAAGGTGCTTGAATCGTACCTTAACAAGAAGAACCGAGCAAACCAAGGACTGATGTTATCGCTGCAAATCTTTCACGACCTGCCCAGAAATGTGAATTCCAATAGTTGGCCCTCCCCTCGTTATAATGGCTCTCTCTACGGTGTGCTTTGGTCCCCTCCGTCAATAATTGTTTCTCTTTTCATGAAGTTAGGATGTATGTGAGAAGGGAAGATTGGAAAACCTGACAAAAGAGTGGGAGAAATTTCACATCCCGTGACAAATAGTCATGATGTCATGTTAATGACGTCCTTTGAGGATACGACAAATAAGGTCTAATCTCACAAAAATTCGCAAACCCTAAACTTTTGTTAATGAAATGAATGTCCTGAACTTTATTTTGTTCATAATAACACGAATACCTCCATTTTTTTGTGTTATAATAATTTCCAAACTTATACTAATGTGATAAATACATCATAAATGGAATTGAAATAGAGAGTATACGCAGATTTAGGACGTAGAATTAAATAGCGTCGTTTGATCTGGACAATGTATTTGCAATTGTGTGCTAAGGGTATTTAAGCGAGCCTTGGCCAACCCTTACTAATGGCCCCACTAGGGTCGATGGCTCATGGTAGCAAAGTCGAAATGGCCGGGACACCCCTTAAACACCCTGGATTATATGCAATCTCTCTCTTTCTTCCCTAAGGTTCGAAATTTTATTTTATTGGCCTTTTTAGTTCTCCATTTTCCATTTAGTCTTTTTCTCATGTGGTGTTTGCGTGGCGCTACATCGGTGCCACTTTTCCTCGGAACATATTAATAATGCCTCTTTGGATTCACGTTGGATTTTTAATGGAGGTTTTGCACAAAACCGTGACGGGAGGTATATATATCATCGATATATGAGTTTGAGATTTTTTCTGTGACATAAAGAAAGTTTAGGGTATTAGTATTGCACTGAGTATAATTTAACGTTTACAGTGGCATACTTTTTTTCTATTCTTTTCCTTTTAGTTGGTGAGATTTTTTTACAATAAAGCTATGATCCATTGGATGCAAAAGATTCTTATTCCTTTGAACATGCTCTCTTACCGTGAGGCAAATCTCAGTCTCTACTACTATGGTTTCCTTTGCCGCTAGGTGGGCACGAAGCTACTCTTCAGGTCAAGGACAGGAACCAAAATTGAGTCTTTTTTTTTACCCTTTTTGATTAGCTTTAAGGAAATTTTAAAAAATGTAATGGTCATAAACAAAGCAAAAGGAGAGACAGCTTTTTTCTAAATTTTCAAGTTTGACAGAGGTCGGCCGATGTTCAATATAAATATAGCCGAAAAACAAAGGAGCACCTTTGTAGTGAAAGCTGCACATAAGAATGAGAAAACTAAAAAAAAAAAAAAAAAAAAAAGAGAAAGAACTGCAGCAAGTGCTTCTTTGGACGTAAGTTCTAAGAAGAGAAGAAGAAAAAGAGGGAAAATTGTCCAAAAAGTCATAAATTTTTTGCACATTTTCCAATTTGACCCTAAATCTTTCAATTTTACCAATTTAATTCTAAACCTTTTCACATTTTGTCAATTGAATCCATCCACCAATTTTGATCGAAAGTTGATCACTTGAATGTTAGTTATCCTTATGTGGCAAGAACCGATGTTGACGTGAAAATTTTTAAACAAAATTTTTTAATTTTTATTCTATTTTTTTCTTTCATTTTTTTTTCTTCCATTCTCTTTCTCCTCTAGGCGATTGTAGGGCCTTGACAATAGCTAACGATTAGCCAAAGAGGCAAGGGTCGAGCAGGTTGACCTTGCGACATCCGGCAAACCTCACTTGTCCCTAGTGAGGTTGCAAGGTTTGAGCCTCACCCAAGCATGGTGAGGCTTGATCTCTCACAATGACAGCAAGGTCAAGCCTCGCTTGTGGTTGGTAGGGGCAAGCTTCATCATAAGTTGGAGAGGTGGACCTTGTTGAGGCCTAGCTACTAGTTTGAGGAAGAAGAAGAAAGGAAGGAATTAAAAAAAAGAAAATAAAAGAAAAAGGAAATAATAAATAAATAAATAAATAATTCACAAAAAAATATTATTATAAATTATTATGTCGGTCATCTTAATCGTGCATATGGATGGCTAATATTGTCGTTAGTGAATTTTGGCTGTACGAACTCAATTGGCAGAAGGTGAAACTATTAAAAATTCAATTAGTAAAATTGAAAAATTTAGGACTGAATTAATAAAAGTGTAAAATATTTAGAATTTTTAGACAATTTTTCTTAGAAAAAGTTGATTCTAGGACGATATAAGTGGGCCCAAGTTATTGAGATGAGGGTCTTTTAGGCCCACCGATAAACTATGGAGTGGAATGTTTAGCAGAGAAATTATCTCCACCCATTAAACCCAACACATTAGACCCCATGTCTTTGCTGCCTCTAGGGCTTGCTTTGAAATGGGTTTAGTCCACGCACATGATTTTTTTTTTTTTTTTTTTTTTTTTGCTCTTTACCAAAAGCCCATAGACCTGATCTTTTCCTTGTTTAGGCCATGAGCCCATTGTAATTACTTTGTTGTCAGCTTGGATTGGAACCCTTCTTCTTTTTAGTGTCCATCGCTTCAAAGGTGAACCTTTAAAAATCAATCTTAAACGCTTAAACTGCACGCAGGTGCTGGAATTTGGTGGCGGATCTAGGCGGTGGCACCCCTTCCTTCCGGAATTTTGATGAAGCATAACACTTATTTTAATCACCTTGGTTTTATGGATTAATGTGTTCTTTTTCCTCAATCAAAATTCGAGTCCACCATTAAAATAAAATGTTTTTGCCAAAAGTATTGTCTCGATCTCATAGGCTAATGGGTTTTTCATTCCATCGAAAAATTAGTAATTCCCTTTTTCGTTGTCTGTAATACAATGTTAACGCGGGCCTTGCATAAATCTTGGAGTTGTCAACATTTCATGAAATATATAATATATATTGCTTCGAAAGAAGTATTTTGTAAAAGTAGAGAGTAAAGGAGGTTCCTCAAATAAACCACCATTCTTGTAGCTTTTACGAGTTGCAACCATTCGGCCAACCATGAAATTTCAGAAAATGGCCTAAAGGCTATGCACTATCCAGCACCTTTGAATTTTGCCTTTAGTGTCGCTCTCTGCTATGCCATCCAAGATTCTCTGCCAACACTGGTCCTTGTTTACAAAGCATCGCCATTGTTATTAGAGGAAAAAAAACTCAAAATTCTAAATTAAATTTATTGTGACACATGTAATCCAAACTTGTATCGGTATAACACATTTACTTAAAATATATTTTTTGCAACACAAAAAGCTTTGAACTTGTATTTGTGCAGCAAATTTACCTCGAAATTTGGGGTGAATATATCATATGAATATAAATTTGGGATTTTTGGTGTCATAAAAAATAATTTGGGGTAAATGTGTCACACGATTATAAACTTAGGGTTTTTTGTGCTCTAAGAAAATTTGGTATGAATATATCATAGTGAGCATAATTTAAGACTTTTGGTGGCTTGTTCCATTATTATTATTGCTATTTTAGCCTTTAGGAGATAAGTTGATGTTCGGTTAGAGATCTTGAATTAGTTGTGACCTAAAAATCTTGTAATTATTGAACCTTTTCTGCCAAATTTATGAATTTTAAATTATGCGAGGGGACAAAAAATGAAACCACTCATCCAAAATTCAGAGTCCAGTATAAGTGCAGAAAAAATACCATATTTCTACTGAAGTCAAATATGCTCAAGATTGGAATCTCATCTCTTCTTATTAGGAGAGTATCTTATTCCAATTCCAATTTAAAATCCCACTTAATTAAGATAATAAAAGTCAATATAAGGAAAGAAGAGTAAAGAGCATGCCACTTAGCACCGATCATAGTGGAGAGGCTCCTTTCCCCTTTTCCATTGTGCAACGAATGGACCAGGACGACTTCAATAGCTATGCTTTTAAATATTAACAGATGCGTGCAATATCTTTACTCTAACTTCAGAGGCATATAAAAACATCATCTTAGAAGGAGGGAGAGTGACATCCTACCATGAGCAAATAAAGAGATAACAGTTAAAAAGATGAATTTTAATTTGAAGGCATTTTGGTGAAATATAAATAATTGAATGGCTCTTTAACAATAATTATGGTGGAAATAGCAGCAGTCTAATTATATCAATAGGGACTGAGAGAATTACAGCAAGATTGATTCAAGGATAATATGAGTGGGCCGAGTTAGTCAGATGAGGGTCTTGAAGGCCCACGGATGGGCCATGTAATGGACTGGTTATCAGAGAAAGCATTTCACCCTTTTAAACCCAAGACGCCCTCGGCTCTGCTGCCTTTTGGGCTTTTCTTTCAAACGGGCTTTACTCCACAAACATGTTTTTCGTTTTTATTTTACATAAAGCCCATAGACCTGTTTTTCTCTTTCTTGTTTGGTCCATGAGCCCTTGTACTGAATTTTCTTGTCTGCTTGGATTGGAACCGTTTTTCGTTTTTGTTCTTGTTCTTTTTTTTTTTTGTCATAAAATGATTTTGTTTTTCTTTTTTGTTCGCCCATTGCTTCCAAGATAATCCTTGAAAATCAATGTTTATCGCGTGAAACTGCTCACGGTTGCCGGAATTTGGTGTATCTAGGCGGCAGCGCCCATGGAAAAGAAATACCATTTGGGTAATATTTCCAGAGGAACTAGAAATGGATTCGCAAGTTCACTAATATTTCGATGAAGGGTTAACATCTATTTTAATCATCTTTACTTTTGGATTAATGTTTCCTTTTCTTTTTTCTCCATCTAAATTCTTGGTTCACTGTTGGAATGAAATGTTTTGGCCAAAGGTGTTGCCACATTTTCACAATATTATGAGTTTTTTGTTCCATCTATAAAACAAGCGACACAAAGTCTTATATTAGTATGTGCGTCATTGAAATCAAACAAGGAAATATCGAGAAATATTCTCCGAAATACATAAATGGAAGTATCTTGTAAAAGCAGGGGATAAGGAGTCTGCTTGTTAAGCTAGGCTAACCATGATATTTCTTAATATGGCCTTAAGGCTTTTAAATCCAGCAGCTTTGAGTTTTAACTTCACTTTCGCTCTCTGCCGTACCATTTAAGTTTCTATGCCATCATTTAATCCTAGTTTACAAGGCGCTGCCATTGTTTTTAACGCTATTCTAGGAGATTAAGTTGACGTCTTGTTAGAGTTCTTAAATTAATCACGATCTAAAATCAGAAAAATTGTTCAAAAAGTCCGAAATTAATTATCATAAATTTATCGTACGACTGCAAATTCAGTCATAAAGTTTTCAATTTTGTCAATTTCCAATGTAATTCTTTTTGATCAATTCTTTCAGTTCTTAGTTCAATCATAAACATTTCAATTTGGCCGAAAATCATTAACGTGGGCACCGGCCGTCCTACATGGTATAACTAACAAGGGCTGTTATGTTAATGATTTTTGACCAAAATTAGTCGGAAGGATATATTGGCAATTAGTCGAACGATTTATAACTAAATTGGTAAATCATCAAAATGTTTTAGACTAAATTGACAAAATTTAAAATGTTTACGACTAAATTGATTGTCATACAATAAATTTATGACTTTTCAAATAATTATTTCCTTAAAAGTCTTGCTACTTTTATGAGCTATTTATGAATTTTAAATTGCACAAGCGAAAAAATAAAAGGAAAACTAAGCCACTTATTTAACATCCGGAGTCCAATGGAAGTGCCCAAAGTATATCGTACTTTTGCTGAAGTCGAATATGCCCATCATTGGAATCCCATCTCTTCTTATCACGAGAGTATCCAATCCTTCTCTAATCCAAAATCCCATATAATTAAAGATAATAAGGATGTGCATGGTAATCGGTCAAACAATATTTGATTTTATTCTTATGTTTTGGGAAATAGATTTGGAACAAAAATCTACTCGATAAATTTTTTGTTCACTAAATAGATTTGGAATAGAATCAATAATAAAAAAAATTAATTTTTAATTTTCAGGAACAATTCCAGAATCAAAACCCAATTCTTTTTTTTTCTTTCCTTTTCTTCTTCTTCTTCTTCTTCCTTTTAGCCATGGTTGCTTGCCTCTGCCATGGCCGACGACCTCATCGGCGTCCCCCTCCCCTGACAATTCTTCGGCAAGGTCACCGGCTTGAGTTTGGCTAGGAGGAAGGTTAAGTTGAAAAGGAAAAAAGGAAGGGAAAAAAAGAAAAAAAAGGAGAAAAATATAATAAAATCATTAAAAAATTAAAAGAAAATAGTTTGGACTAAAAATTTTAAGGGTCATACTAAGCGTAATTCTATTGTGGAAATAAAATTTTTGGATAGTTATTAAGGGTGAGTTTGGTAACATTTCTACTTTTGGGAATAATTTCTTTTGAGATATAGTTTTTTTTTTATTATATTTCTACTCCCTAAAACAAAATCTAAGTAAAATAAGACGTTTGATAACTATTGAAATTTCTTATTTTCGAAATAGAAAATAATAGAAATGCGTTTTGTATCGACATAATTTTTTTATTTAATTTTTCCTCGATGGCGGCGGTGGGTAGCGGGCGACGGCGGGCATAGGTTGACAGGCAGTGGTCGATGGACAGCGGTTGGTTATAAGTAATGACCCAAGAAATAGTTTTTAGAAATTGTTCCTAAGAACAATAAGTTACTTTTTTCTACTTCTTATTTTTACTCCAAATCTATTCTCGAGAACAACTTTTTATTTCAAGGAATAGAAAAGTTAATTGACATTACCAAATAGATTTCTGTTCTTTTTCTACTATGGAGAATAAAAGAACAGAAAAATAGATAAAGAGAAATATTGCCAAACGGAGCCTAAATGCTTTCAAATGCTTAGAAATTATTTTCGGGAATGGAATAAAAAAAAATCATTACTAAATATAAATGTTCTTGAGAATGGAATGATTATCTAATACATAATAAGAATAAATTACAAGAAAATAAAGTTTTTTTTTGGTCATAAAGTACGAGGAAAGAAGAGTTAAAGAGCATGTTAGTTAGCACCTTCTTTAGCCGCCCCTTATAAAACGTGCATGAATCAATCGTGACGACTCTACTGAAACAGTGCAAGTAGTTTAAAGGCATGCAAAGTTAAATTCAGCTCCCACGTGCCTCGCATCCATTCGCCCACACATTGACCTTTCACCTACAAACGCATTAAGGACAAAAATCGACCCCCACTATAAAAAGCAAGTACATGTACAATCCACTCTATACAGTTGCCCACGACACCATTGCGTGTTAATTAATTTCTGGTGACCGTGGAAAGGCATCCCAGCGGAGACTTCTCTCCACGGGGACAACGGGTCCATGTTAAGAGCATCCCATTAGCCAGCTCGGTGTCTTCCCCCATGATTAATGGTAACAAGCAGGTACAATACTAGAAGAATTTTTATGTCTCATCTTTGTGAGTTAAGAAATATTTCCTTGGTAGATAATATTTACTTTCTCTAAGACTAGTATTTCCCGTGGGTTCGCAGATATCTATATGAAGTAATTGTAATATTTAGTTAGCAACAACAGTGTTTGTGGATTTGAAAAAATTTCTAAACTACTTATCTAGTGTGTAGGTATTGTGGATCTCATTTTTTTCATACCCCCCTATTCTTCGAATTTAGAAGGACATTTTCCAGTTCCTTTGATGCTAGCTTAGAGATTTGCTTTAAGCTGATTTGACCAAGTTTTCTACGTAACATCTCTTGTTTCTTTTGTTTTTTTTCATAGAGAATAAATAGTGAGTAGCTTCATAGTTACCATTTAGTAGAAAGATATTTCCATACCTCTTTCCCGAGAAGATTTGTGATGGATCTTTGTCTTTACTTGTGCAAATACTTTTGACCCGAATTGAAATTTGTGGTTGTTAATATTTAAATTTTGACAATTTATTTAGTGATAAATTACATAGAAAATTAAGGACTAATCTTTAACTCCTATATTAGCACTCGAGTAATTTAAATCAAGCAAGGAAATATCGACAATTATACTCGAAATACATATATAGAAGTATCATGTAAAAGCAGGGGATAAGAAGGCAGCTTGTTAAGCCAAGCTAACCATGATTTTTCTGAATATGACCTAAAGGCTTTTAAATCCGGTAGCCTTGAGTTTTGACTTCACTTTCTCTCTCCGCCGCACCATCAAAGTTTCTCTCCATCATTTAATCCTAGTTTACAAGGCGTTGCTATTGTTTTTACTGTTATTTTAGAAGATTAAGCTGATGTCCGGTTACAAATCTTGAGTTAGTCACGACCTAAAAGTCGGAAAAATTGTCCAAAAAAGTACTAAACATGTTATACAGCTGTCAATTTAGATATAAATTTTTTCATTTTATTAATTTAGTCCTATATATATTAATGATTTGTCAATGTAATTCTTTAGATCAATTTTAGACAGAAATCATTGACATGGACATCGGCTATCCTATATAGTAGGGCCGAAGACGGCCGCTATGTCAGTAATTTCTGACCAAAATTAGCCAGGATGATATATTGGTAATTAGTCCAAAGGTTTAGAACTAAATTGGTTTATCCTCAAAATGTTTAGGATTGAAGTGACAAAATTTAAAAGTCTATGATTGAATTGGTTTCTATACAATAGGTTTATAATTTTTTAGACAATAATTTTCCTGAAAGTCTTGCTACTTCTATCAGCTATTAACGAATTTTAAATTGTACAAGTCAAAAAGAGAAAGAAAAGAAAACTAAGCCACTTATAAAACATTTGGAGTTCAAAAGAAGTGCGGAAAAAAATACTATACGTTTGCTAAAGTCGAACATGCGCAACATTGAAATCCCATCTCTTCTTATAAAGAGAGTGTCCCATTCGTCTTCCAATTCAAAATCCCATTTAAAAGAAATAATCATAGTCAACAAGGAAAGAAGAGTAAAGAGCGTGTTTTTTTCAGTAGTTCAAAAGAGAAAAGAGCATGTCACTTAGCACTTTCTTTAGCCGATCATAATGACGAAGAGGCTAGTGAAAAGAGCGCAACTGATATATACTTATAAGTATTAGCACATGCGTGCATATCTTGCTCTAACTTCGAATGCACACAAAATTAAATTCACCGTTACACATTCACCTTTCATCTACAAACGCATTAGAGCCACTCAATCAAATTACACCTTCGGATGTTATTAATTTTTGGGAAAGGCATCCCAACTCAGAGTTCTCTCCGCGGGTTCAGAGAGTCCATGTTGAGAGCATCACATTGGCCACAGTTCTATAAAAGACATGCTCGCATGATGATCAAAGCATTTTCAATTCAAAGAAACTGGGAAATGCATTTTATTGTTGTCCGTTAATTTAAAGAAATGGCTCTGTTACTATGAAGCAAATGTCGTCTTCAATGCTTCCTGAGTCATGCGCTTTTAAGTGGGCCTGAAGCTACACTCTAGGGCTAGGACAAGAAGCCAAATTGAGTTTTTCTTAATCCTTCCTGATAAGCTTAAGGCAAATTTAAAAGTTGTAATGTGCACGTTGTTTGTTTGTCTTGTATATTGGTTTGGCGAATATGAAGTGGTTGATTGCATAAAATGTCGCCAAACAACTAGACAAAGCAATGAATCAAGACAGTAATGCACATAAATAATAAAAAGAAAGTTACAACTCTTTCTAAAATTGCTTGTTTACTCGATGTCGGCCGATGTTCAATATAGATATAGCCAAAATAAAAGCTATTAGATTTGTTTTCATCTCGATGTATTGTAAAAAAATCAATCCTTTATGCTCCAGTGCTTATCATTGCATTTTTTTTTTTTGGCTAAGCGGTCGGTTCCATTGGACCGGACTAGACCAGACCGGTTGGTCCCGTCTAATTCTCGGTCCTAGGATCGTCTGATTCAGTCCCCAGTCCCAAAAAAAAGGAACCGGTCCTCTCAGTTGGGTTCTCGATTCTACCTTGAAACTGAACCGAACTGAGAACTGATCACTCCATAATTGCTAAACATAGCCTATGATTTTTAAATATAGCTATTATATATTGGATCTGGATTCTCAATGTTGTCGTGACTTGGTAAGTTTATCTCGCCAACAAAAACACTCCTTTATTCAGTTAAATATAAAGAGGGCACTATTTCCACCACTATTTTGATTAAGACACTCCTCGTGGCAGGCTCTGTCTCTCGCATTCCCCCTCAGCCCTCTTAATGAGCTCTTCTTGAGTCAGGGTTGGAATGGCATGAGCTTGGAGGCAAAGAGAAGCAGTGGTCGAGGGTTTAGGTGGCGATGTGACGATGGAGAGAGATATGCAGAAGTAGTGAGTAGATCGAGGGATGATTATGCTGTGACGGTAGAGGCGAGAAATCAAGAATGACGTGCGCAACAACGATAGCGTGTGTGTGAAAGTGGAGGATAGTAGTGGTATGCTGTGGGGGGCTCGGCATTAGGGTAGGGATGGGGTAAATTTGCTTGAGGTTTTGAGGCATCAAGAGAATTTGATAATTATTTTAAGAGACAATAAAATCAATGAATGTTTTTTTCTTAAGCATCTCCTTGTTGTCGAGCAAAAAAGGAAAAACGCTTCAAGTTGCAGCAAAAACATTATTTTAATGAAGAAGGGAGAATGAGATCCTATCATGAGCAAATGACGAGATAATAGATAAAAAGTTAAATTTTAATTTGAAGGGTATTTGGTGAACTATTTATAAATGGATGTTTTAGCAATAAATGGATTGGAAATAACGGCTACCTAATTATACAACAGGGAATGGGAGAATTATAGAGACCAACTCTAGGACAATATAAGTGGGCCGAGTTATTCAGATGAGGGCCTTTCAAGGCCCACGGATGGACCGTGAAATGAAATGGGTATCAGACAAAGTATGTCACCCATTTAAACTCAAGATTGTCAGTCCCTTGTCTCTGCCGCCTTTTGGGCTTGCTTTGAAACGGGCTTTATAGTCCACAAAGATGTTTTTTCTTTTATTTTACAAAAAAAAAAAAAAAAGACCTGTTCTTCTTTTTATGGTTTGGTCCATAAGCCCATGCACTTAGTTTGTTGTCTGCTTGAATCGGAACCCCTTTTCTTTTTGTTCCCCGTTGCTTCTAAGATAATCCTTGAAAATCAATGTTCATCGTGTAAAACCACACATGGTTGTCGGAATTTGGTGTATCTAGGTGGCGGCAGTGGCGGCGCCTCTGGCCCTCCAGAATTTCGATGAAGGGTTAACATCTATTTTAATCACCTTGACTTTTGAATTAACGTTTCATTTTTTTCTCCATCTAAATTCTCAGTCCACTGTTGGAAAAAAGGGTTATCACCAAAGGTGCATTTTCACATTATAATGAGTTGTCCGTTTTATTGATTAAACTAGCGACACAAAGTCTTACTATTAGCACGCGCGTTTGTTTAAATTAAGCAAGAAAATATCGATAATTATTCTACGATATACATATATATGGAAGTGTCTTGTAAAAGCAGGGGATAAGAAGGCTGCTTGTTAAGGTAGGCTGACCATGATATTTCTAATTATGGCCTGAAGGCTTTTAAATCCAGCAGCTTCGAGTTTTGACTTCACTTTCGCTCTCCGCCATACCATCAAAGTTTCTATGCCATTATTTAATCCTAGTTTACAACGTGTTGCCAATGTTTTTAATGCTATTTTAGGTGATTAAGTTGATGTCTGATTAGAGATTTTGTTTTAATCGTGATCTAAAAGTCAAAAAAATTATCCAAAAGGTCATAAACTTGTTGTATGGCTATCAATTCAATTATAAACTTTTCAGTTTTGCCAATTTAATCATAAACCTTTTGACAATTAGTCAATATAGTTATTCCGATCAATTTTAGCTGAAAATCGTTAACATAGACACAAATCGTTGTAGAAACCGGTCATCCTACGTGGCACAATTGATGACGGCCGTCACTTCAGCAATTCCTGACCAAAATTAGCCTGAAGGATATATTGGCAATTAGTCCAAAGGTTTATGATTGACTTGGTAAATCATCACAATGTTTATTACTAAATTAATAGAAATTAAAAAAAATTATGATTGAATCGGATGTCATACAATATGTTTATGACTTTTTATGTAATTATTTCGCAAAAAGTCTTGCTACTTTAATAAGGTATTTACGAATTTTAAATTATGCAAGCCAAAAAAAAAAAAAACTAAATCACTGATTCAACTCAAAGTCACCGACCTAAAAAAAGAAGTCAGAGTCCGATAGAAGTGCACAAAAAATACCAGACATTTGCTGAACTCAAATATACCCAACATTGGATTCACTTTCATGAATCGCTTTATGAAAAATGTCACCTTAATAAGTCACGTCATGATGATAGTTGAAAAGTCTTTTCTTCTCTCCTCTCTCTTTTCTCTTGGTCGTTTTCTTCAACCTTCAATCACGAGAAAGGATTTAAGTTAGTCTCACTTTCCCCTCCCTCTTTTTTTTCGTTTCGTTTACATCTCATTGTTCTTTTTGTCTTTTTTTCTTTTCCCCATTTAGATTGAAAAGTTATCTTTTCTCGATCTAGTTTTCAATTTGAGAGTTTGAACTCTCTTGATTTAATTCTAGATTTGGATGTTATCCCCTTCCAATCAAGATCTGGGACTTTAATAATATGTTTTTAGGGATTCTATACCCTTCTGCATTGTTTGTGTACAAATTCTCTGTCCCTAGCTTTAACAATGATTAAGAATCAATGATAATATCTTACTTGCGCAAGAGCTATTTAGTGGCTTCCATATTGAGCCGTATCTTCCCAAATGTGCAGTGAAGGTGGACTTTCAAAAAGCCTACGATACACTTGATTGGGACTTTCTTACATTAACTTTGGAAGCCTTCGGCTTCCCTAGATGGTTGGTAGACCGTATTATGATATGTGTGCGGACTCCAAAATTCTCTATCTCAATTAATGGTGAATTACATGAGATTTTCCCAAGTGGTAGGGGTCTGAGACAAGGGGATCCTATGTCCCCTTACCTTTTCACCCTTGCAATGGAGGTCCTCTCTGGGATTATCTCAAGACAGGCTCGGCTTCCGGGGTTCAAATTCTTCTAGAGATGTAAATCCACCCGATTATCTCATTTATTTTTTTGCAGATGATGTCTTCTTGTTCAGTGAAGCCTCAATGGGGTTGTCAATACGCCTTAATGAGGGTCTTCAGGTTTTCTCCTCTTGGAGTGGTCTCTTTCCAAATTTTAACAAAAGTGAGATATTCATAGCTGGTGGTTCCTCAAATACCCGAGACCTCATTTGTCAGCTATGGGGTTTTCGGTTGGGATCCTTACCTGTGAGGTATCTTGGTGTTCGTATCATAACTAAGAGATTGGCCAAAGCGGATTGCAATATTCTGGTTAGTCTTCTTACTGCTCGAGTTCATTCTTGGACACATCGGTTTTTGTCGTTTGTGGGCCGTTTACAACTTATCAAGTCGGTCCTCCATGCTGTCCAAGTTTACTGGGCTAGTATTTTTATTTTGCCTTCTTCGGTCTTGAAGAGCATTGAACAAATATGCTGGCAATTTTTATAGAATGGTCCTGCACTAGGTTCTGGAGGTGCTAAAGTGGCTTGGGAAGAAGTTTGTCTTCCTAAGGCCGAAGGTGGGCTCGGGCTGCGTAAAATTAGGGAGAGCAATAGAGCTGCAATGATGAAGCACATTTGGCTCTTATTTATTGACAATGAGTCCCTCTGGTGTAAGTTGATACATGCTACTTATTTAAAGAACAAGAACTTTTGGACTTGCACTACGCCGACAATTTGTTCTTGGGCTTGGAGGAAATTACTGGCCTTGAGACCGGTAATCCTTAGTTTTGTAAGGTGGCGGGTTGGCAATGGACTTACTAGCTCATTATGGTTCGATCCTTGGCATCCCCTAGGTCTGCTGAAGACTTTCTTCTCTCACCCTTTTATTTATGGATCAGGCCTTACTAAAGAAGCCAAGGTTGCTGATCTATTTACACCAGCAGGTCTCTATGTCCTACAACAAATACAAAGCTGGCCGCACCCGATCCCGCATCTCAATAATCTCCCGGATGAATTCACTTGGCTACCTACGGGTAAGTTCTCTACGGCTTCGGTTTGGGATTCTATTCGGAGACGGGCCCCACGTGTTCCACGGTCATCTTTTATTTGGAACAAAACCATTATACCTCGGTACCAATTTTTGCTATGGGTGATGGCCAGAAATTGTCTCCCTACTCAAATGATGTTGCTTTCTTATGGTAGAATCTCTGGTGTGGTGTGTGCTTTTTGCAAGACATGCCCGGATTCCTTGGACCACCTTTTTTTTGGATGTCAAGTTACGCGTGCCCTCATTGTTTTTTGGGCGGGCAAATGCAACTTGGCTTGGCCGGGAGGATTGTGGCAGAATACCCTTCATTGGGTCAACTTCAATCTGGCCGGTAAAGGGTTTCAGTAGGAGATCTCCAGGTTTCCTTTTGGAACCCTTTGTTATATAATTTGGAAGTCTCGAAATGATGCCCTATTTAGGGGTAAAGCGATCCTCTCTCAAGCGATGAAGCATTATCTATATAAGGCTATCAGGGACAAGGTGACGGCTAGCCCGCCGGTTCAAGATAATCCTGTCAATAGGCGGCTACAAAGAACTTGGGGTTTAGATGCCTCCATTTTTTATGTTTAAAGTGTTTTCGTTGCTCTCTTTAGGTGGCTATGCCATGTATGTTGATCTAAGTCTTCCTTGGATTTCGGTACCATTCCACTCATTAGTCATGATACGATGAGTGTAAATGGGTGCCGATTTCCTTTTGTTTGTACAGTTGATGGTTAGAATGAATACAAACTTACCTTACCAAAAAAAAGATGATTGCAAGAGTTTTGACGTCCCGTTGAATTGAGAAATTTTGCTCCCCTACATGTGAGATTTATGTTTATTCAACCTATTTTGATTTTCTTCGTACAACAATAGTGTAGGGGTCAAGTAGTCTTAAGCAATCGTGTGCTTGTATGCTTAAACCATGCAAAGCTAATTTTCCTTTTTTCTCTTTAAATTTATGTTATGTATTATAAATCTTAAAATAGTAAGATAGCACCTTATCCTAACGGTATGCTCTGCACTTGCTTTCATAAGGATTTTGTGCATCAGAAATTGGGGCTAGAAAGCCTTATGTTCGAAATGAAGGTTTAGCTAGACACTAAAAGTTGGTCTCGACATTTTTAACGTATCCCCTTCACGGTGGCAACTTGTGAATGAATTAAATTACATGTTTAACTAATTAAATCAAAATCTTAAAATTGCTATCGGTACGACCTTGTGAGAGTCTATGCTT
Source organism: Corymbia calophylla (assembly GCA_014182845.1). Lineage (NCBI taxonomy): Eukaryota > Viridiplantae > Streptophyta > Magnoliopsida > Myrtales > Myrtaceae > Corymbia > Corymbia calophylla. The sequence continues at coordinate 22,418,114 of CM024694.1, read as the reverse complement.
AATGTGTCTTAGTGATTCGTTAGTTTTCTTTTAATGGTTCACCTTTGAAAATGTCGCAATAAATCCAAAGATCCATTTCTTGATAGACCATAAAACTACCGAAATTTAATAAACCCTTCATCACAATTATTTATTGCATCAAATCTCCTATATTGGTACTAGAATAGACGATCTGTCACTATACATCATTCGAGTTTCACACAGCAATATGCCCAGAAGCTTGCAGATTATTATTCTTTGGAGCTCTTAAATGGCAACAAAATTGTCAAACCTCCAATATCAACGGAGACATTTGGCTCTATTGAGTGTGCATTCGCTGTGTTCTCAGAACCACGACGATTGTAGAAAAGAAAACCGTAGAGGATGACGACGACGACTACAATGACTACTATGCTGATGATGACCCATGCCGGAGTATCCCACCACGAAATGTTCTCATCATTGGACAATACCGAATTCAGGACAAATGAAGGTTGGAAGCACGGCCAACCCCGACAATTTCGTGGACAGCTATTGTTCTCCATCAAGAAACTCTCTGTAGTTCAATGCAAAGCGGTGAGCTTACAAACATATTTTGAAGCTTCAGTTCACACAAGAAAAGAAGTTCATCTTCGAAAAGAGGGGGCCACTTTATTAGAAAAGAACCACTTTTTTTGATCACATAAATCAAGAAGATTATAAGACCCGAGTGTGAGAACGAGATGATTGAAAACAGAATGAAGTAGGACATAGAATAAATCGAAGAGGCGAAGGAAGTGGTGTTTGCGGGTACCTTATCAAGAAGAACCGAGCAAACCAGTGGGTGGTGTTATTGAAGTAATTCTTACACAACCAGCAAAGAAGTGTGGATTTTTACTTGGTGGCCTCTCATTATAATGGCTCTCTTCCATCCCCAATCATTGGTAGGTGGGTTTTGATCGGGAAAAATTACCAAAAAAGTTATGAACTTATTATAATTATGCTAATTTAGTCATGAACTTTTTTTTGGTTAATTAAGTCTCAAATCTTTTTGCATTTGTGCCAATTTAGTCTATTTGGCCAAAATTAATTGGCCAGCATTGACATGGATGTGGATTGTCCTGCGTGCTAGGTGTAGGCATAATTGAAAAATCAAATTGTGATTAATAGGGCTTGAAAGGGCTCATGCTAAGTTTAGATGCCTCCTCGCGAGAGGAACCGCTTGGTAATCCATCAATTTCCATGCACAAGGTGAAGATGTAAAGTTGTTTTGGGCTTCTTCTTCTTCTTTTTTTAATTAATTTTCTAGTCACTTTTTTAGAAGGGGTGTTACGAGTGCCCCTTGAGAACGGATATGTAATCCCTTTATGACCGTTGGATAGAGAAAAGAATAAATGTCGTCCTTTGATTGCAAAACCTTCAAGATTTTGTGTATCACAGCTTTCTTATAGAAGTTACGAGAAATTTCAGAGAGGCATAATTTATTATGATATGGGATTTCTCGATGGACTATAAAGCTACAGAATTCAATAAACCCTCCAATAGAAACATTAGTTCCTCCAACAACAAAAATTATCTATTGCATCGAATCTAAAATGTTGTACAATAGAGTACGACCATCCGTCGTTGTGCATCATTCAATTCCCACCTATAGTAACTCTATCATTTGATGACAACACGGTGGTAACTCTATTATTTGATGACAACATGGATTACATGGACAGCATGGCGGCGGCGGCGGCGGCATCTTCGTCTTCTTCTCCTCCTGCAACTTCACTACTATCGTAGGACGATGGGCTTTTATAACAATGCCAACGGCTACGACGACGACAACGATGACTATGCTAATGGTGATCCACCTCGAAGCCTCCCGGCACGGAGCAATCTCACTCTCCAAAGATACAGAAACCGGAACGTCCCCTGCCACCGGAGGAGGGAAGTACTGGAAACCCGGACAATTTTGTGGACAGTAGTCATTGCTCCCCATCCAGAAAAACCCTCTTGTAGTTCAACCCAAGCGGTGAGCCTGCAAACACTTTTTCAAAGCATCATTCATGCCAAAAAGAAAAAAAAAGGGCGGTAATTTTTAAAAAAGACGGTTCTTTATCAGAAAAGAAACACTTTTTTATCATGGTAGATTGGGAAGATTATATGACGCGAACACGAGATCGAGATAATTGAAAAGAGAATTTAGCGAGATGTAACATAAGTCGAAGAAGGTGCTTGAACTGTACCTTAACAAGTAGAACCAAGCAAACCAGGACTGATGTTATTGCGACAAATCTTTCACGACTTGCCAAGAAATGTGAATTCCAGTAGGTGGCCCTCCCCTCCTTATAATGGCTCTCTGCAGCGTGCTTCGGTCCCCTCTGTCAATAATTTTTTCTGTTTTTATAAAGTTAGGATGCACGTAAGAAGGGATGATTGGAAAACTTGACAAAAGAATGGGGAAAATTTCACATCACGAGACAAATAGTCATACGTCCTTTGCATATATAACAAATAAGGTTTAATTTCACAAAATATCACAAACTCTAAATTTTTGTTAATGAAATAAATGTCTTGAATTTTTTTTTGTCCATTGGAAAAAAGGGCTATCGCCAAAGGTGCATTTTCACAGTATATTGGTTGTCCGTTTTATCGATAAAACTAGCGACACAAAGTCTTATCATTAGCACGCACGTTGTTTAAATCAAGCGAGAAAATATCGGCAATTATTCTACGATGTACATATATGGAAGTGTCCTGTAAAAGCAGGGGATAAGGAGGTTGCTTGTTAAGCCAGGCTAACCATGATATTTCTGATTATGGCCTAAGGGCTTTTTAATCTAGCAGCTTTGAGTTTTGACTTAACTTTCGCTCTCTGCCATACCATCAAAGTTTCTATGCCATCATTTAATCCTAGTTTACAATGCGTTGCCATTGTTTTTAATGCTATTTTAGGTGATTAAGTTGATGTCTGATTAGAAATCTTGAATAAGTGACGATCTAAAAGTCAAGAAAAATTATCCAAAAAATCCTAAACTTGTTGTACGACTATTAATTCAATTATGAACTTTTCAGTTTTGCCAATTTAATCTTAAACCTTTTGACGATTGGTCAATATAGTTCTTCTGATCAATTTTTGCTAAAAATCGTTGACATTGACATAAATTGTTGTAGTCACCGGTCGTTCTACGTGGCAGGATCGACGATGACCGTTATTTCAGCAATTCCCAAGCAAAATTAGCTTGAAGGATATATTAGCAATTAGTCCAAAGGTTTAAGACTAACTTGGTAAATTGTCAAAATGTTTATGACTAAATTGAGAAAAATTAAAAACTTTATGATTGAATTGGTTGCCATATAGTAGGTTTATGACTTTTTTGGTAATTATTTCCCAAAAAGTCTTGCTACTTTAATAAGCTATTTACTAATTTCAAATTGTGCTAGCCAAAAAAAAAAAGAAACTAAATTACTGATTCAACTTAGAGTCACCGACCAAAAAAAAGAAGTCGGAGTCCAATAGAAGTGCACAAAAAATACTAGACATTTGCTGAACTCGAATATACCCAACATTGGATTCCTGTCTCTTCTTATTACGAGAGCATCCTAATCCTCATCCAATTCAAAATCCTATTCGATTAAGATAATAAGAGTCAATTCAAGAGGAAAGAAGAGGGAAAAACATGCTACTCAACACTTTCGTTAGCCGCCCATGGTAATGGTAGACAATCTAAATCAATCATCATCATCACAAGACCCATGGGGTGGACCACTCTTGAAGACCTTTGCTTGTGGATTATCGTTAAGTCTTGGAGACTCCTCATCAACAATGAATGTGGACAATTGGCCCTGTCATGTCGGGAACAAATTCATCTCTTGGTAATGTTACAGTCGATCCACGTGATATTCATTTAGGGTATAGTGATGTCCAATTAAGTTAGTCTCTTTTAAAAAAGCAACAAGAAGAACCAACATTCGAGATCCTTCCATCTGAAGTTTTACAGCATCGGAAAAAAGTATAAAAGAAAGAGGAAGAGGGTGGGACCAAGAAGCTGCCATACGCCTCTCAAAAAAGGCAACGAAGACAGGATGCTCATTTTCTTAATAGCAAGTGTAATAATAATGTGTCATATTAGTGTTTGGAATGAGTAAAGAGTTATATCGTGATAGATGTCATGTTGATGAATTACACTATGACAAATGTCACGTTGATAAGTCATGTTGTGACGAGAGTTGAAAAGTCTTTTCTTTATTCTCTTCCTTTCTTCATTATTTTCTTCAACCTCCAATCATGAGGAAGGGTTTGAGTTAGTCTCACCTTCCTCTTCCTTTTTTTTGTTTGTATTTTCTTGTTCTTTTCTTGCCTTTTTTTCTCTCTCAATTTAGATTTAAGTTCTCTTTTCCTGGTTTAGTTATCAATTTGAGAGTTTGAACTCTCCCGATTTAGTTCTAGATTTGGGTACTATCATCTTTTCATCTAAATCAAGGAGTTCAATAAATATGTTCTTGGGGATTCAATGCTCTTATGCTTTGTTCATGTATAGGTTCCCTTGCCTCTAGCTTCAATGATGATCATAAGAGTTTTGGCGTCTCGTTGAATCACAAAATTTTGCTCCTCCACATGTAAGATTATGTTTGTTCAACTTATCTTGATTATTTTCGTACAACGATAGTGTAGAGATTGACTAGCCTTAAGCAATCGTGTGTTTGTATGCTTAGACCATGCAAAGCTATTTTTCTCCTTTTCTCTTCAAGTTTCTGTTATGTATTATAAATCTCAGAATAGTAAGATAGCACCTTATCCCGATGGTATACTCTACACTCGCTTTCATGAGCATTTTATGTATCAAAAACTGGGGTCAGAAAGCCTTATATTCGAAATGAGAGTTTAGCCAGACTCTAAAAGTCTATGTTGACATTTTTAACATAGCCCATTTCATGGTGACAACTGCTGAATGAATTAAATTCAAAATCTTAAAGTTGCAATAAATATGCCATTATGAGAGTGTACTCTAAATATATCTTAGTGATTCATTAGTTTTCCTTTAATGATTCACTACTAAAACGGTTGCGACAAATCCAAAGATCTATTTCTTGATAGACCATAAAACTACTGAAACATAATAAACCCTTAGGCTCCGTTCGTTTCGCGGAAAATAACTTCCGGAAAAATATTTTCCAAATTTTTCGGCGTTCGGGGGCGGAAAATAAGTGGTCAAAGAAAATATTTTCCAGTCAATGGAAAAATCCCCTTCTAAAAGTGTGGAAAATGATTTCCTTTTTGAAAAAAAGGAAATCATTTTCCCAGCCCAGTATCTGCCGTATTTCTGTGCACGACTCTCTCCCTTTGTCACTTTTCTCCCTTTTCTCTCGCAAAAACTAAGATTTCTCAATCGCTCGTAGCTTCGAATGAGAAATCTGATCAGATTTCGAGCGATCTGAAATGGGGAGAAATGCTGACCCGAATAGCACTGAACCGACGGGGGCTCGCCGACTGGGGACGACGAGACGAGAAGGAAGACCTCCGCTCAACTGTGGATATAGACGGTGGTGGGCAGTCGCGCGAAATACCCTCCGGCGGCGGGACGAGGATAACCGAGGCCGGAGACGTTCGGGCACCTTCCTTCTTCGACACCCCTCTCTCTCTCTTTCACTTTCTTTGCTTTCTCAGTTTTTTTCTTCGCTGAAGCAGCCTCACGGTCGCTTCTTTTCTTCTCCTCTCTGCTGGGCGAATGGTCTCTCTCTGCCTTTAATGGGCGAACGTCCCTCTCCCTCTCCTCTCGCTTCTTTTTTCTCTTCTCTTGTTTTCTTTCTTCTCTGTTTCTTTCTCCTTAGCCGAAACGTGAGCAAGACCTCCCACTACTTCCTCGGTTCTCTTCATCCCACCCCCATATCGAACGAGAAGTCCTGATCAGCTTCGCACCATCATTCCATAATCACTTTTTTTCTCTCTCGCAAAAACTAGGTGAATTTTGGAAAACATTTTCCTTACCAAACATCGGAAAATATTTTCTGGGACTTTTTTAGATTTTACCCGAACATCGGAAAATAATGTCATTTTCCTGGAAAATGACTTTCAAGAAAACATTTTCCGGAAATGGTTCATTTTCCGTGAAACGAACGGAGCATTAATCACAATTTTTTTTCCCTCCAACACAATTATTTATTATAACAGATCTCCTATGTTGGATACTAGAAGAGACGATCTATCACTATACATCATTCGAGTTTCGCACATAAACATGCCCAGAAGCTTGCAGATTATTGTCCTTTGGAGAAGAACCCTTACTTACACGAAATTATCACCCTTATCGGCCCCGCCAGACCAATGGTGCCTTCCAGTTTTGCCTGGGGAGTGCCCTCTGCGTCCTTAGAACCACGGCCATTGTAGATAAGGAAACCACATATTACGATGATGACAACTACTATGCCGACAATGACCCATTTTGGAGTATCCCACCATGAAATGTTGTCGTCGTTGGATGATACCGAATTCAGGACACATGAAGGGGGCAAGCACGGGCAACTCGGATAATTTCGTGGACAGCTATTGTTCTCCATCAAGAAACTCTCTGTCGTTCAATGCAAAGTGGTAAGTTCACAAACATATTTTGAAGCATCGCTTCACACAAGAAAAGAAGTTTCTTCTTCAAAAAGAGGGTGCTACTTTACTAGAAAAGAAACACTTTTTTTTTATCACGTAAATCAAGAAGATTATAAGACCCAAGTGCAAGAACGTGATGATTGAAAACGGAATGAAGTAGGACATAGCATAAACTGAAGAGGCGAACGAGGTGGTGCTTGCGTGTACCTTATCAAGAAGAACCGAGCAAACCAGTGGGGGTGTTACACAACCAGCAAAGAAGTGCGAATTTTCACTTAGTGGGCTCTTATTATAATGGCCCTCTTCCATCCCCAATTATTGGTGGGTGGCTTTTAGTTGGGAAAAAGTACCGAAAAAATATAAGTTTATTGTAATTGTGCTAATTTAGTTGTGAACTCTTTTTGGTCAATTGAATCCTGAATATTTTTGCATTTGTGCCAATTCAGTCCATCTGATCAAAATTGATTGGCTAACATTGACATGGACATTGATTGTCCTACGTGATAGGTGTAGGCATAATTGAAAAATTAAATTGTGATCGATACTCGATAAGGCTTGGAAGGGTTCATGCTAAGTTTAGACACCCCCTCACGAGAGGATCCGCTTGGTAATCCATCAATTTCCGAATCTAATTTGCCTTCGGGAGGTGACCACAACTGTTGCTGTTGTTTTCCTGCACATGGTGGAGACGTAAAGTTGCTTTGGGCTTCTTCTTTTTTTTATAATTAATTTTCTAGTCATTTTTTGAGAAGAGTTTTCCGTATACCCCTTGAGAACGGATACGTAATCCCTTTATGACCGTTGGATAGAGAAAAAATAAATGTCGTCCGTTAACTGTAAAACCTTCATAATTTTGTGTATCACAGCCTTTTTATAGGAGTTACGAGAAAATTCAGAGAGGCATAATTTGTTGTGATGCGGGATTTCTCAATGGACTATAAAAGTACGGAATTCAATAAACCCTCCAACAGAAACATTATTTCCTCCGATAACAAAAATTATCTATTGCATCGAATCTGAAATTTTGTACATTGTGCATCATTCAATTCCCACAACATGGTAACTCTATCATTTGATGACAATACGGATGACATGGACAGCACGGCAGTGGTGGAAATGGCAGCAACAGCAGTGGCGGCAGCGGTGGCTTCGGCAGTAACGACGACGGCTTCGGTGGCGACGACGATGATGACAGCAGCAGCTTCAATGGTGACGACGACGACGGCTTCAATGGCGATGATGATGATGATGATGGCTTCGATGGCGATAGTGGTGGCTTCAACTGTGGCACTAACTTTATTTTTGGAATCTCAATCTTCCATGTCGATTTCGGCAAAGTGGCGGTTCCGGCTCTGGGACCACGATGAGTATTTTTAACAACGCCAACGCCAACAGCTATGACGACGACAACGATGACTATGCTGATCGTGATCCACCTCGAAGCCTCCCGGCACGAAGCGATCTCCTCACCAAAGATACAGAAACTGGAGCATCCCCGGCCACTAGAGGAGGGAAATATTGGAAACTCGGACAATTTTGTGCATAGTAGTCATTGCTCCCCATCCGGAAAAACCCTCCTGTAGTTTAACTCAAGCGGTGAGCCTGCAAACACTTTTTCGAAGCATCATTCATATCAAAAAGAAAAAAAGGGTGGTAATTTTTAAAAAAAGATGGTTCCTTATCAGAAAAGAAACGATTTTTTTTTTATCACGGTAGATCGGAAAGATTACATGACGCAAGTACGAGATCAAGATAATTGAAAATGGAATTTAGCGAGATATATATAACAACTCGAAGAGTCGAAGAAGGTGCTTAAATCGTACCTTAACAAGAAGAACTGAGCAAACCAGGGACTGATGTTATCGCTACAAATCTTTCACGACTTGCCAAGAAATGTGAATTCCAGTAGGTGGCCTTCCTCTCATTATAATGGCTCTCTGTACACTATGCTTTGGTCCCCTCTGTCAATAATTGTTTCTCTTTTCATAAAGTTAGGATGTATGTAAGAAGGGATGATTGGAAAACATGACAAAAGAGTGGGGAAAATTTCACATCATGTGACAACTAGTCATGACGTCATGTTAATGATGTCTTTTGAGGATACAGCAAATAAGGTCTAATTTCACGAAAATTCCAAACCCTAAACCATTGTTAATGACGTAAATGTCCTAAACTCTATTTTGTCCATCGTGTGACATGAATACCTCAATTTTCTTATGTGTTATAAAAACCTCCCAACTTATATTAATATGATAAATATATCATAAATGGAATTGAAATAAAGAATATACATGAATTTATGAAGTAGAATTAAATGGCGTTGCTTGATCTGGACAATGTATTTGCAATTGCGTGCTAAGGGTATCTAAGTGAGCGTTGGCCACCCCTTATTGATGGCCACACTAGGGTGGACGGCTCATGGTAGCAAAGTCGGAATGGCCGGGGCACCCCTTAAACACCCTGGATTATAGGTAGTCTCTCTTTCTTTCCTAAGGTTTGATTTTATTTTTTTATTGGCTTTTTAGTTCTCCATTTTCCTTTTAATCTTTTTCTCATGTGGTGTTTGCATGGTGCGTGCCACTTTTCGTCCGAACATGTTAATAATGCCACTTTGGATCCACATCAGATTTTTAATGGAGGTTTCACACAAAACCGTGACTGAAGGTATATATATTATAGATATACAAGTTTGAGATTTTTCTGTGACATAAAGAAAGTTTAGGGTATTAGTATTACACCAAGTATAATTTAACGTTTACATTGGCATACTTTTTTTCTATTCTATTCTTTTTAGTTGGTGTGATTCTTTTACAATAAAGCTCTTGGCTGTGACTTACGACCCATTGGATGCAAAAGATTTTTATTCCTAGGGGTGCCTGCGAACATGCTCTCTTACCGCGAGGCAAATCTTAGTCTCCACTACTTTGGTTTCCTTCGTCGCTACGTGGGCATGAAGCTACTCTTCAGGTCAAGGACAGGAAGCAAAATTGAGTATGTTTTTTTTTACCCTTTTTTATAAGCTTTAAGGAAATTTTAAAAAAAGTAATGGTCATAAACAAAGCAAAAGAAGAGACAACTTTTTTTCTAAAATTTTAGATTTAACAGAGGTCGACCGATATTCAATATAAGTATATCCCAAAAACAAAGGAGCACCTATGTGGCATGGCCGACAACGGCCGTTACTTTAGCAATTCCCAATTAAAATTAGCCTGAAGGATATATTGGCAATTAGTCCAAAGATTTATGACTAACTTGGTAAATTGTCAAAATGTTTATAATTAAGTTGACAAAAATTAAAAATTTTATGATGAAATTGGTTGTCATATAATATCTTTATGACTTTTTAGGTAGTTATTTCCCAAAAATTCTTGATACTTTAATAAGCTATTTACGAATTTTTTTGGAAACTAAAACCTACCTGCCCTACATACTTTAGATTTTGGAACCGGTGGGACTAGTTGTCATGATCTCGGTTCTACTTTGAAATTATACCACCCCTACATTGGGAGTCTGAGGCGTGAACAGCCACGATGATGGACATTGGAGGCAACAATTTTCTGGGTCCATCAGAAGATTTCACGGGTCATGGCCAACGAGATCTGAATTCAGTCGCAACCCCAAATTAATACGGGAAGCAACCAAACGACGTACCACAAGAGCAAAAGTCACGGCAGCCAACTACAGCTAGACGACTTATAAGGGAGGGGAGACCAGAGCAGCCGCCAACGTGCGGTTTTTGAGGGATCCACCTCCAATCCCCGTAATCATCGACCCATAACACATGTCGAGTCACTAACCTTCCTAAAGTAAAGATTCCTCTCGACGAATCGATTAAGCGTGCTTTCAGTAGCCATTGAGTACGCTGCTAATCATTATTTGTGTCTGCAAGAAGGTTTAAACTATCAATCCTTTTATGTGTCGTTGCCCTGCCTTTCTTTGAGTGCTTAGCCTCCTATTGGCCTTTTTGTTTGTTTTCTATTTCCATCAGACTTATTAGTAATTGATGCAGTTGCACGTTTGAATAAACCCGTGTTGATTCGTCATCGTATTCGTGCATGAATTTTTTATTGATTTCTCATAGAAAAATGAAATTATTTTACTAAACGAATTTTTATTTCAAAAACAGGTTTGGAATATAAATCTATTTTAGAAATAGAAATAGAATGGTTACCATGTGCAGTTTAAAACTACGGAATTCAATAAACCCCCCAATAGAAACATTATTTACTCCAACAACAAAAATTATCTATTGCATCAAATCTGAAATGTCATACAATAGAGGAGACCATCTGTCATTGTGCATCATTCAATTACCACCCAAGGTAAATTTCTCACTACCATAGAGTATTGCGTTTGGCTTCTCTGGTGGCGGCCCAGGCGTCTCTGTTGGCGGCCCAGGCGTCTTTGGCGGTAGCCTTGGCGTCTCCGGCGGCGTACCCTGGCATCTCTAGCGGCATACTTGGCGTCTCCGGCGGCGGCCTTGTTATCTCTGACAGTGGCTTCGATGGCTGCTTTGGTAGGACCATGGCGAGTTTTTATAATAATGCCGATGGCTACGACGATGACAACGATGACTATGTTGATGATGATCCACCTCAAAGCGGTTGAGCACGAAGGGTCATCGCTTTCCAAAGATACAGAAACCGGAACGTCCCATGCCGATGGAGGAGGGAAGTACTGGAAATCTGGACAATTTGGTGGATAGTAGTCATTGCTCTCCATCAGGAAAACCCCTCTGTCGTTTAACGCAAGCGATGAGTCTGCGGACATTTTCCAAACCATCATTAAAAAAAAGGTTGTAATTTTTGAAAAAGATGGTACCTTATTAGAAAAGAAACAATTCTTTTCTTTTTATCACGACAGATCGGAAAGATCATATAATGCGAGCGCGAAATTAAGATAATTAAAAGTAAAAATTTAGCGAGATGTAATATAGGTGGAAGAGTTGAAGGAGGTGCTTGCACTGTACCTTAATGAGAAGAACTAAACGAACTCAAGACTGATGTTACAGCTACAAATCTTTCACGACTTGCCAAGAAATCTGAATTCCAGTAGGTGGCACTCCCCTTGTCATAATGGCTCTCTACAGTGTGCTTTCGTCCACCCCGTCAATATTTTTTTTCTCTTTTTAAAGGTGAGGATGTACGTAAGAAGGGATGATTGCAAAACATGACAAAAGAGTTGGGGATATTTCATATCTCTTGACAAATAATCATGATGTCTTATTAAAGAAAAAATTATAAAAAAAATTTATAAATTTATTGTAATTATGTCAATTTAATTTTAAATTTATTTTTTAATCAATTGAGTCATAAGCCTTTTATAATTATGTCGGTTCAGTCCATTTGATCAAATTTGGCCGGTGATGCTGACTTGATCGCTGGTGGTGCCAACGATAAAATTTTAAAAATATTTTATCAATTTTTTATGCTTTCTCTCTTTTTTCTTTTTTCCTCCTCCCCTCCCTCTTTTGGCTCCGGCAACGGACTAGAGAGGAGGGCTGGCGACCACCGGATTGAGTTGGCCGGGCGAGCTCGCCTTGCCATCACTGGGTGAGGATGAGCTACCGGTGGGGCATTGGATCTGGCAGGGGCTTGCGTTGCTAGTGGATCAGCGAACTCGCCGTCATCGGGAGTTGAACTTCTTGAGCTTGGATTTATCAAGAATGGTGGATATCGGCCATGCTTTTTTGGTCGAATTTGTGGGTTTGAGAAGCTTGGTTTGGTTCTTGGGGGAGAGGTCCGATTTGGGTTTCATCAGCTTGGTCTGGTTTTTGGTGGAGAGACTGGATTTGGCGAGCGTGGTTGGCTTGGCTTTATTCTTAGGTGCAGTGAATTCATCATCGCCGCCCCCCACTTGTCGAACCTCCAGCGATCTTCTCCTCGCAGTGCCTAGAGAACGCTTGCTCCGAATCCGACACTCCGAGCTAGCACCAGCACAGAGCAAAATGAAGGAACCCATGAAAACGACAGCAACGCAGAGAAGAGCCAGCGCAACCCTTCCGCAATTGAAGCGCACAGGCGGAGCCATTGTCGACGTTTCGAGAGGGCGACGGATCAGCAATTGGTGAGGCGAGCCCTCGCCAGTTCCGACGGGAGCTTGCTTGGCCGCCTCAGTCCCGAGACCGGCCAGCACTCCCCTTTGGCCAGCGCTGGAGCCAGAGGAGGAAAGAGGAGGGAGGAGGAAAAAAAAAAAAAACAGAAGAAAAGGAAAAAATGAAAAGATAAAAATTAATAAAATAATTTTTAAAAATAAAATATTATTAAAAAATTATTGTTGGGTCGAATTAGCATAATTACAAAAAATTCAAAACTCAATTAATAAAAAATAAATTGACATAACTATAACATATTTATGATTTTTTTTATACGTGATATGAAATGTCTCCAACTCTTCTGTAGGTTTTGGAATCATTCTTCTTACGTACATCCTCACTTTTAAAAAGATAAAAAAATTATTGACAGAGGGGACCCAAGCACACTGTATTGTCATGTCTTGAGAGCCATTATAACGAGAGGACCACCTATTGAAATTGACATTTCCTGGCTAGTCATGTACGATCGTAGCGATAACATCAATCCCTAGTTTGCTCAGCCCTTCCTATCAAAGGTACAGTTCAAGCACCTTCTCCAACTCTTCGACTAATATTAGATCTCACTAAATTTCATTTTCAATTTATGTTGATCTCACGCTCGCATCATATATCATGATAAAAGAAAGAAAAAAAGAGCATTTCTTTTCTAATAAGGTACTGTCTTTTTCAAAAATTGCTATCTTTTTTCGTTCGATGATGCTTCAAAAAGTGTCCGTGGACTCACCGCTTGCATTGAGCGACAGAGGGTTTTTCTCGATGGAGAGCAATGACTACCGTCAATCAAATTGTCTAGGTTTCCAGTACTTCCCTCCTCCATCGGCATGGGACACTCTGGTTCCGTGTTTTTGTTGTCGGTAATACAATATTAACACAGGCCTTGCATAAATCTAGCTAGGAAATGTCAACAATCATTTCGTGAAATATATAATATGTATTGCTTAGAAAAAAGTATTTTGTTAAAGTAGAGAGTAAGGGAGGTTCCTTGAATAAACCACCATTCTTATAGCTTTTACAAGTCACAACTGTTTGCCAATCCAAGCTAACCATGAAATTTCGGAAAATGGCCTAAAGGCTATCCAGCGCCTTTGAATTTTGACTTCGGTTTCGCTCTCCGCGATACCATCCAAATTCTCAGCCATCACTAATCCTTGTTTACAAAGCATCACCATTGTTATTAGGAAAGAAAAAAGAAGCAAAAAACCTTAAATTATGCTCATTGTAACATGTTTACCTTTATTTTTTTTTTTTGCAATACAAAAATCTCTAAACTTATCCTATGTAACATAGTTACCCCAAATTTGTATTAATGCAACATATTTAGTCCAAGCTTTTTTTTAAACACCAAAAAACCTAAACCCTAAATTCGTACTCATGCGATACGTTTACCTCATAATTTGAGGTAAATACGTTGCATGAGTACAACTTTGGGGTTTTTGATATCATAAAAAAATAATTTGGGGTAACTATGTCATGTAGATGAGTTTGGATTTTTTAAGTCACAAAAAGAGTTTAAGGTAAATGTGTCACAAAATTTTTTAGGTAAATGTGTCATAGTTGGCATAATTAGAGTTTTTGCTGACTTTTTTCCCTTGTTATCATTGCCATTTCAGCAAATAAGTTGATGTACGGTTAGAGATCTTGAATTAGTCATGACCTAAAAACCTTGCTAGTATTGAATCTTTTTTGCTGAATTTATCAAATTTAAAATCATACAAGGGGAAAAAATGAAATCACTTATCCATATAGTTCAATATAAGTGCGGAAAAAATACTATACTTTTACTGAAGTCGAATATACTCAAGATTAGAATCCCATTTCTTCTTCTTTTTACAATAAAGCTACGACCCATTGGATGCAAAAGATTCTTATTCCTTTGAACATGCTCTCTTACCGTGAGGCAAATCTCAGTCTCCTTTGCCGCTAGGTGGGCACGAAGCTACTCTTCAGGTCAAGGACAGGAACCAAAATTGAGTCTTTTTTTTTACCCTTTTTGATTAGCTTTAAGGAAATTTTTAAAAAAGCAATGGTCATAAACAAAGCAAAAGGAGGGACAACTTTTTTCTAAAATTTCAAGTTTGACAGAGGTCGGCCGATGTTCAATATAAATATAGCTGAAAAACAAAGGAGCACCTTTGTAGTGAAAGCTGCACATAAGAATGAGAAAACTAAAAAAGAACAAAGAGAAAGAACTGCAGCAAGTGCTTCTTTGGACTTAAGTTCTAAGAAGAGAAGAAGAAAAAGAGGGAAAATTGTCCAAAAAGTCATAAATTTTTTGCACATTTTCCAATTCGACCCTAAATCTTTCAATTTTACCAATTTAATTCTGAACCTTTTCACATTTTATTAATTGAATCCGTCCACCAATTTTGATTGAAAGTTGATCACTTGAATGCTAGTCATCCTATGTGGCAAAACCGATGTTGTAGTGAAAATTTTTAAACAAATTTTTTAAAATTTTAAAATTTTTATTCTTTCATTTTTTTCTTCCATTCTCTTTCTCCTCTAGCCGGTTTGCAGGCCTTGACAATAGTCAACAACCGGCCAAAGGCAAGGGTTAGCAAGGTTGACCTTGTGGACATCGGAGCCTCACCTAAGCATGGTGAGGCTTGACCTCTCCCAATGACAGCAAGGTCAAGCCTCGCTTGTGGCTGGTAGGGGCAAGCTTCACCATAAGTTGGAGAGGTGGACCTTGCCGAGGCCTAGCTACTAGTTGGAGGAAGAAGAAGAAAGGAAGGAATTAAAAAAAAGAAAAGAAAAGAAAAAGGAAATAATAAATAAATAATTCACAAAACATAAAAATATTATTATAAATTGTTTATGTCGATGTTAATTGTGCTATGTAGGATGGCTGACATCAACATTAGTGAATTCTAGCCAAAATTTTGGCTGGACGAACTCAATTGACAGAAGGTGAAAAGATATAAAACTTAATTAGTAAAATTGAAAAATTTAGGATTGAATTGATAAAAATGCAAAATATTTAGGATTTTTATACAATTTTTCTTAGAAAAAGCTGATTCTAGGACGATATAAGTGGGCCCAAGTTATTGAGATGAGGGTCTTTTAGGCCCACCGATAAACTATGGAGTGGAATGTTTAGCAGAGAAATTATCTCCACCCATTAAACCCAACACATTAGATCCCATGTCTTTGCTGCCTCTAGGGCTTGCTTTGAAATGGGTTTAGTCCACGCACATGATTTTTTTTTTTTTTTCTCTTTACCAAAAGCCCATAGACCTGGTTCTTTTCCTTGTTTAGGCCATGAGCCCATTGTACTTACTTTGTTGTCAGCTTGGATTGGAACCCTTCTTCTTTTTAGTGTCCATCGCTTCAAAGATGAACCTTTAAAAATCAATATTAAACGCTTAAACTGCACGCAGGTGCTGGAATTTGGTGGCGGATCTAGGCGGTGGCACCCCTCCCTTCCGGAATTTTGATGAAGCATAACACTTATTTTAATCATCTTGGTTTTATGGATTAAAGTGTTCTTTTTCCTCTATCAAAATTCGAGTCCACCATTAAAATAAAATGTTTTCGCCAAAAGTATTGTCTCGATCTCATATTCTAATGGGTTTTTCATTCCATCGAAAAAATAGTAATTCCCTTTTTTGTTGTCGGTAATACAATGTTAACGCGGGCCTTGCATAAATCTTGGAGTCATCAACATTCCATGAAATATATAATATATATATACATTGCTTCGAAAGAAGTACTTTGTAAAAGTAGAGAGTAAATGAGGTTCCTCAAATAAACCACCATTCTTGTAGCTTTTACGAGTTGCAACCGTTCGGCTAACCATGAAATTTCAGAAAATGGCCTAAAGGCTATGCACTATCCAGCACCTTTGAATTTTGCCTTTAGTGTCGCTCTCTGGTATGCCATCCAAGATTCTCTGCCAACACTAGTCCTTGTTTACAAAGCATCGCCACTGTTATTAGAGGAAAAAAAACTCAAAATTCTAAATTATATTTATTGTGACACATGTTATCCAAACTTGTATCGATATAACACATTTACCTAAAATATATTTTTTGCAACACAAAAAGCTCTGAACTTGTATTTGTATGGCAAATTTACCTCGAAATTTGGGGTGAATATATCATATGAATATAAATTTGGGATTTTTAGTGTCATAAAAAATAATTTGGGGTAAATGTGCCACATGATTATAAACTTAGGGTTTTTTGTGCTATAAGAAAATTAATGATGAATATATCACAATGAGTGTAATTTAAGACTTTTGGTGTCTTGTTATGTTATTATTATTGCTATTTTAGGAGATAAGTCGATGTTCGGTTAGAGATCTTGAATTAGTTGTGACCTGAAAATCTTGTTATTATTGAACCTCTTTTGCCAAATTTATGAATTTTAAATTATGCGAGGGGACAAAAAATGAAACCACTCATCCAAAATTCAGAGTCCAATATAAGTGCAGAAAAAATACATACTTCTACTGAAGTCGAATATGCTCAAGATTGGTGTCTCATCTCTTCTTGTTGTGAGAGTATCTTATTCCAATTCCAATTTAAAATCCCACTTAATTAAGATAATAAGAGTCAATATAAGGGAAGAAGAGTAAACAGCATGCTACTTAGCACCGATCATAGTGGAGAGGCTCCTTTCCCCATTTCCATTGTGCAACGATTGGACCAGGACGACTTCAATAGCGATGCTTTTAAATATCAACAGATGAGTGCATTATCTTTACTCTAACTTCAGAGGCATACAAAAACATCATCTTAGAAAGAGGGAGAGTGACATCCTACCATGAGCAAATAAAGAGATAACAGTTAAAAAGTTGAATTTTAATTTGAAGGCATTTTGGTGAAATATAAATAATTGAATGGCTCTTTAACAATAATTATGGTGGAAATAGCAGCAGTCTAATTATATCAATAGGGACTGAGAGAATTACAGCAAGATTGATTCAAGGATAATATGAGTGGGCCGAGTTAGTCAGATGAGGGTCTGGAAGGCCCACGGATGGGCCATGTAATGGACTGGTTATCAGAGAAAGCATTCCACCCTTTTAAACCCAAGACGTTAGTCCCCTCGCCTCTGATGCCTTTTGGGCTTTTCTTTGAAACGGGCTTCACTCCACAAACATGTTTTTCGTTTTTATTTTACATAAAGCCCATAGACCTGTTTTTCTCTTTCTTGTTTGGTCCATGAGCCCATGCACTGAATTTTCTTGTCTGCTTGGATTGGAACCGTTTTTCTTTTTTGTTCTTTTTTTTTGGGTCATAAAATGATTTTGTTTTTCTTTTTTGTTCGCCCATTGCTTCCAAGATAATCCTTGAAAATCAATGTTTATCGCGTAAAACTGCTCACGGTTGCCGGAATTTGGTGTATCTAGGCAGCAGCGCCCATGGAAAAGAAATACCATTTGGGTAATATTTCCAGAGGAGCTGGAAATGGATCCGCAAGTTCACTAATATTTCGATGAAGGGTTAACATCTATTTTAATCATCTTTACTTTTGGATTAACGTTTCCTTTCCTTTTTTCTCCATCTAAATTCTTGGTTCACTGTTGGAATGAAATGTTTTGGCCAAAGGTGTTGCCACATTTTCACAATATTATGAGTTTTTTGTTCTATCTATAAAACAAGCGACACAAAGTCTTATATTAGTACGTGCGTCATTGAAATCAAACAAGGAAATATCGAGAAATTTTCTACGAAATACATAAATGGAAGTATCTTGTAAAAGCAGGGGATAAGGAGTTTGCTTGTTAAGCTAGGCTAACCATGATATTTTTTAATATGGCCTTAAGGCTTTTAAATCCAGCAGCTTTGAGTTTTAACTTCACTTTCGCTCTCTACCGTACCATTTAAGTTTCTATGCCATCATTTAATCCTAGTTTACAAGGCGTTGCCATTGTTTTTAATGCTATTTTAGGAGATTAAGTTGACGTCCAGTTAGAGTTCTTAAATTAATCACGATCTAAAAGTCAGAAAATTGTTCAAAAAGTCCAAAATTAATTATCATAAATTTATCGTACAACTGTAAATTCAGTCATAAAGTTTTCAATTTTGTCAATTTCCAATGTAATTCTTTTTGATCAATTCTTTCAGTTGTTAGTTCAATCATAAACATTTTAATTTGTCTGAAAATCATTAACGTGGGCACCGGCCGTCCTACATGGTATAACTAACAAGGGCTGTTACGTTAATGATTTATGACCAAAATTAGTCAGAAGGATATATTAGCAATTAGTCCAACGATTTATAACTAAATTGGTAAATCATCAAAATGTTTTAGATTAAATTGACAAATTTTAAAATGTTTACAACTGAATTGATTGTCATACAATAAATTTATGACTTTTCAAATAATTATTTCCCTAAAAGTCTTGCTACTTTTATGAGCTATTTATGAATTTTAAATTGTACAAGCGAAAAAATAAAAGGAAAACTAAACCACTTATTTAACATTCGGAGTCCAATGGAAGTGCCCAAAGTATGCCGTACTTTTGCTGAAGTCGAATATGCCCATCATTGGAATCCCATCTCTTCTTATTACGAGAGTATCCAATCCAAAATCCCGTATAATTAAAGATAATAAGGGTGTGCATGTAATCGGTCAAACAATGTTTGATTTTATTCTTATGTTTTCGGAAATAGATTTTGAACAAAAATCCACTTGATAAATTTTTTGTTCACTAGAATAGATTTGGAATAGAATCAATAATAAAAAAAATTTAATTTTTAATTTCCAGGAACAATTCTAAAATCAAAACCCAATTCTTTTTTTTTTTTTCTTTTCCTCTTCTTCTTGTTCTTCCTCCTTTTGGCTGGTTGTTGGTGAGTTTGGTTAGGAGGAAGGATAAGTTGAAAAGGAAAAAAAGAAAAAAAAAGGAGAAAAATATAATAAAATCATTAAAAAATTAAAAGAAAATAATTTGGACTAAAGGGTCGTACTAAGCATAATTCTATTGTGGGAATAGAAATTTGGGCAGTTATTAAGGGTGATTTTGGTAATATTTCTACTTCGAGAACAATTTCTTTTGAGAGATAGTATTTTTTTATATATTTTTACTCCCTAGAACAATTTCTGAGTAAAATAAGACGTTCGATAACTACAAAAATTTCTTATTTTCGGAATAGAAAAATAATAGAAATGAGTTTGGTATCGACAAAATTTTTTTATTTAATTTTTCCTTGATGGCAACGGTGGGCAGCGGCGGCGACGGGCATAGGTCGACGGGCGGTGGACAACGGTTGGTTATGAGTAATGATCAAAGAAATAATTTTTAGAAATTGTTCATAGGAACAAAAGTTACTTTTTTTCTACTTCTTATTTTTACTCCAAATCTATTTTCGGGAACAACTTTTTATTTCGGGGAATAGAAAAGTTAATTGACATTACCAAATGGATTTCTGTTCTTTTTATATTACGGAGAATAAAAGAACAGAAAAATGAAGAAAGAGAAATGTTGCCAAACAGAGCCTAAATACTTTCAAATGCTCAGAAATTATTTTCGGGAATGGAATAAAAAAATCATTTCTAAATAGAAATATTCTTGAGAACGGAATGCTTACCAAATGCATAATAAGAATTAAGTACAAGAAAAGACAGTCTTTTTTTTGGTCATAAAGGACGAGGGAAGAAGAGTTAAAGAGCATGTTAGTTAGCACCTTCTTTAGCCGCCCCTTATAAAACGTGCATGAATCAATCATGACGACTCTACTGAAACAGTGCAAGTGGTTTAAAGGCATGCAAAGTTAAATTCAGCTCCCACGTGCCTCCCATCCATTCGCCCACGCATTCACCTTTCACCTACAAACGCATTAAGGACACAAATCGACCCCCAACTATAAAAAGCAAGTACATGTACAATCCACTCCATACAGTTGCCCACAACGGGTCCATGTTAAGAGCATCCCATTAGCCAGCTCGGTGTCTTCCCCCATGATTAATACTAACAAGCAGGTACAATACTAGAAGAATTTTTATGTCTCATCTTTGTGAGCTAGAAATATTTCCTTGGTAGAAAATATTTGCTTTTTCTAAGACTAGTAATTCCTATGGGTTTGGAGAGATCTATATGAAATAACTGCAATATTCGGTTAGCAACAACAGTGTTTGTGGATTTGAAAAAATTTCTTACTTATCTAGTGAGCAGGTATTGTAGATCTCATTTTTTTCATACCCCTTATTCTTCGAATTTAGAAGGACATTTTCCGGTTCCTTTTATGCTAGCTTAGAGATTTGCTTTAAGCTGATTTGACCAAGTTTTCTATGTAACATCTCTTGTTTTTTTTTTTTTCATAGAGAATAAATAGTGAGTAGCCTCATAGTTACCATTTAGTGGAAAGATATTTCCATACCTCTTTTCCGAGAAGATCTGTGATGGATCTTTGTCTTTACTTGTGCAAATACTTTTGACCCGAAAATTTGTGGTTGTTAATATTTAAATTTTGACAATTTATTTAGTGATAAATTACATAGAAAATTTGGGACTAATCTTTAACTCCTATATTAGCACTTGAGTCATTTAAATCAAGCAAGGAAATATCGACAATTATACTCGAAATACATATATAGAAGTATCATGTAAAAGCAAGGGATAAGGAGGCAGCTTGTTAAGCCAAGCTGACCATGATTTTTCTGAATATGACCTAAAGGCTTTTAAATCCGGTAGCTTTGAGTTTTGACTTCACTTTCTCTCTCCGCCGCACCATCAAAGTTTCTCTCCATCATTTAATCCTGGTTTACAAGGCGCTGCTATTGTTTTTACTGTTATTTTAGAAGATTAAGTTGATGTTTGGTTACAAATCTTGAGTTAGTCATGACCAAAAAGTCGGAAAAATTGTCCAAAAAAGTACTAAACATGTTATATGGCTGTCAATTTAGATGTAAATTTTTTCATTTTATTAATTTAGTCCTATATATATATTAACGATTTGTCAATGTAATTTTTTCGATCAATTTTAGGCAGAAATCATTGACATAGACACTGGCTATCCTATATAGCATGGCCGAAGATGGCCGCTACGTTAGTGATTTCTGACCAAAATTAGCCGGGATGATATATTGGCAATTAGTCCAAAGGTTTAGAACTAAATTGGTTTATCCTCAAAATGTTTATGATTGGAGTGACAAAATTAAAAAGTCTATTACCGAATTGGTTTCTATATATTAGTTTTATGATTTCTTAGACAATAATTTTCTTGGAAGTCTTGCTACTTCTATCAGCTATTAGCGAATTTTAAATTGTTCAAGTCAAAAAGAGAAAGAAAAGAAAACTAAGCCACTTATAAAACATTTGGAGTTCAAAAGAAGTGCGGAAAAAAAATACTATACTTTTGCTAAAGTCGAATATGCGCAACACTGAAATCCCATCTCTTCTTATTAAGAGAGTATCCCATTCGTCTTCCAATTCAAAATCCCATTTAAAAGAGATAATAATAGTCAACAAGGAAAGAAGAGTAAAGAGCATGCTTTTTTTCACTAGTTCAAACGAGGAGCATGTCACTTGGCACTTTCTTTAGCCGATCATAATGACGAAGAGGCCAATGAAAAGAGCGCAACTGCTATATACTTGTAAGTATAGGCACATGGGTGCATATCTTGCTCTAACTTTGAATGCACACAAAATTAAATTCACCATCTCACATTCACCTTTCCCGTACAAACGCATTAGAGCCAGTCAATGGAGTTACACCTTCGGATGTTATTAATTTCTGGGAAAGGCATCCCAACTCAGAGTTCTCTCCGCGGGGTCAGAGAGTCCATGTTGAGAGCGTCACATTGGCCACAGTTCTATAAAAGACATGCTCGCATGATGATCAAAGCATTTTCAATTTAAAGAAACTAGGAAATGCATTTTATTGTTGTCCGTTAATTTAAAGAAATGGCTCTCTTACTATGAACCAAATGTCGTCTTCAATGCTTCCTGAGTCGTGCGCTTTTAAGTGGGCCTGAAGCTACACTCTAGGGCTAGGACAAGAAGCCGAATTGAGTTTTTCTTAATCCTTCCTGATAAGCTTAAGGCAAATTTAGAAGTTGTAATGTGCACATTGTTTGTTTGTCTTGTATATTGGTTTGGCCAATATAAAGTGGTTGATTGCATAAAATGTCGCTGAACAACAAGACAAAGCAATGAATCAAGAAAGTAATGCATATAAACAATAAAAAGGAAGTTACTACTCTTTCTAAAATTTCTTGTTTACTCGATGTTGGCCGACATAGACATAGCCAAAATAAAAGCTATTCGATTTGTTTTCATCTTGATATATTGTAAAAAATCAATCCTTTCCACTCCGGTGCCCATCATTGCTTTTGTCCAAAGTGACAAATTGATGTACCTTTTATTCTTCGTGTGTTCTTCCTGTAGGGAAAGCTTTTTATGGGGAATAGATGTGCACAATTATATTTATAGGGAATAAGAGGATTATCGCAAGTGATTCTTGTCTCTTGCAAAATTTAATGTAAATTCTAAAAAGAGAAGAAAACACCGTTTCCAGGACGATATAAGTGGGCCCAAGTTGTTCAGATGACTGGTGTTTTAGGCCCATGCACTTTGTTGTCAGCTTGGATTGGAACCTGTTTGTCTTTTTATTCTCCATTGCTAAGATGATCTTTGAAAATCGATGTTTATTGTGGAGGCTCCCCATGGTTGCCGGAATTTGGTGGCCGATCTAGACGGTTCCCCTGCCCTCTAGATTTTTTACATAGAGTAACATTTCTTTAGACTCCATTAATTTCGTGAAAAATATTTTTAGGAAAACATTTTCCTCATTTTGTGATATTTGGATCACCTAGGAAAATAAGTCTAGAGAAAATGTTTTCCTAATCAACGGAAAATATATGCTTAAATTCAAGAAAATGATTTCCTTTTTAACAAATCAGAAATCATTTTATAAAATATGACTAGAAATTATAAGTTGAACTAGAAACTCTACGCCTTTGGGCATTGGTTCCTAGGTTATCGACATTCAAAAGTGGGTCTCCAGCACTTAGGCCTAGGTCCATAAAGGCTGGGCCTATGACCTCGGCACACATATCCATCGAGGCTAGGCCTGAGGTCCTAGTGCTTGTGCCCATTGCCTGATGCCTCGGCACCCCAGCCTAGGTCACATATTAATGAACTGTCAAGTTAGCAGGATCTTACAAAAAACAATTGATGTCATTCTCCAACACAAGTTATCCTATTTCTTGCTACTCTGTTACAAGGGTGGTTCTAAGAATCTTCAAGAACTAATCTCCAATCTCTCAATAATAGTCGAAGAAGGCAAAAATGAATCTTGTCACTTGATCATAAAATTCTAAAAATAATTTTGTGTATCGCAACATTTTGTATAGGAGTGACGAAAATAAATGCAAATATTCATAGTTCCTTATAATCCAAAGATCTTTTGTTTTTTTACTGGATCATAGAAATGCCGGAATTTAAAAAAGCCGTCACAAATTTTTTTTCCTCCAACGCAATTATTCATCGCATCAAATCTCAAGAAAATTATCCAAAAAGTCTTAAACCTTTTGTACTTTTGCCAATTTAATCCTAAGCCTTTTAACTTTGCCAATTTAGTTCTAAATCTTTCTACTTTTTGCCAATTGAGTCCATCCAATCAATTTTTGCTGGAAAATGCTAATTGGACGACTAGCACTACGTGATATTTTTCAATAATATTTTGAATTTTTTATGATTTTTCTTTTTCTTTTTTTAATTTTACATTTTATGCTTTTTTTGGGGGGGGGGGGGGTTGGGATGTGGTCGGCAAGGACCAGTGGAAGCTCACTAGCTCTAGGCAAGGGTCGCGACGCCCTCGTTGACGAAAGTGAGGGCGCATGAGCCCTCACCCAAAAACACGAGAGTCGCAATGCCCTTGCTAGATTTGGCCAGGCGAGGGCTTGCCAGCCCTTCCCAGCCCTAGGCGATGGCCTTGAGCGAGGTCACCACCTTTTCCTAGGGCCAGCGAGGGCCGCCAAGCCCTCGTCTCTGGTCAACGAGGGTTGGTCGGCAACCCTTGCCAACCGATCCCAACCACACCCCCCCCAAAGCATAAAATGTAAAACAAAGAAAAAAATATAGAAATTCAAAATAGTATTAAAAAATGCCACATCAGTGGCGGTCAGTCCACGTCAGTATTTTCCGGTCAAAATTGGCCGGATGGACTCAATTGGCAGGAAGTGAAAATGTTTAGAACTAAATTGAATTAGTAAAATGAAAATGTTTATGATTGAAATGGCAAAAGTGCAATAGATTTAGGACTTTTTGGACAATTTTCCCATCAAATCTCCAATGTTGGACACTAGAGTAGACAATTTGTCATTATGGATCATTCAAGTTTCACGCAAAAACATGCACATAAGCTTTCACATTATTAACACACACTACCCTTCATGAAGAATCTAGTTGTGGAAATGAAGTGGAGAAGAGTTGCCAATGTTCAGCTCTTCTTGGTATGACAATCGTTGGTATTCCCTTCTAGTCGGGAAGAAAAAGATATACTAGGAATTATGAGGTCTTATGGTGGTTAAGATAGACACACGTTAGGATTTTGGTCCTAACTACTATCGAGTAAGGAATGTATGGTAGCATTCCACGTCTAGAGTGAGTAAAGGTGGGTGAAAGTTCTCTACTTAATAGGCAGGCTTATAACCGGCCGCTATTAAGTACCCATCCATGGTCGTAAGAGCTTGCCCGATCCCTTACGACAACGACAAGCTTATATCGTCCGTACCAAAGGAGATTTGCAGTTTTATTGACAGAGTGCCCCCTGCGTCCTTAGGATCACGACAATTGTTGGAAAAGGAAACCCCAGATTACAACGACAACCACTGCTATGCGTACGATGACCCATCCCGGAGTATCCCACCACGAAATGTTGTTGTCGTTGGACAATGCTGAATTCGCGACAAATGAAAGAAGAGGGGGAAGGGGGAAGCGCGGGGGGAGTACGGGTTGCCGGGACAATTTTGTGGACAGTTATGGTTTGCCATCAAGAAAACTTTCTGTAAAGCATCAATTCACGCTGGAAAAGTAGCTCTTCGAAAAGAGGGTGGTACTTTATCAGAAAAGAACCACTTTTCAATCACATAGATCGAGGAGATTATATGACCAGAGTTCGCGGTCCTTGAGCTTGACGGCTATGGATGGAGAATAGAGAAAAGAGAAACAAGTTGCAGAGATCCAGAAAACAAAAAACAAAGGGAGAGACGAGCATCAGGTTGCCTTTGACTGAAGAAGGGGTGGGTCGGCGAGGGGGACGGCGGGATGGCAAGGGCGAGTGGCGTCTGAGGGCATTATAGCGAATGTGATGCTACATGCACTTGCGGTGGAGTTGTATCTACTCTTTCTAAAGAGAAATATTACGTTCTTCTCAAATTGAAAGCGTGTTCGAGTTGTAAAAAACCGGTTTTTCCGTTCAACATCAGCACATATTGCTCTTCCCTGTTCCTGTGCCAACTTTTTCATCTGCTTTGCTTTAGCCATAGACAACAAGTGTCGAGGGTATCCATGCAAGCGATGGCCGGTCCTCACTGATGGCCCGAAGGGGCTGACAGCTCTCGCCGGCGAAGTTAGAACAGTGGTAGTGACCCTTAAACGCCCCTGACCGTCAGCAATTTCTCTCTCTCCCCCATTCGGTTCAAATTTTCTATTTTCTTTTTTATCTTTTTTCTAATGCAGTATTTGCATGGTGTCACATCAGTGCCACTTTTTCTCAAACAACATTGATAATGTTACGTTAGATATACGTGAATTTTAAATCGCAATCTTGGGCGAAATTGTGATGAAGAGAATGTGTGTTACACAAATAAAATTTTAAGATTTTTTTACAACAAAAAAATGAAATATTAGTGTCATAACGAGCATAATTTGAGATTTCTATCGGTAATTTATTCTTGTTTAATTTGTGAGATTCTTGATGATGAAGCTCATGTCGCACACCTACGACCCATTGCGTGCAAAAGATTCCTCCTATTAGGACTGCATGCGAAACTTCTCTCTTACGATATGAAGCCAATGTCGTCTCCACTGCTTTCGGTTTCATGCGCTGTCAAGTGGGCCTGAAGCTGCTCTCTAGGTTAGCAAAGTTGAGAATATTCACTAAGATTTTTGGCGCCATGTAGCTTGACATCAATGACCTCGGCTGCTTGACCAAGCGGTGCTGAAGCTAAGTGACGTCACCGGGGTCATTTAGGAGAACACCGCAAGAGGGAAGTACCACTTTTTGCTAATTGCTCGGAATAAGAAATTTAAAGCACCTTCCCGTAAAGGAGGGAAAAGGCAAAAGCGATTTGGATAATTTAAGATCCCTATTGGTTCGGATAATTTAGATTCCTCTCCCACTAAGGAGAGACTAGAGACCATAGATCCCCCCTCTTTGTAAATTAGAGTCAACACAGAATTAATTTACACCTAGAAAAATAAGAATGTCCCAGACAAAAAATTCTCATCAATCGAAACAGTTACATAGTAAATTTTAGAAACGAATTTCAGAAGTCTGAAACGAATTTCCTAAGCCTGGGAGGTGATCAGCCCAGCTAGACACACTGTTTGACCGTGTCCCGTTGACCATCGGATGGTGAGTAGGCACTCGTACGTTCAATCCCGATTCAATCGAGGCGGATATTTCTGTGTCGCAGAACAAATCGTTTTCCCCTACCCCATTCCAAAATTAGGAACCCCAGTTACACTTTCATTGTAACTTCAAAATAATAATGCAGTAACTTCAAAACAGAACACTCTTAGCAGGTCCTCCTTCGTAACAAATGCAAAAATGAAAACCAATAGCCAAATGCTTAACTGGAAGCACGTGCTGTCTTTTTTTATGTAAAGATTCTCGGTAATCGAGCCGACGTCGTTGACCTACGACCAATTGCACAACAAAAGATTCCTGTTCCTCTGGACCGAAAGCGAAACTGATCTCTCACTACGAAGCCAATGTCGTCTTCTATGAATGCTTTCCGAGTCATGCGCTGTTAAGTGGTCCTCAAGCTACACTCCAACTGGGTTTTTTTCCCATCTCCTTCCTCACAAGCTTTGAGGAAATTATCAAGAAGGGAAATTGCACATGTTGCTTTTATTTGTTTTTTGCGGTGGTTTGGCGAATATAAAGTGGTTGAGCACATAAGAATATCGCCTACAGAACGGACAAAACATGGGATCAAGAAAGTAATGGTCATAAACAAAACAAAATAAGAGACCGCTCTTTGTAAAGTTTCGAGCTTACCCGGGGTCGGCCGATGTTCGATATTAGGTAATGGGTATAGCCAAAGTACAAGCTATTATTCAAAGTCGTTTTCTTCTCGATGTCTTGTAATAAATCAATCTTTTACAGAAGCGGAAAAAAAAATGGAGAGGAGAGTGCTCATTATTCTCTGTGTCCACAAGTGACAAATTAATGTACCTTTTTTTATTGGGGTATGTTTCATGCAGGATGGGTATAATTATAGAAGCCGCTATTTCCACTCCATTTATTAGTAAACCACAACTTGGTAATTAGTTGACCACAATACCCTTCAAACTAAAAATTCAATTTTTTTTAAGGGCGGTGCTATTTCGACCACCATTTTAGCTAAAATTATAGTGGTTGAAGCGAAGATGAAAGAGGTGAAGGAAGAAAAGATGAACAAAGGTTTTATGTGATTCCGTTGATCGAGAAAAAATCTCTTGGAAGCCTACATTCATGGTAGAAATCTCCATATTCTCTTAGCTTCTCGGGACAAATTCATTCTCCTTAAATAAAAAAGAGTACATCATAGTTAGGGGTGAGCACATCGGACCGCCGAATCGGAAACCATCCGGACCAGACGATCGACCAGTTTGGTCCGATTCTCGAGAGCATCAGTCCGGTTCTCAGGTTCATAAAAATGAAACCGGTAATTTTCGATCTAGTTCCTAGTTCTTGGGGGGAATTGGATTGGACCGACTATTTTTTATTTAAAAATATAATAAACCCTAAAATAATAATAATTCTAGCATTTTTTTTTGTTAAGCGGTCGGTTCCATTGGACTAGACTAGATCAAACTGGTTGGTCTTGTCTAGTTCTTAGTCCTAGGATTGTCCGATCCAGTCCCCGGTCCCAAAAAAAGGGAATCGGTCCTCCCGGTCGGGGCTCTTGGTTATACCTTGAAACCGAACCGAACCACATTGGGAACTGATCACCCCATAGTTGATAAACATAACCTATGATTTTTATGGTAAATACAGCTATTATATATTGGATCCGGATTATAAATGTTGTCGTGACTTGGTAAGTTTATCTGGCCAACAAAAACACTCCTTTATTCAGTTAAATATAAAGAGGGCACTATTTCCACCACTATTTTGATTAAGACACTCCTCGTGGCAGGCTCTCTCTCGCATGCCCCCTCAGCCCTCTTAATGAGCTCTTCTTGAGTCAGGGTTGGAATGGCATGAGCTTGGAGGCAAAGAGAAGCAGTGGTCGAGGGTTTAGGTGGCGATGTGATGATGGAGAGAGATACGCAGAAGTAGTGAGTAGATCGAGGGATGATTATGCTGTGACGGTAGAGGCGAGTAATCAAGAGTAACGTGCAAAACAACGATAGCGCGTGTGAAAGTGGAGGATAGTAGTGGTATGCTGTGGGGGGCTTGGCATGAGGGTAGGGATGAGGTAAATTCGCTTGAGGTTGTGGCATCAAGAGAATTTGATAATTATTTTAAGAGACAATAAAATCAATTAATTTTTTTCTTAAGCATCTGTTTGTTGTCGAGCAAAAAAGGAAAAACGCTTCAAGTTGCAGCAAAAACATTATCTTAATGAAGAAGGGAGAATTTTCATTATATATCACCAAACACAGGAGATTTTCCTATCAAAAATGAGCAAGTGACGAGATAATAGATAAAAAGTTAAATTTTAATTTGAAGGGTATTTGGTGAACTATTTATAAATGGATGTTTTAGCAATAAGTGGATTGGAAATAACGGCTACCTAATTATACAACTGGGAATGGGAGAATTATAGCAAGACCAACTCTAGGACAATATAAGGGGGCCGAGTTATTCAGATGAGGGCCTTTTAAGGCCCACGGATGGACCGTGAATTGAAATGGGTATCAGACAAACTATGTCACCCATTTAAACCCAAGATGTTAGTCCTTTGTCTCTGCCGCCTTTTGAGCTTGCTTTGAAACGGGCTTTATAGTCCACAAAGATGTTTTTTCTTTTATTTTACAAAAAAAAAAAAACATAGACCTGTTCTTCTTTTTCTGGTTTGGTCCATAAGCCCATGCACTTCGTTTGTTGTCAGCTTGAATCGGAACCCCTTTTCTTTTTGTTCCCCGTTGCTTCTAGGATAATCCTTGAAAATCAATGTTCACCGTGTAAAACCGCACATGGTTGCTGGAATTTGGTGTATCTAGGTGGCAGCAGCTGCGGCGCCCCTACCCTCCGGAATTTCAATAAAGGGTTAACATCTATTTTAATCACCTTGACTTTTGAATTAACATTTCATTTTTTTCTTCATCTAAATTCTTAGTCCGTTGGAAAAAAGGGTTATTGCCAGAGGTGCATTTTCACAGTATAATGAGTTGTCCATTTTATTGATAAAACTAGTGACACAAAGTCTTATTATTAGCACGCGCGTTGTTTAAATCAAGCGAGAAAATATCGACAGTTATTCTACAACATACATACAAATGGAAGTGTCTTGTAAAAGCAGGGGATAAGAAGGCTTCTTGTTAAGCTAGGCCGACCGTGATATTTCTGATTATGGCCTAAGGGCTTTTAAATCCAGCAGCTTCGAGTTTTGACTTCACTTTTGCTCTGTGCCGTACCATCAAAGTTTCTACGCCATCATTTAATCCTAGTTTACAATGCGTTGCCAATGCTTTAATGCTATTTTAGGTGATTAACTTGATGTCCGATTAGAGATCTTCAATTAGTCGTGATCTAAAAGTCAGAAAAAATTATCCAAAAAGTCCTAAATTTATTGTACGGCTATCAACTCAATTATAAATTTTTTAGTTTCGCCAATTTAATCATAAACCTTTTGACGATTGGTTAATATAGTTATTCCAATCAATTTTGGCTGAAAATTGTTGATATAGACACAGATTATCGTAGACACTAGTTGTCCTACATGGCACAGCCGACGATGGCCGTTACTTCAGCATTTCCTGACCAAAATTAGCCGAAAGGATATATTGACAATTAGTGCAAAGGTTTATGATTAACTTGATAAATCGTCAAAATGTTTATGGCTAAATTAATAAAAATTAAAAATTTATGATTGAATTGGTTGTCATACAGTAGGTTTATGACTTTTTATGTAATTATTTCCCCAAAAAGTCTTGCTACTTTAATCAACTATTTATGAATTTTAAATTATGCAAGCCAACAAAAAAGAAAACTGAATCACTGATTCAACTTAGAGTCATCAACCAAACAAAAGAAGTCAGAGTCCAATAGAAGTGCACAAAAAATACCAAACATTTGTTGAACTCAAATATAACCAACATTGGATTCTCGTCTCTTCTTATTACGAGGGCATCCTAATCCTCATTCAATTCAAAATCCTATTTGATTAAGATAGTAAGAGTCCATTCAAGATGAAAGAAGAAGAAAAAACATGCTACTCAACACTTTCTTTAACCGCCCACAGTAATGGAAGACCATATAAATCATCATCATCATCATCACAAGATCCATGGGTGGATAGCCTTTGCTTGTGGATTATCGTTAAGTCTTGGAGTCTCCCATCAATGATGAATGTGGACAATTGGCCCCAGCCTATCATGTTAGGAACAAATTCATCTCTTGGTAATATTACAGTAGATCCACGTGATATTCCTTTAGGATACAATGATGTCCCATTACGTTAGTCTCATCTTAAAAAGTAACAAGAACCAACGTTTGAAATCCTTCCATCCGAATTTTTAGGGTGGGACTAGGAAGCTGGCATACGTCTCTCAGAAAAGGTGACGAAGACAGGACGCTCATCCCCTTTATAGATAGTGTATTAATAACGTGTCATCATACTGTTTGGGATGAGTCAAGAGTAACATCGTGATAAATGCCATGTTAATGAATCACTTTTGAAAAATGTCACATTGATAAGTCACATCATGATGGGAGTTGAAAAGTCTTTTCTTCCCTCCTCTCTCTTTTCTCTTGGTCGTTTTCTTCAACCTTCATGATGGGAGTTGAAAAGTCTTTTCTTCTCTTCTCTCTCTCTTTTCTCTTGGTCGTTTTCTTCAACCTTCATGATGGGAGTTGAAAAGTCTTTTCTTCTCTTCTCTCTCTTTTCTCTTAGTCGTTTTCTTCAACCTTCAGTCGCGAGAAATGATTTAAAGTTGGGATATGTTCAACAGAAGTGCTAAAATTTGTGAGGATAGTGCAATTGAGTTCTAAAACTTATAAAAAGTGCAATTAAGTCCTAAAACTTGTTATATTGGTTCATTTGAGTCCTTCCGTTAACACCGTCAATTTACACTAATAGAAATGCTGACTTGGCTTTTTTATTTCATTTTTTATTGCCACATCAGCATTTTTAATTTTTATTTTATTCAATCTTATTTTAATTAAATTAAAAAACTGAAAAAGAAAACCTAAAATTTTATTAAAAAAATAACTAAAAAAAAAACAGAGGGAGAAGGTAGGGGCTTCGGTCGCCGCCGCCGCCCATCGCAGGAAGAGTTGGCGAGGGCGGCTGGTCCTCGCTCGGGCCTCACGGCGAGCACGAGGGCGCCCAGATCTGGGCATGCTGGCCCTCACGGGGGGCCGGCGACCATCGCTTGCCCGTGAGGGGGGCCAGCGTGCCCAGATTTGGGCGCCCTCACGCTCACCGCGAGGGTCGCCGTCCCTCACCTGGTGCCGACGAGGACTCCCCCTCGCCGGCGTGGTCGCCGCCCCCCCACGAGGGCCGGCCCCGGCCCTTCCGGTGTGGGCGGTGGCAGCCGAAGACTTGAATAAATTTTTTTTTTAATTCTACCACTTTTTTTTCCAGTTTTGTTTTTTAATAAAAAATACTTTTTAATCTAATTTAAAAATAATTGAATAAAAAAAGCCATGTGAAAAATAAAAATTACTTTAAAATACCACATGGAAAATAAAAAATAAAAAATGCCACGTCAGTATTTCCGTTAGTGTAATTGACGATGTTAATGGAAGGACTCAAATGAACCAACATGACAAATTTTAAGACTCGATTGCACTTTTTGCAAGTTTTAAGACTTAATTACACTATCCTCACAAGTTTTAGGAATTTTACTAAACATATCCCATTTAAAGTTTGTCTCACTTTCCCCTCCCTCTTTTTATTTTTTTTTGTTTACATTTCATTGCTCTTTTCTTGTTTTTTTTTCTTTTCCCCATTTAGATTGAAAAGTTATCTTCTCTCGGTTTGGTTCTCAATTTGAGAGTTTGAACTCTCTTAGTTTAGTTCTAGATTTGGATGTTATCCCCTTCCAATCAAGATCTAGGACTTTAATAATATGTTTTTAGAGATTCTATACCCTTCTGCATTATTCGTGTACAAATTCTCTATCCCTAGCTTCAATAATGATTGCAAGGTTTTGACGTTTCGTTGAATCGAGAAATTTTACTCCTTCACATGTAAGATTTATGTTTATTCAACCTATTTTGATTTTCTTCGTACAACAATAGTGTAGAGGTCAAGTAGCCTTAAGCAATCGTGTGCTTGTATGCTTAAACCATGCAAAGCTAATTTTCCCTTTTTCTCTTCAAATTTATGTTATGTATTATAAATCTTAAAAATAGTAAGATAGCACCTTATCCTAACGGTATGCTTTACACTCGCTTTCATAAGGATTTTGTGCATCAAAAATTGGGGCTAGAAAGCCTTATGTTCAAAATGAAGGGTTAGCTAGACACTAAAAGTTGGTCTTGACATTTTTAACATACCCCCTTTCATGGTGGCAACTCCTGAATGAATTAAATTACATGTTTAACTAATTAAATCAAAATCTTAAAATTCCTATTGGTATGATCTTGTGAGAGTCTATGCTAGTGATTCGTTAGTTTTCTTTTAATGGTTCACCTCTGAAAATGTTGCAATAAATCCAAAGATCCATTTCTTGATAGACCATAAAACTACTGAAATTTAATAAACTCTTCATCACAATTTTTTTTCCTCCAACACAATTATTTATTGCATCAAATCTCCTATGTTGGGTACTAGAATAGACGATCTGTCATTGTACATCATTCGAGTTTCACACAGAAACATGCCCAGAAGCTTGCAGATTATTATTCGTTGGAGCTCTTAAACGGCAATGAAATCGTCAAACCTCCAATATTAATGGAGACATTCGGCTCTACCGAGAGTGTGTTCTCAGAACCACAACGATTGTAGAAAAGAAAACCGCAGAGGACGATGATGACGACTACTATGCCAATGATGACCCATGCCGGATTATCCCACCACGAAATGTTCTCATCGTTGGACGATACCGAATTCGGGACAAATGAAGGTTGGAAGCACGGGCAACCCGGACAATTTCGTGTACAGCTATTGTTCTCCATCGAGAAACTCTCTGTAGTTCAATGCAAAGTGGTGAGCTTACAAACATATTTTGAAGCGTCGATTCATACAAGAAAAAAAGTTCTTCTTCAAAAAGAGGGGGCTACTTTATTAGATAAGAAACAATTTTTTTGATCACATAAATCGAGAAGATTATAAGACTCGAGTGAGAGAATGAGATGATCGAAAACGGAGTGAAGCAGGACATAGAATAAACCGAAGAGGTGAAGGAGGTGGTGCTTGTGTGTACCTTATCAAGAAGAATCGATCAAACCCGTGGGTGGTGTTATTGGAGCAATACTTACGCAACCAGCAAAGAAGTACGGATTTCCACTAGGTGGCCTCTTGTTATAATGGCTCTCTTGCATCCCCAATTATTGGTGCGTGGCTTTTGGTAGGGGAAAATTAGCAAAAATGTTATAGACTTATTATAATTATGCTAAATCACTCGTGAACTTTTTTTTGATAAATTAAGTCTTAAATCTTTTTGCATTTGTGTCTATCCAGTCTATTCGGTCAAAAATGATTGGTTGGCATTGACATGGACGTTGATCCTCCTATGCGCTAGGTGTAGGCATAATCTTTCACGAGATGTAATATAAGTCGAAGAGTTGAAGTAGGTGCTTGAATTGTACCTTAACAAGAAGAATCGAGCAAACCAAGGGCTGATGTTATCGCTGCAAATCTTTCACGACTTGCCCATAAATGTGAATTCCAACAATTGGCCCTCCCCTCGTTATAATGTCTCTCTCTACAATGTGCTTTGGTCCCCTCCGTCAATAATTGTTTCTCTTTTCATGAAGTTAGGATGTATGTGAGAAGGGATGATTGGAAAACCTGACAAAAGAGTGGGAGAAATTTCACATCTCGTGACAGATAGTCATGATGTCATGTTAATGATGTCCTTTGAGGATACGACAAATAAGGTCTAATTTCACAAAAATTCGCAAACCCTAAACTTTAGTTAATGACATAAATGTCCTGAACTTTATTTTGTCCATAGTAACATGAATACCTCAATTTTTTTGTGTTATAATAATTTCTGAACTTATACTAATGTGATAAATGTATCATAAATGGAATTGAAATAGAGAGTATACATAGATTTAGGACGTAGAATTAAATAGCGTTGCTTGATTTGAACAATGTATTTGTAATTGTGTGCTAAGGGTATCTAAGCGAGCCTTGGCCACCCCTTACTGATGGCCCCACTAGGGTAGATGGCTCATGGTAGCAAAGTCGAAATGGCCGGGACACCCCTTAAACACCCTGGATTATATGCAATCCCTCTCTTTCTTCCCTAAGGTTTGATTTTTTTTTTATTGGCTTTTTTAGTTCTCCATTTTCCTTTTAATCCTTTTCTCATGTGGTGTTTGCGTGGCGCTACATTGGTGGCACTTTTCCTCGGAACATATTAATAATGCCACTTTGGATCCACGTCGGATTTTTAATGGAGGTTTTGCACAAAACCGTGACGGAAGGTATATATATCATAGATATATAAGTTTGAGATTTTTTCTGTGACATAAAAAAAGTTTTAGAGTATTAGTATTGCACTGAGTATAATTTAACGTTTATAGTGACATACTTTTTTTCTATTCTTTTCTTTTTAGTTGGTGAGATTTTTTTACAATAAAGCTATGATCCATTGGATGGATGCAAAAGATTCTTATTCCTTTGAACATGCTCTTTTACCGTGAGGCAAATCTCAATCTCCACTACTATGGTTTCCTTTGCCGCTAGGTGGGCACGAAGCTACTCTTTAGGTCAAGGACGGGAACCAAAATCGAGTCTTTTTTTTACCCTTTTTGATTAGCTTTAAGGAAATTTAAAAAAAAGTAATGGTCATAAACAAAGCAAAAGGAGAGACAACTTTTTTCTAAAATTTCAAGTTTGACAGAGGTCGGCCGGTGTTCAATATAAGTATAGCCGAAAAACAAAGGAGCACCTTTGTAGTGAAAGCTGCACATAAGAATGAGAGAACTAAAAAAGAAAAAAGAGAAAGAACTGCAGCAAGTGCCTCTTTGGACGTAAGTTCTAAGAAGAGAAGAAGAAAAAGAGGGAAAATTATCCCAAAAGTCATAAATCTTTTACACATTTTCCAATTTGACCCTAACCATGGTACATATGATTATGGCCTAAGGGCTTTTAAATCCAGCAGCTTTGAGTTTTGACTTCACTTTCGCTCTCAACCGTGCCATCAAAGTTTCTATGCGATCATTTAATCCTAGTTTACAATGCGTTGCCAATATTTTAATGCTATTTTAGGTGATTAAGTTGATGTCCAATTAGAGATCTTGAATAAGTGATGACGTAAAAGTCGGAAAAAATTGTCCAAAAAATCCTAAACTTGTTGTATGACTATCAATTCAGGTATAAACTTTTTACTTTTGCCAATTTAATCATAAATTTTTTGACAATTGGTCAATATAGTTCTTTCGATCAATTTTCGCTAAAAATTGCTAGCATGGACATAGATTGTTGTGGACACCGGTCGTTCAACGTGGAACAATCAACGTCGGCCGTCATTTCAACAATTCTCGGGCAAATTAGCCCGAAGGATATATTAGCAATTAGTCCAAAAGTTTAGGACTAAGTTGGTAAATTGTCAAAATGTTTATAACTAAATTGAGAAAAAGTAAAAACTTTATGTTTGAATTTGTTACCATACAGTAGGTTTATGACTTTTTAGGTAATTATTTCTCAAAAAGTCTTGGTACTTTAATAAGCTATTTACTAATTTTAAATTGTGCTAGCCCAAAAAAAAAGAAAACTAAATTACTAATTCAATTCAGAGTCACCGACCAAAAAAAGAAGTTGGAGTCCAGTAGAAGTGCACAAAAAATACTAGACATTTGCTTTACTTGAATATACCTAACATTGGATTACTGTCTCTTCTTATTACGAGAGCATCCTAATCCTCATCCAATTCAAAATCCTATTTGATTAAGATAATAAGAGTCAATTCAAGAGGAAAGAAGAGGGAAAAACATGCTACTCAGCACTTTGGCCGCCCATGGTAATGGAAGACAATCTAAATCAATCATCATCATCACAAGACTCATGGGGTGGACCACTTTTGAAGACCTTTGCTTGTGGATTATCATTAAGTCTTGGAGAGAGACTCCTCATCAACTATGAATGTGGACAATTGGCCCTGTCATGTTAGGAACAAATTCATCTCTCGGTAATATTACAATCGACCCATGTGATATTCTTTTAGGATATAGTGATGTCCCATTAAGTTAGTCTCTTCTAAAAAAGTCACCACAAGAACCAACATTTGAGATCCTTCCATCTGAATTTTTACAACCTAGGGAAAAAGTATGGAAGAAAGAGGAAGAGGATGGGACCAGTAAGATGCCATACGCCTCTCAAAAGGCAATGAAGACAGGATGTTCATTTGCTTTATAGAAAGTGTAATAATACCGTGTCATATTAGTGTTTGGAATGAGTCAAGAGTTACATCGTGATAGATGTCACGTTGATTGAATAACATTGTGACAAATGTCATGTTGATAAGTCATGTTGTGATGGGAGTTGAAAAGTCTTTTCTCTCCTCTTTCTTTTCTCTTCATTGTTTTCTTCAATCTCTAAGTCATGGGGAAGGGTTTGAGCTGGTCTCACCTTTCTCTTCCTTTCTTTTCTTGTTTGTGTTTTATTATTCTTTTCTTGCCTTTTTTTTCTCCCTCAATTTAGAATTGAGAGTTCTCTTTTCCCGGTTTAGTTATCAATTTGAGAGTTTGAACTCTTCCGATTTAGTTCTAGATTTGGGTGCTATCCACTTTTAATCTAAATCGGGGATTTTAATAAATATGTTTTTGGGGATTCAATGCTCTTATGCTTTGTTCATGTATAGGTTCTCTTGCCTCTAGCTTCAATGATGATCGCAAGAGTTTTAGCGTCTCGTCGAATCGTGAAATTTTGCTCCTCCACATGTAAGATTTAAGTTTGTTCAACCTATCTTGATTATTGTCATACGACAATAGCGTAGAGGCCGACTAGCCTTAAGCAATCGTGTGTTTGTATGCTTAGACCATGCAAAGCTAATTTTCTCCTTTTCTCTTCAAGTTTCTGTTATGTATTATAAATCTTAGAATAGTAAGATAACACCTTATCCTGATGGTATACTCTACACTCGCTTTCATGAGAATTTTATGTATTAAAAACTAGAAGCCTTATGTTCCAAATGAGAGTTTAGCTGGACTCTCAAAGTCTGTCTCGACATTTTTAACACAGCCCATTTATGGTGGCAATTGCTGAATGAATTAAATTGCATGTTTAATTAATTAAATCAAAATCTTAAAGTTGCAATAAATATGCCATTATGAGAGTGTACTCTAAATATCTCTTAGTGATTCATTAGTTTTCTTTTAATGATTCACCACTGAAAAGGTTGCAACAAATCCGAAGATCTATTTCTTGATAAACCATAAAACTACTGAAACATAATAGACCCTTCATCACAATTTTTTTTCCCCTCCAACACAATTATTTAATAAACAGATCTCCTATGTTGGATACTGGAATAGATGATCTGTCACTATACATCATTCGAGTTTTGCACAGAAACATGCCCAGAAGCTTGCAGATTATTGTCCTTTGGAGATCTTAAACGGCAACGAAATCGTTAAACCTCAAAATTCAAGGGAGATATTTGGCTCTACTGAGAGTGTGCCCGCTGTGTCCTCAGAACTACGACGATTGTAGAAAAGAAAACTGCAGAGGACGACAACGACGACGACAATGCCGATGATGACCCATGCTGGAGTATCCCACCACGAAATGTTCTCATCATCAGAGGATACCGAATTCGGGACACATGAAGGGGGCAAGCATGGGCAACCCGGACAATTTCGTGGATAGCTATTGTTCTCCATCTAAAAACTCTCAGTAGTTCAATGCAAAGCGGTGAGCTTACAAACATATTTTGAAGCATCAATTCACACAAGAAAAGAAGTTCTTCGAAAAGAGGGGCTACTTTATTAGAAAGGGAACACTTTTTTTGATCACATAAATCGGAAGATTATAAGACCCGAGTGCGAAAACAAGATGATCGAAAATGGAATGAAGCAGGACATAGAATAAACCGAAGAGGCGAAGGAGGTGGTGCTTGTGGGTACCTTATCAAGAAAAACTGAGCAAACCAGCATGTGGTGATATTGGAGTAATTCTTATGCAACCCGCAAAGAAGTGCGGATATTTACTTGGTGGCCTCTCATTATAATGGCTTTCTTCCATCCCCAATCATTGGTAGGTGGGTTTTAATCGGGAAAAATTACCAAAAAAGTTATAAACTTATTATAATTATGCTAATTCAATCATGAACTTTTTTTTAGTTAATTAAGTCTTAAATTTTTTTGCATCTGTGCCAATTCAATCTATCTAGCCAAAATTAATTGGCCAGCATTGACATAGACGTGGATTGTCTTGTGCGCTAGGTGTAGGCATAATTGAAAAATGAAATTGTAATTGATAAGACTTGGAAGAGCTCATGCTAAGTTTAGATGCCTCCTCGTGAGAGGAACTGCTTGGTAATCCATCAATTTCCGTGCGAATCTAATTTGCCCTCGGGAGGTTGCCACAACGATTGCTGTCGTTTTCCCGCACAAGGTGAAGATGTAAAGTTGTTTTGGGCTTTTTTTTTTTAATTAATTTTCTAGTCACTTTTTTAGAAGGGGTGTTACGAGTACCCCTTGAGAACGGATATGTAATACCTTTATGACCGTTGGATAGAGAAAAAAATAAATGTCGTCCTTTGATTGTAAAACCTTCAAGATTTTGTGTATCACAGCTTTCTTATAGGAGTTACGAGAAAATTCAGAGAGGCATAATTTATTATGATATGAAATTTCTCGATGGACTATAAAGCTACATAATTCAACAAACCCTCCAATAAAAACATTAGTTCCTCCAACAATAAAAATTATCTATTGCATCGAATTTAAAATGTTGTACAATAGAGTATGACCATCCGTCGTTGTGCATCATTCAATTCCCACCTATGGTAACTATATCATTTGATGACAACATGGATGGTATGAACAGCACGGACAGCACGGCAGTG
This sequence comes from Corymbia calophylla, assembly GCA_014182845.1. Classification (NCBI taxonomy): domain Eukaryota; kingdom Viridiplantae; phylum Streptophyta; class Magnoliopsida; order Myrtales; family Myrtaceae; genus Corymbia; species Corymbia calophylla. The sequence continues at coordinate 22,377,950 of CM024694.1, read as the reverse complement.
GCGGCAAAGGTGGCTGCTGGTCGCCCTTGTCGCCCTTGTCGCCCTTGTCGCCCTTATCGCCCTTCTCACCCTTGTCGCCCTTGTCGCCCTTCTCGCCCTTGTCGCCCTTCTCACCCTTGTCGCCCTTGTTGCCCTTCTCCTGCAAGTGCACTACTATTTTGTGCCTACGACGACGAGTTTTTATAACAACGCCAATGCCTACGATGACAACAACGATGACTATGCTGATGGTGATCCACCTCGTAGCCTCTCGGCGAGCGATCTCGCTCTCCAAAGATACAGAAACCGGAACATCCCCTGGCACCAGAGGAGGGAAGTACTGGAAATCCGGACAATTTTGTGGACAGTAGTCATTGCTCCCCATCTAGAAAAACCCTCTTGTAGTTCAACCCAAGTAGTGAGCCTGCAAACACTTTTTCAAAGCATCATTCATACCAAAAAGAAAAAAAAAGGGCGGTAATTTTAAAAAAAACGGTTCTTTATCAGAAAAGAAACACTTTTCTTTTTATCACGGTAGATTGGGAAGATTATATGACGCGAACACAAGATCAAGATAATTGAAAAGGGAATTTAGCGAGATGTAATATAAGTTGAAGAGTCGAAGAAGGTGCTTGAACCGTACCTTAACAAGTAGAACCAAGCAAACTAGGGACTGATATTATTGCTACAAATCTTTCACGACTTGCCAAGAAATGTGAATTCCAGTAGGTGGCCCTCCCCTCCTTATAATGGCTCTCTACAGCGTGCTTCGGTCCCTCTGTCAATAATTGTTTCTGTTTATATAAAGTTAGGATGCACATAAGAAGGGACGATTGGAAAACCTGACAAAAGAATGGGGAAATTTCACATCACGAGACAAATAGTCATGATGTCATGTTAATGTCCTTTGCAGATATAACAAATAAGGTTTAATTTCAAAAAAATCACAAACTCTAAATTTTTGTTAATGAAATAAATGTCTTGAATTTTTTTTTGTCCATTGGAAAAAAGGGTTATCGCCAAAGGTGCATTTTCACAGTATATGGGTTGTTCGTTTTATCGATAAAACTAGCGACACAAAGTCTTATTATTAGCACGCGCGTTGTTTAAATCAAGCGAGAAAATATCGGCAATTATTCTATGATGTACATATATGGAAGTGTCCTGTAAAAGCAGGGGATAAGGAGGTTGCTTGTTAAGCCAGGCTAACCATGATATTTCTGATTATGGCCTAAGGGCTTTTAAATCTAGCAGCTTTGAGTTTTGACTTCACTTTCGCTCTCTGCCGTACCATCAAAGTTTCTATGCCATCATTTAATCCTAGTTTACAATGCGTTGCCATTGTTTTTAATGCTATTTTAGGTGATTAAGTTGATGTCCGATTAGAGATCTTGAATAAGTGACGATCTAAAAGTCGGAAAAACTTATCCAAAAAATCCTAAACTTGTCGTACGACTATCAATTCAATTATAAACTTTTCAGTTTTGCCAATTTAATCATAAACATTTTGAAGATTGGTCAATATAGTTCTTCCGATCAATTTTCGCTAAAAATCGTTGACATGGACATAAATTGTTGTAGACACTGGTTGTTCTACATGGCACGATCGACGATGGCTGTTATTTCAGCAATTCCCAAGCAAAATTAGCTCGGAGGATATATTAACAATTAGTCCAAAGGTTTAAGACTAACTTGGTCAATTATCAAAATGTTTATGACTAAATTGAGAAAAATTAAAAACTTTATGATTGAATTGGTTGCCATACAGTAGGTTTATGACTTTTTAGGTAATTATTTCCCAAAAAGTCTTGCTACTTTAATCAGCTATTTACTAATTTTAAATTGTGCTAGCTGGAAAAGAAAAAAAACTAAATTATTGATTCAACTCAGAGTCACCGACCAAAAAAAGAAGTCGGAGTCCAATATAAGTGCACAAAAATACCAGACATTTGCTGAACTCAAACATACCTAACATTGGAGTCCTGTCTCTTCTTATCACGAGAGCATCCCTAATCCTCATCCAATTCAAAATCCTATTTGATTAAGATAATAAGAGTCAATTCAAGAGGAAAGAAGAGGGAAAGACATGCTACTCAACACTTTCGTTAGCCGCCCATGGTAATGGAAGACAATCTAAATCAATCATCATCATCACAAGACCCATGGGGTGTACCACTCTTGAAGACCTTTGCTTGTGGATTATCATTAAGTCTTGGAGACTCCTCATCAACGGTGAATGTGGACAATTGGCCCTGTCATGTCAGGAACAAATTCATCTCTTGGTAATATTACAGTCGATCCACGTGATATTCATTAGGATGTAGTGATGTCCAATTAAGTTAGTCTCTTTTAAAAAAGTAACAAGAAGAACCAACATTCGAGATCCTTCCATCTGAATTTTTACAACCTCGGAAAAAAGTATAGAAGAAAGAGGAAGAGGGTGGGACCAAGAAGTTGCCATACGCCTCTCAAAAAAGGCAACGAAGACAGGATGCTCATTTCCTTTATAGCAAGGGTAATAATAACGTGTCATATTAGTGTTTGGAATGAGTCTAGAGTTACATCGTGATAGATGTCACGTTGATGAATCACACTGTGACAAATGTCACATTGATAAGTCATGTTGTGATGAGAGTTGAAAAGTCTTTTCTCTCCACTCTTTCTTTTCTCTTCATTGTTTTCTTCAACCTCTAGTCATGAGGAAGGGTTTGAGTTAGTCTCACCTTCCTCTTCCTTTTTTACTTGTTCTTTTATTGCCTTTTTCTCTCTCTCAATTTAGATTTGATAGTTCTCTTTTCCTGGTTTAGTTATCAATTTGAGAGTTTGAACTCTCTTGATTTAGTTCTAGATTTGGGTGCTATCATCTTTTAATTTAAATCAGGGAGTTTAATAAATATGTTTTTGGGGATTCAATGCTCTTATGCTTTGTTCATGTATAGGTTCCCTTGCCTCTAGCTTCAATGATGATCATAAGAGTTTTGGTGTCTCGTTGAATTGCGAAATTTTGCTCCTCCACATGTAAGATTTATGTTTGTTCAACCTATCTTGATTATTTTTGTATGACGATAGTGTAGAGACTAACTAGCCTTAAGCAATCGCGTGTTTGTATGCTTAGACCACGCAAAGCTAATTTTCTCCTTTTCTCTTCAAGTTTTTGTTATGTATTATAAATTTTAGAATAGTAAGATAGCACCTTATCCCGACGGTATACTCTACACTCGCTTTCATGAGGATTTTATGTATAAAAAACTGGGGTCAGAAAGCCTTATATTTGAAATGAGAGTTTAGCCAAACTTTAAAAGTCTATCTTGACATTTTTAACATAGCCCATTTCATGGTGGCAACTGCTGCATGAATTAAATTGCGTGTTTAATTAATTAAATCAAAATTTTAATGTTGCAATAAATATGCCATTATGAGAGTGTACTCTAAATATATCTTAGTAATTCATTAGTTTTCCTTTAATGATTCACTACTGAAAAGGTTGCGACAAATCCGAAGATCTATTTCTTGATAGACCATAAAACTACTGAAACATAATAAACCCTTCTTCACAAATTTTTTTTCCCTCCAACACAATTATTTATTAAAATAGTCTCCTATGTTGGGTACTAGATTAGATGATCTGTCACTATACATCATTCGAGTTTTGCACAGAGACATGTCCAGAAGCTTGCAGATTATTGTCCTTTGGAGAAGAACCCTTACGGACGTGAAATTATCACCCCTAGCAGCCCCACCAGACCAATGGTGCCTTCCAGTTTTGCCTGGGGAGTGCCCTCTGTGTCCTTAGAACCACGACCATTGTAGATAAGGAAACCACATATTATGACGATGACGACTACTATGCTGACAATGACCCATGCCGGAGTATCCCACCACGAAATGTTCTCATCATCAGACGGTACCGAATTCGGGACAAATGAAGCGGGGAAGCACGAGCAACCTGGACAATTTCGTGGACAGCTATTGTTCTCCATCAAGAAACTCTCTGTAGTTCAATGCAAAGCGGTGAGCTTACAACCATATTTTGAAACACCAATTCACACAAGAAAAGAAGTTCTTCTTCGAAAAGAGGGGGCTACTTTATTAGAAAAGAAACACTTTTTTTTTATCACATAAATCGAGAAGATTATAAGAACCGAGTGTGAGAACGAGATGATCGAAAACGGAATGAAGTAGAACATAGCATAAACCGAAGAGGTGAAGGAGGTGGTGCTTGCGTGTACCTTATCAAGAAGAACCGAGCAAACTGGTGGGGGGTGTTACACAACCAGCAGAAGTGCGAATTTTCACTTAGTGGCCTCTCATTATAATGTCTCTCTTCCATCCCCAATTATTGATGGGCAAGTTGGGAAAAATTACCGAAAAAGTCATAAATTTATTGTAATTGTGCTAATTCAGTTGTGAACTTTTTTTTGGTCAATTGAATCCTAAATATTTTTGCACTTGTGTCAATTCAGTCCATTTGATCAAAATTGATTGGCCGGTGCTGACATGGACGTCGATTATCCTACGTGCTAAGTGTAGGCATAATTGAAAAATTAAATTTTGATCGATACTCGATAGGGCTTGGAATATTTCGTGCTAAGTTTTGACACCCCCTCGTGAGAGGAACCGCTTGGTAATCCATCAATTTCCGCGCGAATCTAATTTGCCCTCGGGAGGTGACCACAACTATTGCTGTTGTTTTCCTGCACATGGTGGGGACGTAAAGTTGCTTTGGGCTTTTTTTAAAACAAAATAATTTTCTAGTCATTTTTTGAGAAGAGTTTTACGTATACCCCTTGAGAACGGATACGTAATCCCTTTATGACCGTTGGATAGAGAAAAAATAAATGTCGTCCGTTGACTGTAAAACCTTCAAGATTTTGTGTATCACAGCCTTCTTATAGGAGTCACGAGAAAATTCAGAGAGGCATAATTTGTTATGACACGGGATTTCTCGATGGACTATAAAAGTACAGAATTCAATAACCCTCCAACAGAAACATTATTTCCTCCAATAACAAAAATTATCTATTACATCGAATCTGAAATTTGTACAATAGAGTAGACTATCCATCGTTGTGCATCATTCAATTCCCACCACATGGTAACTCTATCATTTGATGACAACACGGATGACATGGACAGCACGACAGTGGTGGAAATGGTGGCAATGGCAGCGGTGGCTTCGGCGGTAATGACGATGACGATGACAATGGCTTCCATGGTGAAGATCATGACAATGACAGCTTTGATGCGACAATGATGATGATGGCGGCAGCTTTGACGGTGGCTTCGATGGCGACGATGACGACAACGATGATGGCTTCAATGGCGATGATGATGACGATGATGGCTTTGATGGCAATAGCGGTGGCTTCAACTGTGGCACTAACTTTATTTTGGAATCTCAATCTTCCATGTCGATTTTGGAAAGTGATGGTTCTAGCTCTAGGACCACGACGAGTTTTTATAACAATGGCTACGACAACGACGACTATGACTATGCTGACGGTGATCCACCTCGAAGCCTCCTGGCACGGAGTGATCTCCTCTCCAAAGATACAGAAACTGGAACATCCCCAGCCACCAGAGGAGGGAAATACTAGAAACCCGGACAATTTTGTGGATGGTAGTCATTGCTCTCCATCCGGAAAAATCCTCTTGTAGTTTAACTCGAGCGGTGAGCCCGCAAACACTTTTTCGAAGCATCATTCATATCAAAAAGAAAAAAAGGGTGGTAATTTTTGAAAAAGAAGGTTCCTTATCAGAAAAGTAACAATTTTTTTTTTATCATGGTAGATCGAAAATATTACATGACGCGAGCGCGAAATTGAGATAATTGAAAATGGAATTTAGCAAGATGTATATAACAAGTCGAAGAAGGTGCTTGAATCGTACCTTAACAAGAAGAACCAAGCAAACCAGGGACTGATGTTATCGCTACAAATCTTTCACGACTTGCCAAGAAATGTGAATTCCAATAGGTGGTCCTCCTCTCATTATAATGGCTCTCTACATCGTGCTTTGGTCCCCTCCGTCAATAGTTGTTTCTCTTTTCATAAAGTTAGGAGGTATGTAAGAAGGGATGATTGGAAAACCTGACAAAAGAGTGGGGAAAATTTCACATTACATGACAAATAGTCATGATGTCATGTTAATGTTGTCCTTTGAGGATACAACAAATAAGGTCTAATTTCACAAAAATTCGCAAACCCTAAACCATTGTTAATGACATAAATGTCCTAAACTCTATTTTGTCCATTGCATGACACGATACCTCAATTTTTTTATGTGTTATAAAAATCTCCGAACTTATATTAATGTGATAAATATATCATAAATGGAACTGAAATAAAAAGTATACATGAATTTATGACGTAGAATTAAATGGTGTTGCTTGATTTGGACAATGTATTTGCAATTGCTATCTAAGCGAGTGTTGGCCACCCCTTACTGATGGCCCCACTAGGGTGGACGGCTCATGGTAGAAAGGTCGGAATGGCCGGGGCACCCCTTAAACACCAGGATTATATGCAGTCTCTCTTTCTTCCCTAAGGTTTGATTTTTTTTTTATTGGCCTTTTTAGTTCTCCATTTTCCTTTTAATCTTTTTCTCATGTGGTGTTTGTGTGGAGCGTGCCACTTTTCCTCAGAACATATTAATAATGCTACTTTGGATCCACATTGGATTTTTAATGGAGGTTTTGCACAAAACCATGATTGAAGGTATATATATCATAGATATATAAGTTTGAGATTTTTCTGTGACATAAAGAAAGTTTAGGGTATTAGTATCACACCAAGTATAATTTAACGTTTACTGTGGCATACTTTTTTCTATTCTTTTCTTTTTAGTTGGTGTGATTCTTTTACAATAAAGCTCCTATCTGTGACCTACGACCCATTGGGTGCAAAAGATTCTTCCTTTGGGGTGCATGCGAACATGCTCTCTTATTGCGAGGCAAATCTTAGTCTCCACTACTTTTGTTTCCTTCGCCGCTAGGTGGGCACGAAGCTACTCTTCAGGTCAAGGACATGAAGCAAAATTGAGCCTTTTTTTTTACCCTTTTTTATAAGCTTTAAGGAAATTTTAAAAAAAATAATCGTCATAAACAAAGCAAAAGAAGAGACAACTTTTTCTAAAATTTTAGATTTAACGGAGGTCGGCCGATGTTCAATATAAGTATAGCTGAAAAACAAAGGAGCACCTATGTGGCACGGCTGACGACGGTCGTTACTTCAGTAATTCCCGACCAAAATTAGCCTGAAAGATAATATTGGCAATTAGTCTAAAGGTTTATGACTAACTTGGTAAATCGTCAAAATGTTTATAATTAAATTGACAAAAATTAAAAATTTTATGATTGAATTGGTTGTCATACAATATGTTTATGACTTTTTAGGTAATTATTTCCCAAAAAGTCTTGATACTGTAATCAGCTATTTACGAATTTTAAATTGTGCAAGCCAAAAAAAAAAGAAAAAAAGAAAACTAAATCACTGATTCCACTTAGAGTCACCGACCAGCAAAAAGAAGTCAACAGTTCAATAGAAGTGCACAAAAAATACCGGACATTTGCTGAACTCGAATATACCCAACATTGGATTCCCGTCTCTTCTTATTATGAGAGCATTCTAATCCTCATCCAATTCAAAATCCTATTTGATTAAGTTAGTAAGAGTCAATTCAAGAGGAAAGAAGAGTGAAAAACATGCTACTCAACACTTTCTTTGGCCGCCCGTAATAATGGAAGACAATCTAAATCAATCATCATCATCACAAGACCCATGGGTGGACAACCTTTGCTTGTGGATTATCATTAAGTCTTGGAGACTCCCTATCAATAATGAATGTGGACAATTGGCCTAGCCTATCATGTTAAGAACAAATTCATCTCTCGGTAATATTACAGTAGATCCACGTGATATTCCTTTAGGCTACGTTTGGTCGACTGGATAAAAGCCAGGATATGATATGTTTTATCCTATCCCATGTTTGGTAGCAGTCTGGGATAGGATAAGGTCGGATATAAACCGGATATAGCTCGGATAAAAAAATATGAGGGGGTGGGATAAATCCGGATAGAATTTCTATTGCCTATTTTTCTAGAAACCTTACGCTTCACTTGCCATCATCTTCATCCCCACACCCTGCACACCTTCACCAAAAAATTTCTCGGTTTCTTTTCCTTCATTGCCTCCCCGACGACCACATCCTCGATGTCAGTTATGGAGTCGGCAGCCCCATGTGCACCATCGCCGCTCATCTTCAGGACGAATTCGTGATTCTCTCCATCTTTGCTCACTCCCACCATCACTATTGCTGCTCATCTTCAAGACGAGATTTGTGATTCTCTCCATCTTCGCCATCATCATCGCTGCCACTACCAAACCCTTCTCCTCTAATCTCTCGCCCCGCCTCTGCTACGCGGCCGCCATGTCGCAGCTGTCGCCCTCCACCTCTTCTCCTCCCTCAAACCCTTCTCCCCCAAGTCACCCTTCGACCACCTCTTGGTCGACGACTTTGACATTGAGCAACTTTGGCAGCAAATTGATCTCCGGTCGCAGCCGTTCTTGTTGAGCTTGCGGCATGAATTGAGGCTGCTCAAGAAGAACTCGGATAAATTTTCAAATCTTTTCGGGTGCAGCGGGGCTTCAGAGGAGAAAAGGGAGGGTCTTGGACAAGGTGAGGATGTCGAGGAGAGCAAATGTGGTGCGACATTGATGATTTGGGCGACGTTGATGATGGTGACGTTGAAAATATCTGACTTCAAATTCATAGTTCACCAAACAATGGATGAGATATGAAGAAATCACATAATTTCTTATCATATCCTATCCAGTTCTATCATATTTAGAAATTCAGATAACCAAACACATTATTAGTGAAGGAAACGGATTTCGAAAAAAAATGAATATCGAACTAATCGAATATCAATTAACAAAATATGCGGAAACGGCCCAAGGACACATATAACACCAATCGGAAGGCATATCACTTAGATGGACATACCTTATTTGCCACGGATTAAGTGCTTCCTTTGCAACGACGAGAGTTCTTAATTTTGAGCGAAATTCTGTACTTGAGAGAGTTTTTCCCTTTTGTTTTTGTGCGGGAGATTTCTAAACGTGAGAGAGAACTGTTAACTTTCCAAAACTTTTCTATTCTTTTTACAGTTTTTCTCCCACAAAAATAACTACCTTGATAGTTTACCTCTTTCATGGACCATTTCAAATGGGCTGGGTTTAGCCCAACATGGATGGCCCATTATTAATGAAAAACCTATCAATTAGAATACAATGATGTCCCGTTAAGTTAGTATCATCTTAAAAAGTAACAAAAAGAGCCAACATTTGAGATCGTCCCACCCAAATTTTTACACCTACAGAACAAAGTACGGAAGAAAGAGGAAGATGGTGGGACCAAGAAGCTGCGATACGCCTCTCAGAAAAGGTAATGAAGACAGGATGCTCATCTCCTTCGTAGAAAGTGTATTAATAACGTGTCATCATAGTGTTTGGGATGAGTCAAGAGTTATATAGTGATAGATGTCGCGTTGGTGAATTACTTTGTGATAAATGTCACATTGATAAGTCATGCCGTGATGGGAGTTGAAAAGTCTTTTCTCTCTCTTCTTTTTCTTTTCTCTTCGTCGTTTTCTTCAACCTTTAGTCGTGAAGAAAGGTTTGAGCTAGTCTCACCTTCCTCTTCCTTTGTTTTCTTTATTTTTTTTGCATTTTATTGTTCTTTTCTTGCCTTTTTTTTTCTCTCCCAATTTAGATTTGAGAGTTCTTTTCTCTTGGTCTAATTCTCAATTTGAGAGTTTGAACTCTTCTGATTTAGATCTAGATTTAGGTACTATCTTCTTTCAATCTAGATTTGGGAGTTTAATAAATATTTTTTGGGGATTTGATGCCCTTATGCTTTGTTCATGTATAGGTTCCTTGCCTCTAGCTTTAATGATGATCACAAGAGTTTTGGTGTCTCGTTGAATCGCAAAATTTTGCTCCTTCACATGTAAGATCTATGTTTGTTCAACCTATTTTAGTTGTTTCTATACGACAATAGTGTAGAGCCGACTAGCCTTAAGCAATCGTGTGTTTGTGTGCTTGAATCATGCAAAGCTAATTTTCCCTTTTTCTCTTCAAATTTCCGTTGTGTACCATAAATTTAAGAATGGTAAGACAGCACCTTATTCGGACGGTATGCTTTGCACTCACTTTCATGAGGATTTTGCGCATCAGAAACTGAGGCCAGAAAGCCTTATGCTTGGAACAAGGGTTTAGTCGGACGCTAAAAGTTGGTCTCAACATTTTTAACATACCCCTCCCATGGTGGCAACTCCAGAATAAATTAAATTGCATGCTTAATTAATTAAATCAAAATCTTAAAGTTGCGATTGGTATAACCTTTTGAGAGTCTACGCTAAATGTTTCTTAGTGATTCATTAGTTTTCTTTTGATGGTTCACCTCTGAAAATATTGCCATAAATCTGAAGATCCATTTCTCAATAGACCATAAAACTACTGAAATTTAATAAACCCTTCATCACAATTTTTTTTTACTCCAACACAATTATTATTGCATCAAATCTCCTATGTTGGGTACTAGAATAGACGATTTGTCACCATACATCATTCGAGTTTCACACAGAAACATGCCCAGAATCTTACAGATTAATGTTGATTTCTGGTTTAATGGTGAGAGTGCTCTCCGTGTCCCCAGAACCACGACCATTGTAGAAAAGGAAACCACAGATTATGATGACGACGACTACTATGACGATGATGACCCACGCCGGAGTATCCCACCACGAAATGTTATTGTTGCCAGACGATATTGAATTCGGGACACATGAAGGGGGGAAGCACGGGCAACCCGGACAATTTTGTGGACAGCTATTGTTCTCCATCAAGAAACTTTCTGTAGTTCAATGCAAAGCGGTGAGCTTACAAACATAATTCGAAGCATCAGTTCACGTAAGAAAACAAGTTCTTCAAAAAGAGGTTGCTACTTTATTAGAAAAGAAACACGATTTTGGATCACATAAATCGAGAAGATTATACGACCTGAGTGCGAGAACGAGATGATAAAAAACGGAAGTAGGACATAGTATAAGCCGAAGAGTCGAAGGAGGTGGTGCTTGCGTGTACCTTTTCAAGAAGAACCCAGCAAACCGTTGGGTGGTGTTACACAACCAGCAAAGAAGTGCAGATTTCCACTTGGTGGCCTCTCATTATAATGGCTCTCTTCCGTCCCCAATTATTGGTGGATAGCTTTTAGTCAGGAAAAATTATCGAAAAAGTCATAAATTTATTGTAATTATGCTAATTCAGTTATGAATTTTTTTTGGCCAATTGATTCCTAAATCTTTTTGCATTTGTGCCAATTCAGTCCATCCAATCAAAATTGAGTGGCTGGCACTGACATGAACATTGATTGTCCTACGTGCTAGGTGTATGCATAATTAAAAAATTAAATCATGATTGATACTCAATAGGACTTGAAAGGGCTTGTGCTAAGTTTAGATGCCCCCTCGCGAGAGGAACCGCTTGGTAATCCACCAATTTCCGCCCGAATCTAATTTGCCCTCGGCGGGTGACCACAGCCATTGCTGTCGTTTTCCTGCACAAGGTGGGCTACTTCTTCTTCTTTTAATTACTTTTCTAGTCACTTTTTGAGAAGGGGTGTTACGTATACCCCTTGAGAACGGATACGTAATCCCTTTATGACCGTTGGATAAGAGAAAAAATAAATGTCGTCTGTTGACTGTAAAACCTTCAAGGTTTTTGTGTATCACAGCTTTCTTGCAGCAGTTAGGAGAAAATTTAGAGAGGAATAATTTGTTATGGTACTGGAATTCTCGATGGACTATAAAACTACGGATTTCAATAAACCCTCCAACAGAAACGTTATTTCCTCCAACAACAAAAATTATTTATTGCATTGAATTTGAAATGTTATACAATAAAGCAGACCATCCGTCCTTGTGCATCATTCAGTTACCACCAATGGTAACTCTATCATTTGATGACAACATGGATAACACGGACAGCAGGGCAGCGGCGCAACAGTGGCAGCAGCTTTGACGGACATGTCGGCGGTGGCTTGGATGGCGATGATGGTGTGGACGCCACCGGCGTGGATGCTGCAGGTGTGGATGCCGCTGGTGTGGACGCCGCAGGTGTGGATGCCGCCGATGATGCTGGCTTCGACGGTGATGTCAACTGCGGCGGCTTCAATGGTGGCACTAATATTATTTTTAATTTCTCAAGGTTCAACATCAATTTTGAAGAAGTGGGGGTCCTGTCCTTAGGACCAAGACGAGTTTTTATAACAACGCCAACGACTACGACGGCGACAACGATGACTATGCTGATGGTGATCCAACTGCGAAGCTTCCCGGCACAGAGCAATCTTGCTCTCCAAAGATACAGAAACCGGAACGTCCCCTGCCACCGGAGGAGGGAAGTATTGGAAACCCGGACAATTTTGTGGACAGTAGTCATTGCTCCCCATCCGGAAAAACCCTCTTGTAGTTTAACTCAAGCAGTGAGCCTGCGAACACTTTTTCAAAGAATCATTCATCCCAAAAAGAAAAAAAAAGGGCAGTAATTTTAAAAAAAGACGGTTCCTCATCAGAAAAGAAACACTTTTTTTTATCACGGTAGATTGGAAAGATTATATGACGTGAGTACGGGATCGAGATAATGGAAAATGGAATTTAGCGAGATGTATATAATAAGTCGAAGAGTCGAAGAAGGTGCTTGAATCGTACCTTAACAAGAAGAACTGAGCAAACCAGAGATTGATGTTATCGCTACAAATCATTCACGACTTGCCAAGAAATGTGAGTTCCAGTTGGTGGCCCTCCTCTCGTTATAATGGCTCTCTACAGTGTGCTTTGGTCCCCTCTGTCAATAATTGTTTCTCTTTATTAGGATGTACGTAAGAAGGGATGGTTGGAAAACCTGACAAAAGAGTAGAGGAAATTTTCAATCACGTGATAAATAGTCATGATGTCATGTTAGTGACGTCCTTTGCAGATCCAACAAATAACGTTTAATTTCACAAAAATTCACAAACCCTAAAGTTTTTATCCATCATGATAAGAATACCTCAATTTTCTTGGGTTATAAAAATCCCCGTACTTATATCAATATAATATATATATCATAGATAGAATTGAAATAGAGAGTACATTGAATTAAGATGTAGAATTAAATGTTATTGCTTGATCTGGACAATGTATTTGCAATTGCGTGCTAAGGGTATCCACGGGAGTGTTGGCCAACCCTTACCGATGGGTCGATGGCCATCGGTAGCAAAGTTGGAATGGCTGGGGCACCCCTTAAACACCTCGGATTATATGCAATCTCTCTCTTTCTTCCCTCAGGTTCGATTTTTTTTTTTTTTTGATTGGCCTTTTTAGTTCTCCATTTTCCTTTTAATCTTTTTCTCATGTGGTGTTTTTGGCGCTACATTGGTGCCGCTTTTAATGTAGCAAACTTGTTGTATAACTATCAATTCAGTTATAAACTTTTCAGTTTTGCCAATTTAATTAAACCTTTTGATGATTGATCAATATAATTCTTCCGATCAATTTTCACTGAAAATCGCTGACATGGACATAGATTCATTGTTCTACGTGGCACGATTGACGATGGCTGTTATTTCAACAATTCCCTAGTAAAATTAGCCCGAAAGATATATTAGCAATTAGTCTAAAGGTTTAGGACTAACTTGGTAAATTATCAAAATGTTTATTACTAAATTGAGAAAAATTAAAAATTTTATGATTGGATTGGTTGCCATACAATAGGTTTATGACTTTTTAGGTAATTATTTCCCAAAAAGTCTTGCTACTTTAATAAGCTATTTACTAATTTTAAATTGTGCTAGCCAAAAAAAAAAAGAAAAAAAGAAAACTGAAGTACTGATTCAACTCAAGAGTCACAGACCAAAAGAAAGAAGTTGAAGTCCAATAGAAGTGCACAAAAAATACCAGACATTTGCTGAACTTGAATATTGCCAACATTGAAATCCCGTCTCTTCTTATTACGAGAGCATCCTAATCCTCATCCAATTCAAAATCCCATTTGATTAAGATAATAAGAGTCAATTCAAGAGGAAAGAAGAGGGAAAAACATGCTACTCAGCACTTTGGCCGCCCATGGTAATGGAAGAAAATCTAAATCAATCATCATCATCACAAGACTCATGGGGTGGACCACTTTTGAAGACCTTTGCTTGTGAATTATCATTAAGTCTTGGAGACTCCTCATCAACGATGAATGTGGACAATTGGCCCTGTCATGTTAGGAACAAATTCATCTCTTGGTAATATTACAGTCGATCCACATGATATTCTTTTAGGATATAGTGATGTCCCATTAAGTTAGTCTCTTCTAAAAAAGTCACCACAAGAGCCAACATTCCATCTGAATTTTTACAACCTCAGAAAAAAGGATAGAAGAAAGAGGAAGAGGGTGGTACCAAGAAGCTGCCATACGCCTCAAAAAAGACAAAGAAGACTGGATGCTCATTTCCTTTATAAAAAGTGTAATAACAACGTGTCATATTAGTGTTTGGAATGAGTCAAAAGTTACTTCATAATAGATGTCACGTTGATGAATTACATTGTGACAAATGTCATGTTGATAAGTCATGTTGTGATGGGAGTTGAAAAGTCTTTTCTCTCCTCTCTTTCTTTTCTCTTCATCGTTTTCTTCAACCTCCAAGTTTGAGCTAGTCTCACCGTCTCTTCCTTTTTTTTTTTTTTTTTTTTTCTTGTTTGCGTTTTATTGTTCTTTTCTTGTCTTTTTTTCTCTCTCTCCATTTAGATTTGAGAGTTCTCTTTTCTTGATTTAGTTATCAATTTGAGAGTTTGAACTCTCCCAATTTAGTTCTAGATTTGGGTGCTATCATCTTTTAATCTAAATCAAGGAGTTTAATAAATATGTTTTTGGGAATTCAATGCTCTTATGCTTTGTTCATGTATAGGTTCCCCTACCTCTAGCTTCAATAATGATCGCAAGAGTTTTGGTATCTCATTGAATCACGAAATTTTGCTCCTCCACATGTAAGATTTATGTTTGTTCAACCTATCTTGATTATTTTCGTACGATGATAGTGTAGAGGCCGACTAGCCTTAAGCAATTGTGTATTTGTATGCTTAGACCATGCAAAGCTACTTTTCTCATTTTCTCTTCAAGTTTCTATCATGTATTATAAATCTTAGAATAGTAAGATAGCACCTTATCCCGATAGTATACTCCACACTCGCTTTCATGAGGATTTGATGTATCAAAAAATAGGGTCAAAAAGCCTTATATTCGAAATGAGAGTTTAGCCAGACTCTAAAAGTTTGTCTCAACATTTTTAACATAGCCCATTTCATGGTGGCAACTGCTGAATGAATTAAATTGCGTGTTTAATTAATTAAATCAAAATCTTAAAGTTGTGATAAATATGCCGTTACGAGAATGTACTCTAAATATCTCTTAGTGATTCATTAGTTTTCTTTTAATGATTCACCACTTAAAAGGTTGCGACAAATCCAAAGATCTATTTCTTGATAGACCATAAAACTACTGAAACATAATAAACCCTTCATCACAAATTTTTTCCCTCCAACACAATTATTTATTAAAACAGATCTCCTATTTTTAATACTAGAATAGACGATATGTCACCCTACATCATTCGAGTTTTGCATAGAAACATGCCCAGAAGCTTGCAGATTATTGTCCTTTGGAGAAGAACTCTATCAGCCCTGCCAGATCAATGCTGGGTTTCAGTGTTACTTGGGGAGTGCCCTCTGTGTCTTTAGAACCACGACCATTGTAGAAAAGGAAACCACATATTATGGCGATGACTACTACTAGGCCGACGATGACCCATGCTGGAGTATCCCACCATGAAATGTTGTTGTCGTCGGATGATACTGAATTTGGGACCCATGAAGGGGGAAGCACGGGCAACTCGGACAATTTGGTGGACAGCTATTGTTCTCCATGAAGAAATTCTCTGTAGTTCAATGCAAAGTGATAAGTTTACAAACATATTTTGAAGCATCGATTCACACAAGAAAATAAGTTTCTTCTTCAAAAAGAGGGTGCTACTTTACTAGACAAGAAACACTTTTTTTGATCATGTAAATCAAGAAGATTATAAGACTTGAGTGCGAGAACGAGATGATTGAAAACGGAATGAAGTAGGTGGTGCTTGCGTGTACCTTATCAAGAAGAACTGAGCAAACCGGTGGGTAGTGTTACACAACCAGCAAAGAAGTGAGGATTTCCACTTGGTGGCCTTTCATTATAAGGCTCTCTTCCGTCCCCACTTATTGGTGGGCGGCTTTTAGTCTAGAAAAAGTATCGAAAAAGTTATAAATTTATTGTAATTGTGCTAATTCAGTAATGAACGTTTTTTTTGTCAATTAAATCCTAAACTTTTTTGTATATGTGCCAATTCAGTCCATCCAATCAAAATTGATTGACTGGCATTGGGAATTTGATTGTCCTACGTGCTATGTGTAGGCATAATTGATAAATTAAATTGTGATTGATAGTCAACAAGGCTTGGAAGGGTTCGTGCTAAGTTTAAACGCCCCCTAGCGAGAGGGACCGCTTGGTAATCCATCAATTTCCGCGCGAATCTAATTTGCCCTCGGAGGTGACCACAACCATTGCTGTCGTTTTCCTTGCACATGGTGGAGATGTAAAGCTGCTTTGGGCTTCTTCTTTTTTTTTTTCTAATTAATTTTCTAGTCATTTTTTGAGAAGGGGTGTTACGTATACCCCTTAAGAACGGCTACGTAATCCCTTTATGACCGTTGGATAGAGAAAAAATAAATGTAGAGGCATAATTTGTTATGATGCGGGATTTCTCGATGGACTATAAAACTACGGAATTCAATAAACCCTCCAACAGAAACATTATTTCCTCCAACAACAAAAATTATTTATTACATCGAATCTGAAATTTTGTACAATAGAGTAGAACATCCGTCATTGTGCATCATTCAATTCCCATCCATGGTAATTCTATTATTTGATGACAACACGGATGACATGGACAGCACGGCAGTGGTGGAAATGGCAGCAACGGCTTCAGCAGTGACGATGACGACGACAATGGCGGCTTCGATGGCGATGATGATGATGACGGCGGCTTCGATGGTGACGGCGGTGGCTTCAACTGTGTCACTAACTCTATTTTTGGAATCTCAATCTTCCATGTCGAATTTGGCAAAGTGGCAGTTCTGGCTCTAGGACCACGGCGAGTTTTTATAATAACGCCAATGGCTACAACGACGACAACGATGACTATGCTGATGGTGATTGAAGCCTCCCGGCACAGAGCGATCTTGCTCTCCAAAGATACAGAAACCGGAACATCCCCGGCCACCGGAGGAGGGAAATACTGGAAACCCGGACAATTTTGTGGACAATAGTCGTTGCCCCCCATCCATAAAAACCCTCTTGTAGTTTAACTCAAGTGGTGAGCCTGCAAACACTTTTTCAAAGCATCATTCATGCCAAAAAGAAAAAAAAAAGGTGGTAATTTTTTAAAAAGATGGTTCTTTATCAGAAAAGAAACAAATTCTTTTTTATCTTAGTAGATCAGAAAGATTATACGATACGAGCGTGAGATTGAGATAATTGAAAATGGAATTTAGCGAGATGTATATAATAAGTTGAAGAGTCAAAGAGGGTGCTTGAATTGTACCTTAACAAGAAGAACCGAGCAAACCAAGGACTGATTTTATCGCTACAAATCTTTCATGACTTGCCAAGAAATGTGAATTCCAGTAGGTGGCTCTTCTCTCGTTATAATGGCTCTCTCTACAGTGTGCTTTGGTCCCCTCTGTCGATAATTTTTTATTTTTTCATAAAGTTAGGATGTCTGCAAGAAGGGATGATTGGAAAACTGGACAAAAGAGTGGGGGAAATTTCACGTCACGTGACAAATAATCATGACGTCATGTTAATGACATCCTTTGAGGATACAACAAATAAGGTCTAATTTCACAAAAATTCGCAAACCCTAAATCATTGTTAATGACGTAAATGTCCTTAACTTTATTTTGTCCATCGTGTGACACGAATACCTCAATTTTTTTTATGTTATAAAAATCTCGGAACTTATACTAATGTGATAAATATATATATGGAACTGAAATAAGAAATATACATGGATTTAAGACGTATAATTAAATGGCATTGCTTGATCTGGACAATGTATTTGCAATTGAGTGCTAAGGGTATCCAAGGGAGCATTGGCCACCCCTTGCTGATGGCCCCACTAGGGTTGACGGCTCATGGTAGCAAAGTCGGAATGGCCGGGGCACTCCTTAAACACCCTGGAATATAAGTTATTTGTCTCTTTCTTCCCTAAGGTTTGATTTTATTTTATTTATTGGCCTCTTTAGTTCTCCATTTTCCTTTTAATCTTTTTCTCGTGTGGTGTTTGCGTGGCACTACATCGGTGCCACTTTTCCTCGGAACATATTAATAATGCCACTTTTCCTTGGAACATATTAATAATGCCACTTTTGATCCACATCGGATTTTTAATGGAGGTTTTGCACAAAATCGTGACTGAAGGTATATATATTATAGATTTACAAGTTCGAGATTTTTCTGTGACATAAAGAAAGTTTAGGATATTAGTATTACACCAAGTATAATTTAACATTTATAGTGGCGTACTTTTTTTCTATTCTTTTCTTTTTAGTTGGTGAGATTCTTTTACAATAAAGCTCTAGTCTGTGACCTACGACCCATTGGATGCAAAAGATTCTTACTCCTTTGGGGTGCATGTGAACATGCTCTCTTACCGCAAGGCAAATCTCAGTCTCCACTACTTTGGTTTCCTTCACCACTAGGTGGGCACGAAGCTACTCTTCAAGTCGAGGACAGGAAGCAAAATTGAGTCTTCTTTATGTTTTTACCCTTTTTTATAAGCTTTAAGGAAAATTTTAAAAAATTAATGGTCATAAACAAAGCAAAACAAGAGACATTTTTTTTCTAAAGTTTAATAGAGGTCGGTCGATGTTCAATATAAGTATAGCCAAAAAACAAAAGCTGCACATAAGAACGAGAGAACTGAAAAAAAAGAAAAAGGAAAGAGAAAGAACTGTAGCAAGTGCTTCTTTGGACATAAATTCTAAGAAGAGAAGAAGAAAAAGGGGAGCATTGTCCAAAAAGTTATAAATCTTTTGCACATTTTCCAATTCAACCTCAAACTTTTCAATTTTACCAATTTAATTCTAAAATTTTTCACATTTTATCAATTGAATCTATCCAACCAATTTTTATCAGAAATTGCTCACTTGAATGCTAGTTATCTTATGTGGCAATCGACGTTGACATGAAAATTTTTAAACAAATTTTTTTTATTCTATTTTTCTTTTCTTTCATTTTTTTTCTTCCATTCTCTTTCTCCTCTAGCCGGTTGTAGGCCTCGACAATAGCTAACAATTGACCTATGGCAAGGGTCGGTGAGGTTGACCTTGCAGACATCGGGTAAACCTCACTTGTCCCTAGCGAGGTTGCGAGGTTTGAGCCTCACCCAAGCACAGTGAGGCTTGACCTCTCCCAACGATAGCAAGGTCAAGCCTCGCTAGTGGCTGGTAGAGGCAAGCTTCACCATAAGCTGGCGAGGTGGACCTTGCCAAGGCCTAGCTATTGGTTGGAGGAAGAAAAAGAAATGAAGGAATTAAAAAGAAAAGAAAAAGGAAATAATAAATAAATAAATCACAAAAAAATAAAATATTATTATAAATTATTCATGTTAATGCTGACTGTGCCATAGGATGGTTGATATTGACGTCAGTGAATTTTGGCCAAAATTTTGGTTGTACGATTTCAATTGGCAGAAGGTGAAAATATTTAAAACTCAATTAGTAAAATTGAAAAGTTTATGATTGAATTGACAAAAGTACAAAATATTTATGATTTTTAGACAATTTCTCTTAGAAAAAACTAATTCTACAACGATATAAGTGGGCCCAAGTTATTGAGATAAGGGTCATTCAAGCTCACCGATAAACTATGCAGTGGAATGTATAGCAGAGAAATTATCTTCACCCATTAAACGACGTACCACAAGAGCAAAAGTCACGGCAGCCAACTACAGCTAGACGACTTATAAGGGAGGGGAGACCGGAGCAGCCGCCAACGTGCGGTTTTTGGGGGATCCACCTCCAATCCCCGTAATTATCGACCCATAACATATGTCGAGTCACTAACCTTCCTAAAGTAAAGATTCCTCTTGACGAATTGATTAAGCGTGCTTTCGGTAGCCATTAAGTACGCTGCTAATCATTATTTGTGTCCGCAAGAAGGTTTAAACTATCAATCCTTTTATGTGTCGTTGCCCTGCCTTTCTTTGAGTGCTTAGCCTCCTATTGGCCTTTTTGTCTGTTTTCTATTTCCATCATACTTACTAGTAATCGATGCAGTTGCGTGTTTGAATAAACCCATGTTGATTTGTCATCGTATTCGTGCATGAATTTTTTATTGATTCATCATAGAAAAATGAAATTATTTTACTAAACGGATTTTTATTCCAAAAACAGGTTTGGAATATAAATCTGTTCTAGAAATAGAAATAGAATGGTTACTACTATGCATTTTAAAATTACGGAATTCAATAAACCCTCCAATAGAAACATTATTTACTCCAACAACAAAAATTATCTATTGCGTCAAATTTGAAATGTCATACAATAGAGGAGACCATTTGTCACTGTGCATCATTCAATTACCACCCAAGGTAAATTTCTCACTATCGTAGAGTATTGCATTCGGCTTCTCCGGCGGCGGCCTAGGCGCCTCTGGCGGCGGCCTGGGCGCCTCCGGCAGCGGCCCTGGCATCTCTGACAGTGGTTTCGATGGCTGCTTTGGTAGGACCATGGCGAGTTTTTATAATAATGCCGATGGCTATGACGATGATAACAATGACTATGCTTATGGTGATCCACCTCAAAGCGGCTCGGGACGAAGGGTCATCGCTTTCCAAAGATACAGAAACCGGAATGTCCCATGCTGATGGAGGAGGGAAGTACTGGAAATCTAGACAATTTGGTGGACAGCAGTCATTGCTCTCCATCAGAAAAACCCCTCTGTCGTTTAATGCAAGGGATGAGTGTGCGGACATTTTTCAAACCATCATTAAAAAAAAAGGGTTGTAATTTTTGAAAAAGATGGTACCTTATTAGAAAAGAAACACTTTTTTTTTATCATGATAGATCGGGAAGATCATATGATGTGAGGGCGAAATTGAGATAATTGAAAGTAAAATTTAGCGAGATGTAATATAAGCTGAAGAGTCGAAGGAGGTGCTTGCACCATACCTTAATGAGAAGAACTGAACAAACTCAGGACTGACATTATCGCTACAAATCTTTCACGACTTGCCAAGAAATCTGAACTCCAGTAGGTGGCCCTCCCCTCGTTATAATGGCTATCTACAGTGTGCTTTGGTCCACTCTGTCAATAATTTTTTTTTCTCTTTTTAAATGTGACGATGTACGTAAGAAGGGATGATTGCAAAACATGACAAAAGAGTTGGGGACATTTCATATCTCTTGACAAATGATTATGATGTCTTATTAATGAAAAAATTATCAAAAAAGTTATAAATTTATTATAATTATGTCGATTTAGTTCTAAATTTACTTTTTGGTCAGTTGAGTCCTAAATCTTTTATAATTATGTCAGTTCAGTTCATCCGATCAAATTTGGCCGGCAATGCTAACGTGACCACGATGGCGTCAGCAATAAAATTTTAATAATAATTTATATTTCAAATTATTTTATCAATTTTTTATACTTTCTTCTTTTCCTTTTTTTCTTTTTCTTTTTTCCTCCTCCCCTCTCTCTTTGGCTCCGGTGACCGAACAGAGGGGAGGGCTGGCCGATCACCAGACTGAGGTGGCTGGGCGAGCTTGCCTCGCCATCGCTGGGCGAGGACGAGCTACCAGCAAGGCACCAGATTTGGTAAGGGCTCACGTTGCTAGCGGATCAGCGAGCTCGCCGTCATCGGGAGTTGATCTTCTTCAGCTCGGATTTATCAAGAATGGTGGATATCGGCGATGCTTTTTTGGTCGAATTTGTGGGTTTGAGAAGCTTGGTTTGGTTCTTGGGGGAGAGGTCCGATTTGGGTTTCATCAGCTTGGTCTGGTTTTTGGTGGAGAGACTGGATTTGGCGAGCGTGGTTGGCTTGGCTTTATTCTTAGGTGCAGTGATTTCATCATCGCCGCCCTCCACTTGTCGAACCTCCAGCAATCTTCTCCTCGCAGCACCCAGAGAATGCTTGCTCCGAATCCGACACTCCGAGCTAGCACCAGCACAGAGGAAAATGAAGGAACCCATGAAAACGATAGCAACGCAGAGATAAGCCAGCGCAACCCTTCCGCAATTGAAGCGCACAGGCGGAGCCATTCTCGACGTCTCGAGCTGGACAGATCGGCAATTGGTGAGGTGAGCCCTCGCCAGATTCGACGGGAGCTTGCTTGGCCGCCTCAGTCCGGCGACCGGCCAGCACTCCTCTTTGGCCAGTCGCCGGAGCCAAAGGAAGGAAGAGGAGCGAGGAGGAAAAAAAAGAGAGAAAATATAAAAATTAATAAAATAATTTTAAAAAATAAACTATTATTAAAAAATTATTGTCGGTGCTGCCTGACAGCACTTCAGCGTCAGACGGCTAAATTTGGCTAGATGGCTTGAATTAGCATAATTACAAAAGATTTAAGACTCAATTGATAAAAAATAAATTAAAATTAAATTGACATAATTATAATATATTTATGATTTTTTTTACACGTGATATGAAATGTCTCCAACTCTTCTGTAGGTTTTGCAATCATCCCTTCTTACGTACATCCTCACTTTTAAAAAGATACAAAATTATTGACAGAGGGGACCAAAGCACATTGTATTGTCATGTCCTGAAAGCTATTATAACGAGAGGACCACCTATTGAAATTGACATTTTTTGGCTAGTCGTGTAAGATCATAGCGATAACATCAGTCCCTAGTTTGCTCAGCTCTTCCTGTCAAAGGTACAGTTCAAGCACCTTCTTCGACTCTTTGGATCGAATCTGAAAATGTTGTACAATAGAGTAGACCATCCATTGTTGTGCATCGTTCAATTCCCACCCCTGGTAACTCCATCATTTAATGCCAACACGGTGGTAACTCTATCATTTGATGACAACACGGATGGCATGGACAGCATGGCAATGGTGGCGGTGGCGGCGGCTTCGGCAGTGGTGGCGGCGTCGGTGGCTTCTTCTCCGGCTCCGGCAACTTCCCTACTATTATTTCAGGAATCTTAATCCTTGTCGATTTCAGTGAAGTGGCGGTTCTGTCCCTAGGACGACGAGTTTTTATAACAACGCCAACGGCTACAACGACGACAATGATGACTATGCTGATGGTGATCCACCTCGAAGCCTCCCGGCATGGAGCGATCTCACTCTCCAAAGATACAGAAACTGGAACGTCCCCTGCCACCGGAGGGGAATGTACTGGAAGCTCGAACAATTTGGTGGACAGTAGTCATTGCTCCCCATCTGGAAAAACCCTCTTGTAGCTTAACTTAAGCAGTGAGGCTGCAAACACTTTTTCGAAGCATCATTCATCCCAAAAAGAAAAAAAAAAAAAAGGGTGGTAATTTTTAAAGAAGACGGTTTCTTATCAAAAAATAAACATTTTTTTTATTATCACAGTAGATCGAGAAGATTATATGATGTGAGCGTGAGATCGAGATAATTGAAAATGGAATTTCACGAGATGTAATATAAGTTGAAGAAGGTGCTTGAATCATACCTTAACAAGAAGAACCGAACAAATCAAGGACTGATATTATCGCTGCAAATCTTTCACGACTTACCCAGAAATGTGAATTCCAGTTGTTGGCCCTCCCCTTGTTATAATGTCTCTCTCTACAGTGTGCTTTGGTCCCCTCCGTCAATAATTGTTTCTCTTTTCATGAAGTTAGGATGTATGTGAGAAGGGATGATTGGAAAACCTGACAAAAGAGTGGGAGAAATTTCACATCCCGTGACAAATAGTCATGATGTCATGTTAATGACGTCCTTTGAGTATACGACAAATAAGGTCTAATTTCACAAAAATTCGCAAACCCTAAACTTTTGTTAATGATATAAATGTCTTGAACTTTATTTTGTCCATAGTAACACGAATACTTCAATTTTTTTGTGTTATAATAATCTCCGAACTTATACTAATGTGATAAATGTATCATAAATGGAATTAAAATAGAGAGTATACATAGATTTAGGACATAGAATTAAATAGCATTGCTTGATCTGAATAATGTATTTGCAATTGTGTGCTAAGGGTATCTAAGCGAGCCTTGGCCACCCCTTACAGATGGCCCCAGGGTCGATCACTCATGGTAGCAAAGTCGAAATGGCCGGGACACCCCTTAAACACCCTGGATTATATGCAATCTCTCTCTTTCTTCCCTAAGGTTCGATTTTTTTTTATTGGCCTTTTTAGTTCTCCATTTTCCTTTTAATCTTTTTCTCATGTGGTGTTTGCATGGTGCTACATCGGTGCCACTTTTCCTCGGAACATATTAATAATGCCTTTTTGGATCCACGTCGGATTTTTAATGGAGGTTTTGCACAAAACCGTGATGGAAGGTATATATATCATAAATATACAAGTTTGAGATTTTTTCTGTGACATAAAGAAAGTTTAGGGTATTAGTATTGCACTGAGTATAATTTAACGTTTATAGTGGCATACTTTTTTTCTATTCTTTTCTTTTTAGTTGGTGAAATTTTTTTTACAATAAAGCTACGACCCATTGGATGCAAAAGATTCTTATTCCTTTGAACATGCTCTCTTACCGTGAGGCAAATCTCAGTCTCCACTACTATGGTTTCCTTCGCCGCTAGGTGGGCACGAAGCTACTCTTCAGGTCAAGGACAGGAACCAAAATTGAGTCTCTTTTTTTTTACCCTTTTTGATTAGCTTTAAGGAAAATTTTTAAAAAGTAATGGTCATAAACAAAGCAAAAGGAGAGACAACTTTTTTCTAAAATTTCAAGTTTGACAGAGGTCGGCCAATGTTCAATATAAGTATAGCCGAAAAACAAAGGAGAACCTTTGTAGTGAAAGCTGCACGTAAGAATGAGAGAACTAAAAAAGAAAAAAGAGAAAGAACTGCAGCAAGTGCTTCTTTGGACGTAAGTTCTAAGAAGAGAAGAAGAAAAAGAGGGAAAATTGTCCAAAAAGTCATAAATCTTTTGCACATTTTCTAATTCGATCATAAATCTTTCAATTTTACCAATTTAACTCTAAACATTTTCACATTTTGTCAATTGAATCCGTCCACCAATTTTGATTGAAAGTTGATCACTTGAATGCTAGTCATCCTATGTAGCAAAACCGACATTAACGTGAAAATTTTTAAACAAATTTTTTTAATTTTTATTCTATATTTTTTCTTTCATTTTTTTCTTCCATTCTCTTTCTCCTCTAGCCGGTTGCAGGCCTTGACAATAGCCGACAATTGGCCAAAGGCAAGGGTCAGCAAGGTTGACCTTGCAGACATCGGGAGCCCCACCCAAGCATGGTGAGGCTTGACCTCTCCCAATGACAACAAGGTCAAGCCTACTTGTGGCTGGTAGGGGCAAGCTTCACCATAAGCTGGAGAGGTGGATCTTGCCGAGGCCTAGCTACTAGTTGGAGGAAGAAGAAGAAAGGAAGGAAAAAAAAAGAAAAGAAAAGAAAAAGGAAATAATAAATAAATAATTCACAAAAAATAAAAATACTATTATAAATTGTTTATGTCAGTGCTAACTGTACTATGTAGGATGGCTGACATTGACATCAGCGAATTCTAACCAAAATTTTGGCTGGACGAACTCAATTGACAGAAGGTAAAAAGATATAAAACTTAATTAGTAAACTTGAAAAGTTTAGGATTGAATTGATAAAATTGTAAAATGTTTAAGATTTTTAGACAATTTTTCTTAGAAAAAGCTGATTCTAGGACGATATAAGTGGGCCCAAGTTATCGAGATGAGGGTCTTTTAGGCCCACCGATAAACTATGGAGTGGAATGTTTAGCAGAGAAATTATCTCCACCCATTAAACCCAACACGTTAGACGCCATGTCTTTGCTGCCTCTAGGGCTTGCTTTGAAATGGGTTTAGTCCACGCACATTTTTTTTTGCTCTTTACCAAAAGCCCATAGACCTGGTTCTTTTCCTTGTTTAGGCCATGAGCCCATTGTACTTACTTTGTTGTCAGCTTGGATTGGAACCCTTCTTCTTTTTAGTGTCCATCGCTTCAAAGATGAACCTTTAAAAATCAATCTTAAACGCTTAAACTGCACGCAGGTGCTGGAATTTGGTGGCGGATCTAGGCGGTGGCACCCCTCCCTTCCGGAATTTTGATGAAGCATAACACTTATTTTAATCATCTTGGTTTTATGGATTAATGTGTTCTTTTTCCTCTATCAAAATTCGAGTCCACCATTAAAATAAAATGTTTTCGCCAAAAGTATTGTCTCGATCTCATAGGCTAATGGGTTTTTCATTCCATCGAAAAAATAGTAATTCCTTTTTTTGTTGTTGGTAATACAATGTTAACGCGGGCCTTGCATAAATCTTGGAGTCGTCAACATTCCATGAAATATATATATTGCTTCAAAAGAAGTACTTTGTAAAAGTAGAGAGTAAAGGAGGTTCCTCAAATAAACCACCATTCTTGTAGCTTTTACGAGTTGCAACCGTTCGGCTAACCATGAAATTTCAGAAAATCGCCTAAAGGCTATGCACTATCCAGCACCTTTGAATTTCGCCTTTAGTGTCGCTCTCTGCTATGCCATCCAAGATTCTCTGCCAACACTAGTCCTTGTTTACAAAGCATCGCCATTGTTATTAGAGGAAAAAAAACTCAAAATTCTAAATTATATTTATTGTGACATATGTTATCCAAACTTGTATCGATATAACACATTTACCTAAAATATATTTTTTGCAACACAAAAAGCTTTGAACTTGTATTCGTACGGCAAATTTACCTCGAAATTTGGGGTGAATATATCATATAAATATAAATTTGGGATTTTTAGTGTCATAAAAAATAATTTGGGGTAAATGTGCCACACGATTATAAGCTTAGGGTTTTTTGTGCTATAAGAAAATTTATGATGAATATATCACAATGAGTGTAATTTAAGACTTTTGGTGTCTTGTTCTGTTATTATTATTGCTATTTTAGGAGATAAGTCGATGTTCGGTTAGAGATCTTGAATTAGTTGTGACCTGAAAATCTTGTTATTATTGAACCTCTTCTGCCAAATTTATGAATTTTAAATTATGCGAGGGGACAAAAAATGAAACCACTCATCCAAAATTCAGAGTCCAATATAAGTGCAGAAAAAATACCATACTTCTACTGAAGTCGAATATGCTCAAGATTGGTATCTCATCTCTTCTTATTGCGAGAGTATCTTATTCCAATTCCAATTTAAAATCCCACTTAATTAAGATAATAAGAGTCAATATAAGGAAAGAAGAGTAAACAGCATGCTACTTAGCACCGATCATAGTGGAGAGGCTCCTTTCTCCATTTCCATTGTGCAACGATTGGACCAGGACGACTTCAATAGCGATGCTTTTAAATATCAACAGATGAGTGCATTATCTTTACTCTAACTTCAGAGGCATACAAAAACATCATCTTAGAAGGAGGGAGAGTGACATCCTACCATGAGCAAATAAAGAGATAACAGTTAAAAAGTTGAATTTTAATTTGAAGGCATTTTGGTGAAATATAAATAATTGAATGGCTCTTTAACAATAATTATGGTGGAAATAGCAGCAGTCTAATTATATCAATAGGGACTGAGAGAATTACAGCAAGATTGATTCAAGGATAATATGAGTGGGCCGAGTTAGTCAGATGAGGGTCTTGAAGGCCCACGGATGGGCCATGTAATGGACTGGTTATCAGAGAAAGCGTTTCACCCTTTTAAACCCAAGACGTTAGTCCCCTCGGCTCTGCTGCCTTTTGGGCTTTTCTTTGAAACGGGCTTTACTCCACAAACATGTTTTTCGTTTTTATTTTACATAAAGCCCATAGACCTGTTTTTCTCTTTCTTGTTTGGTCCATGAGCCCATGCACTGAATTTTCTTGTCTGCTTGGATTGGAACCGTTTTTTTTTTTTGTTCTTTTTTTTTTTTGGTCACAAAATGATTTTGTTTTTCTTTTTTGTTCGCCCAGCGGTGGGACCGGTGCTTCTGCGTCGCCTGGTCGAGCGGCGTCTTCACATCCTTTATGTCGCCGTGCGGGATGAAGGCCGCGTGCAGGATCGCCTCGTTCACCTCCTCCGCCAATCCACCTACGTAGAGAGTGTTCTTCTGGACAGGAAAGTTAGCGGCCATTGAAGCTGTGCTCGAGCTTCAGCTCCTCAGCTTTCCTCTCCGTTTGGCGTTGGTTTCTCCCATTTTCTCGTCTCTGGAACGATATGTCGAGGAAGGGGAACGTTGCGCCGCCGGCCCAAACTCCGGCGTAGTGGTCGCCGGACAGGTCTTCTCACTCGTGGTTCTCGCTTCAACGTTCTGGGATCTCTCTCTCAGTCTCCAGATCCAGATCTCTCTCTCTGGCTTTCGATCTCTCTCTTCCTTCGATCCTCTCGGATTTCTCCCTCCGTTTTTCTGTTCAGCCTCCCCAATAACCCAGAACCACAGCTCCTTGTTCCTCCCTGCTGCTCCCTCGGCGATGCTCGTCTCCGCGATGGGGGGATCCGTGTCCGAACGGCGTCGTCGATTTTCTTTTTTCGTCCCCCCTTCCGTCCTTACCCCCTGTCGCCTGTATGCTGTATCTGCGGGAGAAGAGAGAATCGAAGGGAGGATGGGCCGGGCCGAAATAAAAGGGAGGTGGGCCTAAAGAAAAAGAAAATAAAATGGAGAGAAAAAGGTGGGCTGGGCTGAAGAGAAAAATAGAGGGAAGATGGGCTGCTAAAGGGAAAAGAAAAAAAAGATGGGCGAGTAGAGGATGGGCTGGGCTAAGCCAGCCCATTCGGATTTTTTTTTTCGATTTTTAATTTTTTTTTATCTTTCTAGAAATTAATATGTATTTATATAAGCAAAGTAAATGGGCATTTAAGACAAAATAAACAAAAGTTCGGTGTCAACAGCTTCTAAGATGATCTTTGAAAATCGATGTTTATTGTGAAATTGCCCATGGTTGCCGAAATTTGGTGGCCAATCTAGACGGTTCCCCTGCCCTACATATTTTTTATATAGAGTAACCTTTCTTTAGATTCCATTAATTTCGCAAAAAATATTTCTAGGAAAACATTTTCCTCATTTTGTGATATTTGGATCACCTAGGAAAATAAGTCTAGAGAAAATATTTTCCTAATCAACGGAAAATTTATGCTTAAATTCAAAAAATGATTTCCTTTTTAACAAATCGGAAATCATTTTATAAAATATTACTAGAAATTATAAGTTGAACTAGAAACTCTACGCTTGGGCATTGGTTCCTAGGTTACTAACATTCAAGAGCGGTCTCTCCAAACTGGGCCAGGCCCATGGAGGTTGGGCTCGTGATCTCAAAGACACAAATCCATCGAGGCTAGGCCGGAGGTTTTAGTTCTTGTGCCCATTGCCTGATGCCCTGGCACCTTGGCCTGGGTCACAGATTAATGAACTATCAAGCTAGCGGGATCTTACAAAAAACAATTGATGTCATTTTCCAACACAAGTTATTCTTATTTCTTGCTACTCTGTTACAAGGGCGGTTCTAAGAATCTTCGAGAACTAATCTCCAATCTCTCAATAATAGTTGAAGAAGACAAAAATGAATCTCGTCACTTGATCATAAAATTATAAAAATAATTTTTTGTATCGCAACATGTATAGGAGTGATGAAAAGAAAAGCAAATATTCATAGTTCCTTATAATCCGAAGATCTTTTTTTTTTTAATGGATCATAGAAATGCTGCAATTTTAAAAAGTCGTCATAATTTTTTTTTCCCTCCAACGCAATTATTTATCGCATCAAATTTCGAGAAAATTATCCAAAAAGCTTAAACCTTTTGCACTTTTGCCAATTTAGTCATAAACTTTTCATCGGGAGAGGGGAGGTTGGGATCTGGCCGGCAAAAGCTCATTGGCTCTAGGCGGGGGCTGTGACACCCTCGCCAGTGAAAGCGAGGGCACGCGAGCCCTCACCCAGAAACGGCGAGAGCCGTGGCACCCTTGCCATATTTGGCTAGGCGAGGGCTATACGAAAGTGTCCTGTAAAAGCAGGGGATAAAGAGGTTGCTTGTTAAGCCAGGCTAACCATGATATTTCTGATTATGGCCTAAGGGCTTTTAAATTCAGCAGCTTTGACTTTTGACTTCACTTTTGCTCTCTGTCGTACCATCAAAGTTTCTATGCCATCATTTAATCCTAATTTACAATGCGTTGCCATTGTTTTTAATGCTATTTTAGGTGCCATTGTTTTTAATGCTATTTTAGGTGACTAAGTTGATGTCCGATTAAAAATCGTTCGATTAAGTTCTTGAATTTAATAAATTTCAACGCCAACGTGGATTTTCGTGCCGTTTCTACTCTTTTTAAAAAAATTTCGATTTTTTTTTTTTTTTTTTTTAGGGCCGGCGAGGGCCACCAATGACCCTCGCCGGCCTTAAATAAATATATTAAAATATTGTTCACCTGCGCGTCGAGAACTTTTCCTCGAGAATTGGCCTTGCTCAGTGAACGTTTTTTAAAATCATGCATAGTGAAAAGCGAAAAAAAGTTTTGGCGAAAGTGATCTTGAATAAGTGGCAATCTAAAAGTCGGAAAAAATTATCCAAAAAATCCTTAACTTGTTGTATAACTATCAATTCAGTTATAAAATTTTCAGTTTTGCCAATTTAATAATAAATCTTTTGACGATTGGTCAATATAATTTTTCTTATCAATTTTCACTAAAAATCACTGACATGAACATAGATTCGTCGTTCTATGTAACGCTTTTTTCAGCAATTCCCTAGTAAAATTAGCCTGAAAGATATATTAGCAATTAGTCCAATTGGTAAATTGTCCATATGCTTATGACCAAATTGAGAAAAATTAAAAATTTTATGATTGAATTGGTTGCTATACAGTAGGTTAATGACTTTTTAGGTAATTATTTTCCAAAAAGTCTTGCTACTTTAATAAGCTATTTACTAATTTTAAATTATGCTAGCCGAAAAAAAAACAAAACTAAATTACTGATTCAACTCAAGAGTCACCGACCAAAAGAAAGAAGTCGGAGTCCAATAGAAGTGCACAAAAAATACCAGACATTTGCTGAACTCGAATATACCCAAAAACCTGTCTCTTCTTATTACAAGAGCAACCTAATACTCATCCAATTCAAAATCCTATTTGATTAAAATAATAATAGTCAATTCAAGAGGAAAGAAGAGGGGAAAACATGCTACTCAACACTTTCGTTAGCCGCCCATGGTAATGGAAGACAATCTAAATCAATCATCATCATTAGAAGAACCATGGGGTGGATCACTTTTGAAGACCTTTGCTTGTGGATTATATTAAGTCTTGGAGACTCCTCGTCAACGATGATTGTGGACAATTGCCCCTGCCCCTGTCATGTCAGGAACAAATTCATCTCTTGATTTTATTACTGTCGATCCACAAAATATTCCTTTAGAATAAAGTGATGTCCCATTAAGTTAGTCTCTTCTAAAAAATTAACAACAAGAACCAACATTCGAGATCCTTCCATAAATTTTTACAACCTCAGAAAAAAAAGGATAGAAGAAAGAAGAAGAGGGTGGGACCAAGAAGCTACCATACGCCTCTCAAAAAAGACAATGAAGACAGGATGCTCATTTCCTTTATAAAAAGTTTAATAATAACATGTCATATTAGTGTTTGAAACAAGCCAAGAGTTACGTCATGATAAATGTCACGTTGATGAATTATATTGTGACAAATGTCATGTTGATAAGTCATGTTGTGATGGGAGTTGAAATGTCATGTTGTGATAGAAGAAAGAAGAAGAGGGTGGGACCAAGAAACTGTCATACGCCTCTCAAAAAAGACAACGAAGACAGGAGGCTCATTTCCTTTATAAAAAGTGTAATAATATGTCATATTAGTGTTTGGAACAAGTCAAGAGTTTCATCATGATAGATGTCACATTGATGAATTACATTGTGACAAATGTCATGTTGATAAGTCATGTTGTGATGGAAGTTGAAAAGTCTTTTCTCTCTTTTCTTTCTTTATCTTTTCATCGTTTTCTTTGCTAGTCTCACCTTCGCCTTCCTTTTTTCTTCTTATTTGTGTTTTATAATTCATTTCTTGTCTTTTTTTTTCTCTCTCTATTTAGATTTGAGAATTCCCTTTTCTTGATTTAGTTATCAATTTGAGAGTTTGAACTCTCTCGATTTAGCTTTAGATTTGGGTGCTATCATCTTTTAATCTAAATAAAGGAGTTTAATAAATATGTTTTTGAGAATTCAATGCTCTTATGCTTTGTTCATGTATAGGTTCCCCTATCTCTAGCTTTAATAATGATCGCAAGATTTTGGTGTCTCGTTGAATCGCGCAAATTTGCTCCTCCACATGTAAGATTTATGTTTGTTCAACCTATCTTGATTATTTTCGTACGACGATAGTGTAGAGGCCGACTAGCCTTAAGCAATTATGTGTTTGTATGCTTAGACCATGCAAAGCTAATTTTCTCCCTTTCACTTCAAGTTTCTGTCATGTATTATAAATTTTTAGAATAGGAAGATAGCACCTTATCCCAATGGTATACTCTACACTTGCTTTCATGAGAATTTTATGTATCAAAAAATGGGGTCAGAAAGCCTTATATTCAAAATGAGAGTTTAGCCAGACTCTAAAAGTTTGTCTCAACATTTTTAACATAGCCCATTTCATGGTGGCAACTGCTGAATGAATTAAATTGCGTGTTAATTAATTAAATCAAAATCTTAAAGTTCCAATAAATATGCCATTACGTGAGTGTACTCTAAATATCTCTTAGTGATTCATTAGTTTTCTTTCAATGATTCACCACTGAAAAGGTTGCAACAAATCCAAAGATCTATTTCTTGATAGACCATAAAACTACTGAAACATAATAAACCCTTCATCACAAATTTTTTTTCCCTCCAACACAATTATTTATTAAAACAGATCTCCTATGTTGGATACTAGAATAGATGATCTGTCACCATACATCATTCGAGTTTCGCACAGAAACATGCCCAGAAGCTTGCAGATTATTGTCCTTTGGAGAAGAACTCTATCAGCCCTGCCAGATCAATGTTGGGTTTCAGTGTTACTTGGGGAGTGCCCTATGTGTCTTTAGAACCACGACCATTGTAGAAAAGGAAACCACATATTACGGCGATGACTACTACTAGGCCGACGATGACCCATGCTGGAGTATCCCACCATGAAATGTTGTTGTTGTCAGATGATACCGAATTTGGGACCCATGAAGGGTGGAAGCACGGGCAACTCGGACAATTTGGTGGACAACTATTGTTCTCCATGAAGAAATTCTTTGTAGTTCAATGCAAAGCGGTAAGTTTACGAACATATTTTGAAGCATCGATTCACACAAGAAAAGAAGTTTCTTCTTCAAAAAGAGGGTGCTACTTTACTAGACAAGAAACACTTTTTTTGATCACGTAAATCGAGAAGATTATAAGACTTGAGTGCGAGAATGAGATGATTGAAAACGTAATGAAGTAGGTGGTGCTTGCGTGTACCTTATCAAGAAGAACTGAGCAAACTGGTGGGTAGTGTTACGCAGCAAAGAAGTGAGGATTTCCACTTGGTGGCCTTTCATTATAATGGCTCTCTTCCGTCCCCACTTATTGGTGGGCGGCTTTTAATTTGGAAAAAGTATCGAAAAAGTTATAATTTTATTGTAACTGTACTAATTCAATTATAAACTTTTTTTTACCAATTAAATCTTAAAATTTTTTGTATATGTGTCAATTCAGTCCATCCAATCAAAATTGATTGATCGGCATTGATAGGGAATTTGATTGTCCTACGTGTTATGTGTAGGTATAATTGAAAAATTAAATTGTGATCGATAGTCGACAAGGTTTGGAAGGGTTCGTGCTAAGTTTAAATGCCCCTTAGTGAGAGGGACCGCTTGGTAATCCATCAATTTCCGCGCGACTCAAACTTGCCCTCGGAGGTGACCACAACTATTGCTGTCGTTTTCCTGCACATGGTGGAGATGTAAAGCTGCTTTGGGCTTCTTCTTCTTTTTCTAATTAATTTTCTAGTCATTTTTTGAGAAGGGGTGTTACGTATACCCCTTAAGAACGGCTACGGAATCCCTTTATGACCGTTGTATAGAGAAAAAATAAATGTCGTCCGTTGACTGTAAAACCTTCAAGATTTTGTGTATCACAGCCTTCTTATAGGAGTTATGAGAAAATTCAGAGAGGCATAATTTATTATGATGTGGGATTTCTCGATGGATTATAAAACTACGGAATTCAATAAACCCTCCAACAGAAACATTATTTCCTCCAACAACAAAAATTATTTATTGCATCGAATCTGAAATTTTGTACAATAGAGTAGAACATCCGTCATTGTGCATCATTCAATTCCCATCCATGGTAATTCTATTATTTGATGACAACATGGATGACATGGACAGCATGGCAGTGGTGGACATGGCGGCAACGGCAGCGGCGACTTCAGCGGTGATGATGACGACGATGGCGGCTTCGATGGTGATGATGATGATGGCGGCAGCTTTGATAGCGGCTTCGATGGTGACAATGGTGGCTTCAACTCTGGCACTAACTCTATTTTTGGAATCTCAATCTTCCATGTCGATTTTGGCAAAGTGGCGGTTTTGGCTCTAGGACCATGGCGAGTTTTTATAATAATGCCAACGGCTTGACAAACACTTTTTCAAAGCATCATTTGCAAAGATACAGAAACCAAAATCCCCGGCCACCGAAAAAAAAACCCAGACAATTTTGGGTGGTAATTTTTAAAACTCGATGGTTCTTTTTCAAAATCATTCATGCCAAACAAAAAAAAGGGTTTTTTTTTAAAAAGATGGTTCTTTATCAAAAAAGAAACAATTTTTTTTTTATCTTAGTAGATCAGAAAGATTATACGATACGAGCGCAAGATTGAGATAATTGAAAATGGAATTTAGCGAGATGTATATAATAAATTGAAGAGTCGAAGAGGGTGCTTGAATTGTACCTTAACAAGAAGAACCGAGCAAACTAGGGACTGATTTTATCGCTACAAATCTTTCACGACTTGCCAAGAAATGTGAATTTCAGTAGGTGGCTCTTCTCTCGTTATAATGGCTCTCTCTACAGTGTGCTTTGGTCCCCTCTGTCGATAATTTTTTATTTTTTCATAAAGTTATGATGTTTGCAAGAAGGGATGATTGGAAAACCAGACAAAAGAGTGGGGGAAATTTCACGTCACGTGACAAATAATCATGACGTCATGTTAATGACATCCTTTGAGGATACAGCAAATAAGGTCTAATTTCACAAAAATTCGCAAACCCTAAATCATTGTTAATTATGTAAATGTCCTGAATTTTATTTTGTCCATCGTGTGACATGAATACCTCCATTTTTTTTTATGTTATAAAAATCTCTGAACTTATACTAATGTGATAAATATATTATATATGGAACTGAAATAGGAAATATACACGGATTTAAGACGTATAATTAAATGGCGTTGCTTGATCTGGACAATGTATTTGCAATTGCGTGCTAAGGGTATCCAAGGGAGCGTTGGCCACCCCTTGCTGATGGCCCCACTAGGGTTGACGGCTCATGGTAGCAAAGTCAGAATGGCCGGGGCACTCCTTAAACACCTTGGAATATAAGTTATATGTCTCTTTCTTCCCTAAGGTTTGATTTTTTTTATTGGCCTCTTTAGTTCTCCATTTTCCTTTTAATATTTTTCTCGTGTGGTGTTTGCGTGGCACTACATCGGTGCCACTTTTCCTCGGAACATATTAATAATGCCACTTTTGATCCACATTGGATTTTTAATGGAGGTTTTGCACAAAACCGTGACTAAAGGTATATATATTATAGATTTACAAGTTCGAGATTTTTCTGTGACATAAAGAAAGTTTAGGATATTGGTGTTACACCAAGTATAATTTAACATTTACAGTGGCGTACTTTTTTTCTATTCTTTTCTTTTTAGTTGGTGAGATTCTTTTACAATAAAGCTCTAGTCTGTGACCTACGACCCATTGGATGCAAAAGATTCTTACTCCTTTGGGGTGCATGCGAACATGCTCTCTTACCGCAAGGCAAATCTCAGTCTCCACTACTTTGGTTTCCTTCACCGCTAGGTGGGCACGAAGCTACTCTTCAGGTCGAGGACAGGAAGCAAAATTGAGTCTTCTTTTTTTTTTTACCCTTTTTTATAAGCTTGAAGGAAAATTTTTAAAAATTAATGGTCATAAACAAAGCAAAACAAGAAACATCTTTTTTCTAAAGTTTAATAGAGGTCGGCCGATGTTCAATATAAGTATAGCCAAAAAACAAAAGAGCACCTTTGTAGTGAAAGCTGCACATAAGAACGAGAGAACTGAAAAAAAAAAAAAAAAAGGAAAGAGAAAGAACTGTAGCAAGTGCTTCTTTGGACATAAATTCTAAGAAGAGAAGAAGAAAAAGGGGAGCATTGTCCAAAAAGTTATAAATCTTTTGCACATTTTCCAATTCAACCTCAAAATTTTCAATTTTACCAATTTAATTCTAAACTTTTTCACATTTTATCAATCAATATATCCAACCAATTTTTATCAGAAGTTGCTCACTTTGAATCGCTAGTTATCCTATGTGGCAATCGACGTTGACATGAAAATTTTTAAACAATTTTTTTTATTCTATTTTTCTTTTCTTTAATTTTTTTCTTCCATTCTCTTTCTCCTCTAGCCGGTTGTAGGCCTCAAAAATAGCTAACAATTGACCTACGGCAAGGGTCGGTGAGGTTGACCTTGCAGACATCGGGCAAACCTCACTTGTCCCTAGCGAGGTTGCGAGGTTTGAGCCTCACCCAAGCACAGTGAGGCTCGACCTCTCCCAACAATAGCAAGGTCAAGCCTCACTAGTGGCTGGTAGGGGCAAGCTTCACCATAAGCTGGCGAGGTGGACCTTGCCAAGGCCTAGCTATTGGTTGGAGGAAGAAAAAAAATGAAGGAATTAAAAAGAAAAGAAAAAAAAAAAAGAAAAAAAGAAATAAATAATAAATAAATAAATAAATAATTCACAAAAAAATAAAATATTATTATAAATTATTCATATCAGTGCTGACTATGCCATAGGATGGTTGAAATTGACATCAGCGAATTTTGGCCAAAATTTTGGTTGTACGAACTCAATTGGTAGAAGGTGAAAATATTTAAAACTCAATTAGTAAAATTGAAAAGTTTAGGATTGAATTGACAAAAGTGTAAAATATTTAGGATTTTTAGACAATTTCTCTTAGAAAAAACTAATTCTACGATGATATAAGTGGGCCCAAGTTATTGAGATGAGGGTCATTCAAGCCCACCGATAAACTATGCAGTGGAATGTATGGCAGAGAAATTATCTTCACCCATTAAACGACGAACCACAAGAGCAAAAGTCACGGCAGCCAACTACAGCTAGACGACTTATAAGGGAGGGGAGACCGGAGCAGCCGCCAACGTGCGGTTTTTGGGGGATCCACCTCCAATCCCCGTAATCATCGACCCATGACATACGTCGAGTCACTAACCTTCCTAAAGTAAAGATTCCTCTCGACGAATCGATTAAGCGTGATGTCGGTAGCCATTAAGTACGCTGCTAATCATTATTTGTGTCCGCAAGAAGGTTTAAACCATCAATCCTTTAATGTGTCGTTGCCCTGCCTTTCTTTGAGTGCTTAGCCTCCTATTGGCCTTTTTGTTTGTTTTCTATTTCCATCATACTTATTAGTAATCGATGTAGTTGCGTGTTTGAATAAACCCACGTTGATTCGTCATCGTATTCGTGCATGAATTTTTTATTGATTCATCGTAGAAAAATGAAATTATTTTACTAAACGGATTTCTATTCCAAAAACAGGTTTGGAATATAAATTTGTTCTAGAAATAGAAATAGAATGGTTACCATGTGCAGCCTAAAACTGCGGAATTCAATAAACCCTCCAATAGAAACATATTTACTCCAACAACAAAAATTATCTATTGCATCAAATCTGAAATGTCATACAATAGAGGAGACCATCTATCATTGTGCATTATTCAATTACCACCCAGGGTAAATTTCTCACCCCGTAGAGTATTGCGTTCGGCTTCTTTGGCGGCGGCCTATTCTTCTCTACGGATGATTTCGATGGTGTTTTCGATGACGTTATTGATGACGATCTCGGTGCTTCTGATGGCGTTTGTGATGGCGTCGTTGGCGTTTGTGACGGCGTCCTTGGCGTTTGTGGCGGCGTCCTTGGCGAGTGTGGCGGCGTCCTTGGCGTCTCTGGCGGCGTCCCTGGCGTCTCTGACAGTGGCTTCGATGGCTGCTTTGGCACGACCACAGCGAGTTTTTATGATTATGCCGATGGCTACGATGATGACAACAATGACTATGCTTATGGTGATCCACCTCAAAGTGGCTTGGGACGAGGGGTCATCGCTTTCCAAAGATACAAAATCTGGAACGTCCCATGCCGATGGAGGAGGGAAGTACTGGAAATCTGGACAATTTGGTGGACAGTTGTCATTGCTCTCCATCAGGAAAACCCCTCTGTCGTTTGACGCAAGCGATGAGCCTGCAGACATTTTTCAAACCATCATTAAGAAAAAAGGGTTGTAATTTTTGAAAAAGATGGTACCTTATTAGAAAAGAAACAGATCTTTTCTTTTTATCACGACAGATCGGAAAGATCATATGATGCGAGCACGAAATTAAGATAACTGAAAGTAAAAATTTAGCGAGATGTAATATAGGTGGAAGAGTCAAAGGAGGTGCTTGCACCATACCTTAATGAGAAGAACTGAACGAACTCAGGACTGATGTTATTGCTACAAATCTTTCACGACTTGCCAAAAAATCTGAATTCCAGTAGGTGGCCCTCCCCTTGTTATAATGGCTCTCTACAGTGTGCTTTGGTCCACTCCGTCAATTTTTTTTTTTTTCTCTTTTTAAAGGTGAGGACGTACGTAAGCAGGGATGATTGCAAAAGATGACGAAAGAGTTGGGGACATTTCATATCAATTGACAAATAATCGTGATGTCTTATTAATGAAAAAATTATCAAAAAAATTATAAATTTATTATAAATATGTCGATTTAGTTTTAAATTTATTTTTTAATCAATTCGAGTCTAAGTCTTTTATAATTATGTCGGTTCAATTATCTCGATCAAATTTGGCCAATGCGATGCGAACTTGATCGTCGGTGGCGCTAGCGAATAATATTTTATTTTTCAAATTATTTTATCAATTTTTTATATTTTCTTTTCTTTTTCTTTTTTCCTTTCTCTCTTTTTCTTTTTTTTTCCTCCTCCCCTCCCTCCTTTGGCTCCGGCGACCCGACCAGAGGGGAGGGTTGGCTGATCACCAGATTGAGGTGGCCGGGTGAGCTCGCCTTGCCATCACTCGGCGAGGACGAGCTACCGGCGGGGCATTGGATCTGGCAAGGGCTTGCGTTGCTAGTGGATCAGCGAACTAGCCAGCATCGGGAGTCGAACTTCTTGAGCTTGGATTTATCAAGAATGGTGGATATCGGCGATGCTTTTTTGGTCGAATTTGTGGGTTTGAGAAGCTTGGTTTGGTTCTTGGGGGAGAGGTCCGATTTGGGTTTCATCAGCTTGGTCTGGTTTTTGGTGGAGAGACTGGAATTGGCGAGCGTGGTTGGCTTGGCTTTATTCTTAGGTGCAACGATTTCATCATCGCCGCCCTCCACTTGTCGAACCTCCAGCGATCTTCTCCTCGCAGTGCCTAGAGAATGCTTGCTCCGAATCCGACACTCCGAGCTAGCACCAGCACAGAGGAAAATGAAGGAACACATGAAAACGATAGCAACGCAGAGAAGAGCCAGCGCAACCCTTCCGCAATTGAAGCGCACAGGCGGAGCCATTCTCGACGTCTCGAGCTGGCGACGGATCCGCGATTGGTGAGGTGAGCCCTCGCCAGATTCGACGGGAGCTTGGCTGCCTCAGTCCAGTGACCGGCCAGCACTCCTCTTTGGCCAGTCGCCGGAGCCAAAGGAGGGAAGAGGAGGGAGGAGGAAAAAAAAAAAAAAAAAAAAAAAAGAGAAAGTATAAAAATTAATAAATAATTTTAAAAATAAAATATTATTAAAAAATTATTGTTGGCGCCGCCTAACAGCACTTTAGCGTCAGACGGCTAAATTTGGCTAGATGACTTGAATTAGCATAATTACAAAAAATTTAAGACTTAATTGATAAAAAATAAATTAAAATTAAATTGACATAATTATAATGTATTTATGATTTTTTTTTACACGTGATATGAAATGTCTCCAACTCTTCTGTAGGTTTTGCAATCATCCCTCCTTACGTACATCCTCACTTTTAAAAAGTCAAAAAAAATTATTGACATAGGAGACCAAAGCACATTGTATTGTCATGTCTTGAGAGCTATTATAACGAGGGGACCACCTATTGAAATTGACATTTTCTGGCTAGTCATGTAAACCCACGCCCAATCGGCTGAAATGGCCAAAACCCTAGCGGTTCATACAGTTTTGGAATGGTGGATAGAAGCTATGAACTCCACTTCGAACTGGGGAAGTCTTCGGGGAAGTCTTCGACTGAAAGAAGACCCACAGCACGTGCAACTTTCCAGCGACAACCTGTCGGTGGTGGATATGGTGATGGGCCGAACAGAAGTATCGTGGGCCTTGCAAAGTCTGGTTTAGGATTGCCGCCAGCTATTGGGCCATCTCCCACATATCCAATTGATTTTCGAACCAAGGGGTACTAACAGAGCCGCGGATTGGATGGCCAAAGCCCACCGGGCCGGAAACCTTCCCCTTAATTGGGTGTTGATGCCACCACACCCGCTATTTTCACTTTTATGCTTAGACTTTTGTAATGAATGTACTTTTTCCTCTGGATGACGATCAATCATTGAAGTATTTTCATGACCAAAAAAAAAAAAAATGTAAGATCGTAGCAATAACATCAGTCCCTAGTTTGCTCAGCTCTTCTTGTCAAAGGTACAGTTCAAGCACCTTCTTCAACTCTTCAATTAATATTAGATCTCACTAAATTTCATGTTCAATTTATGTTGATCTCACGCTTGCATCATGTATCATGATAAAAGAAAAAAAAAAAAGAGCGTTTCTTTTCTAATAAGATACTATCTTTTTCAAAAATTATCTTTTTTTTTTGTTTGAATCTTCAAAAAGTGTCCGTGAATTGAACATGTTTTTCAATTTATGTTGATCTCCACGGCTTGGGACATCATGTATCATGATAAAATCTAGAGGAAAAAAAAAAATAAAGAGCGTTTTGCTTTTTTGTTAATAAGATACGTTCCTTGAGTAAACCACCATCCTTATAGCTTTTACAAGTCGCAACTGTTTGCCAATCTAGGCTAACCATGAAATTTCGGAAAATGGCCTAAAGGCTATCCAGCGCCTTGACTTCGGTTTCGCTCTCCGCGATACCATCCAAATTCTCAGCCATCACTAATCCTTGTTTACAAAGCATCACCATTGTTATTAGGAAAAAAAAGAAGCAAAAAACTTAAATTATGCTCATTGTAACATATTTACCTCAATTTGTTTTTTGCAATACAAAAATCCCTAAACTTAAC
The DNA here is from genome assembly GCA_014182845.1 of Corymbia calophylla. Lineage (NCBI taxonomy): Eukaryota > Viridiplantae > Streptophyta > Magnoliopsida > Myrtales > Myrtaceae > Corymbia > Corymbia calophylla. Next base: position 22,336,123 of record CM024694.1, on the reverse strand, counting down.
CTATGTAACATAGTTACCCCAAATTTGTATCAATACGACATATTTACTCCAAGCTTTTTTTAAACACCAAAAAACCTAAACCCTAAACTTATACTTATGCAACATGTTTATCTCATAATTTGGGGTAAATAAGTCGCATGAGTACAACTTTGGGGTTTTTGGTATCATAAAAAAATAATGAGGTAAATATCTCATACGGATATAAGTTTGAATTTTTTATGTCGTAAAAAGAATTTAAGGTAAATGTGTAACATGTTAAAAGTTTAAGGTCTTTTGTGTCACAAAATTTTTTTAGGTAAATGTGTCACAGTGGACATAATTAGAGTTTTTGATAACTTTTTTCCCTTGTTATCATTGCCATTTCGGGAGATAAGTTGATGTACGGTTAGAGATCTTGAATTAGTCATGACCTAAAAATCTTGAGAGTATTGAATCTTTTTTGCCGAATTTATCAAATTTAAAATCGTACGAGGGGGAAAAAATGAAACCACTTATCCATATAGCTCAATATAAGTGCGGAAAGAATACTATACTTTTACTGAAGTCGAATATACTCAAGATTAGAATCCCATCTCTTCTTCTTGTTATGAAAGTATCCTATTCCAATTCCAATTCAAAAACCCACTTAATTAAAAATAACAAGAGTCAATTGAAGGAAAGAAGAGTATAGAGAATATTATTTAGCACTTTTCTTTAGCCCATCATAATAATGGAGAGGCAGTTTTCCCCTTTTAAATATCAACAGATGCTTGCATTGTCTTTACTCTAACTTCAAAGGCATACAAAAATACCATCTTAGAAGGAGGGAGAGTGACATCCTACCACGAGCAAATAAAGAGATAATAATTAAAAAGTTGAATTTTAATTTGAAGGCATTTTGGTGAACTATTTAAAATGAATTGATTTTAACAATAAGTAGGATGGAAACAGCAAGTACATGATTATATCGGAGGGACTTTCGACCGAAAAAAATTATAATAAAAGGGACTGAGAGAACCATAGGAAGACTGGTTCTGGGATAATATAAGTGGGCCGAGTTACTCAGATGAGGGTCTTGAAGGCCCATGGATGGACCATGTAATGAAATGGTTCTAAGAGAAAGCATTTCACCCTTTTAAAACCAAGACAGCGGTCCCCTTGTTTCTGCTGCCTTTGGGGCTTTGCTTTGAAACGGGCTTTACTCCACAAACATGTTTGTTTTTTCCCTTTTAATTTACAAAAGTCCATAGGCCTGTTTTTCTCTTTCTTGTTTGGCCCATGAGCCCATGCACTTAGTTTGTTGTCAGCTTGGATTGGAACCCTTTTTCATTTCTGTTCCCCATTGCTTCCAAGATGATCCTTGAAAATCAATGCTTATCGCGTAAAACAGTGCACGGTTGCTGAAAGTTGGTGTATCTAGGCGGCGGCACCCCCTGCCCTCCAGACTTTCGATGAAGGGTTAACATTTATTTTAATCACCACCGGAATTATCGGTCCAACGTTAGAATGAAATGTTTTTGCCAAAGGTGTCGCCACATTTTCACAATGTAAACCAAGCAAGGGAATATGGACAATTATTCAACGAAATACATTTATGGAAGTATCTTGTAATATCAGGGGACAAGAAGGCTGCTTGTTAAGCCAGGTTAACCATGATATTTATGAATATGGCCTAAAGGCTTTTAAATCCAGCAGCTTTGAGTTTTGACTTGTCTCTCTCTCTTTGCCGTGCCATCAACTTATCTCTGCCATCATTTAATCTAGGGCTGAGCATGATGGACTGCCCAACCCGGGACTGGACCGGACCGGACCTAGTTCCCAGAGGGATTGGTCCGGTCCTCGGTTCCAATGGAACCGGTGATTTTCGATTCGATTTCCGATTCCAAGGAAAAACCTGACCACTGACCAGGACCAAACTTTTTAAAATATGTTTTTTATTTTTCCAATATTTTTTAAAAATAGACTATTTTATTTTTTAACACATATATAAATTAAATTGAACTTAAAAGTCTCCATTGAAGACTTTTGTGGCCTTTTGTGACCAATAAAAAGTCTCATTGTTCCTTGCTACTTAAAGAGGAAGCTTACTTAGTAGTTTCTTCTTCCACCCAATGTGGAACTAAAGTTTCAAGAGTTACTCTCTCATTCCTCACACTCGCTCCCCCTCTCTCTTTCTCTGTATCGCTCCCCTCACTTGCAAGAGAAAAGGCACTCCAAGAGTCCCAAATCGACCAAATACTCATAAAGCCTAAGAGAGATTATCTATAAAACCCAAGTCAAGCTCACACAAGTGGAATTTAATTTTTTTGCATGTAAGCATACATGTGATTAGTTCTATTGGGATGGCTTTGCAATTGAACCACTCTAGGTTTCGTTGGGCTGGCCCGGATCGGACCGAAACTGATGGCCCAGTTCGGTTCTCGCTTCTCAATTTTGGGAACCGGTCCCCCCGATCCGATTCCTAGTTCCACCTTGGAACTGAATCAAATCGGTGGTTTCGTTGGACCGGCCCGGATCGGATCGGGACTGATGGCCCAGTCCAGTTCCCGCTTCCCAATTTTGAGAACCAGTTCTCCTGGTCTGATTCCTAGTTCCACCTTGGAACCAAATCGAATCGGGAATCAATCAACCCTAATTTAATCCTAGTTTACAAGGTGTTGCCATTGTTTTTAATGCTATTTTAGGAGATTAAGTTGATGTCTGATTAGAGATCTTGAATTAGTCACAATTTAAAAGTCGGAATAATTATCTAAAAAGTACTAAACCTATTATACGATTGTCAACTCAATTATAAACTTATCAATTTTTTAAATTTAGACCTATATGGTACAGCCGGTGATGGCCATTATGTCGGCGATTTCTAATTGAAATCAGCCGAAAGGATATATTGGCAATTAGTCTAAAGATTTATGAGTAAATTCATAAGTTGTTAAAACGTTTATAATTAGCTTGACAAAATTAAAAAGTCTATGACTGAATTAACTGTTATACGATGAGCTTATGACTTTTTAGATAATTATTTCCTTAAAAGTCTTATTACTTTTATCAACTATTTATGAATTTTAAATTGTACAAGCGAAAGGAAAAAAAGAAAAAGAAAACTCAACCACTTATTCCACATTCGGAGACCAATAGAAGTGCGCAAAAGATCCCGTACCATTGTTGAAGTCGAATATACTCATCATTGGAATCCCATCTCACCTTATTACGAGAGTATCCCAATCCTTATCCACTTCAAAAATCCCATTTAATTAAGATAATAAGAGAAAGTACGAGGAAAGAAGAGTTAAAAACATGTTTGTTAGCAACTTCTTTAGCCACCCCTTTTTAAAACGTGCATGAATCATTCATGACGACTCTAATGAAAGAGTGCGAGTGCTTTAAACTCAAAAATATTAGCGGATGCGTGCATTATCTCTTGCTGAGCCATATGAAGTTAAATTCAGCTCCCACGTGCCTCCCGTCCATTCGCCCATACATTTACCTTTCACCTATGAAAGAAGAGTCAAGAGCATGCTTTTTTTTTTTTCACTTGTTCAAAAGAGAAGAGAGCATGTTACTTAGCACTTTCTTTAGCCGATCATAATGATGGAGAGACTAGTGAAAAGAGTGCAATTGCTGTATACTAATAAGTATTAGCACATGCGTGCATTAGTTTGCTCTAACTTCGAAGGCATAGAAAGTCAAATTCGCCACACACATTCACCTTTCACCTACAAACGCATTAGAGCCGCTCAATGAAATTACGCCTTTGGATGTTTCTGGGAAAGGCATCCCAACTCAGAGTTCTCTCCGCGGGGTCAGAGAGTCCATGTTGAGAGAATCACATTGGCCATAGTTCTGGAAAGCACATGCTCGTGTCACGGCTTGGAAACACGAACGGTCTAAGAGGGTTCTGATCGATGCCGTGACCGATCCCTTGTACAAGCGACCCTCAACCGTTATCCCTGGGTTCTAGAGTTTTGTAGAGTCTTCTAGAATATTCCTATGGGCGGGCGATACGATAATTGTACACAAATGTAATTAAGGCAGGTAGGTGGTAGTTTGGGAAAGTAATCTCCACCGTTAAATCGAGGAGAGATCTACGGATACGGTTTTGCCTGTATTTGTATAAATAGGGGTCTCCTCCCCCTTATTGTATCATCTCATTCTACAAGAATAATAGAATCTAGAACTTCTCTCTCTAAAAATCTTGTGAGTTTGAGGGGAAAGGCTGCTTGGGAGAAATCCTAAGGCCGCACGGGTTCGAAAGGAACGCTAGATCGATCAGCCCGTGACAAGTGGTATCAAAGTGAGTTCGTTCCTAGGCGCAATGGCTGATTCTCGTCCTGAGGTGTTGCTCGCACTGGAGGCTGATCACGAGGATCGTGGAAGGGCTGCCACAAAAGGCAACAAGGGAAGGAAGAACCGTGCTGGTTCCAGTTCAAGAGATGCGCTAGGGGATCTGGATCGTCGGGTGATGAGGGTGGAACTATTCGCCTCCAAGATCCAAGGATCGGTCGATGACCTAACCCAAACCGTTGAAAGAGTGGAAGCTGGAAAGGAGGAGCTTGAGGTCGAGGTGCAAGGGCTTAAGACCGGCATGGGAGAGCTCCGAGGCGAGTTGTTGGGGATCCTGAGGCAGGAATTGGAACAACGGGGCGAAACCTTGGAAGCCCTGATGGCGGCCATGCGTGCGGAGGTAGAAGAACTCAAAGGGAAGCTCGCTGAATAGGAAGCGGCACGCGTGAACAGGGTGGTCACGGTGCATACTGGTCCACAAACGGACACACCCAAGCCGGACAAGTTCAAAGGCTCGCGGGTGGCCAAAGACACGGACAACTTCCTATGGTATATGGAACGGTACTTCCAAGCCATGGGAATCAACGACGACCTCACACGGGTAAATACTGCATCCATGTATTTAGTTGATAATGCATTGTTGTGGTGGCATCGTCGATCAGATAATAGGAGTGGCGATCCTATCACGACGTGGGATGGATTCGTTGAGGAGTTTCGACGAATGTACTACCCTTCGTACGCGGAGGAGAATGCTCGGAATAAGCTAAAATGACTCGAGCAAAGGGGTGTGGTGCGAGACTACATCAAGCAATTTTCGGAGTTGCTACTCCAAATACCCTTGATGAGTGATAATGAGGCGTACCACCAGTTCATGAGTCGTCTCAAGCCATGGACCAAGCAGGAACTCAAACGGTGCAACGTGGGAGATCTCACGACGGCCATAACTGTGGCCGAATCGCTTGTGGAATACAAGGCTCCTCCTGCATCCAAGCCAGACTCTTGTCCGAGGGACAAGGCCAACGGTGGGGGAGATCGAGGGAGATTCAATCGCCCGAATGGAGGCAAACCACCGGCGAGCCCTCCTAAGGCTCATGCGGAGTCGAGCGGCGGAGGACAAAGGAAGGTACGCACATATAAATGATTTTTCTGTGACGGTCCACACATGGCACGGGATTACTCGAACAAGGCTAAGCTGGCAGCCCTTTGCAAGGAAGAGGAGCCTACGGAGGAATCGCGACTAGGTTCATTGCGAATCCTCAGTTCCCTCAAGACAAAGAAAGCCAAGGAGTCTAAGGGAATGATATTCGTGGATGTAAAGTTCGGCAATACCACGATGAGTGCACTCGTGGATACGAGGGCGTCCGACCTCTTCATATCCCAAGAGGCCGCGAAGAAGCTCAATCTTCGAGTCGAGAAAGGAGCTGGTTGGCTCAAGACGGTGAACTCCAAGGAGGTCCCGACTAGCGGCGTTGCTAGGGACGTGGAGCTTCACCTCGGTCCATGGTCAAGTAAAAAAACCATCGAGGTAATTCCCCTAGACGATTATGACTTTGTGCTAGGTCTAGGATTCTTCGATAGGATAAATGCTGGTATGCTACCGTTTGCGAATTGCATTTGTATTCTGGACAAGCGGTGTCAATGCATGATTCCGATCCATCACGCATCGGGTTGCGATCAGAAAATGTTGTCCGCCATGCAACTCTCGAAAGGAGTTCGGAAGGGCGAGGCAACCCTCCTGGCAACGTTGAAGGTGGAGGAAGAGACGGGCAAAGTGGAGGATGTTCCCATCGAAGTGACCCAAGTCCTCGACACATTCCAAGACGTGATGCCATCCGAGCTGCCAAAGAAGCTCCCACCTCGAAGGGAGGTGGATCATCGGATCGAGCTGGTACCCAATGCTCGACCACCCGCCATGGCACCATATCGCATGGCACCCCCTGAATTGGAAGAGCTGAGGAAGCAACTCAAGGAGCTGCTCGACGCAAGGTATATTCGGCCATCCAAATCTCTGTTCGGTGTGCCAGTCCTATTCCAAAAGAAGCATGACGGATCACTCCGGATGTGCATCAACTACTGGGCACTGAACAAGCTCACCGTGAAGAACAAGTACCCGATCCCACTCATTGCGGATCTCTTTGATCAACTTAGAGGAGCACAATGGTTCATCAAAATTGACCTCCGATCGGGTTACTATCAAGTTCCGATCGTTGAAGGGGACGAGCCGAAGACCGCATGTGTGACGCGATACGGATTGTACGAATTCCTCGTCATGCCGTTCGGTCTCACTAATGCTCCGGCTACCTTCTGCACAATGATGAACAAGGTACTCCATCCGTTCCTCGATAGGTTCGTAGTGGTTTACCTAGATGATATTGTTATATATAGCCGGACGCTCGAGGAGCACATCGAGCACTCGAGGCAGGTTTTCCAAGTCTTGCGCGAGAACGAGCTGTACGTCAAGCGCGAGAAGTGTGCATTTGCCCAAAAGGAAGTTCCTTTCTTGGGGCACATTGTTGGGGGCGGTCGAGTTCGAATGGACGCAGCCAAGATCTGAGCGGTAGTCGAATGGGAGCCGCCGACCAAGGTAACGGAGTTGAGGTTGTTCCTTGGCCCCACCAACTACTATCGGCGCTTCATTCGGAGCTAACGGTGCCACTCACGGACATGCTGAAAAAGGAGAAGCCGTGGGAGTGGACAACTTGATGCCAAAAAGCGTTCGATCGGTTGAAGCAAGCCATGACCGAGGAGCTGGTGCTGGTGTTGTCTGATCACACCAAGCCTTACGAGGTAGAGACTGACGCTTCCGATTATGCTATTGGTGGTGTTCTCATGCAAGATGGCCATCCGATTGCGTTCGAGTCTCGCAAGCTGAACGATACCGAGTGTCGGTATACCGTTCAGGAGAAGGAGATGACCGCGGTGGTCCATTGCCTTCGGACGTGGAGGCACTATCTCCTTGGGGCAAACTTCATTGTAAAGACGGACAATGTGGCCACAAGCTACTTCCAGACGCAAAAAAAGCTGAGTCCGAAGCAAGCTCGATGGCAAGATTTCTTGGCGGAATTCAACTACGTGCTGGAGTACAAGCCGGGGAAGTCTAACTCTGTGGCGGATGCACTAAGTCGAAAGGTGGAGCTAGCAAATCTCGTCAGTCGACCGAGTTGTCCATGGATCGACCGTATCAAGGAGGGGCTCAAATAAGATCAAAGGGCTCAAGGACTCCTGAGGTACGCACGAGAGGGCAAGACTCGTTAATTCTGGTGCGAAGACGATCTTCTTTACACCAAGGGACGGCGACTGTATGTGCCACTCCATGGGAAGCTGAGGAAGGATGTACTGCAGGAGTGTCACGATTCCAAGTGGGCGGGTCATCCGGGGATGCACCGCACGTTGGCACTCGTCGAAGATCAGTACTACTGGCCTCATATGCGGGACAATATCGAGGCATATGTGAAGACTTGTCTTGTGTGCCAACAAGACAAGTTCGAGCAACGGTCATCGCCGGTGCTTCTAGAGCCACTTCCGATCCTTACTCGTCCATGGGAGAGTGTTTCCATGGACTTCATCGTCAACTTGCCGAAATCCGAAGGGTGTCGGACACTTATGGTGATAATTGACCGGTTCTCCAAATATGCAACGTTCGTGCCAGCGACGAAGGATTGTCCGGTCGAGGAGGCGGCCAAGCTCTTCTTGAAGAACGTGGTCAAGTACTGGGGAGTACCACAAATGATCGTGAGTGATCGAGATCCCCGATTCACAGGACAGTTCTAGACAGAGCTCTTCAAGCTGCTACGGTTGGAGCTAAACTTTTCCACGAGTTTGCATCCCCAAACCGACGGTCAAACGGAGCAGATCAATGCACTCTTGGAGATTTATCGTCGGCACTACGTGAGCACGACGCAAGTGAATTGGGCAAAGTTGATCGACGTGGCCCAATTCTCCTACAACTTGCATTGGAGTGAATCTACCGGCCAAAGCCCATTCGAGATCGTGACGGGACAACAACCGCAAACCCCAAGTGCGGTTTTATTGAGCTACAAGAGGAGTAGCCCTCCCGCCTTCAAGTTCACAAAAGACTGGCAAGAGCAAGCGGACTTGGCAAGGGCATGCCTACACAAGGCTTCGAAGCGCATGAAGAAGTGGGCGGACCAAAAGCGTCGGCACGTGGAGTTCCAAGTTGGAGACCAAGTGTTAGCCAAGCTACATGCAGTTCTTTGATACAAAGACGTACACAAGGGGTTGATCTGACGCTACGAGGGGCCCTTCCGTGTGCTTCAACGGGTCGGGAAGGTCGCATACAAACTGGAATTACCACCCAAACTAAAGGTACATCCAGTTTTCCATGTGAGTATGCTCAAACCTTTCTATGTAGATGAGGAAGATCCGAACCGGGGAGAGTCGCAACGGGCACCATTAGGAGCAAAGACTTCGTATGATTGGGAAGTGGACTACATCATGGCAGACCGAGTCATACGGAAGCGGTATTGTGCGCTGAAGCTAGAGTACATGGTTCGATGGAAGGGTCTTCCGGAGAGTGAAGCCAGTTGGGAACCCGCATACGCTATTTGGCAATTCAAGAAGCAAATTGAAGCATTCCATGCCGAAGACGCAACGAGGACGTCGCCCAATTAGGTGGGGGAGAATGTCACAGCTTGGAAACACGAACGGTCTAAGAGGGTTCTGATCGATGCCGTGACCGATCCCTTGTACAAGCGACCCTCAACCGTTATCCCTAGGTTCTAAGGTTTTCTAGAGTCTTCTAGAATATTCCTAGGGGCAGGCGATACGATAATTGTACACAAATGTAATTAAGGCAGGTAGGTGGTAGTTTGGGAAAGTAATCTCCACCGTTAGATCGAGGAGAGATCTACGGATATGGTTTTGCCTGTATTTGTATAAATAAGGGTCTCCTCCCCCTTATTGTATCATCTCATTCTACAAGAATAATAGAATCTAGAACTTCTCTCTCCAGAGTTTCTCTCTCTAAAAATCTTGTGAGTTTGAGGGGAAAGGCTGCTTGGAAGAAATCCTAAGGCCGCACGGGTTTGAAAGGAGCGCTAGATCGATCGGCCCGTGACACTCACATGATGATCATAGCAAATCAATTTAAAGAAATGGGGAAATGCATTTTATTGTTGTCTGTAAATTTAAAGAAATGGCTTTCTTACTATGAAGCAAATGTTGTCTTCAATGCTTCCTGAGTTGTGCGCTTTTAAGTGGGCCAGAAGCTACACTCTAGGTCTAGGACAGGAAGCAGAATTAGTTTTTCTTATTCCCTCCTCATAAGCTTAAGGCAAATTTAAAAGTTGCAATGCGCACGTTGTTTGTTTGTCATGTTTATTGGTTTGGCGAATATAAAGTGATTGATTACATAAAATGTCGCAGAACAACTGGGCAAAGCAAGTAATGCACATAAAAAAGAAAAAAAGGAAGGTACTAGTCTTTCTAAAATCTCTTGTTTACTCGATGTCAGCCGATGTTCAATATAGGTATAGCCAAAATAAAAGCTATTCGATTTGTTTTCATCTCGATGTATTGTAAAAAATCAATCCTTTCCATTCCCCCAAAGAATAAAAAAAGAGTGTAATGCCCATCATCGCTTTTATCCAAAGCGACAAATTGATGTACCTTTTCTTCTTCGTGTGTACTTCCTATAAGAAAAGCTTTCTATGGGGAATAAATGTGTATAATTATATTTATTGACTTTGTTAACGTAATGATCTTTGAAATATCACGAGAAGAATCGTTAGTTATGAGTTCTAAATTCTTAAAAGAAATGGATCCTACCACAATTTATAATTATTTATTATTTAATTTTTGTGGTCAATAATAAGTTGTTATTATCATGATGGATTAAAAATTGTCATCCAATCATTTCTCTATATTTATAGGGAAATAAGTGATTCTTATCTCTTGCAAAATTTAATGTGAACTCTAAAAAGAGAAGAAAACACCGATTCCAAGACCGTATAAGTGGGCCCAGGTTATTCAGATGAGTGATCTTTCAGGCCCATGCACTTACTTTGCCGTCAGCTTGGATTGGAACCTGTCTTTTTATTCTCCATTGCTTCTAAGATGATGTTCGAAAATCGATGTTTATTGTGAAGGCTGCGCACGGTTGTAGGAATTTGGTGGCCGATCTAGACGGTTTCACTGCCCTCCAGATTTTTTTACGAAGAGTAACATCTGTTTAGGTGGATCACTTAGGAAAATAATTCTACAGAAAATGTTTTTGTAGTCAATGGAAAATTTATGCTTAAATTGAGGAAAATGATTTCCTTTCTTACAAACCGGAAATCATCTTATAAAATATCACTAGAAATTATAAGTTGAACTAGAAACTCTATGCTTAGACACGGGAACCAAATGCCGGTTCCTTGGTCACCGACATTCAAGAACGGGTCTTTAGCACTGGCTTGGCTCCATGAGGTTGGGCCCGTGATCTCGGCACACAAATCCATCGAGGCTAGGCCCAAGGTCCTAGTGCTCGTGCTCGATGGCCCGACACACCAGGCTCAGTCACAGGTTAATGAACCATCGAGCTAGCCTGTTCTTATGACAAACAATTGATGTCATTGTCCAACACAAGTTATTTTTATTTTTTGGCTAGTCTATTACAAGGGGTGCTTCTAAGAATCTTCAAGAACTAATTCCAATCTCTCGATGACAGTCGAAGAAGGCAAAAATGAGTCTCATCACTTGATTGTAAAATTATAAAAATTTTGCTTATCGCAACATTTTGTATAGGAGTAACGATAAGAAATGCAAATAGTTATAATTCGTTATAATCCGAACATTTTTTTAATGGATTGTAAAACTGCCGCAATTTAAAAAAGCCTTCGTCACAGTTTTTTTCCCTTCAACGCAACTATTTATTGCATCAAATCTCCAATGCTGGACACTAGAGTAGACGATCTGTCATTATATATCATTCAAGTTTCACACAAAAACATGCACATAAGCTTTCACATTATTGTCCTTCGGAGGAAATCCCTTTGACAACGGCAAGCTTACTTTGTCCGTACCAAAGGCGATTCGCGGTTTTATCAACAAAGTGCCCCGTGTCCTCAGGACCACGACAATTGTAGAAAAGGACACCCCGGATTACAACGACCACTACCATGTGGACGATGACCGATCCCGGACAATCTCACCACGAAATGTTGTTGTCGCTGGACGATGCCGAATTTGGGACAAATGAGAGAGCGCGGCCCGGGGGCCGGGGGGGAGTACTGGCAGCCGTGACAATTTTGTGGGCAGTTATTGGCATCAATTCACGCTAGAAAAGAAATAATTCTTCCAAAAGAGGGTGGTACTTTATCAGAAAAGAGACTCTTTTTTATCACATAGATCGAGAACATTATATGACCAAAATTCGCTGTCCTTGAGCTTGACGGCTATGGAGAATAGAGAACAGAGAAACAAGTTGCAGAGATACAGAAAACAAATAACAAAGAGGAAGAGACGAGTATCATCGGGGTTGCCTTTGACCGAAGAGGGGGTGGGTAGGCAATGGAACGGGCGAGGGGGGCGGCGGGATGGCAAGGGCAACGGATGGGAGAGTTCTGGGGGTGTGGCGTCTGAGGGCATTATAACGAATGTAATGCTACATGCACTCGCTATGTAGTTGTGTCTACTCTTTCTAAAGAGAAATATTACGTTCTTCACAAATTGAAAGCATGTTCGAATGTAAGAAACCGGTTTTTCTGTTCAACATCAGCACATATTGCTCTCCCCTCTTCCTGTGCCAACTTTTTCATCTGCTTTGCTTTAACCATAGACAACAAGTGTCAAGGGTATCCATGCAAGCGTTGGCTGACCCTCACCAATGGCCCAAAGGCGCCGACAGCTCTCACCGGTGAAGTTAGAATGGTGGTGTTGCCTCTTAAACACCCTTGACCGTCAGCAATCTCTCGGTCCTCTAGTTCGAATTTTCAATTTTTTTCTTTCGGTTGGTTTTTTCAATCCTCCATTTTCTTTTTAATTTTTTTTTCTGATGTGGTGTTCCCATGATGCCACATCAGTGCCACCTTTTCTCGAAAAATATTAATAATATTACGTTAAATCCACGCAAATTTTTAATGGTGGTTTTGGGTGGAAGCATGTTAGATTTTGGTGGGATCACTGTTAACTATTCTAAAAACTTAAATTATTAGATAAAGATGTAATTTATTATTTAAATATTCTAACAATCCCTCTCACACTTAGTCTGGTCTTTTGCTTAGTACTAAGCGTGAAAATTTAATTAGGGAGGTAAATGAAGCCGGGTAAAATTTGAATTCAGGACCTCCAACTTTGATACTATGTTAGAAAGTCCAACTCGAAAGCTTAAACTAATAGGTGAAGGAAAACTAAAGAGCATTTAGGACACTAAACATTCACTTGGAACGTGGAATTTTTTTTTCCACACGCCTTCGCGTAAGGGGTAACTGCCTTTGATATTATGATAGATTTTGGTGGGGCCACCAACTATTCTAAAAACTTAAACTATTAGATAAATACATGATTTATTATTTAAATATTCTAACAAATTACGATGAAAGTTATATGTGTCACATAGATAAAATTTTGGGATTTTTTTATAATTTAAAATTTTAGGGTATTGATATCATAATGATCCTAATTTGAGATTTTTGATGGTATTTTTACTTTTTATTTTTTTTAATTTGTGAGATTCTTGATAATCATGCTCGCGTGGCTGACCTACGGCCCATTGCATGCAAAAATTTCTTCTATTCCTTTGGACTGCACGCGAAACTGCTCTCTTTAGTGGGCCTGAAGCTGCACTCTAGGTCGAGGACAGCAAGCAAAGTTGAGGATATTCGCTAAGAATTAGGCGCGAGGTAGATGGACATCAATGACATCGGCGCATGACCAAGCGGTGCTGAGGCTAACCCACGTCACCCGGGTCATTTTGGGGGACACAGCAAGAGGGTGGTACGTGGTACAACTTTTGCTTGTTGCAAGGAAATAGAAATTTAAAGCACCGTTCCGTAAAGGAGAGAAAAGGCAAAAGTGATTAGGATAATTTCAGATGCCCATCTCACTAAAGAAATTAGAGACCATAGATCCCTGTCTTTGTAAATTAAAGTCTACCCAGAATTAATTTACACCTAGAAAAGTGAGAATGTCCCACAAAAAGAATTCTCATCAATCGAAACAATTACATAGTGAATTTTAGAAAATCCAAGCTTAAAGTGTATGTGCTTTCGAGTCGATCGAGATAGGAGTGTGCAGTTCTAGATTTTTCTTGCAACGTGGAACTTATATGTCAGAACGGGTTTTTCAATTTTCGAATTTAGAATCTACCCTACATATCCATGAATCTAAAACTTGTCCTGTAACAAGTTTCATAGTCTACCAAGATTTTACATGTACTTTAATTGAATAATTACAGTGAATTATCATCACCTATCATGATTATCATTTGCTAAGATCCATTAATCACAACTCATATTTAGACACCTGAAAAATACGAAACATAAAAAAGTACAAATCTTAAGTATTAATATAGCGAAAAATGGAAGCTCATACTATGATTTCAGATTATGCACTTTATTGGATACCATGAAACGTCATAGGATCTTGCAAATACATAGAATAAAAAATCAGGTTCCACCTGAAACTTACATGTTAGGATAAATTCTCTAATTTTTGGAATCTAAAACCTACTTGCCCTACATACTTTAGATTTTGGAACCGGTGGGACTAGTTGTTATGTTCTCGGTTCTACTTTGAAATTATACCCACCCCTGAATTGGGAGTCTGATGATGGACATTGAAGGCAAAAACTTTCTGGGTCCATCAGAAGATTTCATGGGTCATGTCCAACGAGATCTAAATTCAGTCGCAACCCCAAATTAATATGGGAAGCAACCAAACGACGTACCACGAGCAAAAGTCACGGCAGCCAACTACAGCTAGACAACTTATAAGGGAGGGGAGACTGGAGCAGCCGCCAACGTGCGGTTTTTGGGGGATCCACCTCGATATCCCCATAACATATGTCGATTCACTAACCTTCCTAAAGTAAAGATTCCTCTCGACGAATCGATTAAGCGTGCTTTCGGTAGCCATTGAGTACGCTGCTAATCATTATTTGTGTCCGCAAGAAGGTTTAAACTATCAATCCTTTTATGTGTCGTCGCCCTGCCTTTCTTTGAGTGCTTAGCCTCCTATTGGCCTTTTTGCTTGTTTTCTATTTCCATCATACTTACTAGTAATCGATGTAGTTGCGTGTTTGAATAAACCCATGTTGATTCGTCATCGTATTCGTGCATGAATTTTTTATTGTGTGCGGAACGCTTCCCCTTGATCTATGTATGGATCGTAGGAACTCAGCCATGCTTTGCCCGCATTATGCATCCTAGGTCTCTTCCAACACTTGTTCGCACGAAGTCATGTTGTGTAGCATGTTTAATTCATGGCTATCTCATCTTTGCTTCAATTTCCACCATCATTCTATATTTGTTTTGGTCATTTTTCAGTGCGTCAAGGGGTGAAATTGAAATACCAAGTTGCAATTGATAGAATTTGAGAGGGTCCGTGCTAAGTATACATGCTACCTCACAAGAGAAACAGCTCATGTCTGCTTAGTAATCCATCGTCAACCTATCTCGGGATTTTATTTTGCCCTTGGAAGGGTTGGGACAACAATTGATGTCGTTTTCCAACACAAGGTGGAGAAGCGTAACTTGTTTGGGCCTTTTCTTTTAATTATCTTTTGTCGCTTTTTCATAAGGGGTGTTATAAATAATATTTTAGAATGGATGATCCATAATCTCTCCTTGATGACCATTGGACAAAGAAAAATAAATCTCGTTTGTTGATTGTAAAATCTTCAAGATTTTGTGTATTACAACATTTTGTGTAGTAGTTAAAGAAAAAAATTATAGAGACACATAATTCGTTTGGATTTGTTTGCCCATGGACCATAAAACTACCAAATTCAATAAACCCTCCAACACAAAAGTTATTTCCACCAACAAAAAAAAATATTTATTACATTAAATTTCGAATACTATACAATAGAGTAGACGATTTGTCATTGTGCATCATTCAATGACCACACGGTAAATCTATCTGCTGATGACAACACGGAGGACACGGAGGACAAGGAGGACACGGAGGACATGGAGGACATGGTGGTGGCTTCGGCGACGGGCATGTGATCGTTATGTTTGGAACTTCAACCTTCCGTTTACATTTTCGACGATTTCTTAAAATAACACCGCCGCCTACGACAACGACAATGACTATGCCGATGCTGACCCACCTCGGAGTGGCCCACCATGGGGTGTCGTTGCAAGAAACCGAAGCATTCCATACCACTGGAGGCGGGAAGTACTGAAAACCCGGACAATTTTGGGGACAGTTATTTTCCTCCATTTGGAAACCTCTCTGTAGTTCAATGCAAGCGGTGAGTTTGCAAACATTTTTCGGAACATCATTCATATAGAGAGGATAGTAATTTTTAAGAAAGATGGTACTTTATTAGAAAAGAAACATTATTTTTTTATCAGGATAGATCGGGAAGATTATATGAATCGAGGCATGAGATCAAGATAATTAAAAATGAAATTTAGCGAGATATAATATAGATTGAAGAGTCGAAGAAGGTGCTTGCATCGTACCTTAACAAAAAGAACCGAGCGAACCAGGAAGCGATGTTATCGCTACAATCTTACACAACTTGCAAAGATGTGTGAATTTCACTATGTGGTCTCTCATTATAATGGTTCTCTAAAGTGTTTTGGTCAACTCGTCAACAAATTTTATTTTATTTATAAAGTGATGCACTCCAGCGAAGGCGGAACAGCTAGGACACCCCTTAAGCACCCCCGACCATGTGCAATCTCTCTCTCACCTCCAGTCCGAATTTTTTATTGGCTTTTTTAGTTCTCCATTTTCCTTTTAATCTTGTTTAGATGTGGTGTTAAACGCCATTTTTTCTCGAAAAATATAATAATGCCACTTTGCATCCAAGTCGGATTGTTCTCAAATAAAATCGTGACAAAAGGTATAGGTGCCACACAAATATAAATTTGAGATTTTTGGTTATATAAAGATAAAGATTTAGGGTATTAATGTTGTAGTGAGAATAATTTAATGTTTATGGTAGCATATTTCTTTCTTCTTCTTCATTCTTTTTTAATTTATGAGATTCTTGATAACGAAACTCCTGTCTTCGATCTACGACCCATTGATTCTTATTCCTTTGGAGTGCATACTAACATGCTCTCTTACTATGGATTTAAGAAAGTTCTTAAAAGGTTTCATCTAGTTTTCCTTTGGACTTCGAGATCAACGAGATGTAAAACAACTATAGGGTATTGCTTGGAGTTAGGCAAGAAAAAGATACAAACTTTAACGAGAGGCATAGACAGTGGCACTTTAAAATAAGGAATATGTCCTTAGAGCTTGCTAGGTTACAAATAGGTGCAAGAGAGGCACATGTCGTCTCCACTACTTTCTGCTTCATGCGCTGTTGAGAAGACTTGGAGCTACACTCTAGGTCAAGGTTGGGCAGCAAAATTGAGTTTTTTTTTTTTCACATTCTGATGAGCTTTAAGGCAATTTTAAAAGGGAGAATATCCATACTGCTTAGCTGTTTTGTGCATTCGCGTCAGCAAACATAAAGTGATTGAGCACACAAAGTATTGCCCAACTAATAGACAAAGCATGGGATTAATAAAGTAATGTCATGAACAGAAATCACGGAAATAAGCTCTGTAGTATCCAAAGAGCAAAGCGAAAGAGGAGACAATTATTAATACAATTTCAGGTTTAACTGAGGTCGGCTAATGTTGAATATAAGTATTGCCAAAAACACAAAGGATACAATGCTCATCATTTTTTGTGTCCTCAAGAGACAAATTAATGTACCTTTCCTTATTCGTGTATTTATCTTGTAGCATAAGAATAAGAGAATTATAGCAAGTGCTTCTTCTCTCTCTCAAAATTTGGACGTAAGTTCTAAGAAGAGAAGAAAAAACTGATTCTAGGATGATACAAGTGGGCCAAGTTATTGAGATGAGGGTCTTTCAGGCTCACTTATAAACTTTGCAAGGAAAAATTGTCAAAAAATTTTAAACTTATTGTACTTTTATCAATTTAGTCATAAATTTTTCAATTTTGTCAATTTAGTCTTAAATCTTTTCACATTTTGTTAGTTAAGTTTATCCAATCAAAATTAGCAGGAAATTGTTGACATGGATGGCCGGCATCGACGTAAATATTTTTTAATAATTTTTTGAATTTTTATGATTTTTCTTTTTCTATATTTTTTCTTTTTCTTTTTTTTTAAAAGGTTTTTGAAGTTAAGATTTTATAGTTTTTTTGGAGTCCCCTAACTCCAAAAACCTATAAAATAAAATAAAAACGCAAAGAAAAGGAAATAATAAAGAAGAAAAATCATAAAATTTCAAAAAATTATTAAAAAATTATTAAAAAATGTATACATCAGTATTGATTGTGCCACGCAGAACGATCGGCGTCCACGTTAGTGAATTTTAGCCAATATTAGTTAGATTGACTCGATTGACTCAATTGACAAAAGATGAAAAGATTCTTGACTCGATTGACAAAAGTGTAGCTACCTTTGGGGCAAAAGTTTAGAACTTGTTAGACAACAGTGTAATAAGTTTAGAACTTGTTAGACAATTTTCCCAACTTTGGAATGGAATGTTAAACAAAGAAATCCTCTCACCCATTTAAACCAAGACATTAGTCCCCTTGTCTTAGCTACCTTTGGGGCTTGCTTTGAAATGGTTTTACTCCAAACACAGGCTTTTTTGTTCTTTACCAAAAACCCATAATAGACCAGTCTCTTTTCCTTGTTTAGGCCATGAGCCCTTGCACTTACTTTGTTGTCAGCTTAGATTGGAGTCCTTGACTGGAGTCCTTGTTCTCTGCAGTGCCGATCGCTTCAAAGATGAATCTTTAAAAATCAAATCTTAAAAGCGTAAACCGCACGCAGTTGCTGGAATTTGGTGGCAGATCTAGGCGGCGGTGCCCCTGCCTTCTAGAATAAAATGCTTTCACCAAAGGCGTTGCCTCAATCTCATAATATAAAAGAGTTTCTCATTCTATCGATAAAACTAGTAATATAAGTTTTTTATTGCTGTCAGTACTACGATGTTAACACCGGCGTCGTGTAAGTCTAGCAATGAAATATCAAAAATCATTCCATGAAATATATAATATATATTAGTATTTTGTGAAAGTGGAGAATGAAGGAGGTTGCTTGAATAAACCGTCATTTTTATAGCTTTTGCAAGTCGCAACCACTTGCCAAGCTAGGCTGACCATGAAATTTCTGAAAATGGCCTAAAGGCTTAATATCCAGCACCTTTGAATTTTGACTTCAGTTTTGCTCTCTGCTATACCATCCAAGTTTCTCTGCCATCAATAATCCTGGTTAACAAAGCATCGCCGTTGTTATCATTGCTATTTTAGGAGATAACTTAATGTCCGGTTAGAGATCATCAATTAGCCGCGACCTAAAAATCTTGCCATTATTGAAACTTTTCTACGGAATTTATGAATTTTAAAACGTACGAGGAGGGAAAAAAAACAAATTCTATTGTCCAATATAGGTGCGGAAAAAATACCATGCTCTTGCCGAAGTCGAATATGCTCAGGATTTAAAAGAAAAAAAGAGAGAATATGCTAAGGATTGGAATCCCATCTCTTCTTATTACGACAATTTCCCATTTTCATTCTAATTCCAATTCTAATTCAAAACCCACTTAATTAAGATAATGACAGTCAATAGTAAAAAGCATGACACTTAGCTCCCTTCATTTCATGAAAAATATGGCATTTCTAGAAAATATTTTCCGAGATGCCATTTTTTAGAAAAATGACAATATTTTCCGATATTCGCCTGAAACTTGAAAAATAACTAGAAAATATTTTTCGCCATTCAATACGGAAAATTCAATTTGATTAATGTACACTTCTTTTAATAATTTTGTTTATTTTATTTTATTTTTAAAAAATTGAATTTTAATTATTTTTATTTTTTCATATCTTTTCTTTTCTTTTCCTCCTCCTTCTTCGAAAGTTGCTGGCATGGCAACAACCAGTGACTAGCCATAGCAAGCCTCGAGCTTGCAAACTTGTTCGCTTGTGAGTCGCCGGTGAGCTTGCTTGCCGGATCCGGCGAGGTCTCGAGCTTGCCGCGACTAGCAAGGCCTTAAGCTCACGAGTCGGCACCGGATCTAGTGAGGCCTCGAGCCGCGAGTTGGTGGCAAGCATGCCACTACTTGAGATCATGAATCAATGAGGAGCTCAACCTCGTCGGCCCGTGGCGAGGCTCAAGCTCACCCATGACGAGGCTTCAACTAACCTATGACCGGTCACTGGCCGCCACTATGGTCGGCGACCGGGCGAGGAAGAAGCAAAAGAAAAAGAATAAAATGGAAAAAAAAAGGAAAAAAATTAAAAAAATTCTAATTTATTAATAAAAACAAAACTAAGAAAAAAAGAAAACGGTGTATGGTGAAAGTGCTTGGCCTGGAGATGAAATAAAGGAGATGGAAAATGTACGGAAAACATTTTCCCCACTTTTAAAGGAGTTTTTTTCATTGGCAGAAAATGGTTTCCTTGACTAGTTTATTTTTCATAAACTGAACATCTAAAAATTCAGAAAATATTTTTTTTGGAAGTTGTTTTCCGTGAACGCATAGCACTTTCTTTAGCTGATCATAATGGAGAGGCTCTTTTCCCCTTTTCTATTCTAAAGTGCACGAATGGACCATGAACGACTTAATCGCCGTGCTTTTGAAAATTAGCAGATGGGTGCATTATCTTTACTCTAATTTCAAAGGCAAACGCAAACATCATCATCTTAATGAAGGAGGGAGAGTGCAAATAAAGAGATAATAGTTAAAAACTTGATTTTTTTATTTGAAAGGTATTTTGATGAACTATTTATAAATGGATGGTTTTAGCAATAAATAGGGTGGAAACAGTAGCTAACTAATAATATCAGTAGGGAATGAGAGAATTTTAGCATGACTGATTTTAGGACAAATATTAGTGGGCCAAGTTCTTCAGATGAGGGTCTTTACGGCCCCTGGATGGACCATGTAACGGGAGGGTCATCAGAGAGAGTATTTTATCCTTTTAAAATCAATCCTTTATGCTCCAGTGCTTATCATTGCATTTTTTTTTTGGCTAAGCGGTCGGTTCCATTGGACCGAACTAGACTAGACCGGTTGATCCCGTCTAATTCTCGGTCCTAGGATCGTTTGATTTAGTCCTCGGTCCCAAAATAAAGGACTGGGTTCTTGGTTCTACTTTGAAACCGAACCGAACTGGAAACTGATCACCCCATAGTTGCTAAATATAGCCTATGATTTTTATGGTAAATATAGCTATTATATATTGGATCCGGATTCTCAATGTTGTCGTGACTTGGTAAGTTTATCTCGCCAACAAAAACACTCCTTTATTCAGTTAAATATAAAGAGGGCACTATTTCCACCACTATTTTGATTAAGACACTCCTCGTGGAAGGCTCTGTCTCTCGCATGCCCCCTCAGCCCTCTTAATGAGCTCTTCTTGAGTCAGGGTTGGAATGGCATGAGCTTGGAGGCAAAGAGAAGCAGTGGTCGAGGGTTTAGGCGGCGATGTGACGATGGAGAGATATGCAGAAGTAGGGAGTAGATCGAGGGATGATTATGCTGTGACGGTAGAGGCGAGAAATCAAGAACGACGTGCGCAAGAACAACAGCGCGTGTGTGAAAGTGGAGGATAGTAGTGGTATGCTGTGGGGGGTTTGGCATGAGGGTAGGGATGGGGTAAATTTGCTTGAGGTTAAGAGGCATCAAGAGAATTTGATAATTATTTTAAGAGACAATAAAATCAATGAATTTTATTTTCTTAAGCATCTCTTCGTTGTCAAGCAAAAAAGGAAAAACGCTTCAAGTTGCAGCAAAAACATTATCTTAATGAGGAAGGGAGAATGAGATCCTATCATGAGCAAATGACAAGATAATAGATAAAAAGTTAAATTTTAATTTGAAGGGTATTTAGTGAACTATTTATAAATGGATGTTTTAGCAATAAATGGATTGGAAATAACGGCTACCTGATTATACAACAGGGAATGGGAGAATTATAGCAAGACCAACTCTAGGACAATATAAGTGGGCCGAGTTATTCAGACGAGGGCCTTTTAAGGCCCACGGATGGACCGTGAAATAAAATGGGTATCAGACAAAGTATGTCACCCATTTAAACCCAAGATGTTAGTCCCTTGTCTCTGCCGCCTTTTGGGCTTGCTTTGAAACGGGCTTTATAGTCCACAAAGATGTTCTTTCTTTTATTTTACAAAAAAAGAAAAGAAAACATAGACCTGTTCTTCTTTTTCTGGTTTGGTCCATAAGCCCATGCACTTAGTTTGTTGCCAGCTTGAATCGGAACCCCTTTTCTTTTTGTTCCCCGTTGCTTCTAAGATAATCCTTGAAAATCAATGTTCATCGTGTAAAACCGCACATGGTTGCCGGAATTTGGTGTATCTAGGTGGCGGCAACGGCGGCGCCCCCCAGAATTTCAATGAAGGGTTAACATCAATTTTAATCACCTTGACTTTTGAACTAACATTTCATTTTTTTCTCCATCTAAATTCTTAGTCCATTGGAAAAAAGGGTTGTCGCCAGAGGTGCATTTTCACAGTATAATGAGTTGTCCGTTTTATTGATAAAACTAGCGACGCAAAGTCTTATTATTAGCACGCACCTTGTTTAAATCGAGCAAGAAAATATTGACAATTATTCTACGATATACATATATATGGAAGTGTCTTGTAAAAGCAGGGAATAAGAAGGCTGCTTGTTAAGCCAGGCCGACCATGATATTTCTGATTATGGCCTAAAGGCTTTTAAATCCAGCATCTTTGAGTTTTGACTTCACTTTCACTCTCTGCCGTACCATCAAAGTTTCTACGCCATCGTTTAATCCTAGTTTACAACACATTGCCAATGTTTTTAATGCTATTTTCGGTGATTAAGTTTATGTCTGATTAGAGATCTTGAATTAGTTATGTTATGATCTAAAATTCAAAAAAAATTATTCAAAAAGTCCTAAATTTGTTGTATGGCTATCAATTCAATTATAAAAATTTCAGTTTTGTCAATTTAATCATAAACCTTTTGACGATTGGTCAATATAGTTATTCCAATCAATTTATGGTGGCAACTGCTGAATGAATTAAATTGCATGTTTAATTAATTAAATCAAAATCTTAAAGTTGCAATAAATATGCCATTGCAAGAATGTACTCTAAATATTTCTTAGTGATTCATTAGTTTTCTTTTGATGATTCACCACTGAAAAGGTTGCAACAAATCCGAAAAGCTATTTCTTGATAAACCATAAAACTATTGAAACATAATAAATCCTTCATCACAATTTTTTTTCCCTCCAACATAATTATTTATTAAAACAGATCTCCTAAGTTGGATACTAGAATAGACGATCTGTCACTATACATCATTCGAGTTTCATACAGAAACATGCCTAGAAGCTTGTAGATTATTGTCCTTTGGAGATCTTAAACGGCAACGAAATTGTTAAACCTCCGAATTCAAGGGAGATATCTGGCTCTACTGAGAGTGTGCCCGCCGTGTCTTTAGAACCACGACGATTGTAGAAAAGAAAATTGCAGAGGATGGCAACGACGATGACAATGCCAATGATGACCCATGCCGGAGAATCCCACCATGAAATGTTCTCATCATCAGTCGGTACCGAATTTGGGACAAATGAAGCAGGGAAGCATGGGTAACCCGAACAATTTCGTGGACAGCTATTGTTCTCCATCAAGAAACTCTCTGTAGTTCAATGCAAAGCGGTGAGTTTACAAACATATTTTGAAGCATCAATTCACACAAGAAAATAAGTTCTTCTTTGAAAAGAGGGTGCTACTTTATTAGAAAAGAAACACTTTTTTTAATCACATAAATTGAGAAGATTATAAGACCTGAGTGCAACAACGAGGTGATCGAAAACAGAGTGAAGCAGGACATAGAATAAACCAAAGAGGCGAAGGAGGTGGTCCTTGCGTGTACCTGTTGACACCTAAATTTTGGCGATTTGTTTTAGTATTTATTAATTGCATTTGAAAATTATGAATTAATTTCTAACCCCTAACAAAATTTTTCATTAAAATCGCATCGCATATAGACATTAAGAGCACTTGCGTCATTAGTTTTAAAATTGATTAAAAAATTAAAAAAAAATCGAATTAAACAAAAAAAGAGAAAAAAGAAAAAGGAGTTCGGGCCAGGGCTGGGACCGCCCGGCCCCCTTCCCTTCTGTCTTTCCTCCCCTGCGTGGGCTCAGCCCACTTTTTCTTTCTTTTCCCCAGTGTGGGCTCAGCCCATTTTGGTTTCCTTTATTTCCTTCCCCGGCCCGGCCTATCCACCTTCTCTTCTTCTTCTCCCGCGCTTAGAAACAGCAACCTGCAGAGGGGATAAGAAATTTGAAGCAAGTCAACAGCAGGAGGGTAGAAGCAGAAGCGCAGAGCAGCTGCAGGAAGAGCAGGGCAGCGATTCAGAACATCAGCAGAAGCGAGGTCGGCAGAGGGAGAGCTGAAAAAGGAAGCAGTGAGCAGCAGCGCAAAAAGGAGAGAGCTCGGGGGAGCCGAGAAAAACAAAGAAAAAACAGAAGGGAGGCCGGAGACCGAAAAGAGAAAAAAGACAGAAGCCAGAGGAAGGGAAACGGAGATAAAAGGACCGAGAACCAAGAGACAAAGGGGGGGGGACAAAACAGAAAAAAACTGGACCGAAAAGGGGACCCGAGAGAAAGAAAACCGGAGAGGAGAAAAACGAAAGAGAAAAAAAACTGAGAGAGAGAGACCGACGGTCGGAAAAAAAAGAAGAAGAAGGAAAACCGGAGAGAAAAAAGGACGGGCAGAGCGAGAGTGAGAGCAGAAAAACAGAAGGGAGAAGGCGAGCTCGAGGGAGCGGTTAGCCGTCGCCGGAGGCCCGTCCGCTGCCGTTGTCCGCCGCAACCCTTCCCCAAACCAGGTAAGTTCGGCTCCGTTCTTGCTCCATTTTAGGAGCGCGGGGCCGGAGCTCGCGGCCGTCCGGCTCGCGCAAGCTCCGGCCCTCGTCACTCTGGCACTTCGTTTTTGTGTCCCTTGTATGTCGTGTTGAGACCTCCGGTGCACGCTCGAGTCCTAATTCGGCTGGAAACCTTAGGATTTTCTGAAGTACGCCAACTGTTCGCATGAATGCCTAAATGAAACCTGCATGATTATCTTCGAACTTTAGCCCATTCTGAGGTCCACCGTTGCTAGATATGTCTTGTAGCTGTTTTGCACGCTTTCTTCTCGCTCGTTTCAAGTTCACTTTGTCGTGATTCGAGTTTTCGGCCATACGTTATGAGTTGGGTTCATTTTTCTGCACGTCCTATCCCGTTCCTTCCCTTGTCCTCCTGGTTATAAGAGATTGGGAGTCGGCTCGGCGTTGGCCTGAGCAACGACGGTGTAGGCGCCGGCAACGAACGATGGTGAAGCTTGTCGTTTGGCGTTCGTTCCGCGTTCTTTCGGTGGAGGAAATAGTCCGAAGCTGCATGAAGACCAGGAGCTGCAGGAACACGTGAAGAAGAAGACCATAAAGAAAGAAAAAAAAAAAGGGAAAAAAAAGAAAATAAAAAGAAAATAGAAAAGACAAAAAAAAGGCTAAAAATAAAAATAGGGGGCAAACAAGGATGGGCTTTGCTTTGGGCTTGTTTGCTTTGCAGGCCGGGAACGACTGGGCTGGAAATAGAAAAGGGAAGCTGGCCATCAGCTGGGCTAGAAATTGGAAATCAAAATTGGGCCTTTTTTTAAAAAAAAGGGAAAAAAAAAGGGAAAAGAGGAGAATTCGTGGGGCCTTTTTGTTAATTAAGTAATTTAGGGCCGGCCTGACCTTTTGTAGTCCGACCCGAACCGACAGGGTCCGAGTAGATTTAGTAGGGCCGGGTTTCCTGACCCGGTCAGAATTATTTTTATTAAAAAAAAAGATAATAAAAAAAATAAAAAATTCAGAAAATCAAAAAAAATATTAAAAATATTGAAAAATCATAATTTTTTTTTTCAAAAATCCCAAAAATTCCAAGTGTGTTTTAGAGTTCCTTAAAGAGCTTTAGAATAATTCTTCGACATCTTTCTCTTAAAAAAATGTCGGAAATCATCAGCTTAAAATTACGCTTAAAATTAAACAAAGTCCTTCTGACGCTTCACCCAGGTTTTAATTATCCTCGGATACAATTGCCCTTGAATGCATGCTTAGGATGCGATGATTATGGTTTCCCCCTTAGTTTAATTAGGATTGTCATTTATTTATCTCTTAATGCTAAGTGTTTATTTTCGCCTGCAATTTATTTAATGCTTTTTTTAATTGCTAATTATTATTTTGATGATTGCGCACCTGTATGATCACCTCACATGTTAATGGTTAAGTCTAAAATCAATCCAAACTGCCTGATAAAAATCTTTTTGAAATGAACAAGATTAGGTACCGAAAGAGCACTAATTGGCTAATTAGTGTAATCAAGTCCCCGATTCTAGATTCTCTGGTTGCGTAAAAAGTGAGGCACGCTCCTATGCCTCGCTTGGTTACTAGCCGACCCCAATAGGCTAGTGGCGACTCCTTATTTGAAGATTTTCACAACACCTAACGCCACGCGATGTATAGCTGGGAGAAATTTCTCACGTCCCAATTAAGGGTCCTGGACCCATCCTTTGACAATACCCCTAAACCTATTTATTTATTGATTTCTTTCCCCCTCGGGATGGAAAAAATAGGTCGCGACAGTACCTTATCAAGAAGAATCGAGCAAACTGGTGGGTGGTGTTATTGGAGCAAGATTTACGCAACCAGCAAAGAAGTGCAGATTTCCACTTGGTGGCCTCTTGTTATAATGGCTCTCTTCCATTCCCAATATAGGTGGGCAGCTTTTGGCTGGGAAAAATTACCAAAAAAGTTATAGACTTATTATAATTGTGCTAATTCAATTATGAATTTTTTAATTAATTAAGTTGTAAATTTTTTTGCATTTATGCCAATTTAGTTAATTCGGCCAAAATTGATTGGCCAGCATTGACATGGACATTGATCATCCTACGTGCTTGGTGTTGGCATAATTGAAAAGTCAAATTGTGATCAATAGGGTTTGAAAGGTCTCGTGCTAAGTTTAGACGCCTTCTCGCGAGAGGAACCGCTTGGTAATCCACCAATTTCCGCCCGAATCTAATTTGCCCTCGGCAGGTGACCACAGCCATTGCCGTCGTTTTTCTGCACAAGGTGGGCTACTTCTTCTTCTTTTTTTAATTACTTTTCTAGTCACTTTTTGAGAAGGGGTGTTACGTATACCCCTCGAGAACCGATTCGTAATCCCTTTATGACCGTTGGCTAGAGAAAAAATAAATGTCGTCTGTTGACTGTAAAACCTTCAAGGTTTTTGTGTATCACAGCTTTCTTGCAGCAGTTAGGAGAAAATTTAGAGAGGAGTAATT
This sequence comes from Corymbia calophylla, assembly GCA_014182845.1. Classification (NCBI taxonomy): domain Eukaryota; kingdom Viridiplantae; phylum Streptophyta; class Magnoliopsida; order Myrtales; family Myrtaceae; genus Corymbia; species Corymbia calophylla. The sequence goes on along the minus strand of CM024694.1, from coordinate 22,309,350 downwards.
TGTTATGGTACTGGAATTCTCGATGGACTATAAAACTACGGATTTCAATAAACCCTCCAACAGAAACGTTATTTCCTCCAACAACAAAAATTATTTATTGCATCGAATTTGAAATGTTATACAATAAAGTAGACCATCCGTCCTTGTGCATCATTCAATTACCACCAATGGTAACTCTATCATTTGATGACAACATGGATAACACGGATAGCAGGGCAGCGGCGGCAACAGTGGCGGCAGCTTTGACAGACACGTTGGCGGTGGCTTGGATGGCGATGACGGTGTGGACGCCGCAGGTGTGGATGCCGCCGATGATGCTAGCTTCGACGGTGATGTCAACTGCGGCAGCTTCAATGGTGACACTAATGTTATTTTTAATTTCTTAAGGTTCAACATCAATTTAGAAGAAGTGGGGGTCCTGTCCTTACGACCAAGACGTGTTTTTATAACAACACCAACGGCTACGATGGCGACAACGATGACTATGCTGATGGTGATCCACCTCGAAGCTTCCCGGCACGGAGCAATCTTGCTCTCCAAAGATACAGAAACCGGAACGTCCCCTGCCATCGAAGGAGGGAAGTATCGGAAACCCGGACAATTTTGTGGACAGTAGTCATTGCCCCCCATCCAGAAAATCCCTCTTGTAGTTTAACTCAAAGCAGTGAGCCTGCGAACACTTTTTCGAAGAATCATTCATCTCAAAAAGAAAAAAAAAGGCAGTAATTTTTAAAAAAGACGGTTCCTCATCAGAAAAGAAACACTTTTTTTATTTATTTTATCATGGTAGATTGGAAAGATTATATGACATAAGTGCGGGATCGAGATAATTGAAAATGGAATTTAGCGAGATGTACATAATAAGTCGAAGAGTCGAAGAAGGTGCTTGAATCGTTCCTTAACAAGAAGAACCGAGCAAAGCAGGGACTGATGTTATCGCTACAAATCTTTCACGACTTGCCAAGAAATGTGAGTTCCAGTTGGTGGCCCTCCCCTTGTTATAATGGCTCTCTGCAGTGTGCTTTGGTCCCCTCTGTCAATAATTGTTTCTCTTTATTAGGATGTACGTAAGAAGGGATGGTTGGAAAACCTGACAAAAGAGTAGGGGAAATTTCCAATCACATGATAAATAGTCATGATGTCATGTTAGTGACGTCCTTTGCAGATCCAACAAATAAGGTTTAATTTCACAAAAATTCACAAACCCTAAACTTTTGTTAATAGCATAAATGTCTTGAACTTTTTTTTATCCATCATGATAAGAATACCTCAATTTCTTGGGTTATAAAAATCCCCGTACTTATATCAATTAAGATGTAGAATTAAATGGTATTGCTTGATCTGGACAATGTATTTGCAATTGCATGCTAAGGGTATCCATGGGAGTGTTGGCCAACCCTTACCGATGGGTCGATGGCTCACGGTAGCAAAGTTGGAATGGCCGGGGCACCCTTAAACACCTTGGATTATATGCAATCTCTCTCTTTCTTCCCTCAGGTCCGATTTTTTTTTAGTTCTCCATTTTCCTTTTAATCTTTTTCTCATGTGGTGTTTTTGGCGCTACATTGGTGCCACTTTTATGTAGCAAACTTGTTGTATAACTATCAATTCAGTTATAAACTTTTCAGTTTTGCCAATTTAATTATAAACCTTTTGATGATTGGTCAATATAATTCTTCCGACCAATTTTCACTGAAAATCGCTGACATGGACATAAATTCATTGTTCTACGTGGCACGATTGACGATGGCTGTTATTTCAACAATTCCCTAGTAAAATTAGCCCGAAAGGTATATTAGCAATTAGTCCAAAGGTTTAGGACTAACTTGGTAAATTGTCCAAAGGTTTAGGACTAACTTGGTAAATTGTCAAAATGTTTATGACTAAATTGAGAAAAATTAAAAATTTTATGATTGGATTGTTCTTGTACAGTAGGTTTATGACTTTTTAGGTAATTATTTCCCAAAAAGTCTTGCTACTTTAATAAGCTATTTACTAACTTTAAATTGTGCTAGCCAAAAAAAAAGAAAAAAAAAGAAAACTGAATTATTGATTCAACTCAAGAGTCACCAACCAAAAGAAAGAAGTCGAAGTCCAATAGAAGTGCACAAAAAATACTAGACATTTGCTGAACTCGAATATTCCCAACATTGAAATCCCGTCTCTTCTTATTACGAGAGCATCCTAATCCTCATCCAATTCAAAATCCTATTCGATTAAGATGATAAGAGTCAATTCAAGAGGAAAGAAGAGGGAAAAACATGCTACTCAGCACTTTGGCTGCCCGTGGTAATGGAAGAAAATCTAAATCAATCATCATCATCACAGGACTCATGGGATGGACCACTTTTGAAGACCTTTGCTTGTGGATTATCATTAAGTCTTGGAGACGCCTCGTCAACGATGAATGTGGACAATTGGCCCTGTCATGTTAGGAACAAATTCATCTCTTGGTAATATTATAGTCGATCCATGTGATATTCTTTTAGGATATAGTGATGTCCCATTAAGTTAGTCTCTTCTAAAAAAGTCACCACAAGAGCCAACATTCAATCTGAATTTTTACAACCTCAGAAAAAAGGATAGAAGAAAGAGGAAGGGGGTGGGACCAAGAAGCTGCCATACGCCTCAAAAAAGACAACGAAGACTGGATGCTCATTTCCTTTATAAAAGGTGTAATAACAACGTGTCATATTAGTGTTTGGAATGAGTCAAAAGTTACTTCATGATAGATGTCACGTTGATGAATTACATTGTGACAAATGTCATGTTGATAAGTCATGTCGTGATGGGAGTTGAAAAGTATTTTCTCTCCTCTCTTTCTTTTCTCTTCATCGTTTTCTTCAACCTCCAAGTTTGAGCTAGTCTCACCGTCTCTTCCTTTTTTTTTCTTGTTTGCATTTTATTGTTCTTTTCTTGTCTTTTTCTCTCTCTCTCCATTTAGATTTGAGAGTTCTCTTTTCTTGATTTAGTTATCAATTTGAGAGTTTGAACTCTCCCAATTTAGTTCTAGATTTGGGTTCTATCATCTTTTAATCTAAATCAAGGAGTTTAATAAATATGTTTTTGGGAATTCAATGCTCTTATGCTTTGTTCATGTATAGGTTCCCCTACCTCTAGCTTCAATAATGATCGCAAGAGTTTTGGTGTCTCATTGAATCACGAAATTTTGCTCCTCCACATGTAAGATTTATGTTTGTTCAACCTTTCTTGATTATTTTTGTACGACGATAGTGTAGAGGCCGACTAGCCTTAAGCAATTGTGTATTTGTATGCTTAGACCATGCAAAGCTACTTTTCTCCTTTTCTCTTCAAGTTTTTGTCATGTATTATAAATCTTAGAATAGTAAGATAGCACCTTATCCTGATAGTATACTCTACACTCGCTTTCATGAGGATTTGATGTATCAAAAAATAGGGTCAGAAAGCCTTATATTCAAAATGAGAGTTTAGCCAGACTCTAAAAGTTTGTCTCAACATTTTTAACATAGCTCATTTCATGGTGGCAACTGCTGAATGAATTAAATTGCGTGTTTAATTAATTAAATCAAAATCTTAAAATTGTGATAAATATGCCATTACGAGAGTGTACTCTAAATATCTCTTAGTGATTCATTAGTTTTCTTTTAATGATTCACCACTTAAAAGGTTGCGACAAATCCAAAGATCTATTTCTTGATAGACCATAAAACTACTGAAACATAATAAACCTTTCATCACAAAATTTTTCCCTCCAACACAATTATTTATTAAAACAGATCTCCTATGTTTAATACTAGAATAGACGATCTGTCACCATACATCATTCGAGTTTCGCACAGAAACATGCCCAGAAGCTTGCAGATTATTGTCCTTTGGAGAAGAACTCTATCAGCCTTGCCAGATCAATCTTGGGTTTCAGTGTTACTTGGGGAGTGCCCTCTGTGTCTTTAGAACCACGACCATTGTAGAAAAGGAAACCACATATTACGGCGATGACTACTACTAGGCCGACAATGACCCATGCTGGAGTATTTCCCACCATGAAATGTTGTTGTCGTCGGATGATACTGAATTTGGGACCCATGAAGGGGGGAAGCATGGGCAACTCGGACAATTTGGTGGACAGCTATTGTTCTCCATCAAGAAATTCTATGTAGTTCAATGCAAAGTGATAAGTTTACAAACATATTTTGAAGCATCGATTCACACAAGAAAAGAAGTTTCTTCTTAAAAAAGAGGGTGCTACTTTACTAGACAAGAAACACTTTCTTTGATCACGCAAATCAAGAAGATTATAAGACTTGAGTGCGAGAACGAGATGATTGAAAACGGAATGAAGTAGGTGGTGCTTGCGTGTACCTTATCAAGAAGAACTGAGCAAACCGGTGGGCAGTGTTACACAACCAGCAAAGAAGTGAGGATTTCCACTTGGTGGCCTTTCATTATAATGGCTCTCTTCTGTCCCCACTTATTGGTGGGCGGCTTTTAGTCTGGAAAAAGTATCGAAAAAGTTATAAATTTATTGTAATTGTGCTAATTCAGTAATAAACATTTTATTTTGTCAATTAAATCCTAAAATTTTTTGTATACGTGCCAATTCAGTTCATCCAATCAAAATTGATTGACCGGCATTGATAGGGAATTTGATTGTCCTACGTGCCATGTGTAGGCATAATTGAAAAATTAAATTGTGATTGATAGTCAACAAGGCTTGGAAGGGTTCGTGCTAAGTTTAAATGCCCCCTAGCGAGAGGGACCGCTTGATAATCCATCAATTTCCGCGCGAATCTAACTTGCCCTCGGAGGTTACCACAACCATTGCTGTCGTTTTCCTTGCACATGGTGGAGATGTAAAGCTGCTTTGGGCTTCTTCTTCTTCTTTTTTCTAATTAATTTTCTAGTCATTTTTTGAGAAGGGGTGTTACGTATACCCCTTAAGAACGGCTGCGTAATCCCTTTATGACCGTTGGATAGAGAAAAAATAAATGTCGTCTATTGACTGTGAAACCTTCAAGATTTTGTGTATCACAGCCTTCTTATAGGAATTATGAGAAAATTCAGAGAGGCATAATTTGTTATTATGCGGGGTTTCTTGATAGACTATAAAACTACGGAATTCAATAAACCCTCCAACAGAAACATTATTTCCTCCAACAACAAAAATTATTTATTGCATCGAATCTGAAATTTTGTACAATAGAGTAGAACATCCGTCATTGTGCATCATTCAATTCCCATCCATGGTAATTCTATTATTTGATGACAACACGGATGACATGGACAGCACGGCAGTGGTGGAAATGGCGGCAACGGCGGCAGCGGCTTTAGCGGTGACGATGACGATGGTGGCTTCGATGGCGATGATGATGATGATGACGGCGCCTTCAATGGTGGCTTCAACTGTGGCACTAACTCTATTTTTGGAATCTCAATCTTCCATGTCGAATTTCGCAAAGTGGCGGTTCTGGCTCTAGGACCACGGCAAGTTTTTATAATAATGCCAACGGCTACAACGACGACAACGATGACTATGCTGACGGTGATCGAAGCCTCCCGGCATAGAGTGATCTTGCTCTTCAAAGATACAGAAACCGAAACATCCCCGGCCACCGGAGGAGGGAAATATTGGAAACCCGGACAATTTTGTGGACAATAGTCGTTGCTCCCCATCCGGAAAAACCCTCTTGTAGTTTAACTCAAGTGGTGAGCCTGCAAACACTTTTTCAAAGCATCATTCATGCCAAAAAGAAAAAAAAGGGTGGTAATTTTTTAAAAAGATGGTTCTTTATCAGAAAAGAAATAATTTTTTTTTTTATCTTAGTAGATCATAAAGATTATATGATACGAGCGCGAGATTGAGATAATTGAAAATGGAATTTAGCGAGATGTATATAATAAGTTGAAGAGGGTGCTTGAATTGTACCTTAACAAGAAGAACTGAGCAAACCAGGGATTGATTTTATCGCTACAAATCTTTCACGACTTGCCAAGAAATGTGAATTCCAGTAGGTGGCTCTTCTCTCGTTATAATGGCTCTCTCTACAGTGTGCTTTGGTCCCCTCTGTCGATAATTTTTTATTTTTTTCATAAAGTTATGATGTCCGCAAGAAGGGATGATTGGAAAACCGGACAAAAGAGTGGGGGAAATTTCACATCACGTGACAAATAATCATGATGTCATGTTAATGACGTCCTTTGAGGATACAACAAATAAGGTCTAATTTCACAAAAATTCGCAAACCCTAAATCATTGTTAATGACGTAAATGTCCTGAACTTTATTTTGTCTATCATGTGACATGAATACCTCAAATTTTTTTATGTTATAAAAATCTCCGAAGTTATACTAATGTGATAAATATATTATATATGGAACTGAAATAGGAAATATACATGGATTTAAGACGTATAATTAAATGGTGTTGCTTGATCTGGACAATGTATTTGCAATTGCGTGCTAAGGGTATCCAAGGGAGTGTTGGCCACCCCTTGCTGATGGCCCCACTAGGGTTGACGGCTCTTGGTAGCAAAGTCAGAATGGCCGGGGCACTCCTTAAACGCCTTGGAATATAAGTTATATGTCTCTTTCTTCCCTAAGGTTTGATTTTTTTTTATTGGCCTCTTTAGTTCTCCGTTCTCCTTTTAATCTTTTTCTCGTGTGGTGTTTGCGTGGCACTACATCGGTGCCACTTTTCCTCGGAACATATTAATAATGCCACTTTTGATCCACATCGGATTTTTAATGGAGGTTTTGCACAAAACCGTGACTGAAGGTATATATATTATAGATTTACAAGTTTAAGATTTTTCTGTGACATAAAGAAAGTTTAGGATATTAGTATTACACCAAGTATAATTTAACATTTATAGTGGCGTACTCTTTTTCTATTCTTTTCTTTTTAGTTGGTGAGATTCTTTTACAATAAAGCTCTAGTATGTGACCTACGACTCATTGGATGCAAAAGAATCTTACTCCTTTGGGGTACATGCGAACATGCTCTTTTACCGCAAGGCAAATCTCAGTCTCCACTACTTTGGTTTCCTTCATCGCTAGGTGCGCATGAAGCTACTCTTCAGGTCAAGGACATGAAGCAAAATTGTGTCTTCTTTTTTTTTTTACCCTTTTTTATAAGTGTCACGACCCGACCCTCGAGTCCGCGACAACCACTGTTCTCTTGCGGTCATTTGATTTGTGACTCCCCAAGATCCATCGCCGACCGTTATTTTTATCTTTTAATTAAACGCATGAGGAAGTGAATCATAATCCCCGGTCAATTACAAAATCAGGAATAGCAGGAAAACCCAACAATAACACATTCTAAAGTGCTACTTTATTAATCTACTGATTAACCCTAGGAAGTTTACAAACACAAGCCCTTACCACGGGCATCTTCCTATCGAGCCCAGTGAAACCAACAAGTTGGGGTTAATCTACTCCCTTCAAAAACGGCCACGAGCCGTAACACGCGTCGATCCTCTATCCTATGAACCTGAAAATGGTTATTCAATAACCAGCAGGATAAAATTTCAGTAAGTCAAAATCCTAAGCCTCGGTTAGAAGACCTACTCACCTCAAGTGCGCCCTAAACGTGCAATCTTTCTATCGCCAGCAATGCAACAACAGAATAACACCCACTTGACCATTAACAGACTCACGTTTAGGCCAAGGCTTATATGCAATTATTAACAATTAACAATTGTAATCACAGGCATCCTTACCTCGCTTTTGCCACACGCAACCTACATGATACGGTTTATTATATGATCACCTCAATGCAGCAATTATATCAAACAATCAGAACACCTTTCAAATTGTCTCATGTACCATGCACTTGATCATATTCCATTTATTAACACCTTTGGGGGAATTTCCTTCCAACACACAAGTTGGTAGTCAACCGGCATAACCGGGCATCGTCCCACTTCATTGGGCACGGCTACGTCTGGCGCCCAGACGGCATTAACAAGGAGCATAGGTCCGGCCTCTACTGCGACCCGCATCCGGACCTTGCCCAGGTATTCCGATAATACAGACTTCGTCCACCACAGATCCCCCACTGGGTGACGGGCTCTTACGTGACCACGCAAGCACATCAATTAATCATGCTCATTTTATTATCTTTCAGGACAGCCAATGCATACATGATTCATGCTTGTACATATTAATTCATCGCAATCTTTACATGTAATGCGATAATATTTCACACGTGGTCACGCGAATACAAATGCCTTTCACACGTAGTCACACGAATATGCTGAATACATAACCCTAATTCACAATCGCAATCCATGAATTTACTCCACTGAGTACATATTAAACAATAGCATCAAGGGCAGCATATATATATGTATTCGGTATATAATCCACGTGAGGAAAATACGAACAATAATCCACTCGATGTATAATCCACGTGAGGAAAGTACAAACAATAATCCACCAAAATTATTTGATACTAACACAATTAATTAATAACGTACTTTCCAAATATAATACTTTACTCCAAAAATATTCCATTAATAATAATCCAATAATCAATATCCAACATCCAAGAATAATTAATCATCCATAATTAATCAATTAATTATTCTCCAATAATAATTAATTAATTAATACTCCAAAATAATAACAATCAATTTCAAAATTAATAATTAATTAATTCCGAAAATAATATTTAATTAATTCTTATTTCGAAATTGATAAATAATATATTAATATCACTAATCAAGATTAAATAGTTAACCGATACTAATTACTCTCCATTAGCAACATAAACCAAGATTAAAATTAAACTAGTAATCTCTAATGAAGTTTAGCACCCTAATCAAGGTTTAGAAAATCAACTCACGGGTTAGTTGAATCCGACGACACGGGCGCGATGATGGCAGCGAGGACAACGAGCTGCTCGCTCGGGGACAACGACGAGCAACAACCGGCGGCCGTTTTCCAACAAAACAGCTTCCGATGAAGCTGTTTTGTGCTGAACAGCAGCCGAACAGCGGCTGGCGATGCTGGACAGCGGCTGGCTGTGTCCCGGACAGTGGCCAGCAGCAACCAGCAGCAACGGCAGCAACTTCCAGCAGCAGAAACAGCAAGAAACAGCAGCGGACAGCAGCAAACAGCAAGCAGAAACAGCAGGAACAGCAGCAGACTAGGACAGAGGAGGAGGAAGAACGGTGCAGCTGAGCAGGGTTAGTTCGGCTCAAGGTCGGCGGACGACGACTCACCGGCGACCGGCGGTGAGCTGGCGGGACGGCTTGGCGGGACGGCGGTGCTGCGGTGGTGATTGAAAGAAGACATGAAGTAGGAGACTGAATTTGTGAAAGAGGGAAAATTGTATTCTGAATTGTGATGTACAATGTACACTTGCAGCCTATTTATAGTACAAAATGTAACCAACAAAATATATAGCAAATCGAGATCCAATTTGGTATGATCTTGAGAATCGAGATCCAATATTGGAACGATCTTGTAACAACCAAATGTCCACGCGTGATCTTTGTAACAAACAAAAAATATGCGTATCTTCCAACACTCCCCCTCAAGCTGGTGGCTTGTATATGTCCAAGACACCAAGCTTGCTTAGGAGATATGTATGCTGCCTTTGACACAAAGGTTTAGTGAATATATCCGCTGGCTACTCATTAGTTCTGATCCCTCTCGCTTCAATTATACCTTCTTGAATCTTCTCTCTGGTGAAATGACAATCAACTTCTATGTGTTTCATTCTTTCATGCAATATAGGATTCGCTGCAAGCTTGAGTGTAGAATCGTTGTCACAAAACAGCAAGGTTGGTCCCTTGACTCGCATTCCAAGGTCCAAGAGCAGTCCTCGTAACCAAACTATTTCACAAACAGTTTTGGCCATGGATGGATATTCAGCTTCAGCGGATGATAAAGATACAGTGGACTGTTTCTTCGTTTTCCATGAAAGTAATGAATTTCCAAGTTTAATACAGTAACCAGAGATAGATCTTCGACTCATAGGACAAGTCGCATAATCTGAGTCGCAATAAGCTGTCATCTCTATATTGCACTTGCGAGAAAGTAGAATCCCTAGTCCTGGGCATTTCTTCAAGTATTTTACAACCTTCAAAGCAAAGATCCATGTGAGACTTGTTTGGGATTATGCATGAATTGACTCAAGGTCTGGACCGCATAACAAATGTCTGGTCTGGTCATAGTGAGGTAAATGAGTTTCCCAACTAATCGCTGATAAATTAATGGGTCCTTGAGCAATGGATCATCACTTTCAAGTTGAAGTCCCACATCATATTCAGCTGTAGTCAACTTCACATTTTGTTCGATGGGAATAACTGCTGGTTTACATCCTGATAGACCTCGCTTCGATATAATTTCCGTATATATATTTTCGTTGGCTAAGAGAAATCTCCGATCCGAACGAGCTATCTCAATTCCAAGAAAATATTTTGGTGACCCTAAGTCTTTGATATGGAAAGCAGAATGCAAATATTCCTTGAGCTTTCTTACAGCAGATTCATCATTTCCCATAATGAGTATGTCATCAACATATATCATCAAGTAAATGGATGACATACCTTTTGTCCATGTGAAGAGAGCATAATCATGTTTGGATTGTTTGAATCCTACAACAGTGAGTGCATTGGTGAACTTGACGTACCATTGGCGTGACGCCTGTTTGAGCCCGTACAGGGATTTACGGAGGCGACATACCTTAGACTCCCCCTGTCTCCATAAACTCGGCGGAAGCTCCATATAGATTTCTTCATCTAAGTCACCATGGAGGAATGCATTATTAACATCCATTTGGTGTAAAGACCAATCACGACATACTGCAATCGACAAGAAAGTGCGGACCGTAACATCTTTCGCTACTGGAGAAAAGGTTTAATGATAATCAAAACCTTCTCGTTGAGTGAAGCCTTTGGCTACTAACCGAGCTTTATATCTTTCGATGGAACCATCTGCCTTGTACTTAATCTTGTACACCCACTTATAACCAATCGGTTTACGACGAGGAGGTAATGAGACGATGTCCCATGTATGATTTTCATTCAGGGCATGGAGTTCATTTGCCATAGCCTTTTGCCATCGTGGATCTTTCACTACTTCATGATAGTGGGATGGTTCCTGCTCCTCAGATACTCAACTAATGCAGCACATGTGGTATGATGACAACCGATGAAAAGAGACATACGAAGAAACAGGATAACGAGTACTTGATAATTTTGAGGAAGCACAAACAGTCTTTCGTCCACGCGGGTGGATGGGTAACACGCCCGGATTGTCGAGGCGCATCCTGTTGAGGAACGTTAATTGATTCCTCATTCCTGGATATTTCCTCAGTGGTCGAAGGAATTGATTCTGGAGAAAAATTGGGTTCCTCTTCATTTATTGCATGATCTTGCATGTTTGATGAATCCACAGCTGTCGTGGATGTAGAAGTCTTGTCAGATAGTGGTATTGTAGCTTCTGGTCAATGTTCTGCGGGTGCTATAATAAATGATTGTCCAGAAGATAAGTCCTCTTCAGAGAGGAAACAATGAGAATTGGTACTCTGATTCAATTCTTGAGAAGAGGATGATTCATCGCGAAAAGGAAATGTATCTTCATGGAAAGTAACGTCCCTGCTTATAAAGAAATCCCCAGTGGATGGTTCATAGATTCGATATCCATTCTTTATATTCGGATATCCCATGAATATGCACCGACGAGCTGGTGCACTCATCTTGTCCTGAGGCCCCACTGTTGTTACGTAGCATAAGCAACCAAAAACTCTCAAATGTTGAAGTTCCGGCTTCTTTCCATAGAGCATTTCAAAAGGAGTCTTCCCATCAAGAACACGACTTGGCATGTGATTGATTAGGTAAGCGGCTGTGACCACACAGTCTCCCCAAAAAATTTCAGGAATAGAAGCTTGGAATTTAAGGGCACGTGCTACTTCTAATAAATGACGATGTTTACGCTCGACAATTCCATTTTGTTGTGGAGTATAGTCACACGAGCTCTCATGCAGAACCCCATTGGAAGAAAAAAAGGACATGCATTCATTACTGAAAAATTATTTACCGTTATTGGTACGAATGCATTGGATGGATTTTCCAAACTGATTTTTGGATAAGGTAAAGAATGTTCTCAAGTGGGATATCACTTGAATTTTGGATTGCATGAGAAATACCCAAGTAGCACGTGAGAAGTCGTCTACTATTGTGAGAAAAAAACGTGAGCCATCACGATGAGGTGTGTGATATGGCCCCCAAACATCGACATGAATCAAAGAGAAAGGATTTTTACTGCGAGAATTGCTATTTGGAAAAGGCGCACGAGCCTGCTTTGCTAAGGGGCAAATAGGACATTAAGGATAAGGGAAAGAGGCACTATGACCTAATCTTTGATGACTAAGGAAATTTTTATCATTGGTAGCAGTGTTACACAATGATTTTTTATTCAATTCAACATGAGATAATCTGAAATCACTAGGAAAATTGATCCAAAAATACAGTCTTTGCGAGACACTACCCAAGCCCATCAGTTTCCCAGTCAAAAGGGCCTGAAAAAAATAATTATCAGAATGGAATAGGATTCGACAAGAGTTTTCCTCACAAACTCGAGAAACCGATATGAGATTGAAATAAAAATCTGGAACATAAAGCATATTTCGAAGTGTAATGAGTGGGCTAAGATCAATTGTGCTAGTCATCATGACATGAGTGATGTTTCCATTTGGGAGTTGCACTGAAATAGGTAAGTGCAATTTTTCGATTTTTGAAAAGAAATTTTTATTGCAGACAATGTGGTCACTAGCTCCCGAATCAATTATATATGCATCTTTAGAAATTGAAGTCATCAAGCAATATGAAGTGCCTGTAAAACTCCCGCTCTTATCATAAGTATCCAACTTCTTTAAGGCCTTCATAAGTTCTTGATACCGGTCATCATTAATTGTTGGATGCAACCTGTCCGGATGTTGACTTGTGACCTGAAAAACTGTCGAAAAATCCTTTTTTCCTTTTTCTCCGAGTTTGCCATGCAATTTCCAACAATTATCGATCGTATGATGTGGACGTCTACAATAATCACAGTATAATTTTCTTTTTTCTTTGAAATTACCCCTTGATGACGTGGCAGAAGATGGACCGTTGGATACCTTAAAAGCTAGCGCCATCGTGGCTCCATGAGAGCCGTTCGATTCTGCGAAAAGATGAGTCCCACGAGAGCCGTCCGATCCAGGGCCCGAGATTGCATACGAGCCGTCCGATCCTGGTGAAGGGAATGAATATGGGCCGTCCGATCCTGTTAGTGGATGGGATGCCTGCAGGCCGACGGATTTCTTCATTGAATCTGAGCCATCCACCCTTCTTTTTCTTTCTTCAGCGAAGGCAAACCCTAGGGTTTCGTTTCTTCTCTCCCCCCGCCCCTTTGTCGCAACCCCTCTCTGTCCGCCTGTATAGGCAGAGAAGGCCATCCCTTCTCCGGCCTTCTGGTGGTCGGAGGTGGCGAGGCGCTGGTTTTCTTCCTGAACGGCGAGCTGGTAGATTCGTTCGAGTGTCAGCATCGGCTCCATCGTTAGGATCTGTGAACGAAAATTTTGGTAAGATTCGTTCAATATTAGAAGGAATCTGGTGACTTTTTCTCGATCCCTCATGTTTCAATACTGCTGTAAGGTCAGATTTGGCCCTTCTAGCTTCTCTTCGACTGCTTCCAGTTCATTCCACAAAGTTGATAGTTTATTGAATATTGCGGTTACGCTTATATTCCCCTATTTGAGATCTGAAAGTTGCTGGGTTAGTGAAAATTTTTTGACCCGATCTAATTTCCCGTAGATTTCTTTGATATTCTCCCACATTTTCTTCGAATCCTCCGTCGGAGGTATTCTGGCTGCGACTTCGGGGAAGATGCAGTTTCCGATCCAGGTTCGGACGAGTTGATTGCACTTCCTCCACAGTTGCGCCACTCACTCGTCGGACGGAATCGAACTGTTCCGTCGATAAAACCCTCTTTGTCTTTGGTGATTAGTGCTCGCCGGAACTCCCGCGACCAATTTGAGTAGTTGTCGGCTCCGGTCAGTTGCTGCGTGATGATTCGCAACTCTAGTCTGTTGGCTGTCGACGTGTAAAGCGGGTCGCCGGGCTCTGGACGGCTGCTGGTCGCGGCAAACAGATACGGGAAAAATCCGGGTTGAGGAACTGGGTAGGGATTCAAACTCGGACCCGAATGAGAGAAACTCGATTCGCCCATATGGCCCGCATGTGAAATTCCTCGCTCGGTGGATGGGCTTGCCTCGTTTGCGGCTGGTGGGCTCCCATCGGGCTGGACGTTGTAGCCTTGAACTGCTGGCAATGATGTATTTGGGCTTGGCCCAAAATAAAATGGGTAGGGTTGCATTGGCAGCCACTGGTAAGGTTGGCCCGTTATGGGCTGGCCCGCAGTCAACTGGCCCACAGTGGGTTGCCCCAGATTGGACTGAGCCTGGAAAGGTTGCCATGCACATATTGGGCTGTATTGGGTTGTTCTTGGGCCCGGATCTCTGATGTTGGGCTCTGGTCTTCTGGAACATGCACGTTCTGTTCATCAGATGCAGGAGGGGGACTTTGTTGATTCTGCTCCATGGTGAGAAGTTCCTTTTCTTCGCTTGAATTCCTCTTGACGAAATTAATTCCTGCACTAATAGTAACCTTACTTTGCAGGTTAAAATCTCTTGTTGAAGACAAGAAGATAATGCAAGGCAATCACAAGGCGAAAGCTGTATAAGGAGCTTAACAAAGCTCTGATACCATGAAAGAAGACGTGAAGTAGGAGACAGAACTTGTGAAAGAGGGAAAATTGTATTCTGAATTGTGATGTACAATGTACACTTGCAGCCTATTTATAGTACGAAATGTAACCAACAAAATATATAGCAAATCGAGATCCAATTTGGTATGATCTTGAGAATCGAGATCCAATATTGGAACGATCTTGTAACAACCAAATGTCCACGCGTGATCTTTGTAGCAAACAAAAAACATGCATATCTTCCAACAGTGATGGGTGGCAGTAGCAAGCTAGCGTTGGCCAGAAAAAAAAGAAGAAGAAAGGAAGAAGAAGAAGTTGCTAGGAAGGGGGAGGGCGTCGAACGTGTTGCGCAAGAGAGAGAGACCCACATGGGTGTCAGGTGAGAGGAGAGAGGAAAGAGAAAAAGAAGAAAGAGACAAGAGAGAAGACTTAGTCAAAATGGGGAAAAGATGAGAAAAGATGGGCAAGTGGGGGAGCTGCCGCAGAAAGGGAAAACGTGAGGGGGAAGAGAGAGAAAAGGGGGAGGGAGAAAGGGAAACGTGCGGAGGAAGGAGGGGAGCCAACGTGGGGAGAAAGAAAAGGAAAAGAAAAGGAAAAAGAAAAAGAAACTAGAATAGGACAAAATCTAAACAAGCTTCTAAAAAGAGTAATTTGGTCTTTTTGCCCCTGAAGCACAAACTCCCAAATATTTGGCTTCAAAACTCGGCCCGTTGAATCATTTTCCAATATTTCGGGCTTACCGATAAATCCGAGAATCAATGAGACAACATCCAATATTTTAGTCTTGACATCCTTAAAAGTTCGATACCCGATCTGGATTGAAATTTGTGGTTAACATCGATCAATCGCGACTTTAGTACGACCCACTTTCGGGCGCGTTTAGGGGTTCTCGCGTGTTTGGCCCGTGGTTGATAGCTTTTCAATCCACGATCATGTATTCAAATCGGGACGATCCTCGATTGTCATGTAATCATGAGAGGTTAATTGCTCACACTGAGTACAGGGCCAAAAGGAAATCGGTTTAACGTCGTTCGCAATTAATATCGAAGTAGTGCGAAATCACCCGCAATCCGACCTCGTATTTTTGCCGAATCGATTTATTTCCGTTCGCTAATTGGCCTGCAACAGTGTAGTATTATTCCTCTTTGATCTTTATGGTTGAGCAGCCTATCCCTGATTAAATTCACTAGTCGTACGCGTATCGATCCTTAATTGCTTTGCCGAACAGTTAGTTAACTCGTGAGGGATCAATTCAGAGTAAACGTAACTAACAGTGCATTGATAAAATAACCATTTTATCTATCCTGGAATGGGTCGAAATTCAGGATGTTACAATAAGCTTTAAGGAAAATTTTAAAAAATTAATGGTCATAAACAAAGCAAAACAAGAGAGTTCAATATAAGTATAGCCAAAAAACAAAAGAGCACCTTTGTAGTGAAAGCTCCACATAAGAACGAGAGAACTGAAAAAAAAAAGAAAAAGGAAAGAGAAAGAACTGTAGCAAGTGCTTCTTTGGACATAAATCCTAAGAAGAGAAGAAGAAAAAGGGGAGCATTGTCTAAAAAGTTATAAATCTTTTGCACATTTTTCAATTCAACCTCAAAATTTTCAATTTTACCAATTTAATTCTAAACTTTTTCACATTTTATCAATTGAATCTATCCAACCAATTTTTATTAGAAGTTGCTCACTTGAATGCTAATTATCCTATGTGGCAATCGACGTTGACATGAAAATTTTTTAAACAATTTTTTTTTATTGTATTTTTCTTTTCTTTCATTTTTTTCTTCCATTCTCTTTCTCCACTAGCCGGTTGTAGGCCTCAACAATAGCTAACAATTGGCCTATGGCAAGGGTCGGTGAGGTTGACCTTGTAGACATCGGGCAAACCTCACTTGTCCCTAGCGAGGTTGCGAGGTTTGAGCCTCACCCAAGCACAGTGAGGCTCGACCTCTCCCAACGATAGCAAGGTCAAGCCTTGCTAGTGGTTGGTAGGGGCAAGCTTCACCAAAAGCTAGCGAGGTGGACCTTGCCAAGGCCTAGCTATTGGTTGGTGGAAGAAAAAGAAATGAAGGAATTAAAAAGAAAAGAAAAGAAAAGAAAAAGGAAATAATAAATAAATAAATAAATAATTCACAAAAAAAAAAATATTATTATAAATTATTCATATCAATCTTGATCGTCTTGTAGGATGATTGATATTGACGTCAGCGAATTTTGGCCAAAATTTTGGTTGTACGAACTTAATTGGCAAAAGGTGAAAATATTTAAAACTCAATTAGTAAAATTGAAAAGTTTAGAATTGAATTGACAAAAGTGCAAAATATTTAGGATTTTTAGACAATTTCTCTTAGAAAAAACTAATTCTACGACGATATAAGTGAGCCCAAGTTATTGAGATGAGGGTTATTCAAGCCCACCGATAAACTATGCAGTGGAATGTACAGCAGAGAAATTATCTTCACCCATTAAACACGTACCACAAGAGCAAAAGTCACGGCAGCCAACTACAGCTAGACGTCTTATAAGGGAGGGGAGACCAGAGCAGCCGCCAACGTGCGGTTTTTGGGGGATCCACCTCCAATCCCCGTAATCATCGACCCATAACATACGTTGAGTCACTAACCTTCCTAAAGTAAAGATTCCTCTCGACGAATCGATTAAGCGTGCTTTCGGTAGCCATTAAGTATGCTGCTAATCATTATTTGTGTCCGCAAGAAGGTTTAAACTATCAATCCTTTAATGTGTCGTAGCCCTGCCTTTCTTTGAGTGCTTAGCCTCCTATTGGCCTTTTTGTCTGTTTTCTATTTCCATCATACTTACTAGTAATCAATGCAGTTGCATGTTTGAATAAACCCATGTTGATTCGTCATCGTATTCGTGCACGAATTTTTTATTGATTCATCATAGAAAAATGAAATTATTTTACTAAACGGATTTATATTCCAAAAACAGGTTTGGAATATAAATATGTTCTAAAAATAGAAATAGAATGGTTATCATGTGCAGCCTAAAATTATGGAATTCAATAAACCCTCCAATAGAAATATTATTTACTCCAACAACAAAAATTATCTATTGCGTCAAATCTGAAATGTCATACAATAGAGGAGACCATTTGTCATTGTGCATCATTCAATTACCACCCAAGGTAAATTTCTCACTACTGTTGATTATTGTGTACGGGCGAT
The DNA here is from genome assembly GCA_014182845.1 of Corymbia calophylla. Lineage (NCBI taxonomy): Eukaryota > Viridiplantae > Streptophyta > Magnoliopsida > Myrtales > Myrtaceae > Corymbia > Corymbia calophylla. The sequence goes on along the minus strand of CM024694.1, from coordinate 22,291,422 downwards.
GTGCCAAGCGTACCGGGCGTTGCGCCCGGCTTCTTCGGCGGCGTCCCAGGCGTGTCCGACGGCGTGCCCAGCAACTTCGGCGGCTTGCCTAGCGTCTCTAGCGGCGTCCCTAGTGTCTCTGGCGAAACCCTCGGCGCGTCGGGCGGCACCCTCGGCATGTTCGGTGGCGCCCTCGGCGCGTCCGGCGGCGGCTTCGATGGCTGCTTTGGTACGACCACATCGAGTTTTTATAATAATGCCGATGGCTACGACGATGACAACGATGACTATGCTGATGATGATCCACCTCAAAGCGGCTCCCGACGAAGGGTCATCGCTTTCCAAAGATACAGAATCCGGAACGTCCCATGCCGATGGAGGAGGGAAGTACTGGAAATCTGGAAAATTTGGTGGACAGCAGCCATTGCTCTCCATCAGGAAAACCCCTCTGTTATTTAACGCAAGCGATGAGTCTGTGGACATTTTTCAAACCATCATTAAAAAAAATAGGGTTGTAATTTTTGAAAAAGATGGTACCTTATTAGAAAAGAAACAGTTCTTTTCTTTTTATCACGACAGATCGGAAAGATCATATGATGCAAGCGCGAAATTAAAATAATTGAAAGTAAAAATTTAGCGAGATGTAATATAGGTGAAAGAGTCGAAGGAGGTGCTTGCGCCGTACCTTAATGAGAAGAACTGAACGAACTCAGGACTAATGTTATCACTACAAATCTTTCACGACTTCCCAAGAAATCTGAATTCCAGTAGGTGGCCCTCCCCTTGTTATAATGGCTCTCTACCGTGTGCTTTGGTCCAGTCCGTCAATATGTTTTTTTTTTCTCTTTTTAAAGGTGAGGACGTACGTAAGTAGGGATTATAATGGCTCTCTACCGTGTGCTTTGGTCCAGTCCGTCAATATGTTTTTTTTCTCTTTTTAAAGGTGAGGATGTACATAAGCAGGGATTATAATGGCTCTCTACCGTGTGCTTTGGTCCAGTCCGTCAATATGTTTTTTTTCTCTTTTTAAAGGTGAGGACGTACGTAAGTAGGGATGATCGCAAAACATGACAAAAGAGTTGGGGACATTTCATATCAATTGACAAATAATCATGATGTCTTATTAATGAAAAAATTATCAAAAAAAATTATAAATTTATTATAAATATGTCAATTTAGTTTTAAATTTATTTTTTAATCAATTAAGTCCTAAGTCTTTTATAATTATGCCAGTTCAGTCCATCTGATCAAATTTGACCGGCAATGCGGACTTGATCGTCGCTAGCGCTAGCGATAAAATTTTAATAATATTTTATTTTTCAAATTATTTTATCAATTTTTTATATTTTCTTTTCTTTTTCTTTTTTCCTTTCTCTCTTTTTCTTTTTTCCTCCTCCCTCCCTCCTTTGGCTCCGGCGACCCAACCAGAGGGGAGGGCTGGCCGATCACCAGATTGAGGCGGCCAGGCGAGCTCGCCTTGCCATCATTGGGCGAGGACGAGCTACCGGCGGGGCATTGGATCTGGCAAGGGCTTGCGTTGCTAGTGGATCAGCGAACTCGCCGGCATCGGGAGTTGAACTTCTTGAGCTTGGATTTATCAAGAATGGTGGATATCGGCGATGCTTTTTTGGTCGAATTTGTGGGTTTGAGAAGCTTGGTTTGGTTCTTGGGGGAGAGGTCCGATTTGGGTTTCATCAGCTTGGTCTGGTTTTTGGTGGAGAGACTGGATTTGGCGAGCGCGGTGGGCTTGGCTTTATTCCTAGGTGCAATGATTTCATCATCGCCGCCCTCCACTTGTCGAACCTCCAGCAATCTTCTCCTCGCAGCACCCAGAGAATGCTTGCTCCGAATCCGACACTCCGAGCTAGCACCAGCACAGAGGAAAATGAAGGAACCCATTAAAACGATAGCAAAGCAGAGATGAGCCAGCGCAACCCTTCCGCAATTGAAGCGCACAGGCGGAGCCATTCTCGACGTCTCGAGCTGGCGACGGATCCACGATTGGTGAGGTGAGCCCTCGCCAGATTCGACGGGAGCTTGCTTGGCCGCCTCAGTCCGGTGACTGGCCAGCACTCCTCTTTGGCCAGTTGCCGGAGCCAAAGGAGGAAGAGGAGGGAGGAGAAAAAAGAAGAAGAGAAAATATAAAAATTAATAAAATAATTTTAAAAAATAAAATATTATTAAAAAATTATTGTTGGCGTCGCTTGACAGCACTTCAGCGTCAGCCGACTAAATTTGGCTAGATAGCTTGAATTAGCATAATTACAAAAGATTTAAGACTAGATTGATAAAAAATAAATTAAAATTAAATTGATAGAGCGGACCAAAGCACGTTGTATTGTCATGTCTTGATCACCTATTGAAATTGACATTTTCTGGCTAGTCATGTAAATCCACGCCCAATCGACTGAAATGGCCGAAACCCTAGCGGTTCGTACGATTTTGGAATGGTGGACAGAAGCTATGAACTCCACTTCGAACTGGGGAAGTCTTCGGGGAAGTCTTCGACTGAAAGAAGACCCACAGCATGTGCAACTTTCCAGCAACAACCTGTCGGTGGTGGATATGGTGATGGGCCGAACAGAAGTATCGTGGGCCTTGCAAAGTCTGGTTCAGGATTGCCGCCAGCTATTGGGTCATCTCCCATAGATCCAATTGATTTTCGAACCAAGGGGTACTAACAGAGCCGCAGATTGGATGGCCAAAGCCCACCGGCGGAACCTTCCCTTAATTGGGTGTCGATGCCACCACACCCGCTATTTTCACTTTTATGCTTAGACTTTCGTAATGAATGTACTTCTCCCTCTGGATGACGATCAATCAATGAAGTATTTTTATGACAAAAAAAAAAAATGTAACATCGTAGCGATAACATCAATCCCTAGTTTGCTTAGCTCTTCTTGTCAAAGGTACAGTTCAAGCACCTTCTTCAACTCTTCAATTAATATTAGATCTCACTAAATTTCATTTTCAATTTATGTTGATCTCACGCTTGCATCATATATCATGATAAAAGAAAGAAAAAAAAAAGAGCGTTTCTTTTCTAATAAGATACTATCTTTTTCAAAAATTGCGATCTTTTTTTTGTTTGAATGATGCTTCAAAAAGTGTCCGTGGTCTCACCACTTGCATTGAATGACAGAGGGTTTTTCCCGACGGAGAGCAATGACTGCCATCAATCAAATTGTCTAGGTTTCCAGTACTTCCCTCCTCCATCGGCATGGGACATTCCGGTTCTGTATTTTTGTTGTCGGTAATACAATATTAACACGGGCCTTGCATAAATCTAGTGAGGAAATGTCAACAATCATTCCGTGAAATATATAATATAAATTGCTTAGAAAAAAGTATTTTGTTAAAGTAGAGAGTAAGGGAGGTTCCTTGAATAAACCACCATCCTTATAGCTTTTACAAGCCGCAACTCTTTGCCAATCTAGGCTAACCATGAAATTTCGGAAAATGGCCTAAAGGCTATCCAGCGCCTTGACTTTGGTTTCGCTCTCCGCGATACCATCCAAATTCTCAGCCATCACTAATCCTTGTTTACAAAGCATCACCATTGTTATTAGGAAAAAAAGAGCAAAAAACTTAAATTATGCTTATTGTAACATATTTATCTCAACTTTTTTTTGCAATACAAAAATCCCTAAACTTAACCAATGTAACATAGTTACCCCAAAATTTGTATCGATGCGACATATTTACTCCAAGCTTTTTCTAAACACCAAAAAACTTAAATCCTAAACTTGTACTTATGCGACACGTTTATCTCATAATTTGGGGTAAATAAGTCGCATGAGTACAACTTTGGGGTTTTTGATATCATAAAAAAATAATTTGGGGTAAATGTCATACGGATCTAAGTTTGGATTTTTTATGTCGCAAAAAGAATTGAAGGTAAATGTGTAACATGGTATAAGTTTAAGGTCTTTTGTGTCACAAAATTTTTTTAGGTAAATGTGTCACAGTGGACATAATTAGAGTTTTTGATTACTTTTTTCCCTTGTTATCATTGCCATTTCAGGAGATAAGTTGATGTACGGTTAGAGATCTTGAATTAGTCAAGACCTAAAAATCTTGCTAGTATTGAATCTTTTTTGCCGAATTTATAAAATTTAAAATCGTACGAGGGGGAAAAATGAAATAACTTATCCATATAGTTCAATATAAGTGCAGAAAAAATAGTATACTTTTACTGAAGTCGAATATACTCAAGATTAGAATCCCATCTCTTCTTCTTGTTATTAAAGTATCCTATTCCAATCCCAATTCAAAACCCACTTAATTAAAAATAACAAGAGTCAATTGAAGGAAAGAAGAGTATAGAGCATATTATTTAGCACTTTTCTTTAGCCCATCATAATAATGGAGAGGCAGTTTTCCCCTTTTAAATATCAACAGATGCTTGCATTGTCTTTACTCTAACTTCAAAGGCATACAAAAATACCATCTTAGAAGGAGGGAGAGTGACATCCTACCACGAGCAAATAAAGAGATAATAATTAAAAAGTTGAATTTTAATTTGAAGGCATTTTGGTGAACTATTTAAAATGAATTGATTTTAACAATAATTAGGATGGAAATAGCAAGTACATGATTATATCGGAGGGACTTTCGACCGAAAACAATTATAATAAAAGGGACTGAGAGAACCATAGGAAGACTGGTTCTGGGATAATATAAGTGGGCCGAGTTACTCAGATGAGGGTCTTGAAGGCCCATGGATGGACCATGTGATGAAATGGTTCTAAGAGAAAGCATTTCACCCTTTTAAAACCAAGACAGTGGTCCCCTTGTTTCTGCTGCCTTTGGGGCTTTGCTTTGAAACGGGCTTTACTCCACAAACATGTTTTTTTTTTCCCTTTTAATTTACAAAAGCCCATAGGCCTGTTTTTCTCTTTCTTGTTTGGTCCATGAGCCCATGCACTTAGTTTGTTGTCAGCTTGGATCGGAACCCTTTTTCATTTCTGTTCCCCATCGGTTCCAAGATAATCCTTGAAAATCAATGCTTATCGCGTAAAACAGTGCACGGTTGCTGAAATTTGGTGTATCTAGGCGGCGGCACCCCCTGCCCTCCAGACTTTTGATGAAAGGTTAACATTTATTTTAATCACCACCAGAATTATCGGTCCACCGTTAGAATGAAATGTTTTTGCCAAAGGTGTCGCCGCATTTTCACAGTGTAAACCAAGCAAGGGAATATCGACAATTATTCAACGAAATACATATATGGAAGTATCTTGTAAAATCAGGGGACAAGGAGGCTGCTTGTTAAGCCAGGTTAACCATGATATTTCTGAATATGGCCTAAAGGCTTTTAAATCCAGTAGCTTTGAGTTTTGACTTCTGTCTCTCTCTGCTGTGCCATCAACTTATCTCTGCCATCATTAAATCTAGGGCTGAGCATGATGGACTGCCCAACACGGGACCGGACCGAACCTGGTTCCCAGAGGGATCGATCCGGTCCCCGATTTTCGGTCCGATTTTTTATTCTAAAGGAAAACCGGACTGAACCAAACCGAAATTTTTAAAATATGTTTTTTATTTTTCCAATTTTTTAACACATATAAATTAAATTGAACTAAAAAAAAAGTCTCCATTGAAGACTTTTGTGGCCTTTTGTGACCAATAAAAAGTCTCATTGTTCCTTGCTACTTAAAGAGGAAGCTTACTTAGTAGTTTCTTCTTCCACCCAAATTGGGACTAAAGTTTCAAGAGTTACTCTCTCATTCCTCACACTCGCTCCCCCTCTCTCTTTCTCTCTATCGCTCCCCTCACTTGCAAGAGAAAAGGCACTCCAAGAGTCCCAAATCGACCAAATACTCAAAAAGCCTAAGAGAGATTGTCTATAAAACCCAAGTCAAGCTCACACAAGTGGAATTTAATTTTTTGCATGTAAGCATACATGTGATTAGTTCTATTGGGATGGCTTTGCAATTGAACCACTTTAGGTTTCGTTGGATCGGCTCGGATCGGACTGGAACTAATGGCCCAGTTCGATTCTCGCTTCCCAATTTTGGGAACTGGTCCCCCCGGTCCGTACCTAGTTCCACCTTGGAACCGAATCAAATCGGTGGTTTCGTTGGACTGGCCCGGATCGGATTGGGACCGATGGCTCGGTCTAGTTCCCGCTTCCCAATTTTGCCGATTCCTAGTTCCACCTTGGAAGCGAATCGAACCGGGAACCAATCAACCCTAATTTAATCCTAGTTTACAAGGTGTTGCCATTGTTTTTAATGCTATTTTAGGAGATTAAGTTGATGTCCGATTAGAGATCTTGAATTAGTCACAATTTAAAAGTTGGAATAATTATCTAAAAAGTACTAAACCTATTATACAATTGCCAACTTAGTCATAAACTTATCGATTTTTTAAATTTAGTCCTATATGGTACAGCCGGCGATGGCCATTATGTCGGTGATTTTTGTCACGCCCCGACTCTCAAGCTCGCGGCAATCCCATTTCACTTGAGGTCTAGTTGTACGACGTCCCAGGTACTGTCGTCGACCAATTCATTTTATCTTGTAATTATGCACATGCGGAAATGAATAACTCTCAAACCAAACAACGGGGATAGCAACAACAATAGTAGAAGAAAGACAAACAGTATTTTATATATCTGAAGGTTAGCCAGTACACCAGCAAATACATACACGCCTTACTACAGGTGACGAGCTAAGGCCTACTCAAAAATGGACTGGCCTAACTAACCTAACACTGCACCAGTGCCTACTCACTGGCCTCAGTGGGATCGCTCTCTTCGATCCTCAAGTACTGCATCATCTAGGGCCTCAAAAAGTTAACCACGACGGGTTGAGATAAACTCAGCAAGTTAAAGCCCTAAGCCCCGGTTAGGAACCTCGCTCGCCTCAGGAGTTTAACATACAACCTAATTCAGTAGTCAATACAGTGCAAGGAGAAACCAAACAGAGAACAGTTCAATAAGCAGACACAACCACATGCGATCCTACCTGGCCTTGGCACACGTGACCTGTAGAAACTGTCAATCATCTCACAACAACAGTAGGAGACATGCAAATAATCAAAGCCTTGCACAAATTATTCTCAAATCTCAATGCCCACACGTGCTCCGATTATTACGACCCTCAAGGCCACGGCACAACCTTATGGTTGGTGGTCAACTGGTCGTAGACCAGGCATCGTCCTCCCCCATGAAGCACGGCAACGTCATGAGCTCTCCCCCACCGACGGCATTCCATAAGGAGTATGGGTCCGGCCTCAACCGCGACTCCGCATCCGACCATTGTTAGGCGACCCAATGGTCACCGCACAACCCCGAAGGATTGGCGGTCATCCGGCTATACCGGGCTATCAACTTTAATCTGACCATGCAACACATCAGCAAACAGTTCATTCTTGTCTTTGCTTTTGCTTGGTCGTGAATGCAATATAATTCGTGCTCATACGACATGTTATTGCAGTTAACACGCGTATAATGTCATGCAGCAGTATCCATCAATCATGTACAATAGCAGTAGTCTAACCATTCACGAAAGTTGCAACAATCAGCAGTTCAAGTCACAGTCTGACAATCAATTCCAACCAATCAACATCACAATACTTGCATACTTTTCCAAAATAATCATGTAACTCAATAATTACTGGTACCCACTCACGTGCCTCAATGTTCAACAATAAATAAGCACGTGTCCTCACTACTACGACAATCAACCATTCCCATAATTAATTACCCAACCCAATTAATTTCATTTAATAAAACCCTTCTTTAAACCAATGTCATTTAATAAAGTAGCATATAAATACTATTGACATTAGAAAATTAGACCATAGAAATTTTCCCACAAATTTACTCAATTAAAAACATTTCCCATAAATAATCACAATTAATTATTTTCCCCAAAAATAATTAATTTTCAGAAATGAATAGTAATAAAAATAATAAAAATAATAATTCGAAATTATAAATTAATTTAATTAATTAATAATTCCGAAAATAATATATAATTATTATTTAATCCAAAAATAATTATTATTATTAATACTAACCATGGTTACAAAATTAACTCAACCCTAGTTAATCTAACCTAACCATGATTAACTTTTAACCTTGATTACTTTAAAACTAACTATAGTTACTTTAATCAATTAACCATAGTTACTTTAACACTAACTCTAGTCAACATACTAATCTCAATCAGCCTAATTAACCATACTAATCCACTAATTAACTCTAATTAAACACAAATATACAAATACACTAATTACCCCTAAAACAAGATTAACCCCTAAACAAGGATTAGGGAATCAACTTACTTGGATCAGAAATCCGGCGACACCGGCGCGTAGAGGGGAACGAGGGCTATGAGTGCTAAGTTCGGGGATGACAACGAACGACAAACGGTGGCCGAAACGGGCCAAAATAGTCCGGATTTACTGTTCACGCGGAACCGGTGCAGCTGAGCGAAAAAGGCCGAAACGGGCGATTCGGGGCGACCAGGGGTGACCGGGGGTGTGCGGCTGGCTTCCTAACTTCCGTGACTACACTATGGGCAGTGGTGGCGGCTCCGGTGATGGCGGCAAGGCCATTTTCCGGCTGGAAAACAGTAAAGACAGTAAGAAACAGCAGAAATGGAAGCGAAAAAGGGAGAGAGAGTGAGGGCTGACTGCTGCACGAATTTTGGGAGAGAAAGAGGAGAGAGAATAGGCTGTTGAAGACTTGAATAAGGCCAAGGCAAGTGGGCAAGTCCACTTGCTTGAAGGACCAATCAAAACAAAGCAAAACAATAAAAAACAAAGCCCACTTGGGCGCGACAGTGCAAAAAAGCGCCAAAAGAGAAGCCCATGGGGTGAGGAGGGAGAGGAGAATGGGCTAGCTTGGGCCCCCTTTGGGCTAGGCTGGATGGGCGCAAGGCCCATTGGGCCGCCAGTCTTTGGCCGGCCCACCCGCGGGCCCGAAACCCGGTCCAATTTATCCTTTTTCCGACATTTCTGTGTCCAACGAAAAATCCAAAAATAAATGAGGCGACGTCCAAATATTTAGTCTTGATATCACTGAGAAGTCGGTTTCCAAAATCGGATTAAAAATCAGGGCTAAATTAAGTCGATTGCGACCGTAATACAATTTGGATTATCGGGTGCCATTTTAGGATTTTCCTCACTTTTGACCCATGGTCAATCATTCTTTGATCCACGTTAACATCAATTCTCGAGTCAGGGCCATCCCTAGATTGTCGTGTGATCCCGGGGGCTCAATTGATAATCCCGAGTACCAGATGAAAAGGATTCGGTTTACTGTCGTTCGTAGTTCATATCGAAGTCGTGCGGAAATCACCCGCAAATCAACTTCATACTTCTGCCGAATCGATTTATTTCCGTTTCCTCAATAGTCTAGTACTTAGAGGATATCGTTCCCTCCTAAGTCCTCATGGTCGAAGGGTTCGTTCCAGATCAAAATTGCGAGTCGTACGCGAATCATTTCCTATCGACGCCTCCATGTAATCCATTATCCTACGAACACACAGTTCGGAAAATTTGTACTGACCAAGCCTTCGACTAATGTTGCCATTTTATAAAATCCCAAAATGGGGTCAATTTTCAGGATGTTACAATTTCTGCTTGAAATCAGCTGAAAGGATATATTGGCAATTAGTCTAAAGATTTATGACTAAATTCATAAGTTGTTAAAACGTTTATAATTAACTTGACAAAATTAAAAAGTCTATGATTGAATTGACTGTGATACAATGAGCTTATGACTTTTTATATAATTATTTCCTTAAAAGTCTTATTACTTTTATAAACTATTTACGAATTTTAAATTGTGCAAGCGAAAGGAAAAAAAGAAAAAGAAAACTCAACCACTTATTCCACATTCGGAGACCAATAGAAGTGCGCAAAAGATCCCGTACCATTGCTGAAGTTGAATATACTCATCATTGGAATCCCATCTCACCTTATTACGAGAGTATCCCAATCCTTATCCACTTCAAAAATCCCATTTAATTAAGATAATAAGAGAAAGTACGAGGAAAGAAGAGTTAAAAACATGTTTGTTAGCAACTTCTTTGGCCACCCCTTTTTAAAACGCGCATGAATCATTCATGACGACTCTAATGAAAGAGTGCAAGTGCTTTAAACTCAAAAATATTAGCGGATGCGTGCATTATCTCTTGCTGAGCCATATAAAGTTAAATTCAGCTCCCACGTGCCTCCCGTCCATTCGCCCATACATTTACCTTTCACCTATGAAAGAAGAGTCAAGAGCATGCTTTTTTTTTCACTTGTTCAAAAGAGGAGAGCATGTTACTTAGCACTTTCTTTAGCCGATCATAATGATGGAGAGGCTAGTGAAAAGAGTGCAATTGCTATATACCAATAAGTATTAGCACATGCGTGCATTAGTTTGCTCTAACTTCGAAGGCATAGAAAGTCATATTCGCCACACACATTCACCTTTCACCTACAAACGCATTACAGCCGCTCAATGAAATTACGCCTTTGGATGTTTCTGGGAAAGGCATCCCAACTCGAGTTCTCTCCGCGGGGTCGAGAGTCCATGTTGAGAGAATCACATTGGCCATAGTTCTGGAAAGCACATGCTCGCATGATGATCATAGCAAATCAATTTAAAGAAATGGGGAAATGCATTTTATTGTTGTCTGTTAATTTAAAGAAATGGCTTTCTTACTATGAAGCAAATGTTGTCTTCAATGCTTCCTGAGTTGTGCGCTTTTAAGTGGGCCAGAAGCTACACTCTAGGTCTAGGACAGGAAGCAGAATTAGTTTTTCTTATTCCCTCCTCATAAGCTTAAGGCAAATTTAAAAGTTGCAATGCGCACGTTGTTTGTTTGTCATGTTTATTGGTTTGGCGAATATAAAGTGGTTGATTACATAAAATGTTGCAGAACAACTGGGCAAAGCAAGTAATGCACATAAAAAAGAAAAAAAAGGAAGGTAAGAGTCTTTCTAAAATCTCTTGTTTACTCGATGTCGGCCGATGTTCAATATAGGTATAGCCAAAATAAAAGCTATTCGATTTGTTTTCATCTCGATGTATTGTAAAAAATCAATCCTTTCCATTCCCCCAAAGAATAAAAAAAGAGTGTAATGCCCATCATCGCTTTTATCCAAAGCGACAAATTGATGCACCTTTTCTTCTTCGTGTGTACTTCCTATAGGAAAAGCTTTCTATGGGGAATAAATGTGTATAATTATATTTATTGACTTTGTTAACGTAACAGTCTGGAATATCATGAGAGTAACAGTTAGTTATGAGTCACAAATTCTTGAAAGAGTGGATCCCACCACAATTTATAATTATTTATTATTTGATTTTTGTGGTCAATAATAAGTTGTTATTATCATGATGGATTAAAAATTGCCATCCAATCATTTTTCTATATTTATAGGGAAATAAGTGATTCTCATCTCTTGCAAAATTTAATGTGAACTCTAAACAGAGAAGAAAACACCGATTCCAAGACCGTATAAGTGGGCCCAGGTTATTCAGATGAGTGATCTTTCAGGCCCATGCACTTTACTTTGCCGTCAGCTTGGATTGGAACCTGTCTTTTTATTCTCCATTGCTTCTAAGATGATGTTCGAAAATCGATGTTTATTGTGAAGGCTGCGCACGGTTGTAGGAATTTGGTGGCCGATCTAGACGGTTTCACTGCCCTCCAGATTTTTTTACGAAGAGTAACATCTGTTTAGGTGGATCACTTAGGAAAATAATTCTACAGAAAATGTTTTTGTAGTCAATGGAAAATTTATGCTTAAATTGAGGAAAATGATTTCCTTTCTTACAAACCGGAAATCATCTTATAAAATATCACTAGAAATTATAAGTTGAACTAGAAACTCTATGCTCAGACACGGGAACCAAATGCTGGTTCCTTGGTCACCGACATTCAAGAACGGGTCTCTAACACCGGGGCTTGGCTCCATAGAGGTTGGGCCCGTGATCTCGGCACACAAATCCATCGAGGCCAAGCCCAAGGTCCTAGTGCCTGTGCCTGATGGCCCGGCACCTGGGCTCGGGTCACAGGTTAATGAACCATTGAGCTAGCCTGTTCTTATGACAAGATATTGATGTCATTGTCCAACACAAGTTATTTTTATTTTTTTGCTAGTCTGTTACAAGGGGTGCTTCTAAGAATCTTCAAGAACTAATTCCAATCTCTCAATGACAGTCGAAGAAGGCAAAAATGAGTCGTCACTTGATTGTAAAATTATAAAAATTTTGCATGTCGCAACATTTTGTAGGAGTAACGAAAAGAAATGCAAATAGTTATAATTCGTTATAATCCGAACATTTTTTTTTCTTTTTTATGGATCGTAAAACTGCCGCAATTTAAAAAAGCCTTTGTCACAGTTTTTTTCCCTTCAACGCAACTATTTATTGCATCAAATCTCCAATGCTGGACACTAGAGTAGACGATCTGTCATTATATATCATTCAAGTTTCACACAAAACATGCACATAAGCTTTCACATTATTGTCCTTCGGAGGACAATTCACGCTAGAAAAGAAGTAATTCTTCCAAAAGAGGGTGGTACTTTATCAGAAAAGAGACTCTTTTTGATCACATAGATCGAGAAGATTATATGACCAAAATTCGCTGTCCTTGAGCTTGACGGCTATGGAGAATAGAGAACAGAGAAACAAGTTGCAGAGATACAGAAAACAAATAACAAAGAGGAAGAGACGAGAGCTTGACGGCTATGGAGAATAGAGAACAGAGAAACAAGTTGCAGAGATACAGAAAACAAATAACAAAGAGGAAGAGACGAGTATCATCGGGGTTGCCTTTGACCGAAGAGAGGGTGGGTCGGCAATGGAACGGGCGAGGGGGGCAGGGAGATGGCAAGGGCAACGGATGGGAGAGTTCTGGGGGTGTGGCGTCTGAGGGCATTATAACGAATGTAATGCTACATGCACTGGCTATGTAGTTGTATCTACTCTTTCTAAAGAGAAATATTAAGTTCTTCACAAATTGAAAGCATGTTCGAATGTAAGAAACCGGTTTTTCTGTTCAACATCAGCACATATTGCTCTCCCCTGTTCCTGTGCCAACTTTTTCATCTGCTTTGCTTTAACCATAGACAACAAGTGTCAAGGGTATCCATGCAAGCATTGGCTGACCCTCACCAATGGCCCAAAGGGGCCGACAGCTCTCACCGGCGAAGTTAGAATGGTGGTGTTGCCCCTTAAACACCCTCGACCGTCAGCAATCTCTCGGTCCTCTAGTTCGAATTTTCAATTTTTTTTTTTTTTTGGTTGGTTTTTTCAATCCTCCATTTTCTTTTTAATTTTTTTTTTTCTGATGTGGTGTTCCCATGATGCCACATCAGTGCCACCTTTTCTCGAAAAATATTAATAATATTACGCTGAATCCACGCAAATTTTTAATGGTGATTTTGGGTGGAAGCATGTTAGATTTTGGTGGGATCACTGTTAACTATTCTAAAAACTTAAATTATTAGATAAAGATGTGATTTATTATTTAAATATTCTAACAATCCCTCTCACGCTTAGTCTGGTCTTTTGCTTAGTACTAAGCGTGAAAATTTAATCAGGGAGGTAAATGAAGTCAGGTAAAATTCGAATTCAGGACCTCCAACTTTGATATTATGGTAAAATTCGAATTTAGGACCTCCAACTTTGATACTATGTTAGAAAGTCCAACTTAAAAGCTTAAACTAACAGGTGGAGGAAAACTAAAGAGCATTTAGGACACTACACATTCACTTGGAACGTGGATTTTTTTTTTTTCCACACGCCTTCGCGTAAGGGGTAACTGCCTTTGATAATATGATAGATTTTGGTGGGACCACCAACTATTCTAAAAACTTAAACTATTAGATGAATACATGATTTATTATTTAAATATTCTAACAAACTACGATGAAAGTTATATGTGTCACATAGATAAAATTTTGGGATTTTTTTATAATTTAAAATTTTAGGGTATCATAATGATCCTAATTTGAGATTTTTTATGGTATTTTTACTTTTTACTTTTTTTAATTTGTGAGATTCTTGATAATCATGCTCGCGTGGCTGACCTACGGCCCATTGCATGCACAAATTTCTTCTATTCCTTTGGACTGCACGCGAAACTGCTCTCTTTAGTGGGCCTGAAGCTGCACTCTAGGTCGAGGACAGCAAGCAAAGTTGAGGATATTCGCTGAGAATTGGGCGCGAGGTAGATGGACATCAATGACATCGGCGCATGACCAAGCGGTGCTGAGGCTAACCCACGTCACCGGGGTCACTTTGGGGGACACAGCAAGTGGGTGGTACGCGGCACAACTTTTGCTTGTTGCAAGGAAATAGAAATTTAAAGCACCGTTCCGTAAAGGAGAGAAAAGGCAAAAGTGATTAGGATAATAGATCCCTGTCTTTGTAAATTAGAGTCAACCCAGAATTAATTTACACCTAGAAAAGTGAGAATGTCCCACAAAAAGAATTCTCATCAATCGAAACAATTACATAGTAAATTTTAGAAAATCCAAGCTTAAAGTGTATGTGCTTTCGAGTCGATCGAGATAGGAGTGTGCAGTTCTAGATTTTTCTTGCAACGTGGAACTTATATGTCAGAACGGGTTTTTCAATTTTTCGAATTTAGAATCTACCCTACATATCTATGAATCTAAAACTTGTCCTGTAACAAGTTTCATAGTCTACCAAGATTTTACATGTACTTTAATTGAATAATTACAGTGAATTATCATCACCTATCATGATTATCATTTGCTAAGATCCATTAATCACAACTCATATTTAGACACCTGAAAAATACGAAACATAAAAAAAGTACAAATCTTAAGTATTAATATAGCGAAAAATGGAAGCTCATACTATGATTTCAGATTATGCACTTTATTGGATACCATGAAACGTCACAGGATCTTGCAAATACATAGAATAAAAAATCAGGTTCCACCTGAAACTTACATGTTAGGATAAATTCTCTAATTTTTGGAATCTAAAACCTACTTGCCCTACATACTTTAGATTTTGGAACCGGTGGGACTAGTTGTTATGTTCTCGGTTCTACTTTGAAATTATACCCACCCCCTGAATTGGGAGTCGATGATGGACATTGAAGGCAAAAACTTTCTGGGTCCATCAGAAGATTTCATGGGTCATGTCCAACGAGATCTGAATTCAGTCGCAACCCCAAATTAATACTGGAAGCAACCAAACGACGTACCACAAGAGCAAAAGTCACGGCAGCCAACTACAGCTAGACGACTTATAAGGGAGGAGAGATCGGAGCAGCCAACGTGCGGTTTTTGGGGGATCCACCTCCAATCCCCGTAATCATCGACCCATAACATATGTCGAGTCACTAACCTTCCTAAAGTAAAGATTCCTCTCGACGAATCGATTAAGCGTGCTTTCGGTAGCCATTAAGTGCGCTGCTAATCATTATTTGTGTCCGCAAGACGGTTTAAACTAGCAATCCTTTTATGTGTCGTCGCCCTGCCTTTCTTTGAGTGCTTAGCCTCCTATTGGCCTTTTTGCTTGTTTTCTATTTCCATCATACTTACTAGTAATCGATGCAGTTGCGTGTTTGAATAAACCCATATTGATTCGTCATCGTATTCGTGCATGAATTTTTTGTTGTGTGCGGAACGCTTCCCCTTGATCTATGTATGGATCTTAGGAACTCAGCCATGCTTTGCCCGCATTATGCATCCTAGGTCTCTTCCAACACTTGTTCGCACGAAGTCATGTTGTGTAGCATGTTTAATTCATGGCTATCTCATCTTTGCTTCAATTTCCACCATCATTCTATATTTGTTTTGGTCATTTTTCAGTGCGTCAAGGGGTGAAATTGAAATACCAAGTTGCGATTGATAGAATTTGAGAGGGTTCGTGCTAAGTATACATGCTACCTCACAAGAGAAACAGCTCATGTCTGCTTAGTAATCCATCGTCAACCTATCTCGGGATTTTATTTTGCCCTTGGAAGGGTTGGGACAACAATTGATGTTGTTTTCCAACACAAGGTGGAGAAGTGTAACTTGTTTGGGCCTTTTCTTTTAATTATCTTTTGTCGCTTTTTCATAAGGGGTGTTATAAATAATATTTTAGAATGGATGATCCATAGTCTCTCCTTGATGACCATTGGACAAAGAAAAAATAAATCTCGTTTGTTGATTGTAAAATCTTCAAGATTTTGTGTATTACAACATTTTGTGTAGTAGTTAAAGAAAAAAATTATAGAGACACATAATTCGTTTGGATTTGTTTGCCCATGGACCATAAAATTACCAAATTCAATAAACCCTCCAACACAAAAGTTATTTCCACCAATAAAAAAAAATATTTATTACATTAAATTTCGAATACTATAAAATAGAGTAGACGATTTGTCATTGTGCATCATTCAATGACCACACGGTAAATCTATCTGATGATGACAACACGGAGGACACGGAGGACACGGAGGACATGGAGGACACGGAGGACAAGGAGGACATGGAGGACATGGAGGACACGGAGGACACGGAGGACATGGTGGTGGCTTCGGCGACGGGCATGTGATCGTTATGTTTGGAACTTCAACCTTCCGTTTACATTTTCGACGATTTCTTAAAATAACACCGCCGGCTACGACAACGACAATGACTATGCCGATGCTGACCCACCTCGGTGTGGCCCACCATGGGGTGTTGTTGCAAGATACCGAAACCAAAGCATTCCATACCACTGGAGGTGGGAAGTACTTAAAACCCGGACAATTTTGTGGACAGTTATTTTCCTCCATTTGGAAAACTATCTGTAGTTCAATGCAAGCGGTGAGTTTGCAAACATTTTTCAAAACATCATTCAATACGATAGTAATTTTTAAGAAAGAGGGTACTTTATTAGAAAAGAAACATTATTTTTTTTATCAAGATAGATCGGGAAGATTATATGAATCGAGGCATGAGATCAAGATAATTAAAAATGAAATTTAGCGAGATATAATATAAATTGAAGAGTCGAAGAAGGTGCTTGCATCGTACCTTAACAAAAAGAACCAAGCGAACCAGGGAGCGATGTTATCGCTACAATCTTACACAACTTGCAAAGGTGTGTGAATTTCACTATGTGGTCTCTCATTATAATGGTTCTCTAAAGTGTTTTGGTCAACTCGTCAACAAATTTTATTTTATTTATAAAGTTATGCACGCCAGCGAAGGCGGAACAGCTAGGACACCCCTTAAGCACCCCCGACCATGTGCAATCTCTCTCTCACCTCGAGTCCGAATTTTTTTTATTGGCTTTTTTAGTTCTCCATTTTCCTTTTAATCTTGTTTAGATGTGGTGTTAAACGCCATTTTTTCTCGAAAAATATAATAATGCCACTTTGCATCCAAGTTGGATTGTTCTCAAATAAAATATAGGTGCCACACAAATATAAATTTGAGATTTTTGGTTATATAAAGATAAAGATTTAGGGTATTAATGTTGCAGTGAGAATAATTTAATGTTTATGGTAGCATATTTCTTTCTTCTTCTTCTTCTTTTTTAATTTATGAGATTCTTGATAATGAAACTCCTGTCTTCAATCTACGACTCATTGATTCTTATTCCTTTGGAGTGCATACTAACATGCTCTCTTAGTATGGATTTAAGTAAGTTCTTAAAAGGTTTCATCTAGTTTTCCTTTGGACTTCGAGATCACCGAGATGTAAAACAACCAAAGGGTATTGCTTGGAGTTAGGCAAGAAAAAGATACAAACTTTATCGAGAGGTATAGATAGTGGCACTTTAGAATAAAGAATATGTCCTTAGAGCTTGCTAGGTTACAAATAGGTGCAAGAGAGGCACATGTCGTCTCCACTGCTTTCTGCTTCATGCGCTGTTGAGAAGACTTGGAGCTACACTCTAGGTCAAGGTTGGGCAGCAAAATTGAGTTTTTTTTTTTTTTCACATTCTGATGAGCTTTAAGGCAATTTTAAAAGGGAGAATATCCATATTGCTTAGCTGTTTTGTGCATTCGCGTCAGCAAATATAAAGTGGTTGAGCACATAAAGTATTGCCCAACTAATAGACAAAGCATGGGATTAAGAAAGTAATGTCATGAACAGAAATCACGGAAATAAGCTCTGTAGTATCCAAAGAGCAAAGCGAAAGAGGAGACAATTATTAATACAATTTCAGGTTTAACCGAGGTCGGCTAATGTTGAATATAAGTATTGCCAAAAACACAAATGATACAATGCTCATCATTTTTTGTGTCCTCAAGGGACAAATTAATGTACCTTTCCTTATTCGTGTATTTATCTTGTAGTGAAAGCTTCACATAAGAATAAGAGAATTATAGCAAGTGCTTCTCCTCTCTCTCAAAATTTGGACGTAAGTTCTAAGAAGAGAAGAAAAAACTGATTCTAGGATGATACAAGTGGGCCAAGTTATTGAGATGAGGGTCTTTCTGGCTCACCTATAAACTTTGCAAGGAAAAATTGTCAAAAAATTTTAGACTTATTGTACTTTTATCAATTTAGTCATAAATTTTCAATTTTGTCAATTTAGTCTTAAATCTTTTCACATTTTGTTAGTTAAGTTTATCCAATCAAAATTAGTAGGAAATTGTTGACATGGATGGCCGGCATCGACGTAAATATTTTTTAATAATTTTTTGAATTTTTTATGATTTTTTCTTTTTTCTATGATTTTTTTCTTTTTTTTTTTTTTTTTAAAAGGTTTTTGAAGTTAAGATTTTATAGTTTTTTTGGAGTCCCCTAACTCCAAAAACCTATAAGATAAAATAAAAACGCAAAGAAAAGGAAATAATAAAGAAGAAAAATCATAAAATTTCAAAAAATTATTAAAAAATTATTAAAAAATATATACATCGCATCGATTGTGCCACGCAGAACGATCGGCATCCACATTAGTGAGTTTTAGCCAATATTAGTTAGATGGACTCAATTGACAAAAGATGAAAAGATTCTTGACTCGATTGACAAAAGTGTAGCTACCTTTGGGGCAAAAGTTTAGAACTTGTTAGACAAATGTGTAATAAGTTTAGAACTTGCTAAACAATTTTCCCAACTTTGGAATGGAATGTTAAACAAAGAAATCCTCTCACCCATTTAAACCAAGACATTAGTCCCCTTGTGTTAGCTACCTTTGGGGCTTGCTTTGAAATGGTTTTACTCCAAACACAGGCTTTTTTGTTCTTTACCAAAAGCCCATAATAGACCAGTCTCTTTTCCTTGTTTAGGCCATGAGCCCTTGCACTTACTTTGTTGTCAGCTTAGATTGGAGTCCTTGACTGGAGTCCTTGTTCTCTGCAGTGCCGATCGCTTCAAAGATGAATCTTTAAAAATCAAATCTTAAAAGCGTAAACCGCACGCAGTTGCTGGAATTTGGTGGCAGATCTAGGCGGCGGTGCCCCTGCCTTCTAGAATAAAATGCTTTCACCAAAGGCGTTGCCTCAATCTCATAATATAAAGAGTTTCTCATTCTATCGATAAAACTAGTAATATAATTTTTTTATTGCTGTCAGTACTACGATGTTAACACCGGCGTCGTGTAAGTCTAGCAATGAAATATCAAAAATCATTCCATGAAATATATACTATATATTAGTATTTTGTGAAAGTGGAGAATAAAGGAGGTTGCCTGAATAAACCGTCATTTTTATAGCTTTTGCAAGTCGCAACCACTTGCCAAGCTAGGCTGACCATGAAATTTCTGAAAATGGCCTAAAGGCTTAATATCCAGCACCTTTGAATTTTGACTTCAGTTTTGCTCTCTGCTATACCGTCCAAGTTTCTCTGCCATCAATAATCCTAGTTTGCAAAGCATCGCCGTTGTTATCATTGCTATTTTAGGAGATAACTTAATGTCCGGTTAGAGATTATCAATTAGTCGCGACTTAAAAATCTTGCCATTATTGAAACTTTTCTTCCGAATTTATGAATTTTAGAACGTACGAGGAGGGAAAAAAAATTTTCTATTGTCCAATATAGGTGCGGAAAAAATACCATGCTTTTGCCGAAGTCGAATATGCTCAGGATTTAAAAGAAAAAAGAGAGAGAATATGCTAAGGATTGGAATCCCATCTCTTCTTATTACCACAATTTCCCATTTTCATTCCAATTTAGAACCCACTTAATTAAGATAATGACAGTCAATAGTAAAAAGCATGATACTTAGCTTCGTTTGTTTCGTGCAAAATGTGGTATTTTTAGAAAATATTTTCCAAGATGTCATTTTTTAGAAAAAAATGATAATATTTTTCGATGTTCGCCCGAAACTTGAAAAATAACTAGAAAATATTTTTCGCCATTCAGTACGGAAAATTCAATTTGATTAATGTACACTTCTTTTAATAATTTTGTTTATATATTTTATTTTTTAAAAATTGAATTTTTAATTATTTTTATTTTTTCATATCTTTTTCTTTTCTTTTCCTCCTCCTCCTTTAGACAGTCGCCGACATGGCAACACCTAATGACTGGCCATAGTGAGCCTCGAGCTCGCGAACTCGTATGCTTGTGAGTCGCCGGTGAGCTTGCTCGCCAGATCTGGCAAGGCCTTGAGCTTGCCGTGACTAGCAAGGCCTTAAGCTCACGAGTCAACACCAGATCTAGTGAGGTCTTGAGCCCGTGAGTTGGTGGCGAGCATGCCACGACTTGAGATCATGAGTCAACAACGAGCTCGACCTCGCTGGCCTGTGGCAAGGCTCGAGCTCACCTGTGATGAGGATCTAGCTCGCCTATGACCAGTCATTAGCCGTTGCCATGGTCGGCGACCAGCTAAGGAAGAAGCAAAAGAAAAGAAAAAGAAAATGGAAAAAAAAAAAAAGAGAAAAATTTAAAAATTCTAATTTTTTTAATAAAAAGAAAATAAAGAAAAAGGAAAAAGGTGTATGGTGAAAAAAAGTGCTTGGCCTAGAGATGAAATAAAGCAGATGGAAAATGTTTTTTTCGCATTCCCTACTTCTAAAGGAGTTTTTTCCATTGGTGGAAAATGTTTTCTTTGACTAGTTTATTTTTCACAAACGGAACATTGAAAAATCTAGAAAATATTTTTTTGAAAGTTGTTTTCCATGAACGCATAGCACTTTCTTTGGCTGATCATAATGGAGAGGCTCTTTTCCCCCTTTTCTATTCTAAAGCGCACGAATGCACCATGAACGACTTAATCGCCGTGCTTTTGAAAATTAGCAGATGGGTGCATTATCTTTACTCTAATTTCAAAGGCAAACTCAAACATCGCCATCTTAATGAAGGAGGGAGAGTGCAAATAAAGAGATAATAGTTAAAAACTTGAACTTTTATTTGAAAGGTATTTTGATGAACTATTTATAAATGGATGGTTTTAGCAATAAGTAGGGTGGAAACAGCAGCTCACTAATAATATCAGTAGGGAATGAGAGAATTTTAGCATGACTGATTTTAGGACAAATATTAGTGGGCCAAGTTCTTCAGATGAGGGTCTTTACGGCCCCTGGATGGACCATGTAACGGGATGGTTATCAGAGAGTATTTTATCCTTTAAAATCCAAGGCGAGCTTGAGCTCTCGGCTTGCCATATCGGTGAGCCAAAGGCTTGTGCTCGCCAATGGGGCAAGTCTGGTGAGCGGCAAGCTTGAGGCCTTGGCCCTCATCAAATCGGCAAGTCAGAGGTTCGCATTTGCCGGTCGGTTGAGCTTGAGGCCTTGGCCCTTGCTAGATCGATGAGCCTCAAGCTCGCCTATGGCCAGTGCCGGCTGCCACTGTGGCCGACAACCGACTTAGAAAGAAGGAAAGAAAAATAAAGAAAAAAAAAAAAGAATAAAAGAGAAAGAATAAAAAAAATTTGAATATTTTAATGAAGTAAAAAAGAAAGAAATAGGTGTTAGCAGGGGTGTGAAATGAGAGAGTGAGTGATGAAAATATTTTCCCCTACTTGAAAAGTGGAAAATATTTTCTTTTAATTGAGAAGACTTTTTTCTGTTAATAGAAGTTTTTTTTCTCAATTAGTTCATTTACTGTGAAATGAACGTTGGAAAATTTGGAAAACGTTTTCCTAGAAATTATTTTCCGTGAAATAAACGGAGTCTTGGTCATAGTATACAAGGCGTTGCTATTGTTTATAATGCTATTTTAGGAGATTAAGTTGATGTTCGGTTATAGATCTTGAATTAGTCATGATCTAAAATGTGGAAAAATTGTTCAAAAAGTCATAAATCTATTGTACAACTGTCAATTTAATCATAAAGTTTTTAATTTTATCAATTTCCAATATAATTTTTCTTATTAATTTTAGCTGAAAATTATTGACGTGAACATTGGCCATTTTATGTGGCATGCCGATGAGGGCCGTTATGTTAACAATTTCTAATCAAAATTAGTTGAAAAGATATATTGGCAATCAATCCAAAGATTTATGACTAAATTGATAAATCGTTAAAATGTTTATAAGTGAATTGACAAAATTAAAAGATTTATGATTAAATTGGTTGTCATACAATAGACTTATGACATTTTAAATAATTATTTCCCTAAATTTTTTACTATTTTTATAGGCTGTTTATAAATTTTAGATTGTGCAAGCGAAAAAAGAAATAAAAGAGAACTCAACCACTTATTCCACAATCGGAGTCCAATAGAAGTGCACAAAAGATACCGTACCATTGCTGAAGTCGAATGTGCTCATCATTGGAATCGCATCTCATCTCATTACAAGGGTATCCCAATCCTTATCCACTTCAAAATCCCATTTAATTAAGATAATAAGGGAAAGTACGAGGAAGGAAGAGTTAAAGAGCATGTTAGTTAGCACCTTCTTTAGCCGCCCCTTTTATTAATTTTGCATGAATGAATCATGACGACTCTAGTGCTAGAGTGCAAGTGCTTTAAACTTCTTATACATATTATCGGATGCGTGCATTATCTCTTGCTCAGGCATACAAAGTAAAATTCAGCTTCCATGTGCCTCCCATCCATTCGCCCACATATTCACCTTTCACCTACAAACGCAATAAGGGCACAAACCGACCCCCACTATAAAAAGCAAGTACATAAACAATCCACTCCATAAAGTTGCCCACGATGCCTTTGCATGTTAATTAATTTCTGGTGGCCGTGGAAAGGTATCCCAACGTAGACTTCTCTCAGTCTCCGCAGGGTCAACGGGTCCATGTTAAGAGCTTCCCATTAGCCAGCTCGGGGTCTTCCCCAATGATTAGCAGTGACGATGTTTCAGTTTTAGAAAGCACAAGCACGCACGACGATCATAGCAAAATATATTAAAAGAAACCGGGCAACGCATTTTGCTGTTGTCTTTTTCTTTTTCTTTTTTCTGGTCCATTGCCGGATGACATAACGAGAGATTCGACGTAAACTTTCCATAACCTATTCCATGTATTGGGTGGGTTCTTCTTAGCAACTCTCCTTCGCGGCAAGTGCAGGTACAGTACCAAAAGAATTTGTATGTCTCATCTTTGTGAGCCACGAATATTACCTAGATGAATATGAAATAATCATCTACAATCACTAGATAATATTTGCTTCCTCTGAGACTAATGTTTTTTGTAGGTTCAAAGAAGTCCATATGAAGTAACAGCAATACTCGATTGATAACAATAGTGTTTATGGATATGAAAGAATTTTTAACTTACTTATCAAGTGAGCATATACTTTCACACCCCTCATTCTTGGAAGGACTTTTTCCAGTTCCTTTTATGCTAGCTTAGAGATTTGCTTTAAGTTGATTTGACCAAGTTTTCTGTGCAACATCCCTTGTTTTTCTTTCACAGAGAATAAATAGTGAGTAGCTTCATGGTCAATATTTAGTAGAAAGATATCTCCATACCTCTTTCCCGAGAAGATCGATGATGGATCATTGCCTTTACCTATGCAAATACTTTTGACCGAATTGAAATTTGTGGCTATTAACACCTAAATTTTGACATTTCATTTAGTGATAAATTGCATAAAATATTGGAGACTAATCTTTAACTCCTATATTAGCACGTGAGTCATTTAAATCAAGCGAGGAAATATCCACAATTATACTACAAAATATATTTATGGAAGTATCATGTAAAAGCAGGGGATAAGGAGGCAGCTTGTTAAGTCAGACTAACCATGATTATTTTTTAATATGGCCTAAAGGCTTTTAAATCCGGCATTTTTTAGTTTTGACTTCACTTCCTCTCTCCGCCGCACCATCAAAATTACTCTCCATCATTTAATCCTAGTTTACAAGGCGTTGCTATTGTTTTAATATTATTTTAGAAGATTAAGTTGATGTCCAATTACAGATCTCAAATTAGTCATGACCTAAAAGTCGAAAAAACTGTCCAAAAAATACTGAACATGTTATATGGCTGTCAATTCAGACATAAAATTTTCAATTTTATCAATTTAGTAGCAAACCTATTGATGATTTGTCAATATATTTTTTCCAATCAATTTTGGCAAGAAATCAATTACGTGGATACCGGCTATCCTATATAGCATAGCCGTCATAGCGATTTCCAATCAAAGGCTTGGAACTAAGTTGGAAAATCCTCAAAATGCTTCGGATTGAAGTGACAAAATTAAAAAGTTTATGATTGAATTGGTTGCTATACAATAGGTTTATGACTTCTTAAACAATAATTTCCCTAAAAGTCTTGCTAATTCTATCAGCTATTTACGAATTTTAAATTGTGCAAGTGAAAAAGAGAAAGAAAAGAAAACAAAGCCACTTATACAACATTCGGAGTCCAAAACGGGCGGAAAAAATACTATACTGTTGCTAAAGTCAAATATGCCCAACATTGGAATCCCATCTCTTCTTATTACTAGAGTATCTCATTCCTCTTCCAATTCAAAATCCCATTTAACAGAGATAATAATAGTCAATACAAGGAAAGAAGAGTAAAGGGCATGTTTTTTTTACTTGTTCAAAAGAGAAGAGAGCATGTTACTTAGCACTTTCTTTAGCCGATCATAACGACGGAGAGGCTAGTGAAAAGAGTGCAATTGCTATATACTAATAAGTATTAGCACATGCGTGCATTAGTTTGCTCTAACTTCGAAGGCATAGAAGGTCAAATTTGCCCCACACATTCACCTTTCACCTACAAACGCATTAGAGCCACTCAACATAGAGTGCTCTCCGCGGGGTGAGAGAGTCCATGTTGAGAGAATCACATTGGCCACAGTTCTGGAAAGCACATGCTTGCATGATGATCATTGCAAATCAATTTAAAGAAATGGGGAAATGCGTTTTATTGTTGTCTGTTAATTTTAAGAAATGGCGCTCTTACTATTAAGCAAATGTCGTCTTCAATGCTTCCTGAGTCGTGCGCTTTTAAGTGGGCCTGAAGCTACACTCTAGGTCTAGGATAGGAAGCCGAATGAGTTTTTCTTATTCCTTCCTTGTAAGCTTAAGGCAAATTTAAAAGTTGTAATGTGCACGTTGTTTGTTTGTCTTGTTTATTGGTTTGGCGAATATAAAGTGGTTGATTACATAAAATGTTGCCGAACGGCTAGACAAAGCAATGAATCAAGAGAGTAATGCATATAAACAATAAAAAGGAAGTTACTACTCTTTCTAAAATTTCTTGTTTACTTGACGTCGGCCAATGTTCGATATAGGTATAGCCAAAAGTAAAGCTATTCAATTTATTTTCATGTTGATGTATTGTAAAAAAATCAATCCTTTCCATTCCACCAAAGATTAAAAAAAAGAGTGTAGTGCCCATCATTGCTTTTGTCCAAAGTGACAAGTTGATCTAACTTTTCTTCGTCGTGTGTTCTTCCTGAAGGGAAAGCTTTCTATGGGAATTGATGTGCACAATTATATTTATAGGGAATAAGAGGATTATAGCAAGTGATTCTTGTCTCTTGCATAATTGAATGTAAATTCTAAAAAGAGAAGAAAACACCAATTCCAGGACGATATAAGTGGGCCCAAGTTATTCAGATGAGCGGCCTCTCGGGCCCATGCACTTACATTGTTGTCAGCTTGGACTAGAACCTGTTTGTCTTTTTATTCTCCATTGCTTCTAAGATGATTTTTGAAAATCAATGTTTATTGTGGAGCTGCACATGGTTGCAGGAATTTGGTGGCCGATCTAGACGGTTCCCCTACCCTCCAGATATTTTACAAAGAGAAACGTCTGTTTAGACTCGTTAGTTTCCTGAAAAATATTTTTAGAAAAACATTTGCCTCATTTTGAATCACTCAAGAAAATAAGTTTGCAGAAAATATTTTCTTAGTCTATGGAAAATTTTTGCTTAAATTTAGGAAAATAATTTCCTTTTAAACAAATTGGAAATTATTTTACAAAATAAGACTAGAAATTATAAGTTGAACCTAAACTCTACGCTTGGGTAAAGAACCAAATGCTGGTTCCTGGTCATCGACATTCAAGAGCCAGTCTCCAGCACTTGGGCCCAAGTCCATAAAGGTTGAGCTTGTGACCTCAGCACACATATCCATCAAGGCTAGACCCAAGGTCCTAATGTCTGTGCCTGTGTTCAATGCACTAGCACCCGTGCCCAAGTCACATATTAATGAACTATCAAGCTAGACCGATCTTACGAAACAATTGATGTCATTTTCCAACATAGTTATTCTTATTTTTGCTATTTTGTTACAAGGGGTGCTTCTAAGAATCTTCGAGAACTAATCTCCAATCTTTTGATGACAATCAAAGAAGGTAAAAAGAATCTCATCACTTGATTGTAAAATTATAAAAATTTTGTGTATCGCAACATTTTGTATGGGAGTAACAAAAAGAAATGCAAATAGTTATAATTCGTTATAATCCAAACATCTTTTTTCTTTTTCTTTTTATGGATCGTAGAACTGCCGCAATTTAAAAAAGTCTTCATCACAATTTTTTTTTTTCCCTCCAACACAACTATTAATTGCATCAAATCTATAGACGACCTGCCATCATACATCATTCAAGTTTCACGCAAAAACGTGCACAGAAGCTTTCACAACATTGTCCTTCGGAGAAGATCCCTTAAGACAATGACAAGCTTACATTGTCCGTACCAAATGAGATTTGCGGTTTTATCGACAGAGCACCCCCCAAACCCCAGTGTCCTTCGGATCGCGACATTTATAGAAAAGGAAACCCCATATTACAACGACGACCACTGCTATACCGACGATGACCCATCCCAGAGTATCCCACCAGGAAATGTTGTTGTCGTTGGACAATGCCGAATTTGGGACAAATGAAGGGGTGGAAGTACGGGTAGCCTGGACAATTTTGTGGACAGTTATTGTTCGCCATCAAGAAAACTCTCCGTAAAGCATCAATTCCCACTAGAAAAGTAGTAGTTCTTTGATAAGAGGATGGTACTTTATCAGAAAAGAAACACATTTTAATTGGGAAAAGAATAGCCGAAGTCTTTAAAACTTAAGCGTGGGGATCTTTCATACTCTTAAAAGTTACAAAAAATGACACTTAAGTCTTACTTTTTTCTAAAAAAAAAATTAATCACTTAAGTCTTAGATTCCAAATGAAGCATCAAAAAATCCGATGTGACTTATTTTAATAATTTCTAACATCTACATGGCTTCGCTGTAATTCCACGCCAGCTTACCTTCACCAAAAACGATACTAGTTTTAGTCAAAATTTGATTTTTAATATAAATATTAAATAAAAATATTAAAAACGAAAATTAAAAAAAACAGCAATAGCACAGGCGGGGAGTCCCTCCCTCTGCCTTTTTCTTTTTTAATTTCGTTTTTAATTTTATTTAATTAATATTTATGTAAAAATCTAATTAAAGTCAAAACGGCATCGTTTTGGGTTGATCTAACTACGTCAGTGCTCAAAATGATGTCATTTTGGACTTATTTGGCCATGTCGAACCCAAAATGATGCAGTTTTGACCTCAACTCGTTGGAAAAGTGCCACATCGGCATTTTGGCCCGATTTTCTTGTTGTTAGCACTTAACTGATCATTTTTCTCCGATTTTGACACTTAAGTGTACATTTTTGAATTTTTTACACTTCAGGGGTCCGCACATCCATTTTAATCACATAGATCGAGAAGATTATATGACTAGAGTTCGCAGTCTTTGAGCTTGATGGCTATGGAGAACGGAGAATAGAGAACAGAGAAACAAGTTGCAGAGATACGGAAAACAAATAACAAAGGGGAAGAGACGAGTATGATCGGGGTTGTCTTTGACAAAGAGGGGGTGGGTGGGCGATGGAACGGCGAGGGGACTGGCGAAGGGCAACGGAGGCGGGAGTTGTGGGGTGTGGTGTCTAAGGGCATTATAGCGAAAGTGATGCGACATGCACTTGCAGTGGAGTTGTATCTACTCTTTCTGAAGAGAAATACTACGTTCTACACAAATTGAAAGCGTGTTCGAGTTTGCTAGAAACCGGTTCTACACATATTGCTCTCCCTTGTTCCTGTGCCAACCTTTTTATCTGCTTTGCTTTAGCCATACACAGCAAGCGTTCGCTGACCCTCACTGATGGCCCAAAGGGGCCGACAGCTCTTGCCAATGAAGTTAGAACGGTGGTGGTGACCCTTAAACACTCGTGACCATGAGCGATCTCTCTCTCCTCTGGTTTGGAATTTCTATTTTCTTTACATTCTTTTTTCTAATGCAGTGTTTGCATGAACTCACATGAGCCTTACTTTTTTTCGAACAACATTGATGATGTTACATCAGATTCACATGAAATTTTTAATTGCGATCTCAAGCGGAATTGTGGCGAAAGGTATGTGTTACCCAAATAAAATTTTAAGATTTTTTATGACAAAAAAAATTAACGTGTTAGTATCATAATGAATATAATTTGGGATTTCTACCGATATTTTTCCTTTTTTTAATTTGTGAGATTCTTGATAATCAAGCTATCGTGGCTGACCTACGACCCATTGAATGCAAAAGATTCCTCCTATTCCTTTGGAGTGTATGCAAAACTTCTCTCCTACTCTATGAAGCCAATGTCGTCTCCGCTGCTTTCGGTTTCATGCGCTGTCAAGTGGGCCTGAAGCTGCCCTCTAGGTTAGCAAAGTTGAGAATATTCGCTGAGATTTTGGCGCGATGTAGCTGGACATCAATCACCTCGGGCGCATGACCAAGCGGTGCTGAGGCTAAGTGACGTCACCGGGGTCATTTTGGAGAACACAGCAAGAGTGTGGTGGTACCACTTTTTGCCTATTGCTCGGATTAAGAAATTTAAAGCACCTTCCCGTGAAAGAGAGAAAAGGCAAAAGCGATTTGGATAATTTAAGATATCCATTGGTTCGGATAATTGAGATTCCTATCCCACTAAAGAGAGATTAGAGACCATAGATCCCCCGTCTTCGTAAGTTAGAGTCAACACAGAATAAATTCCCAACTAGAAAAATAAGAATGTCCCACAAAAAAAATTCTCATCAATCGAAACAATTTCATAGTGAATTTTAGAGACAAGTGGACGTGCCTTTGGGTCAATGGAGTTGAGGCAGCGGTGATCGATGTTAAAGGCAAAAATTTCCTGATTCCATTGGAAGATTTCATGGGTCAGGTCCAACGACATCCAAATACCGTCGTAATCCCAAATTAAAGGTTGATGCCATGAAAAACTCCAAATTAACACACATGTGATAGTTACCCTATTCTCTATATCTTTTCTTTTTCTCAACTTGGTATCAGAGTCTTGGATCCTGTGAAAACTTAAGTGTATCAAGTACAAACAGTTAAATGTGTATATTTCGAAATATCATAATGAAAATTACATCAATCTATTTATTGGCTTTTGAGAGATTATTGAAAATAACGTAGTGCATATCTTGATTGATATAGATAATTAACAATAATATTGTAGTTGTCTCAAGTATAGGATAATATTTTAAGAATCTCTAATATAATATTGCTAACAATTGGAATGTAATAATAAAAAAAAGAGTGCTATTATTGGAAATGCCTTGTGATTTTCAATCAATTTCGTGCTTTTGTATACCTTGTTTCCAGTACTTTTAATTAATATCACAATGTGATTGAGCTTGAGATGAGAGTAATATTACTTTGCCCAGCATGGGAAGTTTGACTTGAAGGTGAAGGAGGTCAAAAGTGGATTGTCTTTGACATCATTGTAAAGTTGTTCTAACTACCGATGAAGAGAGCTGTTCCGGCTTCTCTATGTAATAAACTACGCATTTTTACTCCCGGGTTAGCTAGGAGCACTTGTTTATATATACTCTAGGAGATTGGTCATGTCATGCTGTATCCTCAAGCAGTTCAAACCACATCGACAAGTTTTCTCAACTTTTACACCCATTTGTTTCCTCTGTTCTGCTAAAAGAGAAGTGAGGTTGAGCAGAGAGAAAATGGGCGCTTCTTTCCTCCAGTCATGTCCCCTTGCCGGTTTCTTTCTCGTCGCATTATTTGCCTCATGCTTCTTTCCTGATCCTGCTCTTGTCGCTGGTGGAGGCGTGACCAGACATTACGAGTTCAATGTATGCACATGTCGCATCTCTGAAACCATTTTTGAAATGAGATTGTATTCGATACATGAATCATGTATACGATATGTTCATGGACCCGCGCGATGACGGTTCCTGTTGCAGTTTTTTTTTTTCTTCTAACCATGTGAAAATGTGTTTGGCAGATCGTGTTGCAAAACGTGACGCGTTTATGCCACACCAAAAGTATGGTCACTGTAAATGGGAAATTTCCGGGTCCACGAGTCGTTGCTAGGGAAGGCGATCGACTTCTAATTAAAGTGGTTAACCATGTCCCAAATAACATCTCAATTCATTGGTATGACAAATTGCACCAAGTGGATAGCCTACAAGCCATTGTTGATTGATGTTGTCAATAGAGAGGCACTTTCATAATCTGGTCCTAAGCTGTTGTTCAACTGAGAGGATTAATTTCCTTTTATGTGTTTTCTACACAAAACAGGCATGGAGTTCGACAACATCGGTCAGGATGGGCAGATGGTCCTGCATATGTGACTCAATGCCCGATACAAACTGGCCAGAGTTACGTATACAACTACACTGTTGTAGGCCAAAGAGGCACTCTTTGGTGGCATGCGCATATATCATGGTTGCGGTCAACTCTTTACGGTCCTCTGATCATCCTTCCCAAGCATAATGCTTCTTACCCATTCACCAAACCTCACAAACAAGTCCCCATCATCTTTGGTAATGCATTAGAGATTAGACTGATCCAAGCTGAACGTTACTTTCACATTGACTATTCTGAGTACCAAGAAACTAATTAAGTGTACTAAATTTCAGGTGAATGGTTTAATTCAGATACTGAGGCAGTCATCAGTCAGGCCCTGCAAACCGGTGGTGGACCTAATGTTTCCGATGCCTATACCATCAATGGACTTCCAGGACCGTTGTATAACTGCTCTGCCAAAGGTATCACATCTTACATTGTGAATTATATTTCCTGAAAATCTCATTTCAATAGAAAAAGTGAAGCCTGGAAAGACCGTTGTATAAATATATTCGATGGCTGATGGACTAAATATTTCACTGAATGAATTCCTGCAGATACATACAGGCTCAAAGTGAAGCCTGGAAAGACCTACCTTCTTCGCTTAATTAATGCTGCACTTAATGATGAGCTCTTCTTTAGCATTGCAAACCACACACTAACTGTGGTCGAAGCTGATGCTGTTTATTTGAAGCCCTTCGAGACCGAGACACTCCTAATCGCCCCTGGACAGACCACAAATGTCCTTCTTAAGACAAAACCCCACTACCCAAAAGCCATTTTCCTCATGACTGCAAGGCCTTATGTATCTGGTCTCGGTACATTCGACAACTCTACCGTCGCTGGCATTTTAGAATATAAACCACCCCTTAACAACCCTTATTGGTCTTCTTCAATTAAGCAACTTCTGCTCTTTAAACCGACGCTTCCACCTTTGAATGACACCGCCTTTGTGACAAATTTCACAAAGAAACTCCGGAGTCTAGCAACCGCACCATTTCTCGCCTATGTCCCTCAAAAGGTTGACCAGAGGTTCTTCTTCACAGTCGGTCTCGGAACTATTCCATGTCAAGGCAACCAAACTTGCCAAGGACCATATGGGACAATGTTAACTGCTGCTGTTAACAATGTATCTTTCACAATGCCGACCACTGCCCTCCTTCAAGCCCACTACACTGGTCAATCGAACGGAGTCTACAGCCCAGACTTCCCGAGCCACCCAAAATCCATATTCAACTTCACTGGGACCCCACCCAACAACACCAATGTGAGCAATGGAACAAAACTGGCGGTCTTGCCTTTTAACACCAGTGTTGAGCTCGTTATGCAGGACACGAGCATTCTTGGTGCCGAGAGCCATCCCCTTCACTTGCATGGGTTCAACTTCTTTGTTGTGGGACAAGGATTTGGCAATTTTGACCCAAATAAGGACCCTGCAAAATTCAATCTTGTTGACCCAGTTGAGAGGAATACCGTGGGCGTGCCTTCTGGGGGTTGGGTTGCCATAAGGTTTTTAGCTGATAACCCAGGTGAGAGAATCATCTTCAAAAAAACATACATAATGCAATTGCAATTGATCTTGCAGTTTTATGTTTCTGAAGAACATGGTAGAATCATATGGGGTCTGTATTGTGTCTGACTTTGCATTTTCTTTTTTAATGATGGATGCTAATGAAAGTGATCATCTTATAGGGGTGTGGTTCATGCACTGCCACTTGGAAGTTCACTCCAGTTGGGGCTTGAGGATGGCATGGCTTGTCTTAGAGGGGAAGCTACCTAATCAGAAGTTGCTTCCTCCACCTGCAGATCTTCCCAAGTGTTGATTGACGTCTCATTCTCACTTTTGGATTGACTTTAGCCGAATGCTTTTCCTTCTCTTTTTTCGGTTTTGCTGATTCTATTTTGTGATATTTCTCTGGCCTTCTTAACTGGCTAAGTAATTGGGATAGGTCAGTCCTTCAGTAACTTCGGGTTTTCTTGGTGGGGTATGGGCTAAATAAAGAGATGATTAGAGGGGGAATATTTTTTGTAATCACCGTAATCACCGGCCCATAATAAATGTCGAGCCACTCACTGTCCGAAAGTAAAGATCCCTCTTGCACGAATCGATTAAGCGGGCTTTCGGTAGCCATTGAGTACAGTGCTAGTCATTATTTGTGTACGCAAGGAGGTTTAAACTATCAGTCCTTCATGTCTTGTGGCCCTGCCTTTCTTGGAGTGTTTAGCCTCCTATTGGCGTTTTTGCTTGTTTTCTATTTTCACATACTTATTAATAATCGTTGTAGTTGCATGTTTGAATAAACCCATGCTGATTCTTCATCATATTGGCTTGGATTGCGTGCCTGAATTTGTGAGTAAGTGCTGAATGCTTCCGTTCGATCTGTTCATGGATCGCAGGAACTCGGCCATGTTTTGCCCCTTTTAGTCATCCCTGGTCTCTTCCAACACCTGTTCGAATGTAGTCATGTTGTCTTGCATGTTTGATTCATGGTTATTTCATCTTCCCTTCAATTTCCTTCATTGTTTTATATTTATTTTAGTGACTTTTCGGTGCATCAAGGGGCAAGTGATTTCAGGTTTTATCTAAGTTGTACTCGGAATCTACCCTTCGAAATTAATTTTCCATTTTTAAAAATTTGAAACATATCCTATATACCTTAAAATCCATTTTATCATAAGTTTCAAGATTAGTTTTAGAATTTATCTGAAAACCATGACCTCTCGCTAGATCTCTTGTGGCAAGAAAAAGTCCAGGTCATCATTTCCCCTTACCATTTGTTGGCTGGCTGGTGCAAAGGAGAGAATTTCGAGAAAGAATGTATCATCTTTATGATTACTCCAAGTTGGTTCAAAACCTTTTCAGTATCGTACAAAATTACGCATGGATGCAAATACTCTGATTGACATCGATTTTTTTTTCCCCTAACAAACGACGCCCTATTTTGTTCCATCATGGTTGTCCGACATACCTTCCAGAAAAAAGTTTACCCACTACTACAACAACGGATGTCTTGGGTTTTTCATGTAAGCCATACTGTTAGTGGTACATATATTTCTTAATGCTGGGAGTATTCACTTCTCTTCAAACCATGTATTCAACTACCTCGAAGAGACGCATTGTCATAAAGCACTAAAC
This sequence comes from Corymbia calophylla, assembly GCA_014182845.1. Taxonomy (NCBI): domain Eukaryota; kingdom Viridiplantae; phylum Streptophyta; class Magnoliopsida; order Myrtales; family Myrtaceae; genus Corymbia; species Corymbia calophylla. The sequence goes on along the minus strand of CM024694.1, from coordinate 22,257,408 downwards.
CAAAAGGATATCTACAGGGGGTCACTATGGATAGACAGTCTTGGTTAGGGGCTCCCGGTTTGGTTTTTAATCCCTGATTCAGTTCTCCTGGAAACTGAGAACCAAACTACATAATACAGGTTCCTAAGAATAGAAAACTGGGAACCAGACCAAGTCTCTATAGAACTTGGCACCAGTCCGATTATTTGATTTTGGGTTCTAACCTAAAACCATGTTCACCGCTAGTGTGCATTAACCTTGTCTTTGTAGGAAGTCTAAATTTGAAAAGTCCAAAATTTACATAGATGGTTTATTAGTGCGAATTTCCGCAAATGCACAAGTCACATCCCAAATGTGATTTGGGGTCCAAATTACCATGCATATGGAATTTGGGTTGATTCAAGTATAAAATATTTAGTTTATATTTATCTCCACACTTAGTTAATTTTCCTAGTTTACTTTTATGTTTTAAAAAGATTTAAAGTGACAATATGCCCGTTACGACTCGTGTCCTTTATTTTTCTTGTCATTTATTTATTTCATTATCTTTTTTTTATTATTGCTTGGTTGTTTATTTTTATTGTTTGAGTAAATAAGCATACTCAATTTTTATATATTTAGAGGATTCAAGGAATAAAAATTGAAGAAAATAGCGTGTAAATCTTTTTTTTTATAGAGAAAAGGTACCGGCACTATAGATTGATTTAGCATAACTAAATTGACTTATGAATCTCTAGTTTACAAGAGCAAAATGCATTCCGGCATCCTGCTCGGATTTCCAAGCGACTCATAACAGGTCCGTGACAACTTCAAGATAATTTGAATTGCATAATTAAATTGAAAAATCAAGTTGTGATCAGTAAAATTTAGGAGGATTCATGCTAAGTATAGACGCTACCTTGCAAGAGAAACTACTCGCATCTGCTTAGTAATCCATCACTAATTTATCTTGGGAATTTATTTCACCCTTGTAAGGGTTGAGATGACAATGATGTCATCTTCCACCCTTGGAAGGGGGGAGATGTGAAGTTGTTTTGGGATTCTTTTTAATTATCTTTCGTCTCTTTTTTATAAGGGGGTGTTAAGGATAATTTTTTAGAACGGATGATCCATAATCCTCCTTGACGATCATTGGATAAAAAATAATAAATCTCGTCCGTTGATCGTAAAATCTCAAGATTTCGTGTATTACAACATTTTGTATGGAAGTTATGGAAAAAAAATGCAGAGAGACATAATTTGTCCTGACACGAGGATTCGTTTTTCCATGGACCATAAAACTACCGAATTCAATAAATCCTCCAACAACAAAAATTATTTATTACGTCGAATCTCGAATATTATACGATAGAATAGACAATCTGTCATTATGCATTATTCAATGACCACCCATGGCAATTCTATCATTTGATGACAACACAGACAACACGGCAGCAGCCACGACAACGACATAAGATAACATGGACAACACGGACAACATGGCGGCAGCAATGGCAACGTCTTCGGTGGCAGAGGCGGCGGCGGTAGTGTGACGTTATCTTTGAAATATTATCCTTCCATTTTAATTCACGATGAATTTTTTAAAATAATACCGCGGGCTGCGGCGATGGCAATGACTATGCTGACACTGATCCACCTCGGATAGGCCTAGCATGGAGTGTTGTTGCTTTTAAAAGATAATAAACCGGAACGTTCCTTGCCATTGGAGGAGGGAAGTACTGAAAACTTGGATAATTTTGTGGACAGTTATTTTTCTCTTTCAGGAAAACTCTTTCTAATTCAACGCGAGCAGTGAGTCCTCAAACATTTTCGAAGCATCGTTCATACAAAGAATAAGGTGGGAACGTTTAAAAAAGATGGTACCTCATCAGAAATTTTTTTTCTTTTTATCATTATAGATCAGGAAGATTATATAACATGAGCACGAGATCAAGATAATTAAAAGTGAAATTTAGTGAGGTATAATATAAGTCAAAGAGTTGAAGAAGGTGGTTGGGCCTCCCTTCACAAGAACTGAGCAAACTAAGAACTGATGTTATCGCTACAATCTACACAACTCACAAACAAATGTGAATTCCACTTGGTGGCCCTCTTGTCATAATGGCTCTCTACAGTGTGCTCTGGTCCAATCTGTAAACAATTTTTTTATTCTTTAAAGTGAGGATGTACGTAAGAAGGGATGATTGAAAAACATGAACAAAAAGTTGGGGAAATTTCATATCACGTGCCAAGTAGTCATGATATGATGTAATGACATTTGGAGGTGCAACTACTGGTTAATATCACAAAAATTACAAATTATACTCGTTGTAACAAAAATATCTTGAATTTTCTTGTGTTATTAAAGACCTTAAACTTGCCCATATTGACACAAATAATTCAATTTTTTTTTGTTTTATAAAAATTCCTGAACTTATTTTAATATGATAAATTTATCCTATATGGAACTAAAAGAGACTAGATACATAGGTTTAGGACGTAGACTTAAATGGTGTTGTTTGATCTGGATAATGAATTTGCAATTGTGTGTTAAGGGTATCCACGCGAGCATTGGTCAACCGTTACAGATGCGCTGCCAAGGTTAAAGTTAGAACAATCAGGGCACCACTTAAACACCCTGGACCATATGCAATCTCTCTCTTTCTTCCCTCTGGTTCTATATTTTTCATTGGCTTTTTCAGTTCTCTGTTTCCCTTTTAACATTTTTTCTCATGTGGTGTTTGCGTGGTGCCACTTTTCCTCGAAAAATACTGATGATGCCATTTTGGATCTACGTTGGGTTTTTAACAGAAGTCTTGGATAGAATCGTGACGGAAGGTATATGCATCACATATACAAATTTAAGGTTTTGTGTGATGTAAAGAAAGTTTAAGGTGTTCAGTGAGAATAATTTAAGTTTTATAGTGGCATATATCTTTTCTTTTTTTTAGTGCGTGAGAATTCTTTTTATAATCAAGCTCCCGTCTAAGACCTACGACCCATTGGATGCAAAAGATTCATATTCCTTTGGAGTGCATAGCGAACATGCTCTCCTACTACAAGGCAAATCTCAGTCTTCACTATTTTCAGTATCATGCATCGTTAAGTGGGCCTAATGCTACACTCGAGATCAAGCACCGGAAGCAAAATTGAGTTCTTTTTCCTTTTTGATAAGCTTTAAGGATTTAAAAAAAAATTAATGGTCATAAACAAAGTAAAGGGAGAGACAACTTTTCCTAAAATTTCAGGTTTAACCAAGGTCGGCCGATATTTAATAAAAGTATAGCCAAAAAAGCAAAGGAGCACCTTTTTCTTATTCGTGTACTTTTCTTGTAGCGAAAGCTACACATAAGAACGAGAGAAGTGGAGCAGGTGTTCTTTCGACGTAGGTTCTAAAAAGACAAGGGGATAAAAAGGAAAATTATCCAAAAATTCATAATTTTTTTTTTACTTTTATCAGTTTAGTCATAAACATTTTCACTTTTTGTTAATTAAGTTCATTTGGCCAATTTTGACCAAAAGTTGTTGACTTGAACACTGTCATCCTATATAACATGATTGACGTTAATGTGAGCAATTTTTAATAATATTTACACATTGTTATTATTGATTTTATTTTACTATTTCTTTTCATTCCCTTCTTCTTCCTCCTCCAACCAATTGTCGAGCCTCGGTGATAGCTAATGATCGGCTAGCAAGGTCAACCTCACTGGCATTAAGCGAGCCTCGCCCACCTTTGGTGAGATTGTGTGGTTGAAGCCTTGCCCTCACCTAGGCATAACAAAGCCCAACAAGCCCACGTGCCTCTAGTGAGGCTTGACCATGCCTACAGCCTTTTCAACCCTTGACTTTGGCTGGTCATTGTGATTGTCGAGCATCGCGAGGCCTGGTGATAGGCTGCCAAAAGTTTAGAAATTTTTGGACAATTTTCCTAGAAAAAACTGACTCTAGGACGATATAAGTGGGCCCAGGTTATTGGGATGAAGGTCTTTCAGGCCGACCGATTAACTATGCAATGAAATGTTTAGCAAAGAAATTGTGTTACCCATTAAGACCCCATGTCTTTGCTGCCTTTTGGGCTTGCTTTGAAATAGGTTTAGTCCACACACATGCTTTTTTGGTTCTTTAACAAAAGCCCATAGACCAGTTTCTTTTACTTGTTTAGGCCACGACCCCATTGCACTTACTTTGTTATCAGCTTGGATTGGAACCCTTTCTCTTTTCAGTGTCCATCGCTTCAAAGATGAACCTTCAAAAATCAATCTTAAATGCGTAAACCGCACGCTTTTGGCGGAATTTGATGGCGGATCTAGGGGCGGCGCCCCTGCCTTCCGGAATTTTGATGAAGGGTAGCACCTTTTGTAATCATGTTGGTTTTATGGATTGACATGTTCTTTTTCCTCTATCAAAATTCCGCGGTCCACCATTAAAATAAAACATTTTTGCCAAAAGTGTTGCCTCAATCTCATAGGATAATGAGTTTTTTATTCCATTGAACAATTAGTAATATAATTCCTTTTTTGTTGTCGGTGCTAGGATGTTGACACGGGCCTCGCGTATATCTAGCGAGAAAATATCGACAATCATTCCATGAAATATATAATATGTTGCTTAGAAAGAAGTATTCTGTAAAAGTAGAGAGTGAAATGGGTTCCTTGAATAAACCACCATTCTTATAGCTTTTGCATGTTGCACCCGTTTGCCAAGCTAGGCTAACCATGAAATTTCGGAAAATGGCCTAAAGGCTATGATCCAGCATCTTTGAATTTTGACTTCAGTTTCGCCCTCTACCATACTATCCAAGTTTCTCTGCCGTCAACAATTCTTGTTTATAATGCATCGCCATTGTTATTAGGGAAAAAACAATAAAAAATACTAAACTATACCAACTATGACATATTTATCTTAAATTTTTTTGGTAATAAAAAAACCTCCAATCTTGCATTAATGTGATACATTATCCCAAACTTGTACTGGTGTTACATATTTATCTCAAGTTTTTTTTTATAGTGCTAGAAACCTTAAACTTATATCGATGTGACAAATTTATCTCAAAATTTAGGATAAATATGTCATATGAGTATAAGTTTGAGGTTTTCAATGTCATAAAAAAAATTGGGATAAATGTGTCACATGGGTGTTAGTTTAGAGTTTTTTGTGCTACAAAAAAAGTTTGAGGTAAATGTGTTATAGTAGGCATAGTTTAGGGCTTTTGTGAGCTTTTTCCTATGTTATTATTGCTAATTTAGGAGATAATGTCCAATTAGAGATCTTGAATTAGCCATGACCCAAGAATCTTGCTATTATTGAATCTTTTCAGCCAAATTTATGAATTTTAAATTGTGCGATGGGAAAAAACAAAACCACTCATCCAAAATTCAGAGTCAAATGTAAGTGCGGAATAGATGCCATCCATTGAAGTCAAATATGTTCAAGATTGGAATCCCATCTCTTCTTATCACGAGACTATCCTATTCCAATTCAAGATCCCACTTAATAAGATAATAAGAGTCAATACAAGGAAAGAAGAGTAAAGAGCATGTTACCCAGCACTTCCTTTGGCCAATCATGGTGGAGAGGCTCTTTTGCTCAGGACAACTTCAATAGCTATTGCTTTTAAATATTAACAGATGTGTGCATTATTTTTACTCTAACTTTTTTTTTTATCGATCTTATTTTACTCCTACTTTAGTCCTTAAACTTTTGTCCAACCTCCTTACAGGGTGTGAAAATCAAAACTCATATCTGAACTTAAATCATCCTCACCTCAATCCCTCTAAAAAGGTAGAGATTTGAACCCCTCATATTTCCCTTCTCATATGGAAATAGTACCCCTTGGAGCAAACTCCAATGGTTCTTTACTTTAACTTTAAAGGCAAGCAAAAACATCATCTTAGAAGGAGGGAGCATGACATCCTGCCATAAGCAGATAAAGAGATAATAGTTAAAAAGTTGAATTTTAATTTGAAGGCATTTTGGTGAACTATTCATAATTGAATGGCTATTAACAATAATTACGGTGGAAATAGCAGCTACCTAATTATATCAATAGGGACTGAGAGAATTATAGCAAGATTGATTCTAGGATAATATAAGTGTGCCGAGTTAGTCTGATGAGGGTCTTGAAGGCCCGCGGATGGACCACGTAGGCACGTAATGGCATGGTTATGAGAGAAAGCATTTCACCCTTTTAAACGCAAGCCGTTAGGCCCCCTACTGCCTTTGAAACGGGCTTTAGTCCACAAGCAAGTTTTTATTTTTATTTTACAAAAAGCCCACACCCCTGTTTTTCTCTTTCTTGTTTGGTCAATTATACCCCCATGCACTTAAGTTTTTTGTCTGCTTGGATTGGAACCTTTTTTTTTTCCTTGTTATTTTCCCCTTGCTTCCAAGATAATCCTTGGAAATCAATGCTTATCGCGTGAAACCGTACACGGTTGCTGGAATTTGTTGTATCTAGTCGGCAGCACTAGCAACACGAAGCATTTTTGCTGACGGTATCATGATATCAGCACGCACATTGTTCATTAATTTTAAATTACGCAATAAAGAAAAAACTAAATCGCTTGTTCAAGATCGGAATCCCATCTCTATTTAACACGAGCGTATCCTATTCGAAATCCAATTGAAAAGGTCCACTGAGATTAAGATAATTAGAGTCAATTCAAGGAAAGAAGGGTAAAGGGCATGTTTCTCAGCACTTCTCTAGCCGATCATAATGGAGAGGCTCTTTGCCCCTTTTCCAATGTGCACCGAATGGACAAGGGCGACTCGATCGCTATGCTTTTTAAATATCAGCAGAAGATGCGTGCACTATCTCTACTCTGACTTCAATGGCATGCCAAGTTGACTCCCAAATGCCGCCCATCCATTCGCGCGTGCGTTCACCTTTTCCCTACAAGCGCATAGGAGCACCAAACCGACCGCACTATAAAAAGCAAATACCGGTACAAATCCCTCCCTAAAGTTGCGCACAACGCCTTTGGAAACACTCTCCATGGCAGCTTCCACCCGCATGACAAATTGCGTGGCGGACGGGGACGCCCGGTTAGCCGCCCGGGCGAAGCCGACATACGTGAGCCTCCGCAAGGGGCTGGAGCTGGACGGTGATCCTTTTCCAGTGGGGCGCGGGGGGCGGTCGCACCCTAAGGTGGTGGATGGGATATCTTGCAGGCAAATGTACCTGAGGAGCTACACTTTCTCCAGGAAAGAGAGCGTGCCTGAGAGGACCAAGAAGTGCCTGGGGAGAGTCAAGAAGAGAGTGTTTCGCGGGAAATTGGTGGTGCAGAGGGCTAAAGAAGTGTCTTGCTCTGCTTTCTTGGCGATATTCCAACGCCTGCTCTCTTGCACGGCCAAAATCGATGGTGCTGACTATCGGCGCTCGCAGAGGGACTACTGAGTATATCTGACCATGTCTCCACTTAGAATATTGTCTTTTTTTTCTTTTTTTTTTAGTCTTCTGGGTTTTATGTGCTTCGTGTAGGGTGAATTCCGCATTAAATCTATGATACGATGATGGGTCGAATGCAATAATCAGTGCAGAAAGTGGAAGCTGTGAGAGGGTGATCAGTGTCATTTGCTATGAATTTCTTCTCTATTTTCGGAAAAGGAAGTTCATTTTTGTGAACTTGTTACTTCTTAGATTAATTTGTAGGGGTTCTTTCATTTTCGTTTCTAGCTTGTGTCTGAATTTGTTGGAAGGCAAGAGAGAAGTACCACTACTTCCAAATATTCAACCGGGAAAGCAAGATATGATCTTGCAATGAGTAGAGAACTGATAAGATATGCTCTCAGAGTCAGCTAGATTGCATTCAACGACAACACTTAATTTTGCAAACCAATTCCTAATTCATAGAGGGGTGAAGAGAGAGGTGCTGTGGATTGGAGTTTTGTTCAAGCATTTTGAATTTGGATATAGATATACACATGACATAATTTTAATGAATGCCTATATAAAGTTAGGTGGTCTTAGAATCGCATCACTTTTTACCTTAACAATAAATAATGACCTATCACGATAAAGTGAGCGGAGAATGATGCACCCACGATTTGGCTTATATGCTTTTGAATTTTTGGGTGAG